>CM071858.1:12625973-13225973 GCA_036507275.1 Sicyos edulis
CCAGGTTTTCTTCCGGTCTTCGGGTATGCCCTAGGGGTAATTTGGTAATTTGGTCGGGCCGTCATGGTCGTTTGTGTCTTTTCCAGCTACTAAAATTATTGGATGGTTTTGTAGGTTTTGGAGGGTTTGTGGTTTGGTTTGAGCAAGGTTTGTTGCAAAAGTAAAAATAAAGGAAATTGTCTTCAGTAGGGGTTTGAACCTGGTCTCTGGGAAGCTTGTAGAGAGGTGTGCCAATTGAGCCATTAGGTGCTCTTGTTGCTCTTTCTGCATCACATCTTAGTTAACCTTGGAGTTTGGAGTTTTGGTGCATTTGGTTAAATGAAATAGAATTAGGTTATTCCATCTTATTCTCCAAAAGCACCTCTTGGCCGCCCAAGCTCTCCATCTCCATAGCCTTGCCGAGTTCTTCATCCTTGCCTCTCCTTGGGTTCGATCATCATCATTCCGGTAAGTCTTCGTCTTCTTCATCTTCTCATTTGGGTGTTTGTTGGCGAATGTAAGAAAAAGGGGTTGTGTGTGTGTGTGTTGTGCGGCCCGGTAGGAGGAGCGACCATCATCCCGGCCCATTTCACCGCGCCCGATCGGTCGAACCGGCCACATCGCGCGCCCGAGATCGGTCGAACCAGCCTGTCGCCGCGCCCGGTCGGTCGAACCAGCCTGTCGCCGCGCCCGGTCGGTCGAACCAGCCTGCCGCCACGCCCCGGACTGTCCCAGCCCGGCCTCGCCGTTCGCCCAGCGAATCGCCCGTCGCTCGCCGCCAGAGAGTCCTCGCCAGCGCCGCCGGCACGTCCAATGATCGCTCGCGCGCGCCCTCGCCCGTGTCCGCTTGCCGAAGCCGCTGCCCGCGCGCGCCGCTCGAGCGTTCGCCGCGCGCGTCCTGCCCAAGTTGCTCGCCGTGTCCGCATCGCCGCGTCGGCGCCCGCGCGCCGCCGCTCGAGCGCTTCGCCCGCGCGCCTTCGCCCGACGCCCGGCGCCCGCGCCGCGCCAGACGCGGCCTTTCGCCGCGCGCGTCGTGTCCACGCTGCCGTGCGGTACGCGCGGCCAGTAGCGTGTCGCTTGCCGTGCCGGTAGCGCAACCAATAGCGTGTCGCTTGCCGTGCAAGCGCGACCATTCGCGGCGTCCTTGCGCGTGCCCGGCTTGCATGCCAGCGGCCCCAAGCTCGTGTCGTCGCGCCGCGTGAGTTCCCCGAGCCGAGCTTGTTTGTTCTATTGTTGTTTAGATATTTTAGATGCTGATTGATTATTGTTGGTTTGCTAGGTTCCCGCTCGCTAGCTCTCGGGATTGTTCATGACTTAGGATTTGTGTGTAAAAGTCTTCCGGCCAAGGTAAGGATTTCTTCTGCAGAGGTTGTGTGGACTCTACCTGCGGTATATTTGTGATTGTTGTTTTGTATGCTGTGTATGTTTACTAGCATGTTTAGCCTAGGTGCTCTGTGTTACAATTCTGATCGGCATGAACTCTTGTATTGTTTCTCATGTTAGCCCATGCTAGGTTGTTCTATTCTAGCATGTTCGATATCTGTTCTTGCTTCGTAGTATCATGCTAGGTTCTTTGTATCCGATGAGCACGTATTGGATTGCATTGATTGAATCGTTATTATTGTTAAGGTTTAGAATTGAGGTAGATAGAATCATCCGGGCCGATGCATAAAGTATCTTGCATCTATGGCAAGGGCGTTCGAGACGATTCTCCGTCCTTGGACCCCGTGAGGATTAGCTATCCCAACCAGGTAGGCCCTGCAATCTTGGGTGAGGGTGGCGATCGTTAAATGCCCCAGCGGTCGGGATGATGACTTGGCATTGCCTCGTCCCCGGCGATCGACACGTCCTCGGCGTGTTCGGCCGTAGCCCTTGATTGCCACTGTTAGGCAAGGACCGCTTCTGGTGTGTAAGCCTACCACGGCCGGTTCCTTAGCCTCGGTGCGGTGAGTACGGTGACATAGTTCACGTGTCGGTCTCACACCCTATGTCGGTGACACCGATCCGAGATTTAGTTAGGCATGGTGGTCGAACTCAGGCGGCTTGCCACTGACCGGCACCCCCCGAGTTTGCGGTGGCATGCGGTGCGGCGCTTACGCTCATTACGGCGCCGATTGGAGAGCTCCTCGGGATCTTGAGCGATGCACCTTTCGTGACGACGATAGATGCGGTGGGCGGGACTTGTTCCCGTATAGTGCGTTTAGTGTGTTGTGGTTTTTCCGGACTAAGACCACGAGATGGCATCCGAGGTCCAAGTGTGGACTTAGCTATGTGCTCCGCTCTGTGTTTGTACTCATAGCTTGCATACATTCTTCTAGATGATCATGTATATCGTATTGTACCCCGGTTGGGGATTCTTCTTGGTAATTCGTTACTCACCCTTATTCTACGTGGTTTTCCACGGTAATCAGCGGCGAGAGAGGATGGTGAAGGAGGAGCTATGATCATGGAACTCTTTGTCATCTCTCGATTATTTATTTTAATTATCATGACTCTTCACTTTTTATTATTTCCCTGAATGCATGTAGACGGGCACAGAGCCCCGGGATGTTTTCTTACGTTTTATGGATTCCACATATATTGGTACTTGTGGATTGTTTTAATGGTTTAAATAAATCTCACGATCAGTGTGCTTTTAGAAATGTATGTTTTGGTTGTTGAATGTTTCTGTTTTTACTTGGAATCCAAATGTATTTTCTTAATGTCTTTTATTTTCACTACATGCATTGGGGTAAAGGCCCATTTAGAGCCCCTTTTGGGTCGGGTCTTTACTGATTGGTATCGAGCTCGAGTCATAGATTCATGGCGACCTTTTTTGTTGTAGAGTCGTTTTCCATGATCATCGGCACTCAAGGCGATCATCAGTGCGCCTAGATTTATTGTTTTAGAAAGGAAAAGGGTTAAGAATTTACAATACCTATCATCTAGTGTATGCCTTGTTTGGTGTTGTGGAATGGTGACAGTGTGTTTTGATTCGTTGTTGGTTTGGATGTAGATCGCCAAAGATGCATGCGATCCCGTCATCGGAGAGGAGGTTCGAGAGCGGTCGAGTATCGGGATCGGATCGATCTGCGGGGACATCGTCCCAAGCGACAACGATGGCATTCCACCAGCGGCTCCTCTGCATTACGCCTAGGCGGGCGTTGAGGCGATCGAAAGGCCGTGAGATCGCTCTGGAGCGAGAGTTTTGAGTCTATGAGGGCTTTTATGGTCGGCATGTTGAGTGACCAGAGGCGAAGACCCGTGCCTTGTTAGCGTGCCGGGCGGGAAGAGTCCCGAGCCCGATCGAGCGGTGACTCGATTGGTTCAAAGAGAGCTCGGTAGCACCTCCAGGCTCCACGGGAGCAAGTAGCCCCAGAGGCGGATATGGCGGTGCCGAGGAATTGGGTAGGTGGTGAAGGATTTTGTGAAGTGGAAGCTTGAGAAGTTTGATGCCACCGGTGATGCGTTAGCGGCGGCCAGTGGATTGCCCATTTGGAGTACACCTTCACGATCATGGTGTGCCCCGATATTCGAGAGGCCGAGATGTGCGGCTCATGTGCTAGGAGGCACAATGAGATGGTGGTGGGAGTCCACCTTGAGCGAGAGACCAGTGGTCTCCACCCGCTACTTGGGAGTTCTTCAAGGCCGAGTTCAAGGTAAAGTTCATCGGTGATGAGGCTCGGGAGAAGATGGTGGAGCTCTTCCAACTCAGCAGGTTACGATTCCATTGAGAATATGAGCGCAAGTTCTCGGAGTATGGATATTTTGCTCCTCGGTTGATTGCCACCCGGGTGAAGATTCGGAAGTTCATATCTGGATTGAGGCGGTGTTTCCCCGAGATGTCGAGGCTCGGGCCCACGACACTTATGCTAGGTGCATCCCAGTTAGCCACGATCTATAATGGGAAGTATCTGCTGGCGGGTTGTTGCCGCTCTGTTCGTCTGTCCCAGCGGTATGCGGCGAAGAGAAGTTTGACTTTCGGGAGGCGGCAGCGCCGCCAAAGCGATTTGAAGCAGAGATCGTGAGAGCTCGATCCGTTTCAGCCCAGCGGCGAGGAGGACCCGAGCGATTTCCGCTTGTGCTACTTGGGGAAAGTCCACGCGAGCTTGTCACCGACCTGGATTGTGCTTCCGTTGTGGTAGAGAGGTCACATGGCCCGTTTTGTGATCGGCCCGGCTATGGCGGCTCGGCCAATGCAGGCCGGCGGTCGAGTGTTTGCTACGACCGTCGTCGAGCCGAGCGTGCGGATGCCGCTGTGGCGAGTACGCTTCTTGTTTTAGGTCATCTGCGCATTTGTCTTGTTTGATTCTGGTTCCACGCATTCATTTGTATCTGTGTTGTTTGCTTGAGCATGCTAAGTTGAGATTAGAGCCTCTAGGTTTTGAGTTATCTGTTGCAACTCCTTCGGAGTTAGTATGTTGGCTAGAGATAAGATTAAGGATGGCCGGATCGAGATATCCGGAGAGTTGCTTGTGGCTACGCTCATAGTTACGCCTATGAGCGGTTTTGATGTGATTCTTGGTATGGAGTGGTTAGTTTTGCTAACCACGCGTTGATTGGCCCCACCGGAAAGAAGTAGTGTTCGGTAGCCGCCGTCGGCCTAGCTTTAAGTTTCGTGGAGTCGGGGTGGAGGTTGCCCGCCGATGGTGTCACCGTGAAAGCTCGTCGTTTGCTAGCTCATGGAGCTTGGGGCTATCTAGCCAAGTTGTGCAGGAAGAGCCGCCCCTCGTCTGTCACATTGATCAGTGCACGGTCGTCGCGAGGAGTTTGCGGACGTGTTTCTGAGAGGAGTTACCGGGTTGCCCCAAAGAGAGAGGTTGACTTCATTATTGAGCTCGAGCCGGGACCCTCCTATCTCGAAGGCTCCGTGATCGCATGGCGCCAGTGATTAAAGGAAGAAGATTCATTGCAGGAGATGTTAGACCGAGGGTTCATCCGTCCAAGTGTGTCCCCGTGGGGAGCACGATTCTGTTTGTGAAAAGAAGGATGGTTCTATGCGCTTATGTATTGATTACCGCGAGCTTAATAAGGTGACGATGAAGAATAAGTATCCGTTGCCCGTATCGATGATTTGTTCGATCGGCTTGTGGAGCTTCTGTGTTCTCCAAGATAGATCTCGAGATCCGGTTACCATCGATTCTGGGATCGGGGATGCCGACATTCCTAAGACGACTTTGAGTCCGGATATGGTCACTATGAGTTTGTGGTTATGTCGTTTGGATTGACCAATGCCCCACCCGTTCATGGACATGATGGATAGGGTGTTCAAATCATTTTTGGACAACTTCGTCATCGTGTTCATTGACGATATTCGATTTATTCGAGGTCTAAAGAAGACCATGCAGAGCATCCGAGGCGAGTATTGGCGCTTTGAGGAAAACCACTTTATGCGAAGTTTTCCAAATGTGATTCTGGTTGGAGCGGTGGCCTTCCTAGGCCACGTGGTTTCGAGAGATGGTATAGCCGTGGACCCCGCGAAGATTGAGGCCGTGAGTTCATGGGCCAAGCCGACTTCGATTCTTGAGATTCGCGACTTTACAGGTTTGGCGGAGTTACTACCGTCGGTTCGTCAGGACTTTTTCGCTTTAGCCTCGCCCCTCACTCGTCCGACGAGGAAGGGTGTCGAGTTTGTTTGGGACAAAGCGAGGTGTGATGAGAGCTTTGCCGAGGCTCAAGCGTAGTTTGACTTCAAAGCACCGATGTTGGCGATCCGGAGAGAGACAGTGGTTTCGTGGTCTCTGATGATGCTTCCAAGTTTGGTTTAGGTTGTGTGTTGATGCGGCCGAAGGAAGGTCATTGCCTATGCTTCCCGTCCACCGGAAGCCGTATGAGCAGTAACTACCCCCGACTCATGATATGGAGTTAGCGGCAGATGGTGTTTGCACCAAGATTTGGAGGCATTACACTGTATGGTGAGCGGATTCGAGATGTTTACCGATCACGAGCCTCAAGTATCTGTTTACTCGAAAGGAGTTGAATATGAGGCGAGGAGATGGTTAGAGTTGGTAAAGGATTATGATCTGCGAGATTTTGTACCATCCGGGTAAAGCCAACGTAGTGGCCGATGCTTTGAGCGAGAAGACGCGTCGCACTCTGCGGCGTTGTTGAGTTCCTCACCAGTTTGCGAGAGAGAGTTCGAGCGGGCGAGGTTGCGATGTTGTTGGGAGAGGTTACCGCCGAGGTAGCTCGATTGACTGCTCACCGTCGATTCGGCAAATGGATTATAGACAGCCAGATACTTAGGTGACCCCGCACTTAAGAGATTGGTTGACAGAGTTAGTCTTGGCGGTGACTTTGACTTTGTGTATTCCCAGACAGTGGGTTGACTTATAGAGGCGGTTGTGTGTTCCGGACATTGCGAGTTTGCGAGCGAGTTGCTCTCAGAGGCCCACAGATTCCTTTTTGCTTGGCACCCCCAGGGGTACCAAGATGTATCGAGACCTTAGCGGACTTTACGGTGGATGGGGATGAAGAGAGATGTGGCGAGTTTGTCGGTAGGTGTCTCACTTGTCGCCAAAGTGAAGGCACCCAGCAGAGGCCGCGAGTTTGTTGCGACCACCGAGTATACCCGATGGAAATGGGAAGAGATCTCTATGGACTTTATATCTGGTTTGCCAAGGACTCAGGAAGTTCTCTCGATTTGGGTGATAGTCGACCGTTTGACCAAGAGCGCACACTTCATTCCGGTAGAGACACTTATACAGTGGAACAGTGGGCGCAGCTATTTTTGGAGCAGATCATCCGTTATCATGGTGTGCCGGTGAGGATTGTGTCCGATCGTGACTCGCGGTTTCACTTCTCGTTTCTCGAGAGCGCTCGGAAGGGTTTGGGCACGAGTGCGATTTAAGCCTGACTTTTCACCCTCGAGACGGATGGTCGACCGAGAGAGTGAATCAGATTCTCGAAGATATGTTGAGGGCTTGTGTGTTGGATTTCCCGAGCGATTGGGACCATATCTGTACTTGATGGAGTTTGCCTACAACAACGATTACGATCGGCGATCTCAGATGGCTCCATTCGAGGCATTGTATGGTAAGCGTTAGTCGGTCCCACATGTTCGGGAAGAGGTTGGTGATAGACGCGGTTTTGGGTCCCGAAATTCACTGCAGATTGACCAATGGTGCGGTCACGAGAAGATTAGAGCTCGTATGTTGACAAATTTCGAGAGCAGTGAAGAAGAGTTACGCCCGATGTTCGCGTCGAGATTTGGAGTTTGAGGTTGGTCGGCATGTGTTCCTTAAAGGTTGCTCCGTCACGAGGTGTTTTGAGGTTTGTAAGCGAGGAAGTTGAGTCCCCGTTTTGTTGGTCCGTTCGAGATCCTAGAGAGGATTGGCGAGTTGCTTACCAAGTTAGCCCTACCTCCGTCACTATCACGGCATAGTGTTTTTCATGTATCGATGTTGAGGCGGTATGTGCCGGACCGTCGCACATCGTGGACTTTGAGCCTTTGCGGTGAATGAGGATTTGAACTTCGAGGAGAAGCCAAAGTGAGGATCCTTGCCTTTGAGACCAAGACGTTGCGTGTCGCGAGATTCGTTTGGTAAAGGTTCTGTGGAAGAATCGGGGTTACGAGGAAGCCACTTGGGAGCGGGAAGGCGAGATGAGGTTGCATTACCACTGAGTGTTTTACATCTTAAGGACTTTCGAGGACGAAAGTCATAAAAGGAGGAATATTGTAACGACCAGGTTTTCTTCCCGGTCTTCCGGGTATGCCCTAGGGGTAATTTGGTAATTTGGTCGGGCCGTCATGGTCGTTTGTGTCTTTTCCACTACTAAAATTATTGGATGGTTTTGTAGGTTTTGGAGGTTTGTGGTTTGGTTTGAGCAAGGTTTGTTGCAAAAGTAAAAATAAAGGAAATTGTCTTTGCAGTATGGGGTTTGAACACAGGTCTTCAGGGAAGCTTGTAGAGAGGTGTGCCAATTGAGCCATTAGGTGCTCTTGTTGCTCTTTCTGCATCACATCTTAGTTAACCTTGGAGTTTGGAGTTTTGGTGCATTTGGTTAAATGAAATAGAATTAGGTTATTCCATCTTATTCTCCAAAAGCACCTCTTGGCCGCCCAAGCTCTCCATCTCCATAGCCTTGCCGAGTTCTTCATCCTTGCCTCTCCTTGGGTTCGATCATCATCATTCCGGTAAGTCTTCGTCTTCTTCATCTTCTCATTTGGGTGTTTGTTGGCGAATGTAAGAAAAAGGGGTTGTGTGTGTGTGTGTGTTGCAAACCCGGGAGAGGAGCGACCATCATCCCCGCCATTTCAACGCGCGCCAGATCGGTCGAACCAGCCACGTCGCTTACGCCGGATCGGTCGAACCAGCCACGCCGCGCACGCCCCCGGATCGGTCGAACCAGCCACCTGCCGCCGCGCCCGATCGGTCGAACCAGCCACGCCGCCGACGCCCGCACTGTCCCGGCGAACCTCGCAGATTCGCCCGGCCAAAGAGATCGCCCGATCGCTCGCCGCGCCAGAGGTCCTCGCGCGGCGCCAGCCGCGTCAGGCCGACGCTTCGCCGCCCTCGCCGTGGTCCGCTTGCCGCCGCTGCTCGCCCGCGCCGGCTCGAGCGTTCGCCGCGCGCGCCCTCGCGAAGTTGCTCGCCGTGTGTCCGCATCGCACGCCACGCCAGCGC
Organism: Sicyos edulis; assembly: GCA_036507275.1. NCBI lineage: Eukaryota > Viridiplantae > Streptophyta > Magnoliopsida > Cucurbitales > Cucurbitaceae > Sicyos > Sicyos edulis. The sequence goes on from CM071858.1 coordinate 12,634,559, forward strand.
GCCCGCTCGCTCGAGCGCTCGCGCGCGCGCCTTCGCCCGAGCGCCCGCGCCGCGCGCCGCGCTTCGCCCGAGACGCCGCCAGCGCGCGTGTGTGTCCTCGCTGCTGCTAGCGTGCGGTAGCGAGGGCCAGCGTGTCTTTGCCGTGCCGGTAGCGCAACCGGTAGCGTGTCCTTGCCGCGCGTAGCGCGCAGCGCAGCGTCCTTGCCGTGCCCGGCTTGCCAGCATGCCCCCAAGCTCGTGTCGTCGCGCGCGTGAGTTCCGAGCCGAGCTTGCTGTTCTATTGTTGTTTAGATATTTTAGATGCTGATTATTGTTGGTTTGCTAGGTTCCCGCCGCGCTAGCTCGGGATTGTTCCGCAGACTTAGGATTTGTGTGTAAAAGTCTTCCGCCAAGGTAAGGATTTCTTACCGAGGTTGTGTGGACCTCGGTATATTTGTGATTGTTGTTTTGTGTGCTGTGTATGTTTACTAGCATGTTTAGCCTAGGTGCTCTGTTCAATTCTGATCGCATGAACTCTTGTATTGTTTCTCATGTTAGCCCATGCTAGGTTGTTCTATTCTAGCATGTTCGATATCTGTTCTTGCTTCGTAGTATCATGCTAGGTTCTTTGTATCCGATGAGCACGTATTGGACCGCATTGATTGAATCGTTATTATTGTTAAGGTTTAGAATTGAGGTAGATAGAATCATCCGGGCCCGATGCATAAAGTATCTTGCATCTATGGCAAGGACGTTCGAGACGATTCTCCGTCCTTGGACCCCGTGAGGGATTAGCTATCCCAACCGGTAGGCCCCGCAATCTTGGGTGAGGGTGGCGGTCGTTAAATGCCCCAGCGGTCGGGATGATGACTTGGCATTGCCTGCGTCACGGGCGATCGACACGTCCTCGGCGTGTTCGGCCGTAGCCCTTGATTGCCACTGTTAGGGCAAGGACCGCTTCTGGTGTAAGCCTACCACGACCGGTTCCTTAGCCTCAAAGCGGTGGTACAGTGACATAGTTCACGCGTGTCGAGTCTCACACCCCTATGTCGGTGACACCGATCCGGAGATTTAGTTAGGCATGGTGGTGAACACAGGCGGCTTGCCACTAGACCCGGCACCCCCCGAGTTTGCGGTAGCATGCGGTGCGCGCTTACGCTCATTACAGCGCCGATGGAGAGCTCCTCGGGATCTTGAGCGAGTGCACCTTTCGTGATCGGCGATGAGACAGCCGAGGCCGGACTTGTTCCCGTATAGTGCGTTTAGTGTGTTGTGGTTTTTCCGACTAAGACCACGAGATGGCATCCGAGGTCCAAGTGTGGACTTAGCTATGTGCTCCGCTCTGTGTTTGTACTCATAGCTTGCATACATTCTTCTAGATGATCATGTATATCGTATTGTACCCGGTTGGGGATTCTTCTTGGGTAATTCGTTACTCACCCTTATTACGTGGTTTTCCACGGTAATCAAGCGGGAGACAGGATGGTGAAGGAGGAGCTATGATCATGGAACCTGCTATCATCTCTGATTATTTATTTTAATTATCATGACTCTTCACTTTTTATTATTTCCCCTGAATGCATGTAGACGGGCACAGAGCCCCAGGATGTTTTCTTACGTTTTATGGATTCCAGCATATTGGTACTTGTGGATTGTTTTAATGGTTTAAATAAATCTCTGATCAGAGTGTGCTTTTAGAAATGTATGTTTTGGTTGTTGAATGTTTCTGTTTTTACTTGGAATCCGAAATGTATTTTTCTTAATGTCTTTTATTTTCACTACATGCATTGGGGTAAAGGCCCATTTAAAGCCCCTTTTGGGTCGGGTCTTTACAAACATCCCCTAACATCACTTCTATTTCTGCTCTCCCGAGGTCTTTCCTTATGATACTTTTGGGATTTGCCAACGTTGCTAGATGCGAGGTCTTTCTACTTAGTGCATCTGCCACAACATTTGCCTTTCCAGGGTGACACAAGATCTCACAGTCGTAATCCTTTACAAGCTCCAACCACCTCCTCTGCCTCATGTTTAGGTCCCTCTGAGTGAAGAAATACTTGAGGCTTTGGTGGTCCGAGAAAATCTGAATCTTTTCCCCATACAAGTACTGTCTCTAGATTTTAAGTGCAAAGACGACCGCTGCCAACTCCATATCATGAGTCGGATAGTTCTGCTCGTGCTGTTTCAACTACCTCGAGGCATACGCTATCACTTTACCGTGTTGCATCAGAACGCATCCCAAACCAAACTTGCTAGCATCACTGTACACCACGAAACCCCTGCTCCTCCTGAACCGCCAACATCGGCGCAGACGTCAAGTCGTTCTTCACTTAGCAAAACTCTCATCGCACTTCTTATCCCAAACGAAATCGACGCCCTTTCTCGTCAACCGAGTAAGTCAGGCTGCTATAGCGTGAAAAATTTTGAGCGGCGTCGGTAATATCCGCCGGACCCGTGAAGCTACGAATCTCCCGACACCGCGATCGTCGATGCGCCCACGAACTAACGGCCTCTATCTTCGAAGGGTCCACAGCCACTCCCTCCTTAGACACAACGTGTCCCAGAAAAGCTACCTCCTATAGCCAAAAGTCACACTTTGAGAACTTCGCATAGAGCTTGTTCTCGCGCAAGGCTACCAAAATCTGCCTTAGGTGCGAGGCATGGTCCTCCTTAGCCTTAGAGTACACAAGAATGTCATCTATGAACACGATGACAATGCGGTCCAAGAACGCCTTGAACACTCTATACATCATGTCCATGAATGCAGCTCGGGCGTTCGTCAATCCGAAAGACATGACTACGAACTCATAATGCCCATACCTCGACCTGACCGCTGTCTTGGGAATATCTGCATCCCGAATCCTCAACTGGTGGTAGCCCGACCTCAAGTCAATCTTTGAAAACACACAAGCTCCCTGGAGCTGGTCAAACAGGTCATCGATACGAGGCAGCGGATACTTGTTCTTAATGGTTACCTTGTTCAGTTCCCTGTAATCGATGCATAGACGCATCGAGCCATCCTTTTTCTTAACAAACAGCATGGGTGCTCCCCACAAGGACACACTCGGCCTAATAAATCCTCTGTCAAGCAACTCCTGCAGCTGTTCCTTTAACTCTTTCAGCTCTGCTGACGCCATACGATAAGGAGCTTTCGAGATAAGGCGAGTCCCCGGCTCAAGCTCTATTGAGAAGTCCACCTCCCTCTTCGGCGGCAGGCCAGGCAACTCTTCGGGGAAAACATCTACAAACTCTTGCACTATGGGCACCTGCTCGACAGATAACTGGTCCCGGTTCTCCCCGGTCAACTTAGCTAAGAAACCCCAAGCTCCTCGAGCTAACAAACGGTGAGCTTTAGCTGCCGAAATCACCAGTGGACACACCCCACTCTGGGTGCCCCGAAATTTAAAGCTAGGCCTACCTAGCGGCCTGAACACCATCTCCTTACAACGACAGTCAATCATAGCATGGTTATCAGCTAACCAATCCATGCCGAGGATCACATCAAAACCACTCATAGCTAACACTATGAGGGTAACTCAGAGAGTCCAGGTCGGACACACATGTCCGACCATCCCTTACTATACAGCTAGCCAGCATACTAGTTCCCGAGGGAGTAGCGACAGACAACTCAATACCTAAAGGCTCTAAATTCATGCAAGCACTCTCAGCAAAAACAGCAGAAACAAAAGAATGGGTGGAACCCGAATCAAACTACACAAAGGCGAGGTGATCAAGAACTAGGAGCGTGCACTTGCATCATGGGTCCGGCTTTCTCAGCCTCCTGGCGAGTCGTAGCATATACTCTTCCCTGCTGCTGAGCTGGCTGTGCCACCACTGCCTTCTGGTTGCAATGCCGGGCCTGATGCCCCTCCTTACCACAGTTATAGCAAGCTCTAGGGTTACCACCACTAGGCCCCAATGCTTTGTTTACCACAGGGTCTACAATACGGTGGCGGCCTCCCTACGCCCTGTTGGCGAGGCTGATCACGGTTACGATCCCTGTGCTGGTCTCTACCATGATAAGTACCCTGACGGCGCTGACCGCCTCCATGTCCATTACCTCCTGCGTCAAACTTACGCTTCTGACCAGAGTACACTAGGGCCTTCTCGCACTACAAAGACTAACAACAACCTGCTCTGGAGGATACTTTCCATCATAAATAGTTGCCAATCGCCTTTGCCTTGGCAAAAGTCTCGGGGCTGTGCCCTAACATCTGAGACACTCCTCGCCTCGCACTCCGCAATAAACTTTCTGATCTTCAGCTCAGGAGTAGCAATCAACTGCGGTGCGAAGTACCCATACTCCGAAAACTTCCTCTCATACACATCGATTGGGTCAGACCCCTGCTTAAGGTTCGAAAACAGCTCAATCATCTTTTCTTGGGCTTCTTCACTGATAAATTTTGCCTTGAACTCAGCCTTGAAAGAATTCCCGGTGGCGGGGAGACCAACACCACCGGTCTTAGCCTCAAAGGCAAGAATCCCCACTGGCTTCTCCTCGAAGCTCAAATCCTTATTCAGCTGCAAAGGCTCAAAGTCCACGATGTGTGTAACGACCCAGGTTTTTCTTCCCGGTCTTCCAGGTATGCCCTAGGGGTAATTTGGTAATTTGGTCGGGCCGTCATGGTCGTTTGTGTCTTTTCCAGCTACTAAAATTATTGGATGGTTTTTGTAGGTTTTTGGAGGGGTTTGTGGTTTGGTTTGAGCAAGGTTTGTTGCAAAAGTAAAAATAAAGGAAATTGTCTTTGCCGTAGGGGTTTGAACCCGGGTCTCTGGGAAGCTTGTAGAGAGGTGTGCCAATTGAGCCATTAGGTGCTCTTGTTGCTCTTTCTGCATCACATCTTAGTTAACCTTGGAGTTTGGAGTTTTGGTGCATTTGGTTAAATGAAATAGAATTAGGTTATTCCATCTTATTCTCCAAAAGCACCTCTTGGCCGCCCAAGCTCTCCATCTCCATAGCCTTGCCGAGTTCTTCATCCTTGCCTCTCCTTGGGTTCGATCATCATCATTCCGGTAAGTCTTCGTCTTCTTCATCTTCTCATTTGGGTGTTTGTTGGCGAATGTAAGAAAAAGGGGTTGTGTGTGTGTGTGTGTTGTGCAACACCGGTAGGAGGAGCAAAACCATCATCCCGGCCATTTCACTGCCGCGCCCGGATCGGTCGAACCAGCCACATCGCCGACGCCCGGATCGGTCGAACCAGCCTGCCGCACGCCCAGATCGGTCGAACCAGCCACCACCGACGCCCCAGATTGGTCGAACCAGCCCTGCCGCACGCCTGACTGTCCCCAGCCCTCGCCGTCGCCCAGCAGCCGATCGCCCGATCGCTCGCCGCGCCAGAGGTCCTCGCCAGCGCCAGCCGTCCGTACCGTCGCGCTCGCTCGCCGCTCGCCGTGTCCGCTTGCCGAGCTGCTCGCTCGCCGCGCGCCGCTCGAGACGTTCGCCAGCGCGCGCCCCCGCTGAAGTTGCTCGCCGTGTCCGCATCGCCGCGCCAGCGCCCGCGCGCCTTCGCTCGAGCCTTCGCGCGCGCGCGCCGCCGCGACGCCGCCCGCCAGCGCGCGCGCTGCGCTGCCGAGACGCTGCCAGCGCGTATGCGTCCCTGCTGCTGCCGTGCAGGTAGCGGCGGTAGCGTGTCCTTGCTGTGCCCGGTAGCAGCAACCAACGGCCAGCGCGTGTCCTTGCCGTGCCGTAGCGCGCCCGGCGCAAGCGTCCTTGCCGTGCCCGCTTGCCAAGCGACCCCAAGCTCGTGTCGTCGCGCGCGTGAGTTCCCGAGCCGAGCTTGCTGTTCTATTGTTGTTTAGATATTTTAGATGCCGATTATTGTTGGTTTGCTAGGTTCCCGCTCGCTAGCTCGGGATTGTTCCGCACTTTAGGATTTGTGTGTAAAAGTCTTCCGACCAAGGTAAGGATTTCTTACCGAGGTTGTGTGGACCTGCGGTATATTTGTGATTGTTGTTTTGTGTGCTGTGTATGTTTACTAGCATGTTTAGCCTAGGTGCTCTGCTTAATTTCTGACTGGCATGAACTCTTGTATTGTTTCTCATGTTAGCCCATGCTAGGTTGTTCTATTCTAGCATGTTCGATATCTGTTCTTGCTTCGTAGTATCATGCTAGGTTCTTTGTATCCGATGAGCACGTATTGGACCGCATTGATTGAATCGTTATTATTGTTAAGGTTTAGAATTGAGGTAGATAGAATCATCCGGCCCGATGCATAAAGTATCTTGCATCTATGGCAAGGACGTTCGAGACAGTTCTCCGTCCTTGGACCCCGTGAGGGATTAGCTATCCCAACCGGTAGGCCCCGCAATCTTGGGTGAGGGTGGCGGTGTTAAATGCCCCAGCGGTCGGGATGATGACTTGGCATTGCCTCGCGTCCCCGCGATCGACACGTCCTCGGCGTGTTCGGCGTAGCCCTTGATTGCCACTGTTAGGGCAAGGACCGCTTCTGGTGTAAGCCTACCACGACCCGGTTCCTTAGCCTCAAAGTGCGGTGAGTACAGTGACATAGTTCACGTGTCGTGTCTCACACCCTATGTCGGTGACACCGATCCGGAGATTTAGTTAGGCATGGTGGATCGAACTCGGCGACTTGCCACTAGACCCGGCACTCCGAGTTTGCGGTAGCATGCGGTGCGCGCTTACGCTCATTACAGCGCCGGGTGGAGAGCTCCTCGGGATCTTGAGCGATGCACCTTTCGTGACGGCGAGATGAAGCCGAGGCCGGGACTTGTTCCCGTATAGTGCGTTTAGTGTGTTGTGGTTTTTCCGACTAAGACCACGAGATGGCATCCGAGGTCCAAGTGTGGACTTAGCTATGTGCTCCGCCTCGTGTTTGTACTCATAGCTTGCATACATTCTTCTAGATGATCATGTATATCGTATTGTACCCGGTTGGGGATTCTTCTTGGGTAATTCGTTACTCACCCTTATTCGTGGTTTTCCACGGGTAATCAAGGCGGGAGACAGGATGGTGAAGGAGGAGCTATGATCATGGAACTCTTTGTCATCTCGATTATTTATTTTAATTATCATGACTCTTCACTTTTTATTATTTCCCACTGAATGCATGTAGACGGGCACAGAGCCCCGGGGATGTTTTCTTACGTTTTATGGATTCCAACATATTGGTACTTGTGGATTGTTTTAATGGTTTAAATAAATCTCTCGATCGATCAGTGTGCTTTTAGAAATGTATGTTTTGGTTGTTGAATGTTTCTGTTTTTACTTGGAATCCAAATGTATTTTTCTTAATGTCTTTTATTTTCACTACATGCATTGGGGTAAAGGCCCATTTAGAGCCCCTTTTGGGTCGGGTCTTTACTGATTGGTATCGAGCTCGAGTCATAGATTCTGTAGACTGACCTTTTTTTGTTGTAGGTCGTTTTCCATGATCATCGACACTCAGACGGTCATCGATTCGCGCTAGATTTATTGTTTTAGAAAGGAAAAGGGTTAAGAATTTACAATACCTATCATCTAGTGTATGCCTTGTTTGGTGTTGTGGAATGGTGACAGAGAGTTTTGATTCGTTGTTGGTTTGGATGTAGATCGCCAAACATGCGATCCGTCACGGAGAGGAGGTTCGAGAGCGGTGTCGAGGTATCGGGATCGGATCGACATCTGCGAGGACATCGTCCCAAGTCGACATCGATGGCATTCCACCAGGCTCCTCCTCTGTTACGCCTAGAGCGGGCGTTGAGGCGATCGAGCGCCGTGAGATCGCTCTGGAGTAGAGTTTGCTTTGAGTCTATGAGGGCTTTTATGGTCGACATGTTGAGTGACCAGAGGCGAGACCTGAGCCTTGTTAGCGTGGCGGCAGCGGGAAGAGTCCCGAGCCCAGATCGAGCGGTGACTCGATTGGTTCAAAGCGAGCTCGAGCACCTCCAGGCTCCACGAGAGCAAGTAGCCCCAGAGGCGGATATGGCGAGAGGTGCCGAGGAATTGGGTAGGTGGTGAAGGATTTTGTGAAGTGGAAGCTCGAGAAGTTTGATGCCACCGGTGATGCGTTAGCGGCAGCCAGTGGATTGCCCATTTGGAGTACACCTTCCCGATCATGGTGTGCCCCGATATTCAGAGGCCGAGATGTGCGGCTCATGTGCTAGGAGGCACAAATGAGATGGTGGTGGGAGTCCACCTTGAGCGAGAGACCACCGGGTCTCCACCCGCTACTTGGGAGTTCTTCAAGGCCGAGTTCAAGGTAAAGTTCATCGGTGATGAGGCTCGGGAGAAGATGGTGGAGCTCTTCCGAACCTCAAAGCGGTGGTTACGATTCCATTGAGGAATATGAGCGCAAGTTCTCGGAGTATGGATATTTTGCTCCTCGATTGATTGCCACCCGGAGTGAAGATTCGGAAGTTCATATCCGGATTGAGGCGGGTGTTTCCCGAGATGTCGTGGCTCGTGCCCCGACACTTATGCTAGGGCTGTCCAGATTAGCCACGATCTATAATGGGAAGTATCCTGCTGAGCGGGTTGTTGCCGCTCTGTTCAGCGTCTGTCCCAGCAGCACTAGGGGCGAGAAGAGGAAGTTTGACTTTCGGGAGGCGCCAGCGCCGCCAAGGGCGCTTCGAAGCAGATCACGGAGAGCTCCAAATTGTTTCCAGCCCGACAGCAGGGGAGGACCCGAGCGATTTCCGCTTGTGCTACTTGTGGGAAAGTCCACGCCGGAGCTTGTCACCTGGACCTAGATTGTGCTTCCGTTGTGGTAGAGAGGTCACATGGCCCGTTTTTGTGATCACCAGCTATGGCGGCTCGGCCAATGCAGCAGGCAGCGAGGTCGAGTGTTTGCTACGACCCGTCAGAGGCCGAGCGTGACGGATGCCACCCGCGTGGCGGTGCACGCTTCTTGTTTTAGATCATCTGCGCATTTGTCTTGTTTGATTCTCGTTCCACGCATTCATTTGTATCTGTGTTGTTTGTTGAGCATGCTAAGTTGAGATTAGAGCCTCTAGGTTTTGAGTTATCTGTTGCAACTCCTTCGGGAGTTAGTATGTTGGCTAGAGATAAGATTAAGGATGGCCGGATCGAGATATCCGGAGAGTTGCTTGTGGCTACGCTCATAGTTACGCCTATGAGCGGTTTTGATGTGATTCTTGGTATGGAGTGGTTAGTCGCTAACCACGCGTTGATTGACCGCCACCGGAAAGAAGTAGTGTTCAGCCGCCAGTCGGCCTAGCTTTAAGTTTCGTGGAGTCGGGGTGGAGGTTGCCCGCCGATGGTGTCACCGTGAAAGCTCGTCGTTTGCTAGCTCATGGAGCTTGGGGCTATCTAGCCAAGTTGTGCAGGAAGAGCCGCCCTCGCTGTCTGTTGATCAGTGCCGGTCGTGCGGGAGTTTGCGGACGTGTTTCTGAGGAGTTACCGGGGTTGCCCCCAAAGAGAGAGGTTGACTTCATTATTGAGCTCGAGCCGGGGACCCTCCCTATCTCGAAGGCTCCGTGACGCATGGCGCCAGTGAGAGTTAAAGGAATCAAGATTCGATTGCGGGAGATGTTAGACCGAGGGTTCATCCGTCCAAGTGTGTCCGTGGGGAGCACCCGATTGCTTGTGAAAAAGAAGGATGGTTCTATGCGCTTATGTATTGATTACCGCGAGCTTAATAAGGTGACAATGAAGAATAAGTATCCGTTGCCCGTATCGATGATTTGTTCGATCGGCTTGGGGGAGCTTCGTGTTCTCCAAGATAGATCTGAGATCCGGTTACCATCGATTGCGGATCGGGGATGCCGACATTCCTAAGACGACTTTTCGTGTCCAGATATATGGTCACTATGAGTTTGTGGTTATGTCGTTTGGATTGACCAATGCCCCACCGCGTTCATGGACATGATGGATAGGGTGTTCAAATCATTTTTGGACAACCGTCATCGTCGTGTTCATTGACGATATTCCGATTTATTCGAGGTCTAAAGAAGACCATGCGAGCATCCGAGGCGAGTATTGGCGCTTTGAGGGAAAACCACTTTATGCGAAGTTTTCCAAATGTGATTCTGGTTGGAGCGGCAGTGGCCTTCCTAGGCCACGTGGTTTCGAGAGATGGTATAGCCGTGGACCCCGCGAAGATTGAGGCCGTGAGTTCATGGGCCAAGCCGACTTCGATTCTTGCCGAGATTCGCGACTTTACTGGTTTGGCGGTGTTACTACCGTCGGTTCGTCAAGGACTTTTACGCTTTAGCCTCGCCCCTCACTCGTCGGACGAGGAAGGGTGTCGAGTTTGTTTGGGACAAAGAGTGTGATGAGAGCTTTGCGGTGCTCAAGCGTAGTTTGACTTCAAAGACTGATGTTGGCGATCCGGAGGGGACAGTGGTTTCGTGGTCTCTGATGATGCTTCCAAGTTTGGTTTAGGTTGTGTGTTGATGCAAAGACGGGAAGGTCATTGCCTATGCTTCCCGTCACCAAGCCGTATGAGCAGAACTACCCGACTCATGATATGGAGTTAGCGTGATGGTGTTTGCAATCAAGATTTGGAGGCATTACCAGTATGGTGAGCGGATTCGAGATGTTTACCGATCACGAGCCTCAAGTATCTGTTTACTCGAAGGAGTTGAATATGAGGCGAGAGGAGATGGTTAGAGTTGGTAAAGGATTATGGCTGCGAGATTTTGTACCATCCGGTAAAGCCAACGTAGTGGCCGATGCTTTGAGCGAAAGACGTCGCACTCTGCGGCGTTGTTGAGTTCCTTCAGCCAGTTTGCGAGAGAGTTCGAGCGGGCCGAGGTTGCGATGTTGTTGGGAGAGGTTACCGCCGAAGTAGCTCGATTGATCTGCTCATTGGCCGATCGATTGGCGGGATTATAGACGGCCAGTTAGGTGACCCCGCACTTAAGAGATTGGTTGACAGAGTTAGTGCTTGTGGTGACTTTGACTTTGTGTATTCCCAGACGATGGGTTGACTTATAGAGGCGGTTGTGTGTTCCGGACATTGCGAGTTTTGCGAGCACAGTTGCTCTCGAGAGGCCCACAGCCCCCTTTTGCTTGGCACCCCTGGGTACCAAGATGTATCGAGACCTTAAGCGACTTTACGGTGGATGGGGATGAAGAGAGATGTGGCAGAGTTTGTCGGTAGGTGTCTCACTTGTCGCAAGTGAAGAAGGCACCCAGCAGCAGGCCAAAGCAGGTTTGTTGCGCGACCACCGAGTATACCCCAGTGGAAATGGGAAGAGATCTCTATGGACTTTATATCTGGTTTGCCAAGGACTCAGAGAAGTTCTCTCGGTTTGGGTGATAGTCGACCGTTTGACCAAGAGCGCACACTTCATTCCCGGTAGAGACACTTATACCGTGGAACAATGGGCGCAGCTATTTTTGGAGCGAGATCATCCGTTATCATGGTGTACCGGTGAGGATTGTGTCCGATCGTGACTCGCATGATTCACTTCTCGCTTCGGAGAGCGCTCCGAAGGGTTTGGGCACGAGTGCGATTTCAAAGATGACTTTTCACCCTCGACGGATGGTCGACTGAGAGAGTGAATCGATTCTCGAAGATATGTTGAGGGCTTGTGTGTTGGATTTCCCGAGCGCTTGGGACCAAGATGTCAGATTTGATGGAGTTTGCCTACAACAACAACGATTACGATCGGCGATCTGAGATGGCTCCATTCGAGGCATTGTATGGTAAGCGTTATCGGTCCCTGTGTTCGGGGAAGAGGTTGGTGATAGACGAGTTTTGGGTCCCGAGAAGTTACTGCGCAGCTTGACCAATGGTGCAGTCAGAGAAAGATTAGAGCTCGTATGTTGACAAACTCGGAGCAGCGCGAGAAGAGTTACGCCGATGTTCGCGTCGAGATTTGGAGTTTGAGGTTGGTCGGCATGTGTTCCTTAAGGTTGCTCCGATGCGAGGTGTTTTGAGGTTTGGTAAGCGAGGAAGTTGAGTCCCCGCTTTGTTGGTCCGTTCGAGATCCTAGAGAGGATTGGCGAGTTGCTTACCGGTTAGCCCTACCTCCGTCACTATCAGCGGTGCATAGTGTTTTTCATGTATCGATGTTGAGGCAAGATGTGCCGGACCCGCGCACATCGTGGACTTTGAGCCTTTGCGGTGAATGAGGATTTGAACTTCGAGGAGAAGCGGTGAGGATCCTTGCCTTTGAGACCAAGACGTTGCGTAATCGCGAGATTCGTTTAGTAAAGGTTCGATGGAAGAATCGGGTTCCGAGGAAGCCACTTGGGAGCGGGAAGACGAGATGAGGTTGCATTACCCTGAGTTTTTTCATGTCTTAAGGACTTTCGAGGACGAAAGTCATAAAAAGGAGGGAATATTGTAACGACCCGTGTTTTTCTTCCCGGTCTTCCGTATGCCCTAGGGGTAATTTGGTAATTTGGTCGGGCCGTCATGGTCGTTTGTGTCTTTTCCAAATACTAAAATTATTGGATGGTTTTTGTAGGTTTTGGAGGGGTTTGTGGTTTGGTTTGAGCAAGGTTTGTTGCAAAAGTAAAAATAAAGGAAATTGTCTTTGCAGTAGGGTTTGAACACAGGTCTCTGGGAAGCTTGTAGAGAGGTGTGCCAATTGAGCCATTAGGTGCTCTTGTTGCTCTTTCTGCATCACATCTTAGTTAACCTTGGAGTTTGGAGTTTTGGTGCATTTGGTTAAATGAAATAGAATTAGGTTATTCCATCTTATTCTCCAAAAGCACCTCTTGGCCGCCCAAGCTCTCCATCTCCATAGCCTTGCCGAGTTCTTCATCCTTGCCTCTCCTTGGGTTCGATCATCATCATTCCGGGTAAGTCTTCGTCTTCTTCATCTTCTCATTTGGGTGTTTGTTGGCCGAATGTAAGAAAAAGGGGTTGTGTGTGTGTGTGTGTTGTGCAGCCAGCCGAGAGGAGCACCATCATCCCGGTATTTCTCACCAGACGCCCAGATCGGTCGAACCAGCCACATCCGCGACGCCCAGATCGGTCGAACCGAGCCATCGCGCGACGCCCAGATCGGTCGAACCAGCCACATCGCCGCGCCCAGATCGGTCGAACCAGCCTGCCCGCGCGCCGCGACTGTCCCCAAGAGCCTCGCTGCTTCGCCCGCCCAGCCGAGATCGCCCGATCGCTCGCCGCGCCAGAGGTCTCGCCAGCGCCCAGCCGCGTCAGCCGATCGCTCGCCGCGCGCTCGCCGTGTCCGCTTGCCGAAGCTGCTCGCCGCGCGCGCCGCTCGACGTTCGCCCGCGCGCCTCCTCGCCGAAGTTGCTCGCCGTGTCGCGCATCGCCGCGCCAGCGCCGCGCGCCCTTCGCTCGAGCGCTTCGCCCGCGCGCCTTCGCCCGACGCCCGGCGCCAGCGCGCGCGCCGCCCGAGCGCTCGCCCGCGCGCGCGTGTCCTCACTGCCGTGCCGTGCGCGCGCGCAGCGGCGTGTCCTTCGCTGCCGCGGCCAGCGCAACCAGCGCGTGTCCTTGCCGTGCCAGTAGCGCGGCCCAGTAGCGCGTCCTTGCCGTGCCCGGCTTGCCAAGCGACCCCAAGCTCGTGTCGTCGCGCGCGCGTGAGTTCCCCGAGCCGAGCTTGCTTTTTCTATTGTTGTTTAGATATTTTAGATGCCGATTATTGTTGGTTTGCTAGGTTCCCGCCGCTAGCTCGGGATTGTTCCGCAGCTTAGGATTGTGTGTAAAAGTCTTCCGACCAAGGTAAGGATTTCTTACCGAGGTTGTGTGGACCTCTGCGGTATATTTGTGATTGTTGTTTTGTGTGCTGTGTATGTTTACTAGCATGTTTAGCCTAGGTGCTCTGTTCAATTCTGGATGGCATGAACTCTTGTATTGTTTCTCATGTTAGCCCATGCTAGGTTGTTCTATTCTAGCATGTTCGATATCTGTTCTTGCTTCGTAGTATCATGCTAGGTTCTTTGTATCCGATGAGCACGTATTGGACCGCATTGATTGAATCGTTATTATTGTTAAGGTTTAGAATTGAGGTAGATAGAATCATCCGGGCCCGATGCATAAAGTATCTTGCATCTATGGCAAGGACGTTCGAGACAGTTCTCGATCCTTGGACCCCGTGAGGGATTAGCTATCCCAACCGGTAGGCCCCGCAATCTTGGGTGAGGGTGGCGGTCGTTAAATGCCCCAACGGTCGGGATGATGACTTGGCATTGCCTCGTCCCCGGCGATCGACACGTCCTCGGCGTGTTCGGCCGTAGCCCTTGATTGCCACTGTTAGGGCAAGGACCGCTTCCTAGTGTAAGCCTACCACGGCCGGGTTCCTTAGCCTCAAAAAGGTGGTACAGGTGACATAGTTCACGTGTCCAGTCTCACACCCTATGTCGGTGACACCGATCCGAGAGATTTAGTTAGGCATGGTGGTGAACTGGGCGGCTTGCCACTAGACCCGGCACCCCGAGTTTGCGGTAGCATGCGGTGCGCGCTTACGCTCATTACAAATGGCCGATCGGAGAGCTCCTCGGGATCTTGAGCGATGCACCTTTCGTGACGACGATGAGATAGGTGAGGCCGGGACTTGTTCCCGTATAGTGCGTTTAGTGTGTTGTGGTTTTTCCGGACTAAGACCCTGAGATGGCATCCGAGGTCCAAGTGTGGACTTAGCTATGTGCTCCGCTCTGTGTTTGTACTCATAGCTTGCATACATTCTTCTAGATGATCATGTATATCGTATTGTACCCCGGTTGGGGATTCTTCTTTGGGTAATTCGTTACTCACCCTTATTCTCGTGGTTTTCCACGGTAAATCAAGGCGGGAGACAGGGATGGTGAAGGAGGAGCTATGATCATGGAACTCTCTTTGTCATCTCTGATTATTTATTTTAATTATCATGACTCTTCACTTTTTATTATTTCCCCAATGCATGTAGACGGGCACAGAGCCCCGGATGTTTTCTTACGTTTTATGGATTCCAAAGATATTGGTACTTGTGGATTGTTTTAATGGTTTAAATAAATCTCTGATCAGAGTGTGCTTTTAGAAATGTATGTTTTGGTTGTTGAATGTTTCTGTTTTTACTTGGAATCCGAAATGTATTTTTCTTAATGTCTTTTATTTTCACTACATGCATTGGGGTAAAGGCCCATTTAGAGCCCCTTTTGGGTCGGGTCTTTACAATGTGCGACGGGTCCGGCACATACTCCTCAACATCGATACATGAAAAACACTATGCACCGCTGACAATGACGGGGGTAGGGCTAACCGATATCCAACTCTGCCAATCCTCTCCAGAATCTCAAACGGTCCAACGAAACGGGGACTCAACTTCCCACGCTTGCCAAACCTCAACACACCTCGCATCGGTGCAACTTTTAGAAACACATGCTGTCGAACCTCAAACTCCAAGTCTCGACGCCGAACATCGGCGTAACTCTTCTGCCTGCTCTGAGCTGTCAACATAGGAGCTCTAATATTCTGCACTGCATCATTAGTCAATTGCAGCAACTCGAGACCCAAAACCTGCCTACCACCAACCTCTTCCCAGAACACAGGAGACCGGCAACGCTTACCGTACAAAGCCTCGAATGGAGCCATCTGAATCGTCGACTGATAATTGTTACTATAGGCAAACTCCATCAGATACAAATACTGGTCCCAACTGCCAGGGAAGTCCAACACACAAGCCCTAAACATGTCGTCCAGAATCTGGTTCACCCTCTCAGTTTGTCCATCTGTCTGAGGGTGAAAAGCTGTGCTGAAACTGCACTCGGTGCCTAAACCTTTCTAGAGCGCTCTCCAGAAACGAGAAGTGAACCGCGAATCACGGTCAGACACAATCCTCACAAGCACACCATGGTAACAGATGATCTGCTCCAAAAACAACTGCGCCCATTGTTCCACGGTGTAAGTGTCTCTACCGGGAATGAAGTGTGCGCTCTTAGTCAAATGGTCGACTATCACCCAGATCTGAGAGAACTTCCTCAGAGTCCTCGGCAAACCAGAATTAAAGTCCATGGAGATCTCTTCCCATTTCCACTGAGGCACACTCAGCGGTTGCAACAACCCAGCTGGCCTCTGCCTAGGTGCCTTCACTTGCTGGCAAGTGAGACACCGACTGACAAACTCTGCAATCTCTCTTCATACCCATCCACCAGAACGTCTGCTTAAGATCCTGATATATCTTGGTACCCCCGGGGTGCCAAGCAAATGGAGAATCAGGCCTCGAGAGCAACTCGCTCGCAATCTCGCTACATCCGGAACACACAACCGCCTCGATAAGTCAACCTTTGTCTCGTGAATACACGAAGTCAAAATCTCCGTCGGCACTAACCTGTCAAACAATCTCTTAAGTGCGGGTCACTCACCGGCTATCAATAATCCATTGTCGATCGACGAATTGAATCATCAACTGAGCTACTCTGGCAGTAACCTCACCCAACAACACTGCAACCTCGGCCCGCTCAAACTCTTTTCGCAACCTGGGCTGGGAAGTCAACAACGCCGCGGAGTGCGACGTCTTCCTACTCAAAGCATCAGCCACAACATTGGCTTTACCCGGATGGTACAAAATCTCGCAGTCATAATCCTTTACAACCTCTAACCACCTCCTCTGCCTCATATTCAACTCTTTTTTAGTAAACAGATACTTGAGGCTCTGGTGATCAGTGAACATCGGAATACGCTCACCATACAGGTAATGCCTCCAAATCTTCAGCGCAAACACTACGGCTGCCAACTCCATATCATGAGTCGGGTAGTTCTGCTCATACGGCTTCAGTTGACATGAAGCATAAGCAATGACCTTCCCGTGCTGCATCAACACATAACCTAACCCGAACTTAGAAGCATCGTTGTAGACCACGAAACCACCTATCCCCTCCGGGACTGCTAACACTAGGGGTGAAGTGAAACTACGCTTGAGCCTGGCAAAGCTCTCATCACACTTACCATCCCAAACAAACTCGACACCCTTCCTCGTCAGACGAGTGAGGGGCGAGGCTATGGCAGAAAAGTCCTTAACAAACCGACGGTAGTAACCTGCCAAACCTAGAAAGCTACGAATCTCGGCAACTGAAGTCGGCTTGGCCCACGAACTCACGGCCTCAATCTGAGCGGGGTCCACGGCTATACCATCTCTCGAAACTACGTGACCTAGGAAGGCCACCTGCTCCAACCAGAAATCACATTTGGAAAACTTCGCATAAAGCTGGTTTTCCCTCAAGGCTTCCAATACTCGGCTCAAATGCTCTGCATGATCCTCCTTAGTCCTCGAATAGATCAGAATATCGTCAATGAACACGATGACGAAGCTGTCCAAAAATGATTTGAACACCCTATCCATCATGTCCATAAACGCTGCTGGGGCATTAGTCAATCCAAACGACATGACCACAAACTCATAGTGACCATATCTAGACCTGAAAGCTGTCTTAGGAATGTCGGCATCCCTGATCCGCAACTGATGGTAACCGGATCTCGAGATCTATCTTGGAGAACACGGAAGCTCCTCAAGCCGGGTCGAACAAATCATCAATACGGGGCAACGGGTCCTTATTCTTCACTGTCACCTTATTAAGCTCGCGATAATCAATACATAAGCGCATCGAACCATCCTTCTTCTTTACAAATAGAACTGGTGTTCCCCACGGGGACACACTCAGACGGATGAACCCTCGATCCAACATCTCCTGCAACTGAACCTTCAGTTCCTTTAACTCGGCTGGCCCCATACGATACGGAGCCTTCGAGATAGAGAGGGTCCCTGGCTAGAGCTCAATTGTGAAGTCAACCTCTCTCTTCGGGGGCAACCCTGGTAACTCCTCAGGAAACACATCTTCAAACTCCTGCACGACCGGCACCTGATCAACAGTCAGCGAGGGGCAACTCTCCCCAAACAACTTGGCTAGGAAGCCCCAATCTCCACGAGCTAGCAAACGACGAGCTTTCACAGCTGACACCAACGGCGGGCAAACTATGCCCTGGACTCCACGACACTTAAAGCAGGGCCGACCCGGCGGCCTGAACACTACTTCTTTCCGGTGGCAGTCAATCAACGCGTGGTTAGCAGCTAATCACTCCATACCAAGAATCACATCGAAACCGCTCATAGACAGGACTATGAGCGTAGCTACAAGCAACTCTCCGGATATCTCGATCCGGCCATCCTTAATCTTATCTCTAGCTAACATATTAACTCCCGAAGGAGTTGCAACAGACAACTCAAAACCTAGAGGCTCTAATCTCAACCTAGCATGCTCAGCAAACAACACAGATACAAAAGAATGCGTTGATCCATAATCAAACAAGACAAATGCGCAGTGATCTAAAACAAGAAGCGTACCTGCCACAGCGACATCTGTACGCCCGGCCTCCTGATGGGTCGTAGCAAACAGCCGACCCTGCTGCTGCTGTACTGGCTGAGTTGCCATGGCTGGCTGAGTACAAGAAAGGATCATATGCCCCTCCTTACCACAGCGTAAACACACCCTTGGCCCTGCCTGACAAACTTCAGTGTGGGCTCTCCCACATGTGGCACATAAGGGAATCTGTCTGGGACCGCCCTGCTGGCGAGGCTGAAAACGAACCGGAGCTCTACGCTAATCCCGGTTCTGAAACTGACCTTGGCGACGCTGGCCGCCTCCTCTGAAATCAAACTTCCTCTTCTGCCCCACTACAGCTGGGATAGGCCGCTGAACCGGAGCGGCGACAATCTGCTCCACTTGATACTTCCCATTATAAATGGTAGCCAACTGAACCGCTCTAGCATAAGTGTCAGGGGCCTGTGCCCTGACATCCTGAGACACACCCTGCCTCAAACCAGAAATGAACTTCCTAATTTTCAGCTCAGGAGTAGCTATCAACTGCGGAGCAAAATAACCATACTCCGAGAACTTCCTCTCATACTCCTCAATGGAATCAGAACCCTGCTCAGATTCTAGAACAGCTCTACCATCTTCTCCTGGGCCTCATCACTAATATACTTGACCCTGAACTCAGACTTGAAGAACTTCCAGGTGGCAGGTGGAGACCCAGCTGGTCTCTCACTCAGAGTGGACTCCCACCACCATCTAGCTGTGCCTCCTAGCACATGAGCTGCACACCTCGACCTCTGAACATCGAGGCACACCATAATCAGGAAGGTGTACTGTAAGAACCCGACCCAAAATACGGTCCTAAACCTAGGTTCTCAATCAACATGCAAGTTAAATACTTCATCAAGCGGTTTAGTGCTCATATTTAAAACCTTTCAAAACATTTAAAAGCGGGGACACTTAAAACATAAACAACAACCTTCATTTAAGCAAACAAACAAAGTAAAACAAGCCTGGCCAGTGTTTATAAAATCATACAATACAATTTAAACAACTTTTAAAAACATTCCCCTAGGACTCCTGTCCGTCTACATGCTGAACAAATTATGCAAACAATAAAAGGCAGTGCCGCGGCTCCTCATGATCAATCGGCTCCCTTCGCTGGCCGTCCGGTCTTTGTCCCAAGTTACCTGGTGGAAAACCACAGAAATAAGGGTGAGTATAGACATACTCAGAAAGAATCCCCAACCGGGGTACAATACGATACATCAATCATCTGGCACCCTAGTATACATGCTAACAGTTACCAACACAGATTATAGCTCAACGAGCTTACAAAGCAGAATCTGGAATCCTCGAAAGTCTCCTACTTCCGGCCTAATGATTGGTTCTCATAACCAATCCCAGGACATCTTCGAGGTTCTTTCTCCCTCGGCCAATTGATCAGCTCAAAAACCGATCCCAAAGATGTCCGACACCCTCGAGGGTCTTCCTCCCTCGACCGTATGATCAGCTCAAAAGCCAATCCCAATGGGTGTCCTCAAGGGCCTCTTACCCTCACCAACAAATCTGGACTATCGGGAGAGTACCCGAAGTCTGGCTCTAAACTGGAAGGAACTGGTGTACTCACGAACATTAGCCCGGGAGCTCTCCGAACCGGCGACTAACGCGTGTCTTGCGCGCACACACGCATGCTTCTTTGCGGTGGCGTAAATGTGGGGCCTAAGTACAAACTACGCGGGCGGTACGCATGCCTAAAGACTCGAAAATGGTGTCATCGAACACGAGTGGTGCGAGGCCCTCGACACTCATCTGCGGCTGTACTGTAGCACCGACCTGAAGCTAAGAACCGGCCAAGGCAGGCTTGCACCGTTGGCAGGGTTCCGCTCTAGCAGGCTACAAACTAGGCTTATGCCAATGTGGTAGCTAAATCCACATCGGCTGCCGGGGGGAAGCAATGTACGTTATGCTTCGCTCTACTCCCGACCGGTGGGGACAAAGTACGTTATGTCCGCTCTCAGCCTCTGGATGATGACAAACTCTACTATACTAGCTAAAAGTACAAAATAACTGATTCCTGGCTAGACATACATATCAGCATCAATCACACATAACCTAGCATGATACTACGAACTTAAAGCAGGAATCTCAAGCATGCTGGAAGAACAATCCTAGCATGGCACTAACATGTACAAACAGGCAAACATGCTAGCAAGAATGCAATCACAAGCTGTCCTATCCACTAATCATGTTCATAGAAGTAAACATGCATATAAGGCACAATCAAGAAAGCATCGCAGGGTCCACATAACCACGGTAAGAAATCCTTACCTGAAAACAAGTGGAAAAATAACTATCGTGAATCAGATAACGACCCTCGAGCTTAAAGCGAACCCGAGCAACCTAGGCATATGATAAAAACATCCTAAATAAATAAACAGCAGCCAGCAGCTTAAAATCTAAAAGGGGAAGGGCTCAGAAATTACCAACCGAGAAGACATGCGGTCTCGGCAGCAAAAGGGCAGGAATGGGCGCTGCTGGTGCGGCAGGGGCGGGCGCTGGCGAGGGCGCGCGGCAAGGCGAGCAGACGCGCTGGAGCGGGCGCGCGGGCGAGACGCCGAAGTCTCGCGAGGCGGCGGCGCGCGGCGACGCGCGTCTGGGCTGCGGCGTCGACGACCAGGCCGGGACGACGCCGACGGGGCGCATCTCTGGCGCGTTGGGTCAACGCACGGGCGACGCTGGGCGGCAGCGTGCGGCGCGTCTAGGCAGCTTGGGTGAAGCGGCTGGGCGGACTGGGCTGGGTGGTGCGGCTGGTGCAGAGCGGCCCGCCATGGGCTGAGCGATCTGGGCGTGGCCGGCGGTAGGCTGGTTGGGGCGTCTGGCGATGGGCAGGGTGAGCAGGCTAAGCGGCTCAGTGCGGGTGCGGCTAGGGTGTGGTGGCTAGGCTGGGGTTGGTGCGGCAAGGGCTGGGCATGGTGCGGCTAGGGTTTAGAGAGAGAGAGAGAGAGAGAGAGAGAGAGAGAGAGAGAGAGAGAGAGAGAGAGAGAGAGAGAGAATCTTGCAAAACAAGGGGGAAAGGGATTTTTCTTGATTTCTTTCCTTTTTCTTAATTTAAATGGGTCTAAAATCCCTTCCCAAAGCTTCCTCTTTCAAAACCCGGCCCAAGCAAACTTTTATTGTTTAAAAAAAACTCTTTTTCCTACAAACTCCCAAAACCATTTAGGGCAAGGGTTCAAATCCCAAAGGAAGCACTCAAAAACCCATTAATTTAGCCAATAACTAAAATACCTCCAAACTCCCAAACAACTTGCCCAAACCTCTTGGGTCCTGCAACCAACAACAATCAAGCCTCGACAAAGGCAGGAGTGACCCTGGAATCCTGAAAATCCACAAAACCCTAACCGGGGCAAAAAGACCAAAATACCCTTAAGGGTTAAAATAACTCTAACGGCCCATCCGAACATCCTAATAATGTCCCGAAAACACCTGGGAAACCGAAATAGAAAACTGGGCCGTTACAATACTCTCTCCTTTTAAGACTTTCGTCCTCGAAAGTCCTAAGACGAAAACAACTCTAGGACATCTCCACTGATCCTTAACCAACCAAACTCCCGGTCAAGACAACACTAATTCTTCTTTGAAATCCAAACCCCCTTGGGTTCCCAAAGGCTCAAGCCACAAGCTATCCAGTCTGCCACAAACTATCTCAACCAAGACTGGGCATATACCGAACTCCGAAGAAATAGATGCGATAGTGCTAATCGGTAATCCACATCCCCAAACTCAAACTAGCTCTCAAACGGTCTTAAAATCTTAGGGCTCACTTAACCCTGCTAACCCAACTCGGATCGCCTCTCTACGGCGCTACTCTCAGCAAACTCGTGGACGGGTCACAAGCTCTAAAACTCTACTCCATGCACCGGCGTAACTTCTCTGAATGCTCATAGCTGTTATCGAACAGCCTCGACCGTACACCATGCTGACCAAACAACTGAACCTTCCAGCTTTCAGAAACTAAACGGCCTACTCTTACATCGCAAGAGACCTGCGAACCCTTAGGGCATACCTGGAAGACCGGGATGAAAACCTGGGCCGTTACAGGCATGCTCGTTATCTGTTCTTGTTTGGTAGTATCATGCTAGGTTCGTTGTATCTGTTGAGCACGTATTGGATTGTTTGTTGTTTATGTTATAGTTTAGAGTTCAGATAGGTAGCATCATCCGGGTTAGGATGCTTAAGGTAACTTGCATCCACGGCAGGAACGTATGAGGCAGTACTCCGTCCCTGATCCACCGTTAGGGTTTAGCTAACCCTAACGGCAGGCCTTGCAATCTTGGGTGAGGGTGGCAGACTGTTAAATGCCCCAACGGTCAGGATGATGACATGGCATTGCCTTGTCCCCAGCAGCCGGCACGTCCTCAACGTGTTCGGTAGTAGCCCTTGATTGCCACCTAATAGGGCAAGAATGGCTTCCTGGTGTAGGCCTACCACGACCGGTTCCTTAGCCTCATGTGCGGTGGTTCAAGCTAACATAGTTCACGTGTCCAGGTCTCACACCCCTATGTATGTGACGCTGATCCAGAGATTAGTTAGGCATGGTGACTGAACCTGGGCAGCTTGCCACTAGACCCGGCACCCCCCATGGTTTGCAGTAGCATGCGGTGCGCGCACACGCTCATTATAGAGCCGACTGGAGAGCTCCTCGAGATTGTGAGCCAGTGCACCTTTCGTATAGACAATAGACAGGCTGAGGCAGAGACTTGTTTCTCGTATAGGATCGTATCGTGTGGTGAATTTTCCAGAGTAAGACCCTGAGATGGCATCCGAGGTTTATGTGTGGATTTAAGCTATGTGCTCTCTTCTGTGTTTATATTCATAGCTTGCATACCTTTATGCTAGATGACCATGTATATCGTATTGTACCTCGGTTGGGGATTCTTACTGAGTAATTCGTTACTCACCCTTATTTTGTGGTTTTCCACAGGTAACCATGGTGCGAGACAGGATGGCTGGAGGAGGAGCTGTGATCATGGAAACCTATTGTTCTAACTCTGAGTTTATGTCTATGAGTCTTTATGTTTTATTTTCCTCTAAATGCATGTAGCTGGGCACGGAGCCCTAGGTTGTTTTCTGACTGCTTTTCCGGATTCTAGCACTGTTGTAACTATTGGAAAGTTTTGAATGTTTTATAGAAATCTCTGATCAGAGTGAGTTATGGAAATGTATTTGCCTTGGAACAGGTGCTTGGAAACAGGGACAGGTTTCAGGAATTTTGTTTTGACTTTTTAAATGGATGTTTGTATGTTTTAGTTTTCACTTACAATCCGAAAACCATTCTTGCATATTGTCTTTAACTTTTGGATGCATGCATTGAGGTAAAGGCCCATTTTAGGACCCCATTCGGGTCGGGTCTTTACATGATGGTAATCATAAGCAGACATACAAACAACAATCACAGAAATATCGCAGGGCCCACACAACTCCGGTAAGAAATCCTTACCTGGGTCAGAGGGTAGCAAACACAACGTAATCCTTAAGCTGCATACGAACACGAGCTAGGTAACGAAAAGCTAACAATCAAACAGTAATGAAATTACTAACTATAGGCCCTAAAATAAAATATAAAACGAAAGCTCGGGCTCGATCGTTCGCAAACTCACGCGGCTTGGCCAAACACCTAGGATGTCTCAGCTGCAAGGCACACGACAAGGAAGCTGGTATGCGCGGCAAGGCAAGCTAGCAAGGGGAACGGCGCACGAACGGCTGCTGGGCGCATTGGCGTGTGCGGGCTAGCAGCACGGTGAGGGCGTGCGGCACGGTGCTGCTGCGTGGCTGGGCAGAGCGCGGGGGGTGAGGGCTGGCGTGAGCTTGGTGACGCGTCTCGGGCTAGGCAGGCGCGTTGCGGTGCGAGCTGGCGTGCGGTCTGGGCTGCGATGGCGGTGTGGATCAGCGAGGCGAGCGTGCGGCTGAGCAGCTGGGTGTGGTGGATCGCTGCGGCGAAGGATGTGCGAAGGGGCTGTCTCGGTGATGCCCAACGATGTGGCTAGGCCTAGGCGGCGCTTGGGTTGTTCTCGTCTTGGCAGAATTCACACACACACAATAAAGCTTAGAGCATGGCCAGTAAGAAATCGACAACAACAACCCAGGAGGAAGAATCGAACAAGTAGAATCACTTACCTGAAATGGTCGATCGACGAAGGCTCTCAGGAGATGGTGGAATCGAAAATTGCACGGGAAGCTTGGAGGAACGACGAATTGCAACTAGGGATTTGGGAGAGAAAAGAATAAAACCTATTTTATCAAATAAATCCCACTTAAATCCTGAAACCAAGGCAAAATAATTATCCTGTGGAACGAGTATCAGAAACCACCTGTAGGGCAATTGGCGAAACCCTACTGTTATCTAACCAGGCCACCTTGGTTCAAGCCTCTGCTGTTGCACCTTTATTTTGGTAAAACCCCACTTTTATTTTTTGCAACCCGCAACAGTCAAACTCAACTGAAATGCAACCAAACCTCAGCTGCGAACAACCAAGAATATTATTAGCTGAGAAAAGATAGAAACATCCTAACGGCCCGAACAAATTACCAAAATACCCTTAGGACATACCTGAAAGACCAGGATGAAAACCTGGGCCGTTATAGGAATCTTTAGGGTTCGAGTTGTGTGTTGCCACTCCTTTGGGAGTTAGTATGATTGCTATTGATAAAATTAGAGACGGTCGTATCCTAGTATCCGGAGAGTCATTAGCAGCCACCCTCATAGTACTTCCTATGAGTGGATTTGATGTAATCCTAGGGATGGATTGGTTAGCTGAGAACCATGCACTAATTGACTACCACCAAAAAGAAGTTGTGTTCAGGCTGCCTAAGAAAAAGAGCTTTATGTTCCGTAGTGTCCAGAGCGAAATTTGCCCGCTGTTGATTTCTACAGTAAAAGCCCAACGTTTGTTAGCTCGAGGAGCTTGAGGCTACTTGGCAAAGTTGTCTGGAGGAGACCGTCCTCTGCCGTCAGTTGATCAGGTACCAATTGTGCAGGAGTTTGCAGACGTGTTTCCGAGAAACTGCTTGGTTTACCACATCAGAGGGAAGTTGACTTCACTATTGAGCTCGAGCTGGGGACTCTCTCTATCTCAAAGTCTCCTAATAGGATGGGACTAGCAGAGCTGAAAGAGTTAAAAGTTTAGTTGTAGGAGATGTTGGACCGAGGGTTCATTCGTCCCAGTGTGTCCCTATGGGGAGCATCATTTATTTTTGTGAAAAAGTAAGACGGTTCGATGCTCCTCTGCATAGACTACCAAGAGCTAAATAAGGTTACAGTGAAGAATAAGTACATGTTTCCTTGTATTGATGATCTGTTCGATCAGCATCAGGGAGCTTTTGTATTCTCAAAGATAGACTTGAGATCTAGTTACCATCATTTGAGGATCAGAAATGCAAACATCCCCAATACAGCTTTCAGGTCAAGGTATGGCCACTAGAAGTTTGTTGTTATGACTTTCGGGCTGACCAACGCCCCAGCAGCATTTATGGATATGATGGACAGAGTATTCTAGGCATTCTTGGACAGCTTTGTCATTGTATTGATTGATGAAATCCTAATTTACTCTAAAACCAGGTAGAATCATGCCTCACATCTGAGACAAGTACTGACAGCTTTGAGGGAAAATCGGTTATACGCCAAGTTCTCCAAGTGTGACTTTTGGTTGGAGCAAGTGGCTTTTCTTGGACACGTTGTTTCTAGAAATGGAATTGCTGTGAAACCGAACAGGAAATGAAATTAAAGAAGAGCATACAAGTCCCTAAACTAACATCAGAAATGCAATATACTGTGTGAGTTGGAAGTAAAGCAAGCAACGTTAAGTACATGTTCCACAGTCAATCCAGAATTTAAAATTAAGATTAAGATCATAAACGCGCATTAGGGAAAAATAGGTAAGACCCATTTCTATCATGCTTCACACAACAAGCAACGAGAAAATAAGATCCAAACACAAATGAACAAGCATTATTATCTTGCCAAACCTTGGAGAACCCTAGTCATGCCACTACTTGCTATGAAATGGCCACAACCAGCTCATAGTGAATCCCCTTACCCCTCTGACGGCTCAACCGAACTACAAATCAAACTCTACTAGCTAAGATTGAAACTTGGGTCACCTAAACATGAAACTACACCGAGAGTTCATTAGGGACACGTTAAATAAACCACAAAGGGGACTAGAATCACGTGAACGAGGGGGAAAAACTGTCTAGAGACCCTTGTTGAAGCACGGCAGTGGCGACGGCGTGTTGTGGCAAGACTGGGCAGGTCATACCTCATTTTGAAGGTCTTGATCTCTAGGTCACGGATCTGGTCTCGGATTTTTGATCGAAGTCTCCTAGCCTTGGCAATCTACAAAAGAAGTTGTGAAAAAAGAGTTAAAGCTTTTGCGAGAAATCGTGGAAGGACCGGTCGGAAACCTTGGGGAAAATAGGGAAAACAGTCGGATGTAGGTCTTACTAGTGAGAGGAGAGTGAGATACCAAGTGAATCGACGAGGAGGGATAAAAAACAAGGCTAGAAGAGAGCTCATAAAAATGCCTACGAGAAACACAACTTCACGGTGTCGTAGGTCTCGTTCCAGCGGCGAAGAGACTCGAAGGTGGCATGATCGACCGCTCCAAACAACATGCAGATGCCTGGGAGGCAGAGACGTCGGGAGGAGAATGGCTGGTGGGTTCGCGAGCTCAACTGTCGGTTGGGTTGGCTGCAACGACATGGACACGCGGTGTTGGGGATATGAGCGTGGATGGCCGTGATTCAGCCACGTGGCAGCGGTCTGGCTGGGCAGGTGTTACGACCGTGATGGCTGGAGGTGGGGCTGGCTATGGGTGTTGGTGTGTAAGAACCCGACCCAAAATACGGTCCTAAACCTAGGTTCTCACTCAGCATGCAAGAATAAATACGTTTACAAACGATTTAGTGCTCATATTTTAAACTTTTCAAACAACAAGAGTTGGAAACAACTAAAACATAGAAACAGTTTCAATTATGCAAAACATCAAAGTAAAGCTAGCCTGGTCAGTATTTATAAAAACACTTAAAACAGTTTAATCAACTTTTAACAACGTTCCCCTATGACTCCTGTCTATCTACATGTTGAATAAGTAATGCAAATAATAAACGATAGAGTGTCGGCAGCTCCCATGATAAAAAAGCTCCCTCCGCTAGCCGTCCCGGTGTTGTCCCAAGTTTCCTAGTGGAAAACCACAGAAATAAGAGTGAGTATAAACATACTCAGTAAGAATCCCCAACTGGGGTACAATACGATACATCAATCATTTAGCACCCTAGTATACACGCACACAACTAACAACACAGATCTTAGCTCAACGAGCTTTCGGGGCAAATCCAGATTTTTCGAAAGTCTTCTACTTTCGGCCTAATGATTGGTTCTCCTAACCAATCCCGAGGCATCCCCGAGGGTCTTTCTCCCTCGGCCAAATGATCAGCTCAAAAACCGATCCCAATAGATGTCAGACACCGTCGAGGGTCTTTCTCCCTCGACCGTATGATCACCTCAATAACTAATCCCAAATAGGTGTCCTCGAGGGTCTCTTACCCTCGGCTAGCTAAAACTTGACTAATGGGAGAGTACCCGAAGTCTGGCTCTAAACTGGAACGAAAGTGGTGTACTCAAGAACATTAGCCCGAGGGAGCGCTACGAATCATCGACTAATGCGTGTGCGCGCACACTTCATGTAACGGCCTAGGTTTTCATCCCGGTCTTCCAGGTATGCCCTAGGTGTATTTTGGTAATTTGGTCGGGCCATCAGGGCCGTTTATGTCTTTTCCAGTTGTTAAAAATTATGGGTTGGACTTAAGTAGGATTTTGATACCTTGTGGATGTGTTTGGGCATGGTGAGATGCAAAAGAAAAATTGAGACATAAAGTTGCAGCAGCCAGGGTTAGAGCCAGGGTGGCCTTGTGTGTTAGAGGAGAGCCTTGCCAAGTGAGACACCAGGTGTTCTTGTTGCTCTTTCCGCGGCATATCTTTGTTAGCCTTGCGTCCTTGGGGTTTTGGTTCATTTGATTAAAAGAAAAGGAATTAGGTTTTTTTGAGTTTCTTCTCCAAATCAACCTTGGCCGCCCAACCCTTTTCCTCAAGCTCCATTGCCGTGATTTTCTTCCCCGTGCCATGCTTCGGCCATCGAGCGTCGTCCAGGCCGAGCAGCAGGTCGCCCAACAGTAACCCACATGCGCACCGGCCACTGCCACCGCGTCGCTGGCCACCCACAAACAAGAGAGCCGAGTAGCCCAGCGCTATTGCGCGCTGTCGACGCCAGCCAGCCGCCGCCGCACACCCATCGTGGCAGCTCAGCAGCCCACGCGCCCCATTCGCGTGCCCTCTCTGCGCCAGCGCGTCAGCACGCCAGCGTCTTGCCCGTCCGCATCTGCACGCCGCGCCCGCACGCCCGCGTCCACGCCATCGCATCTGCACGTCGCGCCCGCACGTCTGTGTCCCGCACGCTCGCGTCTGCTTGTCCGCGCCAGCGCGCTTGCACCCAGCCATTTTGTCCGCTCGCGCGCAGCCTTGCTGCCCATCAGCGCCCAGAAGCAGCCACGACCATGCAGCCTGTTCGTCCACGCGTCAGCCGTGCCGTGTGAGTTGCTCCCGAGCTGAGCCCTATTTATTTTATTATATTTAGGTGTATGGATTGTGATAATTATTGTGCTTGTTAGGTTCTCATTAGCTAGCTCGGGATCGATCGCAGCTTAGGATTCTTGTGTGTAGTTGCCTTCCGACCAGGTAAGGATTTCTTACCGGAGTTGTGTGGGCCTTGCGATATATTATGTGATTGTTGTTTGTATGCTTGTTTGTGTTTATCAGCATGTTTAGTGATAGTTGTTCTGCTCTGAATTCCCGACTGGCATGATTTCTTATGTTGTTTCCCATGTTAGTCCATGCTAGATTGTTCCATTCTGGCATGCTCGTTATCTGTTCTTGCTTCGTAGTATCATGCTAGATTCGTTGAATCTGTTGAGCACGTATTGGATTGTTTGCTGTATCTGTTTATAGGTTTGAGATATGGTAGGTAGCATCATCCGGGCCAGGATGCATAACGTAACTTGCATCCACGACAGGGACGTAAGAGGCAGTACTCCGTCCCTGATCCCCCGTTAGGGTTTAGCTAACCCTAACGGCAGGCCCTGCAATCTTGGGTGAGGGTGGCAGATTGTTAAATGCCCCAACGGTCGGAATGATGACATGACATTGCCTTGTCCTCGGCAGTCGGCACGTCCTCAGCGTGTTCGGCCGTAGCCCTTGATTGCCACGATCAGTTCTTTAGCCTCAGGTGCAGTGGTTCAGGCTGACATAGTTCACGTGTCCAGGTCTCACACCCCTATGTCAGTGAAACCGATCCAGAGATTTAGTTAGGCATGGTGATTGGACCTGGGCAGCTTGCCACTAGACCCGGCACCCCCCATGGTTTGCAGTAGCATGCGGTGCGCGCACACGCTCATTACAGCGCCGACCGGAAAGCTCCTCGAGATCTTGAGCCAGTGCTCCTTTCGTATCGACAGTAGACAGGCTGAGGCCGTGTAACGGCCCAGGTTTTTATTCTGGTCTTCCAGGTATGCCCTAGGGGTATTTTGGATATTTGTTCGGGTCGTCAGGGCCGTTTATGTCTTTTTCAAGTTGCTAAAATTATTGGATGGGTTTATGTAGGTTTTGAGGCTTGTGGATGGGTTTGAGCAAGGATAGATGCAAAAGTTAAAATAAAGGAAAATTGTGTTGCAGCCGGGGTTCGAGCCAGGGTGGCCTTGTGTAATGACCCAGGTAAACTAACGGTCTCTAACCTAGATCCTTACTTAGCATGCATAATTGAAATCTGAAATGTACCAATTTAAAACTTTTCATTCAACACAACAGAAGTTCAAGCATAAAATCCATTAAGCAAAACCAACAAGTAAAGTGACTGTTCGGTACTTTTAAGAAAAATCAAGGAAACAGTTCGAGAAGTCTTAAACAAGTTTTTGAATGAATGATATTCTAGTGACTCCAGTCTAACTGCATGCTAAACCAACAAAAACATAGTAAAGTGAAATAGTCTCAGAGTTGTGCCGTCCATGATCATCTAGCAGCCTCCTCCTAGCCATCCTGCCTCTGTCCCATGTTACCTGGTGGAAGGACACAGAAAAATAAGGGTGAGCAACGTATTACTCAGTAAGAATCCCCCAATCGGGGTACAATACGCAAACATAGCATTTAGCACACCGACATGCAACCATACAATGACTTAGGACAAACCAGTTATTTAGGCTAAGAGCTAACACCAGAGTGGCTCGCCCAAGGGCTTACAATTACAACTCGCCTAGATTCTACACTGGATGCCCATCGGGGTCTTACACCTCAATCAATGATGCCCATCGGGGTCTTACACATATGGATGCCCATCGGGGTCTTACACCTCAATCAATGATGCCCATCGGGGTCTTACACATACGGATGCCCATCGGGATCTTACACCTCAATCAATGATGCCCATCGGGGTCTTACACATACGGATGCCTATCGGGGTCTTACACCTCTAGCCATCAATGCTTGCTGACGGGTCTTACACATCTAGGATGCCCTTCGGGTCTTACTCCAGCTAGGATCTCAGAGATGCCCATCGGGGTCTTATACTCTCCAGCTACATACGGAAACAGTGCAGTGCCCATCGGGGACTTACCTACTTTTTAGATCACCTGCCAAACACTAACATGGAACCAACAGATTATAATAGGAATACCAGTACAACACAAACCTGGAAGCAAGAGGAAATATGTAACCTATCCACTAGAAATTTATACAATCACAAGGTAAGACTTGCTAGCAATTATACGCAGGATCCACACACCCTCGGTAAGGAACCCTTACCTGGAAGCAAGCAGAGAAATATCAATCACACCCAACAAGTGACCCTCGAGCTTCTATGCGAACCCAAGCAACCTAAGCAAGTAATAAAAATCACCCTAATTAAACATGATCTCCCAGCTCCCTCCACTAGCCGCCCCGGTGCTGTCCCAAGTTACCTGGTGGAAAAAACCACGGAAAGGGTGAGTACAAACATACTCAATAAGAATCCCCGACCGGGGTATGATACGATGCAATCAATCATCTAGCAACCTAGTACACATGAAACAGTTATCAACATAGATCTTAGCTCAACGAGCTGACAAGGCAAAATCTGGAGTCCTTGGAAGTCTCCTACTTTCGGCCTAATGATTGGTTCTCATAAACAATCCTGGGACATCTCCGAGGGTCTTTCTCCCTCGGCCAATTGATCAGCTCAAAAACCAATCCCAATAGATGTCTGACACCCTCGAGAGTCTTTCTCCCTCGACCATAGGATCAGCTCAAAAACCAATCCCATAGGGTGTCCTCGATGGCCTCTTGCCCTCTGCCAGCTAATACTTTGACTAACGGGAGAGTACCCGAAGTCTGGCTCTAAACTGGAATGGAAGTGGTGTACTCACGAACATTAGCCCGGGGGAGCGCTCCAAACCGGTGACTAACGCGTGTGCCCGCACACAGCATGCTGCTGCAACTGGGGTAAATGTGGGGGCCTAGGGATAAACTATTTAGGGCAGGTACGCATGCCTAATGACTAGGAAGCGGTGTCACTGAGTACAGTAGTGCGAGGCCCACGACACTCATCTGGATAACCTGAACCACCGACCTGAAGCTAAGAACCAGCCAAGGTAGGCTTGCACCGTTGGCAGGGTTCTGCTCTAGCACGCTACAAACTAGGCTTATGCCGATGTGCTAGCTAAATCCACACCGGCTGCCGGGGGGAAGCAATGTACGTTATGCTTCGCTCTAACTCCCGACCCGTGGGGACAACGTACGTTATGTCCACTCTCAGCCTCTAGATGATGACAAACCCTACTATTCTAGCTACGAGTATATAATAACTGATTTCTGGCTAAACAAACATAATCAACAACAAGCACACATAACCTAGCATGATACTATGAACTTATAGCAGCAATCATAAGCATGCTGGAAGAACAAACCTAGCATGGCACTAACATGTACAAAAGGCAAACTTGCTAGCAGGAAATCAAACACAAGTTGTCCTATTCACTAACATGCTCATAAAGTAAACAGGCATACAAGGCACAATCAAGAAAACATAGCAAGGTCCACACAACCCCGGTAAGGAATCCTTACCTGGAACAAGCAGAAAATAATTATAATGCTCCTTGACCTGCAGAAACACACAACCTAGAAAACAACCAAAATACATTAACATCTAAACTAGCTAACCCTATCTACAAACCAAGAGAAACAAGAGCCGGGAAACTACCTAGCTAGTCCAACAAGTTCTCGGCCAAGCTTGGCTTTTGGCCTTCACAAACAACAACTTCCCAGAACTTGTTCGGCTTCACCTCAACAAGAAAGAACACAAGTTAGCTAACCAGAAAAACAATCAACACACCCCTAAACATACCATTAAGCTGTCGGCTAGGATGGGGATTTTACCTCGGGGTTGTGTTTTGCTTGGCTATTGCTCACGACTTCTAGGGTTATATGCAGGAACTCTTCCATCTTCGATCGAAGCTTGCAAAACAAAGGAGAAAGACTTAGAACACAACCAACCAGCAAGGGTATGCTATCGGCCAAGGAAAGGAAAGACTCACCTTAACAAGATTCGGCTCCAAGAAAAGCTTGAGAGGAAGGTGCGGCTGCTATGCTTCACTTGGATGGAGTTTTCGGCTAGCAACACTCCCAATTAGGCTTGCGGCTTCACTTTACGAGCAATCTTCTTGGTTCAAACTTGCGGCTACTCAAGGGGAAAAGACCCAAGGGAGGTCTCGGCTGCAAGGGAGAGACAATCTCCTCGGTTAGGGCTTGCACAACAACAAAGGAAGGGGTCTCGGCAAGGAGAGGAAGAAAGAAGAAACAAATGTAAAGAACCAACCCAAAAAACGGTTCTAAACCTAGGTCTTTACTCAGCATGCAAGTGAAAAGCATAAGTGACACAACCAGAGGTCGAATTTAAAACTCTTCAAAACATATAGAGTGGAAAACAGTAAAACAAAGTCGGATAATCTTTAAGTAAAACCATCAATTTTAAAACAGTGACTGATCAGTACTTTTTCCTTAAAACATAAAAGATAGTTCGAAGCAACAATAAATAAGTTTTCCCTATGGACTCATGTCTAATTACATGCTGAATTCAAATATGTAAATAAAGACACGACAGAGTGTCAGCAGCATCCATGATCTCCCAACTCAGTCCGCTAGCCGCCCCGGTGCTGTCCCAAGTTACCTGGTACGATACGATGCAATCAATCATCTAGCAACCTAGTACACATGCAAACAGATATCAACACGGATTTTAGCTCAACGAGCTCACAAGGCAAATCCGAGTCCTCGGAAGTCTCCTACTTCAGGCCTAATGATTGGTTCTCATAACCAATCCCGGGACATCTCCGAGGGTCTTTGTAACGGCCCAGGTTTTCATCCGGTCTTCCAGGAAGGCCCTAGGGGTATTTTGGTAATTTTGTCCGGCCGTCAGGGCCGTTTATGTCTTTTCCAGTTGCTAAAATTATTGGATGGTTTTTTGTAAGTTTTTGAGGCTTTGTGGTTGTGTTTGGGCATGGTGAGATGCAAAAGAAAAATGATGGAGTAAATATGTGTTTGGTGGGTTTCGAACCCAGGTGGTCTGGGAAGTCAAGTGGGTGGTGTGGCCAGTTGAGCCACCAGGTGTTTTTGTTCCTCTCTCCGCAACATATCCTAGTTAGCCTTGAGTTATTCGGGTTTTGGTGCATTTGATTAAATGAAAGGAAATTAGGTTTTTGTGTTTTATTCTCCAAACTCCCCATGGCCGCCCAACCCTCTTCTCTCTAGCCATCTTGCGTGAGTCTTCTCCCGAGAGTCCTCTGAGTGTCGTTCCGGCCAGCACAACAACTCAGCCGAGCAGCCAGTGTCGAGCGGCCCCAGCGCCAGTGCCGTCGCAGCCTACCAGCGCCAAAGAGAGGCCGTCGCCGACGCACTGCATCAAGCGTGCCGCGCGCGCCGTCGCAGCCATCGCATCGCGTTGCTGGCCCACGCCCGTCCGCGCGCCAGACGCCATCGTGTTGTGCCGCTCGCCCGCCCGTGTCCAGCCTGAAGGAGGCTGAAGGAGGAGCTGTGATCATGGGAACCTGCTGTCATCTCTGACCTTTTTATATTATGACTCTTGTCTTTTTATTTCCCCTGAATGCATGTAGTCGGGCACGGAGCCCTAGGATGTTTTCTCAATGTTTTTGTGGATTCCAGCATTGTTGTATCTGAGAAGTTTTTGAATGATTTTAATAAATCTCTGATCAGAGTAAACTTATGGAAATGTATTTGTCTTGAAACAGGTGCTTGGAGACAGGGACAGGTTTCAGTAAACTGTATTGATTTATGATTGAATGCTGAATGTTTTAATTTTAATTGAAATCCGAAAACATATTTGTATAATGTCCTTACTTTAAATGCATGCATTGGGGTAAAGGCCCATTTAGAGCCCCCTTTTGGGTCAAGTCTTTACACTCTACGCCCATCAGCGCCAAGAAGAAATTCGTTGTCAGTACCGCCTGCCGTCACAGTGTCGTCACCGCGCCTCGTGAGTTGCTCCCGAGCCGAGCCCTGTTTATTTTATTATATTTAGGTCTTTGGATTGTGATTATTGTTGTGTTTTTTAGGTTCGCTTTAGGTTGCTCGAGTTCGATCGCAGCTTAGGTTTCTTGTGTGTTGTTGCCTTCCGACCAGGTAAGGATTTCTTACCGAAGTTGTGTGGGCCCTGCGATATATTATGTGATTGCTGTTTGTATGCTTGTTTGTGTTTATCAGCATGTTTAGTGATAGGTGGTAGCAAAGACGCGTAGTTTCTGATCGTCATGGCTAAGAGAGCTGTTCGGATCCTTACCTTGGGCAGAAGCTATGTTGTGGTTGATGCTTTGAGTAGGACGTTGACGCATTCTGTAGCGTTTCCGGTCCTCTTGGTTTTCAAGTTGGAGTTGGCCAGCATAGTTGAAATTCTGGAGAGAGTTGTGCCCGTGTAGCCAGTTGTCTGTTAGATCGTTTGATGACCGTGTGTGTCGGAGGGTGATCGGAGGATCCCTAGGTTGTGGAGAGTCTCTCCAGAGCTCAGTCAGACCCAGGCAGTGTTCCTCGGGTGATTGCTGGCAGACTTGGTAGACTAGCAAGCTAGTGTTTGTTTGGAGTAGAGTCCGGATTGGTTCCGGTGAGGTGGCTAGTTGGTGCTTGGTGTTGACCAAGATTTGGTTCTCTTGTTGTTTCAAGAGCTAGCTCGGTTCGAGCAAGAGGGCGTTGCCTTGAGGACTTGTTTCTAGTCAGGAAGTTTTGGGAGTTGACCCCTCTCTCGGTGGTTGAGTAAGTACTGTTAGTTCTGGGTTGGTGGTCCAATCGGTTGAGAAATCCCTTGGGTGTTGCTTCCGAGAGAGTTGGTTGTTGTTGCCCTTGGGTTTGAGCTAGTCAGCGAGCGTGTGTGAAGTTTGCTGCCTTTCAGATGTTCGCTTGCTGGGGAATCGTTCCCGTTTAGAAGAAATCAGCTTAGCTCCTGAGTTGTGTAGTTGATCAGAGTAGCGCAACAGTTAGCCAAGAGAGGGTCCTTGCATGGTGTTGTTAGCAAGCGAAAAGTTGTTTGTCCCCGCAAGGGCGGCGGCCTGCCAGTTTAAGAGTTGAGTTGTGTCTGGAAAGTTGTTGGTTCTTTAGGGTTTGAAGAACCCCTAGTTTCTTTGGTGGTTGAGTTGCACCATGGATGCCAGCCTCGAGTATTATCTGTTGAGGTAGTCTTGCTGATTCTTGTGGCTCATGATCCGTAAGTTTTGGGGTTGTCGTTATCCGTATTCCTTGAGATGTTTCAGGAGTGAATCTTCTGGTTGGAAGATGAGTTAGGCCTAAGCTAAAAGGAGGAAGTCCTTTGAGTAGCCAGTTGGACTTAAGAGTTGAGTGGTAGCTTGGAGGCGAGTTTTGCTCGTTATAAGCTTGAGTTGAGTTCTGCAGAGCAAGACTTTCTCGGGCTTTGTTCCTAGTTATTGTTCGTTCGCAGTTGGCATTTTAGCTGAGCCACAGTTGAGTGAGTTGGCACAGAGGTACCGTGGCATTGGTTGGTAAAAAACCCTTGAGTTGCTATCCTCAAGGTGTTGTGTTGTTAGTGGCTGCGTGATGGTTTGGTCCTTGCTACCCGAGATTTCCATGAGAGGAATGTTGGTTGTTTCCTTGCCTGACGATGTTCTCTTAGGCCAGTTGCTGGTAGGTTTGCATTGAAAAGTTTGTGTTCGGCCGATGAGAGGCTCCAGTTTGTTGGTTTGGCCGAGTGGAGCTTGTGCCTGGATTTTGCCATTTAGGGTTGGCCGTAGCTGAAGTTTCAGCTGGTGCGAGTAGTGTTAGCCGTCTGGTGAACCAGGATTGTGCCCTTGTCTTTGACGCGTCGATTTCTCTTAAGATGGTTGCTTAAGTGTTGTAAGCGCGTGCTAGTTGGAAAAGTTTTCCTTTAGGATCAGTCGACAGTTGGTGGTTCGATTGTATTTCGTTAAGGCTTGAGGAAAACTTTGTCGTTCGCTGGTCTCATGTGAAGTAAGAGTAGGCCGTTTAGTTTCTGAAACCTGAGTGGTTTAGTTGTTTGGTCAGCATGGTGTAAAGTTGAGGCTGTTTGTTAACAGCTGTGAGCATTCAGAGAAGTTATGCCAGTGCGTGGCGTTGAGTTTTGGAGCTTGTGACCAGTCTGCGAGTTTGCTGAGAGTAACATCGTGGAGAGGTGTTCCGTGTTGGGTTAGCAGGGTTTAAATTGAGCCCCAAGTTTGTAGGGCCTTTTGACATCCTTGAGCGGATCAGAGCAATGGCCTTTCGGTTAGCTTTGCCCCGTCTTTGGCAGCAGTGCAATTTTTGTGTTCCTCGTTTCGATGTTGAGATAGTCTGTGGCAGACTGGATAGAATTGTGGCTTTGAGCCTTTGAGAACCCAAGAGGGTTTGGTTCTCGAAGAAGGTTGGTGTTGTCTTAGCCGAGAAGTTCAGTTGGTTTGGAATCAGTGGAGTATTCCTAGAGCTGTTTCGTCTTAGGACTTTCGAGGACGAAAGTCTTATAAGGAGGGAGTATTGTAACGGCCCAGTTTTCTATTCCGGTTTTCATGGTGCCTTCAGTTCAAATTCGGTTGTTCGGTTGGGCCGTTAGAGCTGTTTTGACCCTTAGGGGCATTTTGGTCTTTTTGCTCCCCGGGCAGGATTTGTGGATTTTCAGGATTCCAAGGCAGCTCTTGCCTTTGTCGAGGCTTGTTTGTTGTTGGTTGCGAGTCCCAAGATGTTTGGGCTAGTCGTTTGGAAGTGATTTGGGTTTTGGCAAAGTTATTGTTGTTTGAGTGCTTCCATTGGGATTTGAGCCCTTCCTCTTAATGTCGATTGGGAGTTTGATTTAAGTGAGTTTTGTTTATTGGAAAAGGTTTGCTTCAGCCAAGTCTCGAAGAGGAAGCCGGGGAATGGGATTTTAGGGATTTTTAAGGCTATTTAAAAATTGGATAAGGTTGAAACATAAGGATAAAAAAATAGAAAAATCCCATTTTCCCTATTTTTTTTAAATCCCCATTTTCCCCATTTTTTTCCCATTTTTCCCTTTTATTTTCTCTCTCTCTCTCTCTCTCTCTCTCTCTCTCTCTCTCTCTTCCTCTCACCCAACCCGAGCCCTAGCTGTAACGGCCCAGTTTTCTATTTCGGTTACCCAGGTGATTTCGGGTCATTATTCGGATGTTCGGATGGGCCATTAGAGCTATTTTAACCCTTAGGGGTATTTTGGTCTTTTGCCCCGGGCCGGGTTTTGAGGATTTTCAAGATTTCAGGGCCATTCCTGCCTTTGTCGAAGCTTAATGGTTGTTGGTTGCAAGACCCGAGAGGTTTGGGCAAGTTGTTTGGAAGTTTGGAGGTGTTTTAGAAAATGGCAAAATTAATTATAATTTTGGTGCTTCCATTGGGTTTTGAGCCCTTGCCCTAAATGGTCTTGGGGAGTTCGTAGGAAAAGAGAGTTTTATTTTTAAAATAAGTTTGCTTCACCGGTTTGGAAAGAGGAAGCTTTGGGAAGGGATTTTAGACCTATTTAATTAGGGAAAAAAAGGAAAGAAAATCAAGAAAATCCCTTTTCCCCTTGTTTTGCAATCTCTCTCTCTCTCTCTCTCTCTCTCCTAGCCGACCTCACCAAGAAACCCTAGCCGCCCTAGCCGCTCAGCCCTGCTCGGCCAGGCGCACACAAAGCCAGTTTAATGCCGCAAGCCTCAGCGCACTAGGCGGCCAGCCGTCCAGCCAGCGCACTGAGACAGCCACCGCTCCGCGACCAGTCGCGCCAGACGCGCGCAGCGACCGACCGCGATCGGGTCGCCCAAATGCGCCGCGCCATTGTCCCGCACTAGCCGCCACTGCACACGCCGCACCGTCGCCATCGCCCGCGCGCGCGCGCCCAAAGACCGTCCCACGTCTGCGTGCCCGCGGCGCTTCGTCTGCGTCCACCGCCCGATGCGCTGCGCCTGCCGCGATCCATGCGCAGCCCAGTGCCAGCGCCCGTCCCCTGCCGCGCCAGCGCGCCAAGCAGCGCCCGTTAAGCGCCGAGCAGCGCCAGCGCCCAGCCACCGCACTGCAGCGCCAAGCGCCCCCATCGCTTCTTGCTGCGACCCCGTGTCTTCTCGGTTGGTAATTCCCGAACCTATCCCTTTTAGATTTTTAAGTCTGGCGGCTCTTTGTATATTTATTTAGGATGCTTTTAAAATGCTTAGGTTGCTCGGTTTTGCTTTAAAGCTCGAGGGTCATTATTTGATTGTGAAGGTTATTTCTGCTCGTTTCCAGGTAAGGATTCCTTACCGTGGTTGTGTGGACCCTACGATGCTTTCTTGATCGTGCCTTATATGCATGTTTACTTTTATGAACATGATTAGTGGATAGGACAGCTTGTGATTGCATTCCTGCTAGCATGTTTGCTTGTTTGTACATGTTAGTGCCATGCTAGGATTGTTCTTCCAGCGTGCTTGAAATTCCTGCTTTAAATTCGTAGTACATGCTAGGTTATGTATGATTGATGATGATTATGTATGTTTAGCCAGGAATCGTTTACTCTATACTCTAGCTAGTGTGTTAGGGCTGTCATCATCTAGAGGCTGAGAGCGGACATAACGTACCTTGTCCCCACCGGTCGGGAGTAGAGCGAAGCATAACGTACATTGCTTCCCCCCGGCAGCCAATGAGGATTAGCTACCTCATTGGCATAAGCCTAGTTTGTAGCTCGCAAGAGCGGAACCACGCCAATGGTGCAAGCCTACCTTGGCGGTTCTTAGCTTCAGTCGGTGGTACAGTCGCACAGATGAGTGCCGAGGGCCTCGCACTCATCGTGTTCGGTGACACCGCTTACGAGTCTTTAGGCATGCGTGCTGGCCCGCGTAGTTTGTACTTAGGCCCCCACATTTACGCCGGTTCTGCAAGCATGCGGTGTGCGCGCACACGCTGTTAGTCGCCGGTTCGGAGAGCTCCCGGGCCAATGTTCGTGAGTACACCGCCTTCCTGTTTAGAGCCGACTTGGGTACTCTCCGATATTCCAGTTTTATAGCGAGGGTAAGAGGCCCTTGAGGACACCCATTGGGATTGGCTTTTGAGTCGATCATATGGTCGAGGAGAAAGACCCTCGACGGTTGTCGACATCTTTGGGATCGGTTTTTAGCTAATCAATTGGCCGAGGAGAAAGACCCTCGGAGATGTCCCGGATTGGTTATGAGAGCCAATCATTAGGCGTAAGAAGGAGACTTCCGAGGATTCCAGATTCTCGCCTTGTAAGCTCGTTGAGCTATGATCCGTGTTGGTAATTGTTTGCATGTATACTAGGGTGCTAGATGATTGAAGTATCGTATTGTACCCGGTTGGATTCTTCACCGAGTATGTTTATACTCACCCTTATTTCGTGGTTTTCCACGGTGTAACTTGGGACAAAGACCGGACGGCTAGCGGAGGGAGCCGATTAATCATGGGAGCCGCCACTCTGTCTTATTTGTTTGCATATTTGTTCAAAGATGTAGATGGACAGAGTCCTAGGGGAACCATTTTTAAAAGTTGTTTGAACTGTTTTGGATGTTTTTATATATACTGGCCAGGCTTGTTTTACTTCGTTGGTTTTCTTAAACAAAATTGTTGATTATGTTTTAAGCATTCCCCGTTCTAAATGTTTTGAAAGGTTTTAAATATGAGCACTAAACCGCTCGGTGAAATATTTAACTTGCATGCTGAGTGAGAACCTAGGTTTAGGACCGTATTTTGGGTCTGGTTCTTACACTAGCCCAGCTCTCCCGAGCTCGAGCCCAGCCCAGCCCAGTCGCGCGCAGTGATAGGCCGCCAAGCCCCTGCTCGCCCAGACCCAGCCGCGTCGCTCAGCCCTCGCCCAGGCCCCGCATCGCCCAGATCCGTGTCGCCCAGGCCTCTCCGCGCCAGATCTTCCTGCACTGTGCCGAACTGCACAGAGTCGCTCGTCCCTATAGCTCGCCGTGCCCAGTCGCGCGTCCCTGTAGCCCGTCGCGTCGCGTCGCGTCGCCCCGCACGCGTCCCTGTAGCTCACCGAGCTCGCACCCGCGCGCCGTTCTATGTGTCGAGCGCGCTCCACGCTTTGCCCACCGAGCTCGAGCCATCATGCCAACGCGCACCTTCAGCGCCCAGGCGCCCGACCTGCGCCCGCCGCCTGCCTGTTGTGTTGGTTGGCCCGAGCCTTGTGGCTTCTCGGATGGTATTTCCCGAGTCTTTTCTTCTTTGGGCCCTGATTTATTGGCTGCTGATTATGTATTTGATTAGGGTGTTTTATTGAAATGTTTAGGTTGTTCGGGTTCGATTAGAGGCTCGAGGGTCGCTTGTTGATTTGTGATAATTATTTTCTGCTTGTTCCAGGTAAGGATTT
This sequence comes from Sicyos edulis, assembly GCA_036507275.1. NCBI lineage: Eukaryota > Viridiplantae > Streptophyta > Magnoliopsida > Cucurbitales > Cucurbitaceae > Sicyos > Sicyos edulis. Next base: position 12,675,635 of record CM071858.1, read on the forward strand.
CTTACCCTGGTTGTGTGGACCCTGCGATACTATCATGATGTGCCTTGTTTGCTTGTTTACTGTTATGAGCATGATAGTGATAGGGCAGCTTTGATTGATCTCTTGCTAGCATGTTTGCCCGATTGTACATGTTAGTGCCATGCTAGTTTTGTTCTTCCAGCATGCTTATGATTCCTGATTTAAGTTCGTAGTATCATGCTAGGTAAGTGTGATTGATGTCGATTATTGTTTGCTAGCCAGGAATCATTTTCTCTGTACTCTTAGCTAGTAAAGTAGGGTTTGTCATCATCCAGAGGCTGAGAGCGGACATAACGTACTTTGTCCCCACCGATCGGGAGTAGAGCGAGCGAAGAATAACGTACATTGCTTCCCCCCCCCCCGGCCGCCGATGTGGATGTAGCTACCACATCGGCATAAGCCTAGTTTGTAGCCTGCTAGAGCGGAACCCTGCCAACGGTGTAAGCTGCCTTGGCGGTTCTTAGCTTCGTGTCGGTGGGGCAGTGCGCACGAGATGAGTGCCGAGGGCCTCGCACTACTGTGATCAGTGACACCGCTTCCGAGTCTTAGGCATGCGTACTTGGCCCGCGTAGTTAGTACCTAGGCCCCCACATTTACGCCGGTTGCAGCAACATGCGGTGTGCGCGCACACTCGTTAGGCACCAATTCAGAGAGCTTCCCCGGGCTAATGTCTTGAGTACACCAGTTCCTTCCAGTTTAGAGCCAGACTTCGGGTACTCTCCCGTAAGTCCAGATTTGCAGCGAGGATAAGAGGACCTTAAGGACACCTATTGGGATTGGCTTTTGAGCTAATCATTTGGTCGAGGGAGAAAGACCCTCGAGGGTGTCGGATATCCTTGGGATCAGTTTTTGAGCTGATCAATTTGCCGATTGAGAGAGACCTCGGAGATGTCCCTGGATTGGTTATGAGAACCAATCATTAGGCCGGAAGTAAGATACTTCCGAGGACTCCAGATCTTGCCTTGTAAGCTCGTTGAGCTATGATCTGTGTTGGTGGCTGTTTGCATGCATGCTATGGTGCTAGATGACTGATGTATCGTATTGTACCCCGGTTGGGGATTCTTGCTGAGTATGTTTATACTCACCCTTATTTATCTTTCAGGTAACTTGGGACAACACTAGGATGGCTAGCGGAGGGAGCTGATTGATCATGGGAGCTGCCGACACTCTATCATTTATTGTTATTGCATTGTTTATTCAGCATGTAGATGGACGGGAGTCCTAGGGGAACATTGTTTAAAGTTGTGTTTTAACTGTTTTGATAGTTTTTATAAATACTGGCCAGGCTTGTTTTACTTCGTTGGTTTGCTCAAATGAAAATTGTTGGTTATGTTTTAAGGGTTCCCCCTTCTCATATGTTTTGAAGAGTATTTAAATATGAGCACTAAACCGCTTGTTATCATATTTAACTTGCATGCTGAGTGAGAACCCAGGTTTAGGACCGTATTTCGGGTCGAGTTCTTACACTGTTAAATGCCCCAACGGTAGGGATGATGACTTGGCATTGCCTCTTCCCCGATAGTCGGCACGTCCTTAGCGTGTTCGGCCGTAGCCCCTGATTGCCACCTGTTAGGGCAAGGACGGCTTCCTGGTGTAAGCCTACCACGATCGGTTCCTTAGCCTCAGGTGCGGTGGTTCAGGCTGACATACTTCACGTGTGCAGGTCTCACACCCCTATGTAAGTGACACCGATCCAGAGATTTAGTTAGGCGTGGTGACTGGACATGGGCAGCTTGCCACTAGACCAGGCACCCCTCATTACAGCGCCGACCGGAGAGCTCCTCGGGATCTTGAGCTAGTGCACCTTTCATTCGACAGTAGACAGGCTGAGGCCGGGACTTGTGTGACGAACCCGACCCAAAACATGGCCTTAAACCGGGGTTCTTACTCAGCATGCAAGTTAAATATGATATCAAGCGGTTTAGTGCTCATATTTAAAAACCTTTCAAAACATATGAGAAGGGGGAACCCTTAAAACATAACCAACAGTTTTCAATTTAACAAACCAACAATGTAAAACAACCTGGCCAGTATTTATTAAAATATACAATACAATTTAAACAATGTTTTTGTAACGGCCCAGGTTTTCATCCCGGTCTTCCAGTTATGCCTTAGGGGTATTTTGGTATTTTGGTCGGGCCGTCAGGGCCGTTTATGTCTTTTTCGAGTCGATAAAATTATTGGATGGTTTGATGTAAGTTTTTGAGGCTTTGTGGATGGGTTTGAGCATGGTTAGTTGTAAAAGTAAAAATAAAGGAATTTGTGTAGCAGCTGGGATTTGAACCCAGGTCTCCGGGAAAGCCTGTGGGGATGCGTGCCAGTTAAGCTATGGAGAGCTCTTGTTGCTCATTCTGCGTCATATTATAGTTATCCTTGGATCTTGGAGTTTTGGTGCATTTGGTTAAATGAAAAAGAAATTAGGTCTTCTGTCTTTCTCCTCCATCATCCTCTTTGCCGCACAAGCCAAGCTCTCCCTACCCCCCCTTACCGATTTTTCATTCCCTTTGCAGCCCAGAGGTTCAATCATCATTTCGGGTAAGTCCTTCGTCCCTTCGTCTTCTCCGTTAAGGATTCTTGCTGGCTGAATGTAAAAAGGGGTTGTGTGTGTGTGTGTTGGTGCAAGATGTCGGGGAAGCCCAGCAGAAATGAGCTCGCGTCGCACCAAAGAAGCTCCATCGCCGCCGATCGCCTCTGCCGTTCCCACCCAAAATGACCCGGCCGGCTCCATCGTCGAGCACCTGCCGCACCCAGATCGCCCGTCGCACACCCAGCAGTCGAGTCGCCCGAATCGCCAGCTCGCCGTCGCAGCAGGTCGCCTAGTTCGCTTGCAGGCCAGCACTCCAGATCGCCCCGTGCGTCCTCGCCCAAGCAGCTCATCCGCATCGCACGTAAAGCGCCCAGCGTCCTCGCCCGTGTCGTGTCGCTCGCCCGTGTCGCCTGGCCCTCGCGCCCCAATACAGAGCTAACGCGCAGCCACGCCCGCCACCGCCAGCGATGCCTGAGTCCGTGTCGCCGCCGTGCGTGTGAGTGCTCCCAGCCGAGCCTCTCTTTGTTTTATTATTTTTAGGCTTATAGATGTTGATTATTATTGTGTTTGCTAGGTTCCGTTAGCTAGCTCGGGATTGTTCGCAGCTTAGGATTTGTGTGTAGAAGCCTCCCGACCAAGGTAAGGATTTCTTACCGGAGTTGTGTGGACCCTGCGATGTTCTATGTGTATGTTTGTTTGTGATTATCAGCATGTATAGTCTAGGTGCTCTGTTCTAAATTCCTGGCTAGCATGACTTCGTATGTTGTTCTCTCATGTTAGTCCATGCTAGGTTGTTCCATTCTGGCATGCTCATATCTGTTCTTGCTTCGTAGTACCATGCTAGGTTCGTTGTATCTGTTGAGCACGTTTTGGATTGTATTGGATTGTATGTTATCTATATGATAGGTTAGAGTGTAGGTAGGTAGCATCATCCGGGCTCGATGCATAAAGTATCTTGCATCCATGGTAGGGACGTACGAGGTAGTACTCCATCCCTGGACCCCGTTAGGGTTTAGCTAACCCGACCGGTAGGCCCTGCAATCTTGGGTGAGGGTGGCAGACTGTTAAATGCCCCAACGGTCGGGATGATGACTTGGCATTGCCTCGTCCCCAGCAGTCGGCACGTCCTCAGCGTGTTCGGCAGTAGAGCCCCGATTGCCACTGTTAGGGCAAGGACGGCTTCGGGTGTAAGCCTACCACGACCGATTCCTTAGCCTCAAAGTGCGGTGGTTCAGCCGACATAGTTCACGTGTCGAGTCTCACACCCCTATGTCAGTGACACCGATCCAGAGATTTAGTTAGGCATGGTGACTGGACATGGGCAGCTTGCCACTAGACCCGGCACCCCCCATGGTCTGCAGTAGCTTTCGGTGTATGCTTACGCTCATTACAGCGCCGACCGGAGAGCTCCTCGGGACTTGAGCTAGTGCACCTTGAGTATCGACAGTAGACAGGCTGAGGTCGAGACTTGTTTCTCGTATATGGCGTATTGTGTGGTGGATTATTCCGGACTAAGACCCTGAGTTGTCATCCGAGGTCCAAGCGTGGACTTGAGCTATGTGCTCTATTCTGTGTTTATATTCATAGCTTGCATATCTTTCGGCTAGATGACCATGTATATCGTATTGTACCCCGGTTGGGGATTCTTACTGAGTAATTCGTTACTCACCCTTATTTTGTGGTTTCCCACAGGTAACCAAGGTGCGAGACAGGATGGCTGAAAGAGGAGCTGTGATCATGGGAACCTGCTGTTGTCTCTGATTTTTATATTATGACTCTTTGCCTTTTTTTATTTCCCCTGAATGCATGTAGTCGGGCACGGAGCCCTAGGATGTTTTCTCAATGCTTTTGTGGATTCCAGCATTGTTGTATCTGAGAAGGTTTTGAATGATTTTAATAAATCTCTGATCAGAGTAAACTTTTGGAAATGTATTTGTCTTGAAACCGGTGCTTGGAGACAGGGACAGGTTTCAGTAAACTGTATTGATTTCTGTTTGAATGTTGAATGTTTTAATTTTAATTGGAATCCGAAATCGTATTTGTATATTGTCCTTACTTTGAATGCATGCATTGGGGTAAAGGCCCATTTAGAGCCCCTTTTGGGTCGGGTCTTTACAGTTGGTATCAGAGCTCAGAGTCATAGATTCTGTAGACTGACCTTTTGTTGTTGGTCATTTTCCCCATGATCACTAGTGCTCCGACAGTCATCAGGTACGCCTAAGTTTACTGTTTTTAGAAAAGGGTTAAGAATTTACAATACTTTTCATCTAGTGTATGCCTTGTGTAGTGTTGTGGAGCGGAGACGAGCATGTTCTGACTCGTTGTTGGTTTGGGTTTAGAGCGCCATCATGCCAACTTCCTGCAGTGTGAGCTGTATGTTGTGGTTTGTTGAGATATCCAGATAGATTCGGATACCGCTGGGACATCGTTCCAGATGGAGGCAGAGGTTAGACTCCCATAGGCCACGTGTGGCCCAGCTGTTAGTTCCCCTAGTGAGAGGGTGGAGGTGTTTTGCCCTGGAGTACCACTCTAGGAGAGGAGTTAGCTTTGGCTTTTGTTCATGTTGATGCTTGTGGAGCAGGTCCCAGAGTGGGCTAGCCTGGGTAGTTCAGGTGTGGATCTTGAACCTTAGCAGATTGTCTGATTGCCCAATGAGTAGCTGCAGAGTTGGTAGCCTTCGAGGAGGTTGCTGAGACATCTTTGTTCTCTTATAAGTGTTATTGTTTTGCAGCCAGTAAGTCGGAACCCTGTAGTTAAGGGTGCAGTGAGCAGTGTTCCCATCGGACTTGATCTGTTGGTGGTTCCTTAGTTGTTTAGTAGAGTTGAGCACTCTTCTTTTGGTGAGCCCTAGAGTAGGGCTAGCTGCTGCATGTTGAGAGAGCCGGCCAGAGTTTTGTTGAGCATCATGTGGAGATGCAAGAGTAGGCAGTGAGACTTCTGTTTGATGAGATGCCTTAGGCATGGTTGTTTGAGTTGAGCTCTTGTATGCCTCGCCATAGTTTTTGTCACTTGAGGTTGTGACCTTGCTGGCCCCATTTGTAGTAAGATGTGGATTTGGTAGTAGTGGCACTTGAGGTGCATTGATTGGTGTGCTGCTTTGGCTCTAAGTCTGGTTCAGGCCTGAGTTTGGCACGAGTAGGACAGATGGTTCTGTAATTCGTCCGGAGTTCAGCGCACTCTTTTAGTCTTTGGGTCCGTTTGTGGCAGTTGCACCTGTTTAGGTCGTGCAAGAGGGCTAGTTCAGTGGTAGTCGAAGGACTACAAGCGAAAGGATGTTCGAGAGGAGCTAGAGCCTCTTCCCAGTGTTACTGGGGGTTGAGTAAGTCGTGAGTTGACGGTTGGTAAGTGTTAGTGCGTGTGAGTCTCACGCTAGTGCTAAGGCCAAGAGATCTTTGTGGTTGGTAGTGCGGTCCACTACCTTCGGGTGCCTAAACCTGAGTTGAGTGAGCATTGTAGATGCTAGTTTGGTCCAGTAGGGGGGCCGTGAGTTGAATGCTTATGAGATGAGTTGGATGCCTATGAGATGAGTTGGATGCCTATGAGATGAGCTGGATGCCTTATGAGATGAGTTGGACGCCTTATGGGTATGCTCCCTTGGTAGAGCCTTGGTATAAAGTAAGTTCGGTTTGGCATTGTTATGCTTTAGTACAGCAAGGTTGCCTCAACTTCGAGTATCGTGTGGAGATGGAACTTTTGGTGTTCCTTGGGTTGATTGTACCTCTGCCATGAGTTAGTGTTGCCTTTTGGAAAGCACCTGTTAGTCTTGGATCTCTGAAGAAAGGTTGAGAGTTGTGCACAAGTGTGTTTTGTGTAGTTTGTTCTGGTGGCGAGAGTTTCAGAACCATGTAAGGTTTGCATGGGAGAACTGGTGCTCAGTTCTTGGAGAAGTTGGACTCTAGGTGGATGTTGTAAGGCTTTAGTTGAGGTTGTAAGGATACTGTGCTCGTAGTTGGGTTGTTGCTTAGGCAAGTTTGTTAAGTTGAACCTAAGCTTGGTTGGTGGAACCTCTTGTGGCTCTTGGTTGAAGTTCAGATGGTACTGAACAAATGGTAGTTGTAGCGAAGCCACGTAGTTCCTGATCGCAGTTGCTAAGAGTGTTGCTCGGAATCCTTACCCTGGGTGGAAGTTACATTGTGGCTGATGCTTTGAGTAGGAGGATGACACATTCTGAAGCGTTCCTGGTCTTTTTGGTTTCGAGGTTCGGAGCAGGCCAGCATGGTTGAGATGCTGGGAAAAAGGAGTTGTTTGTTCAGGCAGTTGGCTGTTAGACCGTTTGACGACAGTGTGTGTCGAGGGTAGCTGAAGAACCCTAGTTGTGGAGAGCCTCACCAGAGCTCAGTCAGACCTAGGTAGTGAGTTTCAATTGGAAAGCCGGAGTCGAGTAGGTTGTAGGCTTCGGATGAGTTGCTGGCAGTTTTGGTAGGCTAGCAAGCCAGAGTTTGTTTCAAGTAGAGTCTGAATTGGTTCCGGTGTGGTGGCTAGTTGGTGCTTGATGTTGACCAAGGCGTGGTTTTTGAGTTGCTAGAAGTTAGTTTTGCTCGTGGATCGAGTGGTTCGTCCTTGTCGGTGGTTTCCTACTTCCAGGATGTAGAGAGTTGCCCTTCTTTAGTGTGGAGGTGTGTCTTGGCTAGTTTGTGGTTGGCGGTTCTGTCAGTGGTGGACCCCCCTGTTGTTGCCTCCGTGAGAGTTAGATGTTGTGGCTTTAGCTGAGCATGGCAGCGAGTGTGTGTGGAGCTCTCTGTCCTTCAGATGCCCGCTTGTAAGGATCTGTTTCCTCTTATGAGTTGTGTAACGACCCAGGTTTTCATCCCGGTCTTCCAGGTATGCACTAGGGGTATTTTAGTAATTTGGTCGGGCCGTCAGGACCGTTTATGTCTTTTTCCAGTTGCTAAAATTATTGGATGGATTTATGTAGGTTTTTGGAAGGATTTGTGGTTTGGTTTGAGCAAGGTTTGGTTCAAAAGTAAAAATAAAGGAAATTGTCTTTGCAGTGGGGTTTGAACCCGGGTCTCCTAGGAAGCTTGTGGGGATGTGTACCAATTGAGCCATTAGGTGCTCTTGTTGCTCTCCCTGCATCATTTTATGGTTAGCCTTGCATTTTGGGAGTTTTGGAGCATTTGGTTAAATGAAATAGAAATTAGGTTTGTCTCATCTTCTTCTCCAAAGTGTGTGGCCGCCCAAGCTTTTCTCTCCATTGCCTTGCCGAGTTCTTCATCCTTGCAGCTCCCTTGGTTCAATCATCATTCGTAAGTCTTCATCCTCTTCATCTTCTCGATTGGGTGTTCTTGTTGGCCGAAGGTAAGGAGAAGAGCTTGTGTGTGTGTGTGTTTGTTGCAGTCGCCCAAAGATGCCCAGATCTGCCCAAAGAAGAAGCCCAAAGCCCCGCCCGATCGCCTAGCAAAGAAGCCCAGTTGCCCAGATCAGCGCAGCCAGAAGCACCAGCCGCCCAGACACGCCAGCCGTGCGCAGCCGTCGCACGCACCACCGAGCAGCAGCGCGCCTGCGCGTCGCGCGCGCGCGCGCGCTCGCTCGCTCATACCCGCGTGCGCGCATTGCGCGCGCTCGCGCCCAGTAATGCGCTCGTCCGTCACTGCTGGCCAGCGCCGTGCGCTGCGCGCGCCCAGCCAGCCGTCCGCGCAGCGCGGCTACGCGCCTGCTCCGCCTCCTGCCGCCCGTCGCCGCCAGATGTCCCCGCCGCCCATCAGCCCCCTTCTGCGCTTCGCTCAGCGCCAGCCAGCCCACCCGCCGTCTTTGCTGCCTGCGTCAGCGTGTCAGTAGAGCGTGTGAGTTGCTCCTTGAGCCGAGCCTTGTTTATTTTATTATATTTAGGCTTATGGATTATGATTATCATTGTTTTGTTAGGTTCTCGGTAGCTAGCTCGGGGTTCGTTCAGCGACTTAGGTTTTGTGTGTAGTTGCCCGGCTGTAAGGATTTCTTACGAGTTGTGTGGACCTGCGATGTTCTATGTGATTGTTGTTTGTATGTTTGTTTGTGATTATCGGCATGTATAGTTTAGGTGCTCTGCTCGAATTCCTCGACTATCATGACTTCGTATGTTGTTCTCTCATGTTAGTCCATGCTAGGTTGTTCCGTTCGGCATGCTCATATCTGTTCTTGCTTCGTAGTACCATGCTAGGTTCCTTGTATCTGCTGAGCACGTATTGGACCGCATTGATTGAATTGTTATTATTGCTATGGTTTAGAGTTCGTGTAGGTAGCATCATCCGGGCCGAATGCATAACGTAACTTGCATCCCCGATGGGACGTGCACGAGATGGTACTCGGTCCACGATCCCGTTAGGGTTTAGCTAACCCTAACGGTGGCCCCGCAATCTTGGGTGAGGGTGGCGGTCGTTAAATGCCCCAACGGTCGGGATGATGACTTGGCATTGCCTCATCCCCGGCGATCGACACGTCCTCGGCGTGTTCGGCCGTAGCCCTTGATTGCCACCGATAGGGCAAGGGCGGCTTCTGGTGAAAGCCTACCACGACCGATTCCTTAGCCTCAAGTGCGGTGGTTCAGGTGACATAGTTCACGTGTCCGTGTCTCACACCCCTATGTCGCTGACACCGATCCGGAGATTTAGTTAGGCGTGGTGGATCGGACATGGGCGGCTTGCCACTGACCCGGCACCCCCATAGTCCGTAGTAGCACACAAGTGCGCGCTTACGCTCATTACAAATACCGACCGGAGAGCTCCTCGGGATCTTGAGCTAGTGCACCTTTCGTGTCGACGATGAGACAGTGGTGAGGCCGGACTCGTTTCGTATAGGGGCGTATTGTGTGGTGGATTTATTTACGGACTAAGACCACGAGTTGGCATCCGAGGTCCAAGTGTGGACTTAAGCTATGTGCTCTATTCTGTGTTTATACTCATAGCTTGCATACATTCTTCTAGATGATCATGTATATCGTATTGTACCCCTTGCTGGGGGATTCTTCTTGAGTAATTCGTTACTCACCCTTATTTGTGGTTTTCCACAGTAACCAAGGCGGAGAGGCAGGATGGTCAAGGAGGAGCTGTGATCATGGAATCCTGCTTTGTCATCTCGACCATTTTATTATATCATGACTCTTGACTTTTGTTATTTCCCTGAATGCATGTAGACGGGCACGGAGCCCTAGGATGTTTTCTTACGTTTTATGGATTCCAGCATATTTGTACTTGTGGAATGTTTAAATGGTTTAAATAAATCTCTGATCGAGTATGCTTTTAGAAATGTATGTTTTGATTGTGGAATGTTTCTGCTTTTACTTGGGATCCAAATTTATTTTTCATAATGTCTTTTATTTTGAATACATGCATTGGGGTAAAGGCCCATTTAGAGCCCCTTTTGGGCCTCGGGTCTTTACTGCTTGGTATCGAGCTTAGAGTCATAGATTCTGTAGACTCGACCTTTCGTTGTAGGTCGTTTTTCCATGATCATCAAGACTCGACACGATCATCAGTACGCCTAAGTTTACTATTTGTTGTTGAAAAAGGGTTAAGAATTTACAATACTGTCATCTTGTGTATGCCTTGTGTAGTGTTGTGGAGCGGAGATGAGCAAGTTCTTGACTCGTTGTTGGTTTGGGCTTAGTGAGCCATCATGCCAACTTTCATGCAGCGATCGCAGCGCTTTGTTTAGCGGCTTGTTGAGGTATCCGATAGATTCGGATGCCCCGGGACATCGTTCCAGGGGGAGGCGAGCTTTAGACTCCCGTTCGCCATTTGTGGCCCGATTCTTGCTTTTCCCCTAGTGAGAGTGTGGTGGTGCTTCGTGCGGATCGCCAAGATGTTGATCGCACCCGGAGGAGCAGGGCGCTTGGCATGTCCGACCGAGGAGTTGGACCGATCGTGTTGATGTTGAGGCCGCGTCCAGGGTTGTTAGGCCCGCATGCCACTTTTGGCCCCGGCAGTTGAGTTGCCTAGAGGAGGGGGTAGAGGCTAGCAGCGCCTCAGAGTGAGACTCCTTGAGCAGAGTGTGCTCCACCTTGAGAGATTTGATGGCGTGTCTTTCGCTATCGAGAGAGCGGAGACCCAGTGCGCAGCTTTGTAGCGCGTAGTGAGGAGTCCCGGCACGAGATAGCCCAAATTGACAGAGTTTGTTTCAGCATTTTTCCCCCAGTAGCTCTTGTAGCCCCAGAGGTTCCCGGGAGGGCATGATCAGCAGGTTTATTCAGATGAGTTTGTTGGCGTTGATGGAGACGCCCAGGTTGGCAAATGGATGCCTGTAGAGCTCGATGTTTTAGTAAGTCCTACTGCTAGTAGTAAAGTAGTTGGCCAGGTTTGAGTTTAGCATCCGTGTGTGGGATGCCCTGCTGTTCAAAGGCCGAGGTGTGCCGTTCCTGTGCTGTTTGGTTCATCAGATGGTGGTGGAAGTCCCTTGTGAGAGGTGGACTAGCAGAGTCTCCACCACGCCTGATTGTTTGGCAAGTTGCCGTGTTAGTGGCTTGAGGCGGATGAAGGGTCATCTTTGCCCCTTGCGAGCTCTTTGTTGTTTAACAACCTACCTTCCTCGATGTGGATTTGGTAGTAGTAGCACTTGAGGTGCATTGGTTGGTGTGCCACTTTGGCACTAAGTCTGGTTCAGGCTTGAGTTTGGCTTGGGCATAGCAGATGGTTCTATGCCGTTCGGAGTTCAGCGTACTCCTTTAGCCTTGGATCTGTTTATGGCGATTGCACCCGCTTAGGTCGTGCCAGAGGGCTAGTTCAGTGGTAGTCGATGGACTACAAGCGAAAGGATGCTCGAGAGGAGCCGGAGCCTCTTCCCAGTGTTTCTGGAGGTTGAGTAAGTCAGCAGGTTGCCGGTTGGTAAATGTTGGTGCGCGTGAGTCTCGCGCTAGTGTTAAGGCCAAGAGATTTTCTTTGTGGTTGGTAGTGCGGTCAACTACCTTCGAGTGCCTAAATCTGAGGAGAGTTGAGCATTGTAGATGCGAGTTTGGTCCAGCTGAGGGACCATGAGTTGGATGCTTATCAGATGAGCTGGATGCCTATGAGTCGAGTTGGATGCTTTTGAGGCGAGATGAGCTGATGCCTTGCGAGAGGTTTTGGATGCCTTAGGGGTAAGTACCCTTGGTAGAGGCTTGGTACAAAGTAAGTTTGGTTTGGCATGATTATGCTTTGGTAGAGCAAGGTTGCCTCAGCTTCGAGTATCGTGTGGAGATGGAACTTTTGGTGTTCTTTGGATTGTTTGTATCGCTGCCAGGAGTTAACGTTGCTTTGTGGAAAAGCGCTTGTTAGTCTTGGATCTCTAAAGGAAGGTTGGGAGTTGTGCACACAAGTGTGTTTTGTGTGGTTCGTTCCGTGGCGAGAGTTTCAGATCCATGTAGGGTTTGCTTTGGAGATCTCGTGCTCAGTTCCTTGAGAAGTTGGACTCCAGGTGGTTGTTGTAAGGCTTTGGTTGAGGTGGTAAGGATACCGTGCTCGTGGTATCAAGTTGTTGCTTAGGCAAGATTGGTTAAGTTGGGCCTAAGCTTGGTTGGCGGATCTTCTTGTTGATCGTTGGTTGGAGTTCGGTTGGAAACCGAACAAGAGCGATATTAGCTAAGCCGCGTGGTTTCGATCGTCATGGCTAAGAGAGTTGTTCGGATCCTTCCTTGTGTAGAAGTTATGTTGTGGCCGATGCTTTGAGTAGGAGGATGACGCGTGCAGTAGCGTTTCGGTCCTCTAGGTTCCCAAGGAGTTGGAGTTGGCCACATGGTTGGGATGCCGGAAATTGGAGTTGTTTGTTCAGCGGTTGTCCATTAGATGGTATGCCTGGCGGTGTGTGTGTCGAGGGTTGCCGAAGAACCCTAGGTTGTGGAGTGCCTCTCGAGCTCACCGAGCCCAGCTAGTGAGTTTCAGCTGGCTAGCTGGAGGCGTGTAGTTTGTAGCCTCGGTGGAGTTGCTAGCGATCTTGGTAGACTAGCAAGCTAGTGTTTGTTTGGAGTAAAGTCCGGAGTGGTTTCGGTGTGGTGGCAAGTTGATGCTTGGTGTTGACCAAGGTGTGGATTGGAGTTGCTAGAGTTTAGTTTTGCTCGTGGGGGCGAGTGGTTTGTGCCATGTTGGTTGTTTTTCCTGTTTCAAGGATGTTGAGTTGCCCCGTTTGGCATTTGGAGGTTCAGTCTGAGATGGACCCTTGTTGTGCCCCGTGAGATTAGATGTTGTTGCTCGGTGGAGCAAGACAGTGGAGCGTATGTGGAGTTCTCTCTCCGTTGGTTGTCTGCTTGTATGAGCCGTTTCCTTCGGGAGTTGTCAGGTTACTCCCTTGGTCTTGGAGTTAATGGTGGAAGCGCTAGCTTGAAGGAAAAGTTTGTTGGCTGCTTGGAAGTAGTCGTTTGTCCAGTTAAGCGGATTCTTGGATGGTGTTCTAGAGGCCGCATAAAGGTTGTTCTGCCTCTTGTGAGTGTTTGGCCAAGATTTGGTTCGTTTGTTGTTTCGAGAGCTAGTTCGGTTCTAGCTGGAGGGCGTTGCCCTGAGGTCTTGTTCCTAGTCAGTAAGTTTTGGGAGTTGACCCCTCCCTCGCGATTGAGCAAGTCTTTGTTTGTTTCGGTTTGGTGGTCCGATTGGTTGAGTTGTCTCTTGGGTGTTGCTTCCAAGAGAGTTGGTTGTTGTTGCCTTGGGTTTGAGCAAGTCAATGAGCGTGTGTGGAGTTCGTTGCCCTTACGGGTTTGCTTGCCGGGGAAGTCGTTTCCCGTTTGGCGGAGTCGACTTAGCTCCCGAGTTGTGTAGTCGATCGAGTAGCGCAGCGGGTCACCAATGAGAGGGTCCTCGCTTTGTGTTGTTAGCAAGCAAGAGTTGTTTGTTCCCGCAAGAGCGCGAGGCCACCAGTAAGAGTTGGGTTGTTCTCGGCAAGTTGTTGGTTCTTTGGGGATTGAAGATTTCCTTTCCCTCTAGCCTCTGTGGTGGTTGAGTTGCTCCTTGGATGCCAGCCTCGAGTGATAGCTTGCGAGGTAGTCTTGCGGATTCGTGTGGCTCAGGATCCGTAAGCTTTGAGGTTGTCGTTATCCGTTTTCCTTGTGAGGTTTTGGGAGTGGAGCTTAGGTTGGAAGATGAGTTAGGCTTAGGCTTAAAGGGAAGTCCTTTGAGTAGCCAGCTGGATTTTAAGAGTTGAGTAGTAGCTTGGAGGCGGCGTTGCTCGTTATAAGTTTGGGTTGAGTTCTCACGAGCAAGCCCTTCTCGGGCTTTGTTCCTAGTTGTTGTGAGTTCCCGGTTGGCGTTAGCGCCAGCCGCGTTGAGTGAGTTGGCACGGAGAGGTGCCGTGGCATTGGTTGGTAAGTCGTTGAGCCGTTTTCCTCAAGGTGTTGTGTCGCGGTAGCTTGCGTGATGGTTTAGTCCTTGCTTCCCAAGTTTTCCTTGAGAGGAATGTTGGATGTTCCTTGCCTGGCGATGTTCTCCTTGGTCGGTTGCTGGTAGGTGTTCGTTGGAAAGTTGCGTTCGGCCGATGAGGAGTTCTAGTTTGTTGGCTTGGCCGAGTGGAGTCTGTGCTTGGCCCTTGTTTTTTTTTTAAGGTGGCCGTAGCTGAAGTTTCAGCTGGTGTGAGTGTTGTTAGCCGTCTGGTGTACCAGGATGGTGCCCCTTGCCTTTGGTTCGGCGATTTCTCCTTAAGATGGTTGCTTAAGTGTTGTGGACGTGTTCTAGTTGGAGAAGTTTGTCTTTTGGATCGACCGCCGATTGGTGGTTCGTTTGTACCTCGTTAAGGTCAGTAGTCAAGGTTTGAGGTTTGTTGGTCTCTTGTGAAGTAAGAGTAGGCCGTTTAGTTTTGGAATCTGAAAGGTTCAGTTGTTTGCTTGATTTGTTGTAGGGTTGAGTTTGTTTGTTGACAATTGTGTGCCACGGTGTTTTTATGTATCGATGTTGGGGCGACATGTGCCTGGACCCATTGCTCATTGTGGACTTTGAGCCCTTGCAGCTGATTGAGGGTTTAGGGCTTCGAGGAGAAGCCTATGAGTATTCTGGTCTTGAGTCGAAGACGTTGCGTAGAAGTGAGATCCGTTGGTAAAAGTTTAGTGAAGGAGTCTGAGTTCGGAGGAGGCCGCTCGTGAGCGGGAAGGACGGGATGAGAATGCAATTATCTGTGTTGTTTCAGTCTTAAGGACTTTCGAGGACGAAAGTCATAAAAAGGAGGAATATTGTAACGACCAGGTTTTCATCCCGGTCTTCCGGTATGCCCTAGGGGTATTTTAGTAATTTGGTCGGGCCACGGGACCGTTTATATCTTTTTTTCCAGTTGCTAAAATTATTGGATGGATTTATGTAGGTTTTTGGAAGGATTTGTGGTTTGGTTTGAGCAAGGTTTGGTTCAAAAGTAAAAATAAAGGAAATTGTCTTTGCACTGGGGTTTGAACCCGAGTCTCTGGGAAGCTTGTGGGGATGTGTACCAATTGAGCCATTAGGTGCTCTTGTTGCTCTCCCCTGCATCATTTTATGGTTAGCCTTGCATTTTGGGAGTTTTGGAGCATTTGGTTAAATGAAATAGAAATTAGGTTTGTCTCATCTTCTTCTCCAAAGTGTGTGGCCGCCCAAGCTTTTCTCTCCATTGCCTTGCCGAGTTCTTCATCCTTGCAGCTCCCTTGGTTCAATCATCATTCCGGTAAGTCTTCATCCTCTTCATCTTCTCGATTGGGTGTTCTTGTTGGCCGAAGGTAAGGAGAAGAGCTTGTGTGTGTGTGTGTTTGTTGCAGTCGCCAAAGATGCCCAGATCTGCCAAAGAAGAAGCCCGAGCCGCCCGGATCGCCTAGCAAAGCAAGCCCAGTCGCCCAGATCATGCAGCGCGAGCACGAGCCGCCCGGACCGCCAGCCCCGTCGCGGCCGTCGCGCACACGGTGGCGGCCAGCGCGCCCGCGTCGCGCGCGCCGCGCGCCGCCGCTCGCTGCGCGCCCGCGCGCGCGCGCGCGTCGCGCGCTCGCGCCAAGCCATTGCGCTGCTCGTCCGTCTGCTTGCGCGCGCCGTGCGCTGCGCCCGGCCAGCCGTCCGCGCGCGCGAAGGCTGCAGCCCTGCCGCCTCCTGCCGCCCGTCAGCGCCCAGTGTGCGGTCCTTGCCGCCCATCAGCCCCCTTCTGCGCCCGTCCGGCGCCAGCAGCGACCCCGCCGTCTTTGCTGCCCGTCCGCGTGTCAGCCGAGCGCGTGAGTTGCTCCTTGAGCCGAGCCTTGTTTATTTTATTATATTTAGGCTTATGGATTATGATTATCATTGTTTTGTTAGGTTCTCGGTAGCTAGCTCGGGTTCATTCGCGACTTAGGTTTTGTGTGTAGTTGCCCGGCGGGTAAGGATTTCTTACCGGAGTTGTGTGGACCTGCGATGTTCTATGTGATTGTTGTTTGTATGTTTGTTTGTGATTATCAGCATGTATAGTTTAGGTGCTCTGCATTGCAATTCCGACTATCATGACTTCGTATGTTGTTCTCTCATGTTAGTCCATGCTAGGTTGTTCCGTTCTGGCATGCTCATATCTGTTCTTGCTTCGTAGTACCATGCTAGGTTCCTTGTATCTGTTGAGCACGTATTGGACTGCATTGATTGAATTGTTATTATTGCTATGGTTTAGAGTTCAGGTAGGTAGCATCATCCGGCCGGATGCATAACGTAACTTGCATCCCCGACGGGGGCGTGCGAGATGGTACTCCGTCTTTGATCCCGTTAGGGTTTAGCTAACCCTAACGGCTGGCCCTGCAATCTTGGGTGAGGGTGGCAGACTGTTAAATGCCCCAACGGTCGGGATGATGACTTGGCATTGCCTCATCCCCGGCAGTCGACACGTCCTCAGCGTGTTCGGCCGTAGCCCTTGATTGCCACCTGATAGGGCAAGGACGGCTTCCTGGTGAAAACCTACCACGACCGATTCCTTAGCCTCAGGTGCGATGGTTCAGGCTGACATAGTTCAAGTGTCCAGGTCTCACACCCCTATGTCGCTGACACCGATCCAGAGATTTAGTTAGGCATGGTGGCCTGGACATGGGCGACTTGCCACTAGACCCGGCACCCCCATAGTGCTGCAGTAGCACGCAGTGGCGCGCTTACGCTCATTACAACGCCCGACCGGAGAGCTCCTCGGGATCTTGAGCTAGTGCACCTTTCATATCGATCGGCGATGAAGCGGTGAGGCGGACTCGTTTCTCGTATAGGGCGTATTGTGTGGTGGATTTATTTCCGGACTAAGACCACGAGTTGGCATCCGAGGTCCAAGTGTGGACTTAAGCTATGTGCTCTATTACGTGTTTATACTCATAGCTTGCATACATTCTTCTAGATGATCATGTATATCGTATTGTACCCCTGGTTGGGGATTCTTACTTGAGTAATTCGTTACTCACCCTTATTCTGTGGTTTTCCACGGGTAACCAAGCGGGAGAGACAGGATGGTGAAGGAGGAGCCGTGATCATGGAATCCTGCTGTCATCTCGACCATTTTATTATATCATGACTCTTGACTTTTGTTATTTCCCCTGAATGCATGTAGACGGGCACGGAGCCCTAGGATGTTTTCTTACGTTTTATGGATTCCAGCATATTTGTACTTGTGGAATGTTTAAATGGTTTAAATAAATCTCTGATCAGAGTATGCTTTTAGAAATGTATGTTTTGATTGTGGAATGTTTCTGTTTTTACTTGGGATCCAAAATTTATTTTTCATATTGTCTTTTATTTTGAATACATGCATTGGGGTAAAGGCCCATTTAGAGCCCCTTTTGGGTCGGGTCTTTACAAGTTGTCAGCTTATTCCTTGGTCTTGGAGTTGGTGGTAGTGGTGCTAGCAAGAAGGAAAAGTTGTTGGTTGCTTGGAAGCAGTTGTTTGTCCAGTTAAGTGGACTCTTGAGTGGTGTTCTGGAAGTTGTAGTAAGGGTTGTTCTGCTCCTATGAGTGTTTGGCCTAGTCGGTTAAGGTTTTGTGTGTTGGCTTGGAAGCTGTTGCACCTTTGTAGTTGAAGGCCCCTTTGTTTCAGTTGTGGATGAGGTTGCACCATTGTGGCTGGATCAGGGTCTTGACCTTTTGAGGGATCCTTGCTGGTTAGTGTGGCTTGTGCTCTGCCAGCCACTTTTTGGTAATCTGGTTCTTGGTAGGTGGTATTAACCGAGTAGTGGAGTTCCGTTTATGAAGTTTCGGTGGGAAGGTGCAATAAGCCTAGCTAGAGGGTTAAGCCTGTATGTGTTATCGTTTGGACTTGTGAGATGTGTTTCATATTTGAGGCAAGCTTCGTTCCGTTGCTTGCATGGAGGTAAGTTTGGTGGAGGGAGCCCTCTGGGGCTCGGTTGTTGGCAGGCTGACTTGTCCTGCCAGTGATTTGAGTCAAGCTAGAGTTGTGTGGATTGGCAAAGCTATGCAGTTTGTAGTTGTTTGAGCTTCCGAGTTCGTAGCACTCAAGTTGTTGGATCGTAAGTTTTCGTGTGGGAGTTGTCAGCTAGTTGAGGTTGTTGTGTGAGTTCAAATTCTTGGAGGATTGGTTTCAGTAGCTAGAGCTCGCACCTCGTTTCGTGTGCAGAGGCCATTTTTATGGAGTAGAGTCATGTCAGTTTCAGGCTGGAGTTGTTGTCACCAGGGTGTGGCAACAAAGGTTTGTTCTAGGCAGTGCGTGGATGAACTGTGGTTCTGGAGAGCATTGTTAAGAGGCTTATGCGCCGTGTGCAGTTTCTATAGTGTTTTCACCCTCTGACCGATAGTCTTTTGGGAGGAGTGAGCCAGATCCTTCAGAACTTGTTGCGAGTTGGTGTTTCCGTGATGAGGCAGCGGGATACCAGTGTTGGTTTTATGAGTTTTCTTTGGGTAGCAGTTCCCAGCTGTTAGTTCATATAGTTTCGTTGAGGCGTTGTATTGTAAGTGTTGCAGGATTCCAGTGTTCTGGGAAAAGGTTGGTGGTCGTCAGTTTTGTTTTGGGTCCTGAGTTGCTGCGGTTGGCCAGCAGCGCAGTGCAAAAGTGTAGTGATCGTTTGTTGGTAGCTCTGAGCAGGCAGAAGAGGTACGCCGATGTACGGCATCGAGTTTTAGAGTTTGAGGTTGGACAGTGCGTGTTTTTTTTAAGGTTGCACCGATGTGAGGTGTGTTGAGGTTTGGTAAGCGTGGGAAGTTGAGTCTCCGTTTTGTTGGTCCATTTGAGATTCTGGAGAGGATTGGCAGAGTTGCTTATCGGTTGGCTCTACCTCCGTCATTGTCAGTGGTGCACAGTGTTTTTCATGTATCGATGTCGAGGCAGTATGTGCCGGACCCGTCGCACATTGTGGACTTTGAGCCGTTGCAGCAGAATGAGGATTTGAGCTTCGAGGAGAAGCCAGTGGGGATCCTTGCCTTTGAGACCAAGACGTTGCGTAATCGCGAGATTCGTTTGGTAAAGGTTCAGTGGAGGAGTCAGGGTTCTGAGGAAGCCACTTGGGAGCGGGAAGACGAGATGAGATTGCATTACCCTGAGCTGTTCCAGTCTTAAGGACTTTTGAGGACGAAAGTCATAAAAAGGAGGGAATATTGTAACGGCCCAAGTTTTCATCCCGGTCTTCCAGTTATGCCCTAGGGGTATTTTGGTATTTTGGTCGGGCCGTCAGGGCCGTTTATGTCTTTTTCCAGTCGATAAAATTATTGGATGGTTTGATGTAAGTTTTTGAGGCTTTGTGGATGGGTTTGAGCATGGTTAGTTGTAAAAGTAAAAATAAAGGAATTTGTGTAGCAGTTGGGATTTGAACCCAGGTCTCCGAGAAAGCCTGTGGGGATGTGTGCCAGTTGAGCTATGGAGAGCTCTTGTTGCTCTTTCTGCGTCATATTATGGTTATCCTTGGATCTTGGAGTTTTGGTGCATTTGGTTAAATGAAAAAGAAATTAGGTCTTTTGTCTTTCTCCTCCATCATCCTCTTTGCCGCACAAGCCAAGCTCTCCCTACCCCGCCTTGCCGATTTTTCATTCCCTTTGCAGCCCCGAGGTTCAATCATCATTCCGGGTAAGTCCTTCGTCCCTTCGTCTTCTCCGTTAAGGATTCTTGCTGGCCGAATGTAAAAAGGGGTTGTGTGTGTGTGTGTGTGTGTGTGTTTGGTGCAGCCAGCCGAGGGAAGCCCAGCAGCCGAGCTCGTCTCACCAGCAAGCTCCATCGCCCTGCCAGATCGCGCCCAGAATGCCCTGCCGTTCGCCCAGCAGCCCAGCCAGCTCCATCGTCGGCAGCCCTGTCGCACCCTGATCGCCAGTCGCATGCCCAAAGAATCCGAGTCGCCGGATCGCCACTCTCGCTTCGCAGCCAGTCGCCCGATTCGCTCGCGAGCCAAGACTCGGAGACGCCCAGTAGCGTCCTCACCCGAGAGCGGCTTCGTCGCGTCTGCATCGCACACCCAGCGCCCAGCGTCCTCGCCCATGTCCGCGTCGCACGCCCAGCGCCCAGTGTCGCCCCAGCGCGCAGCCAACGCGCAGCCAGCGCCCAGCCTGCCAGCAGTGCCTAGTCTCGTGTCGCCGTGCCATGTGAGTGCTTCCGAGCCGAGCCTGCTGTTTTATTATTTTTAGGCTTATAGATGTTGATTATTATTGTGTTTGCTAGGTTCCATTAGCTAGCTCGGGATTGTTCGCAGCTTAAGATTTGTGTGTAGAAGCCTCCCGACCAAGGTAAGGATTTCTTACCGGAGTTGTGTGGACCCTGCGATGTTGTATGTGATTGTTGTTTGTATGTTTGTTTGTGATTATCAGCATGTATAGTTTAGGTGCTCTGTTCTAAATTCCTGGCTAGCATGACTTCGTATGTTGTTCTCTCATGTTAGTCCATGCTAGGTTGTTCCGTTCTGGAATGCTCATATCTGTTCTTGCTTCGTAGTACCATGCTAGGTTTGTTGTATCTATTGAGCACGTTTTGGATTGTATTGGATTGTATGTTATTGATATGATAGGTTAGAGTGTAGGTAGGTAGCATCATCCGGGCTCGATGCATAAAGTATCTTGCATCCATGGCAGGGACGTACGAGGTAGTACTCCGTCCCTGGACCCCGTTAGGGTTTAGCTAACCCGACCGATAGGCCCTGCAATCTTGGGTGAGGGTGGCAGACTGTTAAATGCCCCAACGGTCGGGATGATGACTTGGCATTGCATCGTCCCCGGCAGGCGGCACGTCCTCAGCGTGTTCGGCAGTAGCCCCTGATTGCCACCTGTTAGGGCAAGGACGGCTTCCTGGTGTAAGCCTACCACGACCGATTCCTTAGCCTCAGGTGCGGTGGTTCAGGCTGACATAGTTCACGTGTCCAGTGTCTCACACCCTATGTCGGTGACACCGATCCAGAGATTTAGTTAGGCATGGTGGCTGGACATGGGCAACTTGCCACTAGACCCGGCACCCCCCATGGTCTGCAGTAGCATGCGGTGTACGCTTACGCTCATTACAGCGCCAACCGGAGAGCTCCTCGGGATCTTGAGCTAGTGCACCTTAAGTATCGATAGTAGACAGGCTGAGGCCGAGACTTGTTTCTCGTATAGGGCGTATTGTGTGGTGGATTATTCCGGACTAAGACCCTGAGTTGGCATCCGAGGTCCAAGCGTGGACTTAAGCTATGTGCTCTATTCTGTGTTTATATTCATAGCTTGCATATCTTTCGGTAGATGACCATGTATATCGTATTGTACCCCGGTTGGGGATTCTTACTGAGTAATTCGTTACTCACCCTTATTTTGTGGTTTCCCACAGGTAACCAAGGTGCGAGACAGGATGGCTGAAGGAGGAGCTGTGATCATGGGAACCTGCTATTGTCTCTGATTTTTATATTATGACTCTTTGCCTTTTTTTATTTCCCCTGAATGCATGTAGTCGGGCACAGAGCCCTAGGATGTTTTCTCAATGTTTTTGTGGATTCCAGCATTGTTGTATCTGAGAAGGTTTTGAATGATTTTAATAAATCTCTGATCAGAGTAAACTTTTGGAAATGTATTTGTCTTGAAACCGGTGCTTGGAGACATGGACAGGTTTCAGTAAACTGTATTGATTTATGTTTGAATGCTGAATGTTTTAATTTTAATTGGAATCCGAAATCATATTTGTATATTGTCCTTACTTTGAATGCATGCATTGGGGTAAAGGCCCATTTAGAGCCCCTTTTGGGTCGGGTCTTTACAGTTTTAAACAATGTTCCCCTAGGACTCTTGTTCATCTACATGCTGAATAAACAATGCAATAATAAATGACAGAGTGCCGGCGGCTCCCCATGATCAATCAGCTCCCTCCGCTAGCCATCCTGGTGCTGTCCCAAGTTACCTGAAAGATAAATAAGGGTGAGTATAAAGATACTCAGTAAGAATCCCCAACCGGGGTACAATACGATACATCAGTTATCTAGCACCTCAACATGCAAGCAAACAACTATCAACACAGATCATAGCTCAACGAGCTCATAAAACAAGATCTGGAGACATCAGAAGTCTCTTACTTCCGGCCTAGGGATTGAATACACTCACCAATCCTGGACATCACCGAGGTATCTGTCACTCGGGGGGAATACACTGATCCCTAGAATGTCCTCAAGGGCCTCCTTGCCCTTGCACTAAACTAGACTTACGGGAGAGTACCCGAAGTCAGACTCTAAAGGAAAGAATGGTGTACTCATGAACATTAGCCCGGGGGAGCTTTCCAAACTGGCGACTAACGCGTGTGCACGCACACCGCATGCTGCTGCAACCGACGTAAATGCGGGGGCCAAAGGGCAAACTACGCGCCAGCCAGTACGCATGCCTGACTCGGGCGATGTCATCGATCACGCGAGCGCGAGGCACTCGGCGCTTATCTGTGCAGCCTGATCCACCGACCTGAAGCTAAGAACCGGCCAAGGTAGGCTTACACCGTTGGCAGGGTTCCGCTCTAGCAGGCTACAAACTAGGCATACGCCAATGAGGTATCTAAGTCTCATTGGTTGCCGGGAGGGGGGAGAAAAAGCAATGTATGTTATGCTTTACTCTATATCCGACCACTGGGGACAAACTACGTTATGTCCACTCTGAACCCCTGAAGCAAGGCTTCGCTTTACTCCCGACCGGTGGGGACAAAGTACTTTATGTCCGCTCTCAGCCTCTGGATGATGACAAACCCTACAACTCTATCTAAGAGTACAGAGCAAATAAATGATTCCTGGCTAGCAAGCAATGACCGACATCAATCACATTTACCTAGCATGATACTACAACTTAAGCAGGAATCATAAGCATGCTGGCAGAACAAACCTAGCATGGCACTAACATATAAAATCAGGCAAACATGCTAGGAAGAAATCAATCAAAGCTGCCTATCACTATCATGCTCATAACAGTAAACAAGCATACAAGGTACAATCGAGATATATCGCAGGGTCCACACAACCACGGTAAGAAATCCTTACCTGGGACAAGCAGAAAACAATAATAAATCAACCAAGCAAATCAAGCGATCCTCGAGCCTCTAACCGAACCCGAACAGCCAATACATTCAATAAAACACCAAAAATCAAATACATAAAACAGCCCAATTAAATCCATAAACAGCAGCCAACAAATCAGGGCCCAACGAAGAAAAGACTCGGGAAATACCATCCGAGAAGCCATAAGGGCGAGCTAGGCGACGTGGCACGGACCTGGGCGAGGGTGAGCTAGGCGACGCGGGGGCCTGGGCGAGGGCGCTGGGGTCGGGCGATGCTGGGCGCTGGGCTAGGCGAGCTGGCTCGGGCTGGGCGGCCAGGGTGGGCGAGCTGGGGGGCTGGCTCGGGCGTGGGAGGGGCTGCTCTGGTTGGAGGAGAGAGAAAGGGAAAAGAAAAGGGAAAAGAAAAGGAAAAAAGGAAAAATGGGGAAAATGGGGAAAATGGGGATTTTATCCTCATTTTCAAACTTATCCAATTTTATCCAAATTTTCCAATTTCTAAAAATCCTTAAAAAAATCCTTAAATCCCATTTCCCGGCTTCCTCCTTCGAGACCTGACTGAAGCAACCATTTCCATTCAATAAATCTCACTTAGATCAGCCTCCCAAATCAACACCAAAGGCCCGGGCTCGAATCCCAAAGGAAACACCCAAACAACCGTAACTTTGCCCAAAACCCAAATCACAACCGGACTCCCAAACGAATAGCCCAAACATCTCGGGACTCGCAGCCGCCAACCAACAAGCCTCAACAAAGGCAGGATCTGCCTCGAAGCCCTGAAAATCCACAAATCCTGCCTAGGGAGCCAAAAGACCAAAATGCCCCTAAGGGTCAAAACAGCTCTAACGGCCCAACCGAACCACTGAATCTGAACCGGAAGCTCCTCGAGAACCGGAATAGAAAACTGGGCCATTACAACTTGTTTCTCGTATAGGGCGTATTGTGTGGTGATTATTCCGGACTAAGACCCTGAGTTGGCATTCGATGATTATGTGTGGATTTAAGCTATGTGCTCTATTCAGTGTTTATATTCATTGCTTGCATGCCTTTCTGCTAGATGACCATGTATATCGTATTGTACCCCGATTGGGGATTCTTACTGAGTAATTCGTTACTCACCCTTATTTTGTGGTTTTCCACAAGTAACCATGGTGCGAGACAGGATGGCTGGAGGAGGAGCTGTGATCATGGAAACCCGTTGTGTTGAACTCTGAGTCTTGTATTTATGTTTTTATGTTTTAAATGTCCTCTGAATGCATGTAGTTGGGCACGGAGCCCTAGGTTTTTTCTGAATGTATTTCCAGATTCTAGCACTATTGTAACTATTGGAAAGTTTGAATGTTTTAAATAAATCTCTGATCAGAGTAAGTTTTGGAAATGTATTTGTCTTGGAACAGGTGCTTGGAAACAGGGACACGTTTCAGGAAATTATGTTGACTTTTAAATGGATGTTTTTATGTTTTAGTTTTTACTTAGAATCCGAAACACCATTTTGCATATTGATTTTAGTTTTGATTGCATGCATTGAGGTAAAGTCCTATTTTAGAACCCCATTCGGGTCGGGTCTTTGTAGTTGGTATCAGAGCTCAGAGTCATAGATTCTGTAGACTGACCTTTTGTTGTAGGTCATTTTTCCATGATCATCAGCACTCCGACAGTCATCAGGTACGCCTAAGTTTACTATTTTAAAGAAAGGGTTAAGAATTTACAATACTTTTCATCTATGTATGCCTTGTGTAGTGTTGTGGAGCGGAGACGAGCAGGTTCTGACTCGTTGTTGGTTTGGGTTTAGAGCGCCATCATGCCAACTTCCGGCAGTGTGTGAGCAGTTTGTTGTGGTTTGTTGAGGTATCCAGATAGATTCGGATGCCGCTGGGACATCGTTCCAGAGGGAGGCAGAGATTAGACTGCCGTAGGCCACTTGTGGCCCAGTTGTTGGTTTTCCCCTAGAGAGAGAGTGGAGGTGATTTGCCTTGGAGTACCACTCCAAGAGAGGAGTTAGCTACGACGTTGCTCATGTTGATGCTTGTGGAGCAGGTCCAGTGTGGACTAGCCTGGGTAGCTCAAGTGTTGGTCTTGAGCCTTAGCAGATTGTTTGATTGCCCAGTGAGTAGCTGCAGAGTTGGTAGCCTTCGAGGAGGTTGATGAGGCATCTTTGTGCTCTTGTAAAGTGTTGTTGTTTGCAGCCAGTAAGCCGAAACCCTGTGGTTAAGGGTGCAGCGAGCAGTGTTCCCATCGGACTTGATCCGTTGGTGGTTTCCTCAGTGGTTTAGTAGAGTTGAGCACTCTTCTTTTGGTGAGCCCTAGAGTAGGGCTAGCTGCTGCATGTTGAGAGAGCCGACAAGAGTTTTGTTGAGCATCAGGTGGAGATGCAAGAGTAGGCAGTGAGCCTTCAGTTAGATGAGATGCCATAGTCAGGGTTGTTTGAGTTTCGAGCCCTTGTATGCCTAGCCATAGTTTTTGTCACTTGAGGTTGTGACCTTGCTGGCCCCATTTGTAGTAAGATGTGGATTTGGTAGTAGTGGCACTTGAGGTGCATTGGTTGGTGTGGCACTTTGGCACTAAGTCTGTTTTAGCCTGAGTTTGGCATGGGTATAGCAGATGGTTCTATGCCGTCCGGAGTTCAGCGCACTCCTTTAGCCTTGGATCCGTTTGTGGCAGTTGCACCTGTTTAGGTCGTGCAAGAGGGCTAGTTCAGTGGTAGTCGAAGGACTACAAGCGAAAGGACGTTTGAGAGGAGCTGGAGCCTCTTCCTAGTGTTACTAGAGGTTGAGTAAGTCAGCAGGTTGTCGGTTGGTAAGTGTTGGAGCGCGTGAGTCTCACGCTAGTGTTAAGGCCAAGAGATCTTTGTGGTTGGTAGTGCGGTCAACTACCTTCGAGTGCCTAAATCTGAGAAGAGTTGTGCATTGTAGATGCAAGGTTGGTTCAGCAGAGGGACCATAAGTTGGATGCTTATGAGATGAGTTGGATGCTTAGGAGATGAGCTGGATGCCTATGAGGCGAGTTAGATGCCTCATGAGATGAGTTGGATGTCTTATGTGTAAGCACCCTTGGTAGAGGCTTGGTATAAAATAAGTTCGGTTTGGCATTGTTATGCTTTGGTAGAACAAGGTTGCCACATCTTCGAGTATCGTGTGGAGCTGGAACTTTTGGTGTTCCTTTGGTTAATTGTATCTCTTCCAGAAGTTAGTGTTGTCTTTGGAAAAGCACCTGTTAGTCTTGGATCTCTAAAGGAAGGTTGGGAGTTGTGCACACAAGTGTGTTTTGTGTGGTTCGTTCTGTGGCGAGAGTTTCAAAACCATGTAGGGTTTGCTTTGGAGAACTGGTGCTCAGTTCTTGGAGAAGTTGGACTTCAGGTGGATGTTGTAAGGCTTTAGTTAAGGTGGTAAGGATACCGTGCTCGTGGTATCAGGTTGTTACTTAGGAAAGTTTTGTTGGGTTAGACATAAGCTTGGTTGGTGGTGTTTATTGTTGATCGTTGGTTAGAGTTCAGTTGGAACTGAACAAGAGCGGTGGTAGCAAAGCCGCGCAGTTTCTGATCGTCATGGCTAAGAGAATTGTTCGGATCCTTTCCTTGGGTAGAAGCTATGTTGTGGTTGATGTTTTGAGTAGGAGGATGACGTGTTCTGTAGCGTTTCGGGTCCTCTTGGTTTCCAAAGAGTTGGAGTTGGCCAGCATAGTTGAGATGCAGGAGAGAGTTGTGCCCGTGTAGCCAGTTGTCTGTTAGATCGTTTGTCGTCAGTGTGTGTCGAGGGTTACCGAAGAACCCTAGGTTCTGGAGAGCCTCTCCAGAGCTCAGTCAGACCCAGGTAGTGAGTTTTAGTTGGCAAGCTGGAGTCGTGTAGTTTGTAGCCTCGGGTGAGTTGCTGGCAGTCTTGGTAGACTAGCAAGCTAGTGTTTTTTTGGAGTAAAGTCTGGATTGGTTCCGGTGTGGTGGCAGTTGATGCTTGGTGTTGACCAAGGTGTGGATTGGAGTTGTTAGAAGTTAGTCTTGCTCGTGGGGCGAGTGGTTCGTGCCCTGTTGGTTGTTTTTCCTGTTTCCAGGATGTTGAGAGTTGCCCCGTCTGGCATTTGGAGGTTCAGTCTGTGGTGGACCCCCGTTGTTGCCCCGTGAGATTTAGATGTTGTTGCTTTAGTGGAGCAAAATAGTGAGCGTGTGTGGAGCTCTCTGTCCTTTGGTTGTCTGCTTGTAAGAGCCGTTTCCTTCTGGGAGTTGTCAGATTACTCCCTTAGTCTTGGAGTTGATGGTAGTGGTGCTATAAAGGGGGAAAAGTTTGTTGGCTGCATGGAAGCAATTGTTTGTCTAGTTAAGCGGATTCTTGGATGGTGTTCTGGAGGTTGCAGTAAGGGTTGTTCTGCCTCTTGTGAGTGTTTGGACAAGATTTGGTTCTCATGTTGCTTCAAGAGCTAGTTCTGTTCTAGCAGGAGGGCATTGCCCTGAGGACTTGTTCCTAGTCAGGAAGTTTTGGGAGTTGACCCCTCCCTCGGCGGTTGAGTAAGTACTGTTAGTTCTGGGTTGGTGGTCCTTTTGGTTGAGATTTCCCTTGGGTGTTGCTTCCAAGAGAGTTGGTTGTTGTTGCCTTGGGTTTGAGCAAGTCAGCGAGCGTGTGTGAATTTCGCTGCCCTTCAGAAGTTCGCATGCTGGGGAAATCGTTTCCCGTTTAGAAGGAGTCAGCTTAGCTTCTGAGTTGTGTAGTTGATCAGAGTAGCGCAGCGGTCAGCCCAGCGAGAGGGTCCCTGCATTGTGTTGTTAGCAAGCAAAAAGTTGTTTGTCCTCGCAAGGGCGGAGGCCAGCCAGTATAAGAGTTGAGTTGTTTCTGGAAAGTTGTTGGTTCTTTGGGGATTGAAGATTTCCCTTCCCCCTAGTCTCTGTGGTGGTTGAGTTGCACCATGGATGCCTGCCTCGAGTATTGGCTTCTGAGGTACTCTTGCTGATTCGTGTGGCTCAGGATCCGTAAGCTTTGAGGTTGTCGTTATCCGTTTTCCTTGCAAGGTTTCGGGAGTGGAGCTTCTGGTTGGAAGATGAGTTAGGCCTAAGCTAAAAGGAGGAAGTGCTTTGAGTGGCCAGTTGGACTTAAGAGTTGAGTGGTAGCTTGGAGGCGAGCGTTGCTCGTTATAAGTTTGTGTTGAGTTCTGCTGAGCAAGCCCTTCTCGGGCTTTGTTCCTAGCTGTTGTGCATTCGCAGTTGGCATTAGCGGAGTTGTTTGAGTGAGTTGGCACAGAGGTGCCGTGGCATTGGTTGGTAAAGCCGTTGAGCTGTTATCCTCAAGGTGTTGTGTCGCAGATAGCTGCGTGATGGTTTAGTCCTTGCAGCCCGAGATTTCCATGAGAGGAATGTTGGTTGCTTCCTTGCCTGGTAATGTTCTCTTAGGCCAGTTGCTGGTAGGTTTGCTTCGAAATGTTTGTGTTCGGCCGATTAAGAGCTCTAGTTTGTTGGTTTGGCCGAGTGGAGCCTGTGCCTGGCCCTTGTCTTTTAGAGGTGGTCGTAGCTGAAGTTTCAGGTGGTGTGAGTGTTGTTAGCCGTCTGGTGTGCCAGGATTGTGCCCCTTGTCTTTGGTTCGACGATTTCTCTTTAAGATGGTTGCTTAAGTGTTGTGGACGCGTTCTAGTTAGATAAGTTTGCCTTTAGGTTCAGTCGCCATTGGTGATACGATTGTATTTCGTTAAGGCTGTAGGCAAGATTTGAGGTTCGCTGGTCTCTTGTGAAGTAAGAGTAGGCCGTTTAGTTTTCTGGAACCTGGGAGGTTCAGTTGTTTGGCCAGCATGGTGTAGGGTTGAGGCTGTTTGTTAACAGCTGTGAGCTTCCAGAGGAGTTATGCCAGTGCGTGGTGTAGAGTTTGCTGAGAGTAGCACCGTTTGAGAGTTGGTGCGAGTTGAGGATGTGGTTTGCCGTCTAGCTTTATCGCGTCTATTTCCTTCGGAGTTCAGTGTATGCCCAGTCTTGGTTGAGATAGTTTGTGGCAGTCTGGATGGCATTGTGGCTTTGAGTTTTGAGAACCCAAGCGGGTTTGGTTTTCGAAGAAGGTTAGTGTTGTCTTAACCGAGAAGTTCAGTTGGTTAGGAATCATTGGAGTTTTCCTAGAGCTTTTTCGTCTTAGGACTTTCGAGGACGAAAGTCTTAAAAGGAGGGAGTATTGTAACAGCCCAGTTTCCTATTCCAGTTTTCGAGGTGCCTTCGGTTCAAGATTCGATTGTTCGGTTGGGCCGTTAGAGCTGTTTTAACCCTTAGGGGTATTTTGGTCTTTTGGCTCACCAAGCCGGATTTATGGATTTTCAGGATTTCAAGGTCGCTCCTGCCTTTGTCGAGGCTTGTTTGTTGTTGGTTGCGAGACCCAAGATGTTTTGGCTAGCCGTTTGGAAGTTCGGTTGTGGTTTGGGTTTTGGCAAAATTATTGTTGGTTGAGTGCTTCCTTTGGCATTCGATCCCTTGCCCTTAGTGTTGATTTGGGAGTTTGATTTTAAGTGAGTTTTATTTGTTGGAAAAGATTGCTTCGGTCGGGTCTCGAAGGAGGAAGCCGGGGAATGGGATTTTAGGGATTTAAAGGCTATTTAAAATACGATAAGGTTGGAAAAATAGGAAAATCCCATTTTCCCTTTTTGTCTCTCTCCCTCTCTCTCTCTCCCTCTCTCCCACCCGAGCCTAGCCCCTGCTCCCCAGCCCGAGCCCTGCACGCCCTAGCAGCCCTAGCTCGCCCAGCCCAGCCCAGCCGCACACAGTGCTAGGTTGCCTAGCCCCGAGTCGCCCTGCCCTGTGCCGCATCGCTCGTCCCCGCGCCAGGCCAGATCGCCCAGATCTGAGCCACCCGTGCCAGATCGCGCATCCCCTATAGCTCGCCGTGCCAGCCCGCGCGTCCCTGTAGCCGTCGCGTCGTGTCGCCCCGCGCGCGTCCCTATAGCTTGTCGCGTCACCCAGCCCGCGCCCCGTCCCTGTGCCGAGCCACGCCGCACGCCATCGCCCAGCCGAGCTCGTGCCCGCGCCTGCGCGCCCTTGTCCCGCGCCCTAGAGCCGAACAGCAGCCTCCCTGTGCAGCCTGCCCGTCCGCGTGTCAACCGCGCCTCGTGAGTTGCTCCCCAGCCGAGCCCTATTTATTTTATTATATTTAGGCCTTTGAATTGTGATTATTTTTGTGTTTTTTAGGTTCGCTTTAGGTTGCTCGGGTTTGATCGCAGCTTAGGTTTCTTGTGCGTTGTTGCCTTCCGACCAGGTAAGGATTTCTTACCGGAGTTGTGTGGCCCTGTGATATTATATGTGATTGCTGATTGTATGCTTGTTGTGTTTATTAACATGTTTAGTGCTATGTGCTCTGTTCTGAAATTCCCTACTCGGATCACTAGAGCTTTAAGTATTTCTTCACTCAGAAGGAGTTGAACATGAGACAGAGGAGGTGGCTCAAGTTGGTGAAGGACGAAAATTGTGAGATCTTGTATCACCCCGGAAAGGCCAATGTTGTGGCTGATGCGTTGAGTAGGAAGACGTCGCATTCTGCAGCTTTGCTAAGCTCTCAGGTTGAATTGCGGAAAGAGTTTGAGTGAGCCGGTATCGCAGTTTTATTGGGAGAGGTTACCGCCTGGGTAGCTACCGTAGATTAAACAGAGGATCATTGACAGCCAGCTGAGTGATCCCAAGTTGAAAAGGTTACTCGAGAGAATTGTTGTAACGGCCCAGACGTTCGTTTCGGTTCCCCAGGTATGTTCGAATAAGTATTCGGTTGTTCGGTTGGGTCGTTAGGGCTTTTTAACCCTGAAGGGCATTTTGGTCATTTTGCTCTTAGGGCTGACCTTATGGGACCTTAGGGTTCCGTGGCTGTTTCTATAACGACCCAGGTTTTCATCCCGGTCTTCCAGATATGCCCTAGGGGTATTTTGGTAATTTGGTCGGGTCGTCAGGGTCGTTTATGTCTTTTTCAGTTGCTAAAATTATTGGATGGTCTTATGTTGGATTTTGTTGCTTTGTGGATGTGTTTGGGCATGGAGAGATGCAAAGTAAAATAGTGATTTAAAGTTGCAGCAGCAGAGGTTCGATCCAGGGTGGCCTTGTGTGCTAGAGCAGGGCCTTGCCAGTTGAGCCACCAGGTGTTATTGTTACTCTTTCCGCGGCATAACTCGGTTAGCCTTGAGTACTTTGGGTTTTGGTGCATTTGATTAAAAGAAAAGGAATTAGGGTTGTTGTTGTTTTTCTCCAAATCAACCTTGGCCGCCCAAGCTAGTCTTTCCCAAGATCCAAGCCGAATTCCTTCTCCCTAGCAGCTCCGTGGTGTCTTTCCAGGTAAGATTTATCGTTCTCTTCTTCTTCTCCGTTTGGTGTTCTTGCTGGCCGAGTGAAAAGAAGAGGTGTGTTGTGTGTGTGTTAGCAAATTTCACCGAGCAAAGCCCCAGCAAACAAGCAGCGAAGCAGCGCCCGGCCTGCGGTGCCCATCGTCGCCAGCGGGCGCCCGGCCGAAAGCGACCCCGCCCATCGCGACACCGGCCGCATCGCCCGACGCCCAACAAAGACGTTGCTCAGCCCAGATCGCGTCGCCCGTCCGCGCGCCATCCCAAAGACTGGCGCGTCGCCGCGCCGTCATCGTCAGACGCGCGCGCCGGCGCGCAGCTGCGTCGCCTCGTCCGCTTCGCCCGTCCGCGTCTCGCTTGTCCGCGTCAGCGCGCCCGCGCCCCAGCGCTCATCCGCGCGCAGCTCCGCTCCCATGCGCCGTGCCAGCACGCTCAGCCATGCAGCCCAGCGCCTGAGCCAGCACGCCCAGCGCGCAGCCCCCTGCCGCCAAGCAATGCTCAGTGCCGTACAGCCTGTCCGTCAGCCGTGCTGTGTGAGTTGCTCCCGAGCCGAGCTCTGTTTATTTTATTATATTTAGGCCTATGGATTGTGATTATTGTTGTGCTTGTTAGGTTCTCATTAGCTAGCTCGGGATCGATCATAGCTTAGGATTCTTGTGTGTAGTTTCCTTCCGACCAGGCAAGGATTTCTTACCGAAGTTGTGTGGGCCCTGCGATATTATATGTGATTGCTGTTTGTATGCTTGTTTGTGTTTATCCGCATGTTTAGTGATAGGTGCTCTGTTTTGAATTCCCGACTGGCATGATTTCTTATGTTGTTTCTCATGTTAGTCCATGCTAGGTTGTTCCGTTCTGGCATGCTCGTCATTTGTTCTTGCTTCGTAGTATCATGCTAGGTTCGTTGTATCTGTTGAGCTCGTATTGGATTGTTTGTTGTTGATGTTATAGTTTAGAGTACAGATAGGTAGCATCATCCAGGCCAGGATGCATAACGTAACTTGCATCCACGGCAGGGACGTACGAGGCGGTACTCCGTCCCTGATCCGCCGCTAGGGTTTAGCTAACCCTAACGGCATGCCCTGCAATCTTGGGTGAGGGTGGCAGACTCTTAAATTCCCCAACGGTCGGGATGATGACATGGCATTGCCTTGTCCCCGGCAGTCGGAGGTCCTCAGCGTGTTCGACCGTATCCCTTGATTGCCTCCTGCTAGGGCAAGGACGGCTTCCTGGTGTAAGCCTACCACGATCGGTTCCTTAACCTCAGGTGCGGTGGTTCAGGCTGACATAGTTCACGTGTCCAGGTCTCACACCCCTATGTCAGTGACACCGATCCAGAGATATAGTTAGGCATGGTGACTGGACCTGGGCAGCTTGCCACTAGACCCGGTGTAACAGCCCGGTTTTCAGCTAAATGTAAAATAAGGTTTCCTTTTATATTTTTTAAGTTTGGGAGGAGCTGTTGGAAGGACTCGAACCCTTGGCCTAAAAAGGGGTTGGGAAGCTTGGGTTTAAATAAGGAAAATAAACGCGTCAGCCGGGGCTCGAAGGGGAGTCTTGGGGAGGTAATAAGAGATTCCCAAGTCTATTTAAGTTAAGGAAGGGAATTATATTTAAAAAAAAAAAAAAAAAGAGAAAATAAGGAAAAGAAGAAAGAACCCCAAAACCCTAGACTTCTCCTTCACCCTCGCCCAAGCCGCCCCACACCGCCGCCGTGTCTCGCCCAAGCCGCCCTACACCGCCGCCGTGTCTCACCCAAGCCGCCCCACACCGCCGCCGTGTCTCGCCCACGCCGCTGCCCAACGCCATGCTGCTTCGCCCCACGACATCGCAAGCCCTGCTGACCACTGCCGCACCGCACCGAGCCACCGCCAGCCCAGATCGCGTCGGCGGCCACCTCCACCGCCGCGCCGCAACAGCCCATTCTCCACTCCGCACCAGGTCGCCCAGCGCACCGGCCGTGTAGCCGCCTCCGCGCCCGCACGACACCACCCCAGCGCCGTCGCGCCCGCACCGCCTGCGTCTGCGTGCCCGTGCTGCTCGTCCACATCCGCCAGCCAGCGCGCCTGCGCTCGCCCCCTGCCGCGCTGTAAAGACCCGACCCAAAAGGGGTTCTAAATGGCCTTTACCCCAATGCATGTATTGAAAATAGAAGACATTATGAAAAAAAAAACACATTTCGGATTCCAAGTAAAAACGGAAACATTCAACAACCAAAACATACATTTCTAAAAGCATACTCGATCGTAGAGATTTATTTAAACCATTAAAACAATCCACAAGTACAAATATGCTTGGAATCCATAAAACGTAAGAAAACATCCCGGGGCTCTGTGCCCGTCTACATGCATTCAGGAAATAACAAAAGTCAAGAGTCATGATAAAATAAAATAGTCGAGAGATGACAAAGCAGATTCCATGATCACGCCTCCTCCTTCACCATCCTGTCTCCCGCCTTGATTACACGTGGAAAACCACGTAATAAGGGTGAGTAACGAATTACCCAAAGAAGAATCCCCAACCGGGTACAATACGATATACATGATCATCTAGAAGAATGTATGCAAGCTATGAGTACAAACACAGAGCGGAGCACATAGCTAAGTCCACACTTGGACCTCGGATGCCAACTCGTGGTCTTAGTCCGGAAATACCACAACACACTAAACGCGCTATATACGGGAACAAGTCCCGGCCTCACCGCTGTCTCATCGCCGATACGAAAGGTGCACTCGCTCAAGATCCCGAGGAGCTCTCCATCGGCGCTGTAATGAGCGTAAGCGCCGCACCGCATGCTACCGCAAACTCGGGGTGCCGGTCTAGTGGCAAGCTACCCGAGTTCGATCCACCATGCCTAACTAAATCTCTGGATCGGTGTCACCGACATAGGGTGTGAGACTGGACACGTGAACTATGTCACCTGTACCACCGCACTTTGAGGCTAAGGAACCGGTCGTGGTAGGCTTACACCGAGAAGCGGTCCTTGCCCTAACAGTGGCAATCAAGGGCTACGGCCGAACACGCGAGGACGTGCCGATCGCCGGGACGAGGCAATGCCAAGTCATCATCCCGACCGCTGGGGCATTTAACGATCGCCACCCTCACCCAAGATTGCGGGGCCTACCGGTTGGGATAGCTAATCCCTCACGGGGTCCAAGGACGGAGAACTGTCTCGAACGTCCTTGCCATAGATGCAAGATACTTTATGCATCGGGCCCGGATGATGCTATCTACCCGAATTCTAAACCTTAACAATAATAACAATTCAATCAATGCACCCAATACGTGCTCAATGAGATACAAGGAACCTAGCATGATACTACGAAGCAAGAACAGATATCGAACATGCTAGAATAGAACAACCTAGCATGGGCTAACATGAGAAACAATACAAGAGTTCATGCCACCGAGAATTGAGAATAGAGCACCTAGGGCTAAACATGCTAGTAATCATACACAGCATACAAAACAACAATCACAAATATACCGCAGGTCCACACAACCCCTGTAAGAAATCCTTACCTTGGTCGGAAGACTTCTACACACAAATCCTAAGTCATGGAACAATCCCGAGCTAGCGAGCGGGAACCTAGCAAACCAACAATAATCAGCATCTAAAATGTCTAAACAACAATAGAACAGACAAGCTCGGCTCAAGGAACTCACGCGGCACGACGACACACGAGCTTGGGGTCACCGCAAGCCGGGCACGGCAGGGTGGGCGCCGGCCGCTACCGCACGCACGGCGCGCGGCAGGACGCGCGCGCCGCTGCGCTGCTACCGCACGAAAGGCGAGGACACACGCGCTACCGCAGCTTGCGCGCATACCGCACGCAGAGACGCAGGACACGCGCGCGGGCGAGCGTCGGGCGAAGCGCGCGGGCGCCGGCGTCGCGATGCGCGACACGGCGAGCGGCTCGGTAGGGACGCGCGCGCGCGAACGTCTGGCGAAGGCGCGCGCGCGGGGCTGCTTCAACAGATCCGGCGACTCGTGAGCGATGGCGAATCGTGCGACGGCAGCGAGGCGATCTGTGGCTGCTTCTGCTGCCGGCGCGATCCGCGTCGCGATCCGACCGGCTGGACGTGCGACGATCCAAGGGAGCTGCAAGGATGAAGAATCGGCAAGGCTATGGAGAGGGAGAGCTTGTGCGGCCAAGAGGGGATTTGGAGAAGAAGATGGAATAAACCTAATTCTATTTCATTTAACCAAATGCACCAAAGCTCCAAAATCCAAGGTTAACTAAGATGTGATGCAGAAAGAGCAACAAGATCACCTAATGGCTCAATTGGCACACAACTCTACAAGCTTCCCAGAGACCCGGTTCAAACCCCTACTGCAAAGACAAATCCCTTTATTTTTACTTTTGCAACAAACCTTGCTCAAACCAAACCACAAACCCCTCCAAAAACCTCCAAAAACCATCCAATAATTTTAGTAACTGGAAAAGACATAAACGACCACGACGGCCCGACCAAATTACCAAATTACCCCTAGGGCATACCGGAAGACCGGGAAGAAAACTCGGTCGTTACAATATTCCTCCTTTTTATGACTTTCGTCCTCGAAAGTCCTTAAGACAAAACATTTCGAGGGTAATGCAATCTCATCTCGTCTTCCCGCTCCCAAGTGGCTTCCTTAGAACCCCGACTCTTCCATCGAACCTTTACCAAACGAATCTCGCGATTACGCAAAGTCTTGGTCTCAAAGGCAAGGATCCTCACCGCTTCTCCTCGAAGTTCAAATCCTCATTCACCGCAAAGGCTCAAAGTCCACAATGTGCGACGGGTCCGGCACATACCGCCTCAACATCGATACATGAAAAACACTATGCACCGATAGTGACGGAGGAAGGGCTAACCGGTAAGCAACTCGCCAATCCTCTCTAGGATCTCAAATGGACCAACAAAACGGGGACTCAACTTCCCACGCTTACAAACCTCGAACACCTCCTCGCATCGGAGCAACCTTAAGGAACACATGCCGACCAACCTCAAACTCCAAATCTCGACGCCGAACATCGGCGTAACTCTTCTGCCGCTCTGAGCGGTCAACATACGAGCTCTAATCTTCTCGCGATCGCGCCATTGGTCAATCTGCAGTAACTCGGGACCCAAAACTCGTCTATCACCAACCTCTTCCCGAAACACGGGGGACCGACAACGCTTACCATACAATGCCTCGAATGGAGCCATCTCAATCGCCGATCGTAATCGTTGTTATAGGCAAACTCCATCAAGTATGAGATCTCGGGTCCCAATCGCTCGGGAAATCCAACACACAAGCCCTCAACATATCCTCGAGAATCGATTCACTCTCTCGGATCGACCATCCGTCTGAGGGTGAAAAGTCATCTTTGAAATCGCACTCTGTGCCCAAACCCTTCTCGAGCGCGCTCCGAAAACGAAGTGAACCATGCGAGTCACGATCGGACACAATCCTCACCGGCACACCATGATAACGGATGATCTCATTTCAAAAACAACATACCTTTGTTCCACGGTATAAGTGTCTCTACCGGAATGAAGTGTGCGCTCTTGGTCAAACGGTCGACTATCACCCAAATCGAGAGAACTTCCTCGAGTCCTTGGCAAACCAGAGATAAAGTCCATGGAGATCTCTTCCCATTTCCATCGGGTACACTCGGTGGTCAAACAAACCACCGGCCTCTGCCAGTGCCTTCACTTGCGACAAGTGAGACACCGGTGACAAACTCGCCACATCTCTCTTCATTCCCATCCACTAGAAGGTCCGCTTAAGGTCTCGATACATCTTGGTACCCCGGGGTGCCAAGCAAAAGGGGGAATGTGGGCCTCCGAGAGCAACTCGGCTCGCAAACTCGCAATGTCTCAAACACACAACCGGCCTCTATAAGTCAACCCACCGTCTGGTGAATATACAAAGTCAAAGTCACCGTCAGCACTAACTCACAACCAATCTCTTAAGTGCGGGGTCACCCAACTGGTCGTCTATAATCCATTTGCCGAATCGACGGTGAATAGTCAATCGAGCTACCTCGGCGGTAACCTCTCCCAACAACACTCGCAACCTCGGCCCGCTCGAACTCTCTCTCGCAAACTGGTGCTGAACTCAACAACGCCGCAGAGTGCGACGTCTTTCTACTCAAAGCATCGGCCACTACATTGGCTTTACCCGATGGTACAAAATCTCGCATCATAATCCTTCACCAACTCTAACCATCTCCTCTGCCTCATATTCAACTCCTTCCGAGTAAATGGATACTTGAGGCTCGTGATCGGTAAACATCTCAATCCGCTCACCATACAGTAATGCCTCCAAATCTTCGGGTGCAAACACCACTGCCGCCAACTCCATATCATGAGTCGGGTAGTTCTCGCTCATACGGCTTGGTGACGGGAAGCATAGGCAATGACCTTCCCGTCTTTGCATCAACACACAACCTAATCCAAACTTGGAAGCATCATCAGAGACCACGAAACCACTGTCCCCTCCGGATCGCCAACACTAGTCTGCCAAGTCAAATCTGCGCTTGAGCTCGGCAAAGCTCTCATCACACTGCCGTCCCAAACAAACTCGACACCCTTCCTCGCCGACGAGTGAGGGGCGAGGCTAAAGCGAGAAAAGTCCTTGACGAACCGACGGTAGTAACTCGCCAAACCCGGAAAAGCTGCGAATCTCTGCAGAATCGAAGTCGGCTTGGCCCATGAACTCACGGCCTCAATCTTCGCGGGGTCCACGGCTATACCATCTCTCGAAACCACGTGGCCTAGGAAGGCCACCGCTCTAACCAGAATCACATTTGGAAAACTTCGCATAAAGCCGGTTTCCCTCAAAGCCGCCAATACTCGCCTCAAATGCTCGCATGGTCTTCTTTAGACCTCGAATAAATCGAATATCGTCAATGAACACGATGACAAAGCTGTCCAAAAATGATTTGAACACCCTATCCATCATGTCCATGAACGCAAATGGGGCATTGGTCAATCCAAACGACATAACCACAAACTCATAGTGACCATATCCGGACTCGAAAGTCGTCTTAGGAATGTCGGCATCCCCGATCCGCAAATCGATGGTAACCGGATCTCGATCTATCTTGGAGAACACGAAGCTCCTCAAGATCGAACAAATCATCGATACGGGGCAACGGATACTTATTCTTCACTGTCACCTTATTAAGCTCGCGGTAATCAATACATAAGCGCATAGAACCATCCTTCTTTTTCACAAACAGAATCGTGCTCCCCACGGGGACACACTCGGACGGATGAACCCTCGGTCTAACATCTCCGCAATCGAATCTTCGCCTCCTTTAACTCCGTTGGAGCCATGCGATCACGAGCCTTCGAGATAGGGAGGGTCCTCGGCTCGAGCTCAATAATGAAGTCAACCTCTCTCTTTGGGGCAACCCCGTAACTCCTCAGAAATACGTCCGCAAACTCCTGCACGACCGGTACTGATCAATGCATACGAGGGGCGGCTCTTCCCGCACAACTTGGCTAGATAGCCCCAAGCTCCATGAGCTAGCAAACGACGAGCTTTCACAGTGACACCATCGGCGGGCAAACTCCACCCTAGACTCCACGAAAACTTAAGTCGGGCCGACTGGCGGCCTGAACACTACTTCTTTCCGGTGGCGGTCAATCAACGCGTGGTTAGCAACTAACCACTCCATACCAAGAATCACATCAAAACCGCTCATAGGCGTAACTATGAGCGTAGCCACAAAGCAACTCTCCTGATATCTCGATCCGGCCATCCCTAATCTTATCTCTAGCCAACATACTAACTCCCGAAGGAGTTGCAACAGATAACTCAAACCTAGAGGCTCTAGTCTTAACTTAGCATGCTCAAGAAACAACACGTATACAAATGAATGCGTGGAACGAGAATCAAACAAGACAAATGCGCAGTGATCTAAAACAAGAAGCGTACCTACCACAGTGGCATCCGTGACGCTCGGCCTCTGACGGTCGTAGCAAACACTCGACCTGCCGGCTGCATTGGCCGAGCCGCCATAGCCGGGTGATCACAAAAATGGGCCATGTGTCCTCTCTACCACAACGGTAGCACAATCTAGGTCCAGTGACAAGCTCCGGCGTGGACTTTCCCACAAGTAGCACAAGCGAGAATCTGCTGGGGTCCTCCTCGCCGCTGGCCGGTGAAATGATGGAGCTCTCCGCAGATCTCTGCTCAGAATCGCCCTTGGCGGCGCTGGCGCCTCCCGAAAATCAAACTTCCTCTTACGCCCCACAATGCTGGGACAGACGCTGAACAGAGCGGCAACAACCCGCCAAGCAGATACTTCCCATTATAGATCGTGGCCAACTGGATAGCCCTAGCATAAGTGTCGTGGGCCCGAGCCCCGACATCTGGGAAACACCCCGCCTCAATCCAGATATGAACTTCCGAATCTTCACTCCGGGTGGCAATCAACCGAGGAGCAAAATATCCATACTCCGAGAACTTGCGCTCATATTCCTCAATGGTATCGTAACCCCGCTTGAGGTTCGGAAGAGCTCCACCATCTTCTCTTGAGCCTCATCACCGATGAACTTTACCTTGAACTCACCCTTGAAGAACTCCCGGGTAGCGGGTGGAGACCCACCTGGTCTCTCGCTCAAAGTGGACTCCCACCACCATCTCATTGTGCCTCCCAAAGACATGAGCCGCACATCTCGGCCTCTGAATATCGGGGGCACACCATGATCGGAAGGTGTACTCCAAATGGGCAATCCACACAGGCCGCCGCTAGCGCATCGCCGGTGGCATCAAACTTCTCGGGCTTCCACTTCACAAAATCCTTCACCACCTACCCAACTCCTCGGCACCCTCGCCATATCGCCTCTGGGGCTACTTGCTCTGTGGAGCCGGAGGTGCTCTACGAGCTCTCTCACAACCAATCGAGTCACCGCTCGATCTGGGCTCGGGACTCTTCCCGCTGTGGCCGCCAACAAGGCTCGGGTCTCGCCTCTCTGGTCACTCAACATGCTGACCATAAAAGCCCTCATAGACTCAAAAAACTCTGCTCAGGAGTGCGATCTCACGGCGCTCGATCGCCTCAACGCCCGCTCTAGGCGTAACGGGAGGAGCTGCTGGTGGAATGCCATCGTGTCGGCTTGGGGACGATGTCCCGGCAGATGTCGATCCGATCCCGATACCTCGACCGCTCTCGAACCTCCTCTCTCGATGCAGGGTGGATCGCATGTTTGGCGATCTACATCCAAACCAACAACGAATCAAAACTCGCCTGCTCACCACTCCACAACACCAAACAAGGCATACACTAGATGATAGGTATTGTAAATTCTTAACCCTTTTCCTTTCTAAAACAATAAATCTAGGCGTACTGATGACTGCTCGGAGTGCCGGGTGATCATGGAAGGATGACCTACAACAAAGGTCGGTCTACAGAATCTATGACTCGAGCTCGATACCAATCAGAAAGACCCGACCCAAAAGGGGTTCTAAATGGCCTTTACCTCAATGCATGTATTGAAAATAGAATACATTATGAAAAAAAAAACACATTTCGGATTCCAAGTAAAAACGGAAACATTCAACAACCAAAACATACATTTCTAAAAGCATACTCGATCGAGATTTATTTAAACCATTAAAACAATCCACAAGTACAAATATGCTGGAATCCATAAAACGTAAGAAAACATCCTGGGGGCTCTGTGCCCGTCTACATGCATTCGGGGAAATAACAAAAGTCAAGAGTCATGATAAAATAAAATAGTCGAGATGACAAAGAGGATTCCATGATCACGCTCTCCTCCTTCACCATCTTGTCTCCCGCCTTGATTACCTGTGGAAAACCACAGAATAAGGGTGAGTAACGAATTACCCAGTAAGAATCCCCAACCGGGGTACAATACGATATACATGATCATCTAGAAGAATGTATGCAAGCTATGAGTACAAACACAGAGCGGAGCACATAGCTAAGTCCACACTTGGACCTCGGATGCCAACTCAGGGTCTTAGTCCGGAAATACCACAACACACTAAACGCGCTATACGGGAACAAGTCCCGGCCTTAGCCTGTCTCTATCGCCGATACGAAAGGTGCACTCGCTCAAGATCCCGAGGAGCTCTCCAGATCGGCGCCAGTAATGAGCGTAAGCGCGCACCGCATGCTACCGCAAACTCGGGGTGCCGGGTCTAGTGGCAAGCCGCCCGTGTTCGATCCACCATGCCTAACTAAATCTCTGGATTGGTGTCACCGACATAGGGGTGTGAGACCGGACACGTGAACTATGTCACCGTACCACCGCACCGAGGCTAAGGAACCGGGCGTGGTAGGCTTACACACGAAGCGGTCCTTGCCCTAACAGTGGCAATCAAGGGCTACGGCCGAACACGCCGAGGACGTGCCGATCGCCGGGGACGAGGCAATGCCAAGTCATCATCCCGACCGTTGGGGCATTTAACGATCGCCACCCTCACCCAAGATTGCGGGGGCCTACCGGTTGGGATAGCTAATCCCTCACGGGGTCCAAGGACGGAGAATCGTCTCGAACGTCCTTGCCATAGATGCAAGATACTTTATGCATCGGGCGGATGATGCTATCTACCCGAATTCTAAACCTTAACAATAATAACAATTCAATCAATGCAAATCCAATACGTGCTCAACAGATACAAGGAACCTAGCATGATACTACGAAGCAAGAATGATATCGAACATGCTAGAATAGAACAACCTAGCATGGGCTAACATGAGAAACAATACAAGAGTTCGTGCGATCGAAATTGAGAACAGAGCACCTAGGGCTAAACATGCTAGTAATCATACACAGCATACAAAACAACAATCATAAATATACCGCAGGTCCACACAACCCCCTGTAAGAAATCCTTACCTTGGTCGGAAGACTTCTACACACAAATCCTAAGTCATGAACAATCCCGAGCTAGCGAGCGGGAACCTAGCAAACCAACAATAATCAGCATCTAAAATGTCTAAACAACAATAGAACAGCAAGCTCGGCTCGGGGAACTCACGCGGCACGACGACACGAGCTTGGGGCACTGCAAGCCGGCACAGCAGGGCTGGGCGCTGGCCGCACGCACGCACGCACGCAGGACGCTACGCTGCTGCGCTGCACACGCACGGCACGGCAGGACACGCGCTGGCCGCGAATCGCACGGCAGACGGCAGCAGACACGCGCGCGCGCAGTGCGAGCGTCGGGCGCAGGCGCGCGGGCGCTGGCGTGCGATGCGGACACGGCGAGCAGCTCGGTAGGGACGCGCGTGCAGGCGAACGTCTGGGCGAAGGCGCGCGGCAGGGCTGCTTCAACAGATCCGGGCGACCTGGTGAGCGACGGCGAACTGGTGCGACGGCAGGGGCGATCTGTGCTGCTGCTGCTGGCGCGATCCGGCGTGCGATC
Organism: Sicyos edulis; assembly: GCA_036507275.1. Lineage (NCBI taxonomy): Eukaryota > Viridiplantae > Streptophyta > Magnoliopsida > Cucurbitales > Cucurbitaceae > Sicyos > Sicyos edulis. The sequence continues at coordinate 12,718,117 of CM071858.1, forward strand.
TGACCGGCTGGACGTGCGACGACAGGGGCGATCTGTGCTGCTGGCTGGGCTTCTCTCGGCTGGCTGCAATCAACACAAACACACACAACACACCTCTTTTCACTTGGCCAAACGCACACCAAACGGATGAGAAGAAGAAGAAGAAGATCAATACCTACCCGGAATGATGATGAACGATCCAAGGGAGCTGCAAGGATGAAGAATCGGCAAGGCTATGGAGAGGGAGAGCTTGTGCGGCCAAGAGGGGATTTGGAGAAGAAGATGGAATAAACCTAATTCTATTTCATTTAACCAAATGCACCAAAGCTCCAAAATCCAAGGTTAACTAAGATGTGATGCAGAAAGAGCAACAAGAGCACCTAATGGCTCAATTGGCACACAACTCTACAAGCTTCCCAGGAGACCCGGGTTCAAACCCCGGCTGCAGCACAAATCCCTTTATTTTTACTTTTGCAACAAACCTAGCTCAAACCAAACCACAAACCCCTCCAAAAACCTACAAAAACCATCCAATAATTTTAGTAACTGGAAAAGACATAAATGACCCTGACGGCCCGACCAAATTACCAAATTACCCCTAGGGCATAACTGGAAGACCGGGAAGAAAACCTGGGTCGTTACACGCGCGCAGCCCAGCGCCAGCCTTTCGTCCCCTAACTGCGCCAACAAACTTGCCAAAGCAATACCGATAGCGCCAGATCTTTGGCGCCAGGCGCACTGCTTGCCTAGGAGCGCCTGTCCTTGTTGCTTGCTGCCGAGACGAGTGCCTTCTCGGTGGGTAAATTCCCGAGCCTCCACCCTTTGGACTTTCTGCTTTTAGATGCTGTTTATTAATTAGGATGTTTTATTACTTGTTTAGGTTGCTCGAGTCCACTTAAAAGCTCGAGGGTCATTATTCGATTCGGGATAATCAACCTCCACTTATTTCCAGGTAAGGATTCTTACCCGGGGTTGTGTGGACCTGCGAATAGTTGATAGCACGCGATTCTCAGTAATTATATGAATTTCTAGTGATAGGTTTCATGTTTTCTTTTGATTCATGTTCGTGACATGTTTACATCCCGTTAGTTCCATGCTAGGCATTCCTATCTTGATAGAACCATGCTGCCTATTGTATGCTGCTAGATCCAAGTTACGGTTAGACGTGTGATGTATAGTTTAGAGGGCGTAGAGAGGTAACTAGTTTGGGGTCCCGCCGGGCAAGACCCGATGGACATCTGAGGTGTAAGGCCCTATGGGCATCCTAGGTGTGTAAGGCCCACTGGGCATCACTGATTCTGGGAGGTGTAAGGCCCTATGGGCATCCTAGGTGTGTAAGGCCCACTGGGCATCACTGATTCTGGAGGTGGAAGGCCCTATGGGCATCCTAGGTGTGTAAGGCCCACTGGGCATCACTGATACTGAAGGTGTAAGGCCCGATGGGCATCCTAAGTGTGTAAGGCCCCACTGGGCATCACTGTATCCTAAGTGTGTAAGGCCCCACTGGGCATCACTGTATCCTAAGTGTGTAAGGCCCCACTGGGCATCACTGTGTCCTAAGTGTGTAAGGCCCCACTGGGCATCACTGTATCCTAAGTGTGTAAGGCCCCACTGGGCATCACTGTGTCCTAAGTGTGTAAGGCCCCACTGGGCATCACTGAGTCCTAGATTGTGTAAGGCCGAAGGGCATCCAAGCGTAGGACCTAGGAGTGACTGTTGATGGGAGCCCTTGAATAGGCTCGCCCTAGAATAGCCCATAGCCTAACCAACCGTTTCTGCTCTAAGTCTTTGTATGGTTGCGTGTCCATGTGCTAAATGAGATGATTTCGTATTGTACCCCGATTGGGGATTCTTACTGAGTAACTTGTTGCTCACCCTTATTTTCTGTGGCTTTCCACCAGGTAACTTGGGACAGAGGCTGGATGGCTAGGAGGGAGCGGCTCGATGATCATGGATAGCTGGCTCTGGGTCGCACGTTTCTTTAAATGTTTTCCTTAATGATTTAGCATGTAGTGGGACTTGGGTCCCTAGGAAAAAGTACTCAAACTATTTTATGTTCTCGTACCGTTTTCCTTTGAATTGTTTTAAGAAAGTACTGATCAGTCATTTACCTGTTTTATTTAATTGAAATCATGGTTTTGTTTTAAAAATGTTTATTGCAAAGTTTTAAACTTCCGACTCTGAATGATGTTTATATTCTTATTCATGCATGCTAAGTATGGACCTTAGGTTAGAGACCGTTTCTTGGGTCGGGTCTTTACACCCGGCACCCCCCATGGTTTGCAGTAGCATGTGGTGCGTGCATACGCTCATTACAGCGTCGCCTGGAGAGCTCCTCGGGATTGTGAGCCAGTGACCCTTTCATATCGACAGTAGACAGGCTGAGGCCGAGACTTGTTTCTCGTAGAGGATCGTATCATGAGGTGGATTATCCTGGAGTAAGACCCTGAGTTGGCATCCGAAGTTTATGTGTGGATTTAAGCTATGTGCTCTCTTCTGTGTTTATATTCATAGCTTGCATACGTTTCGGCTAGATGACCATGCATATCGTATTGTACCCCGGTTGGGGATTCTTACTGAGTAATTCAGTACTCACCCTTATTTTGTGGTTTTCCACAGGTAATCATGGTGTATTATAGGATGGCTGAAGGAGGAGCTGTGATCATCGGAACCCGTTGTTTCGAACTCTGAGTCTTTTATTTATATTTTTATGTTTAAAATGTCCTCTGAATGCATGTAGTTGGGCACGGAGCCCTTAGGTTGTTTTTCTGGTTGTTGCCCGAATTCTGACACTGATGTAAACCATTTTTGGATTTGAATGTGAATAAAATCTTTTATCAGAGTACGTTTTAAATTGTATTTAGCTTGGAACAGGTGCTTGGAAACAGGGACAGGTTCCAAGGCATTTTGTTGTTGTATTGAATGGATGTTTACTGCTTTTTGTTTTAATCAGAATCTGGCATACAACCTTGCATATTATTTTTCTAAGTTTTAAAAGCTTGCATTGAGGTAAAGGCCTATTTGGACCCCATTCGGGTCGGGTCTTTACAGTTTCTGACTTTTACTAAGGTTGGTTTGGTTGTTGGAGCAGGTTCCCGAGAGTTGTTGAAGTTACTAGGGTTTCTGGAAGCCTCTCGGTTATTTGTAAAATAAGGATTTTAAAAGTGTTTCTAGGTAAGGATTCCTTACCAGGGTTGTGTGGACCCTGCGATCCTTTCTTGATTATGCCTTGTATGCATATTTACTTTTATGAGCATGTTAGTGGATAGGACAGCTTGTGTTTGCCTGTTCGTAGTATCATGCTAGGTTATGTATGTATGATGTTGGTTATGTATGTTTAGCCAGGAATCATTTATTCTGCACTCTTAGTGAGAACAGTAGGGTTTGTCATCATCCAGAGGCTGAGAGTGGACATAACGTACGTTGTCCCCACCGGTCGGGATTCAGTATGAAGCATAACGTACATTGCTTCCACCCCGACACTCAATGTGGATTAGCTCCCGCATCGACATAAGCCTAGTTTGTAGCCTGCTAAAGTAGAGCCCAGCCAACGGTGTAAGCCTACCTTGGGCGGTTCTTAGCTTCAGGTCGGTGGTACAGGCTATTACAGATGTGTGTCGAGGGCCTATCACTACTGTGTTCAGTGAAACTGCTTTCGAGTCTTTAGGAATGCATACCTGGCCCTCTTAGTTTGTCCCTAGGCCCCCACATTTACGTCGGTTGCAGTAGCATGCCGTGTGCTCGCACACGCGTTAGTCGCCGGTTCGGAGAGCTCCCCTAGGCTAATGTTCGTGAGTACACCACTTCCGTTCCAATTTAGAGGCAGACTTCGGGTACTCTCCCGTTAGTCAAGTTTTAGCTAGCCGAGGGTAAGAGGCCCTCGAGGACACCCATTTGGGATTGGTTTTTGAGTTGATCATACGGTCGAGGGAGAAAGACCCTCGAGGGTGTCTGACATCTATTGGGATCATTTTTTGAGCTGATCATTTGGCTGAGAGAGAAAGACCGTCGGGGATGTCACGGGATTGGTTAGGAGAACCAATCATTAGGCCGAAAGTAGGAGACTTCCGAGGATTCCAGATTTTGCCTTGTAAACTCGTTGAGCTAAGTTCTGTGTTGGTAACTGTAAGCATGTGTACTAGGTTGCTAGATGATTGATTGCATCGTATCGTACCCCGGTTGGGGATTCTTACTGAGTATGTTTGTACTCACCCTTTCTATGGTTTTTCCACCAGGTAACTTGGGACAGCACCGGGGCGGTTAGCAGAGGGAGTTGGGAGATCATGGAAGCTGTTCACACTCTGTCGTGTCTTATTTTCATTGATTTGATTCAGCATGTAGTTGGACTTGAGTCCTTAGGGGAAAACTTGTTTACTGTTGTTCCAAACTATTTCTTATGTTTTGATGAAAAGTACTGATCAGTCACTGTTTTTAATTTGATTGCTTTGCTTAATGATTATCTGGTTTTGTTTTAAATGTTTCCCACTCTTGATGTTTGAAAAGTTTTAAATTGGTTCTCTAAACTGTGTTGTTTATGCTTTTGTAAAGACCCGACCCAAAAGGGGTTCTAAATGGCCTTTACCCCAATGCATGTATTGAAAATAGAAGACATTATGAAAAACACATTTCGGATTCCAAGTAAAAACATAAACATTCAACAACCAAAACATACATTTCTAAAAGCATACTCGATCGAGAGATTATTTAAACCATTAAAACATTCCACAAGTACAAATATGCTGGAATCCATAAAACGTAAGAAAACATCCTGGGGCTCTGTGCCCGTCTACATGCATTCAGGGGAAATAACAAAAGTCAAGAGTCATGATAAAATAAAATAGTCGAGAGATGACAAAGAGATTCCATGATCACGGCTCCTCCTTCACCATCCTGTCTCCCGCCTTGATTACCTGTGGAAAACCACGTAATAAGGGTGAGTAACGAATTACCCAGTAAGAATCCCCAACCGGGTACAATACGATATACATGATCATCAAGAAGAATGTATGCAAGCTATGAGTACAAACATAGAGCGGAGCACATAGCTAAGTCCACACTTGGACCTCGGATGCCAACTCGTGGTCTTAGTCCGGGAAAATACCACAACACACTAAACGCGCTATACGGGAACAAGTCCCGGCCTCGGCTGACTCACATGCGATCTGAAAGGTGCACTAGCTCAAGATCCCGAGGAGCTCTCGGTCGGCGCCAAATGAGCGTAAGGATGCACCGCGTGCTTCTACAGACTATGGGGTGCCGGGTCTAGTGGCAAGCCGCCCATATCCGGATACCACGCCTAACTAAATCTCGGATCGGTGTCACCGACATAGGGGTGTGAGACTGGACACGTGAACTATGTCACCTGTACCACCGCACTGAGGCTAAGGAACGGGTCATGGTAGGCTTACACCAGAAGAAGCCGTCCTTACCTTAACAGTGGCAATCAAGGGCTCTTTGCCAACACGCCGAGGACGTGCGCGGCCGCCGGGGACTAGGCATTGCCAAGTCATCATCCCGACCGCTTGGGGCATCGCTTAGACTACCACCCTCACCCAAGATTGCGGGGCCTACCGGTTGGGATAGCTAATCCTCACGGGGTCCAAGGACGGAGAATCTGTCTCGAACGTCCTTGCCATAGATGCAGGATACTTTATGCATCGGGCCCGGATGATGCTATCTACACGAATTCTAAACCTTAACAATAATAACAATTCAATCAATGCATCCAATACGTGCTCAACAGATACAAAGGAACCTAGCATGATACTACGAAGCAAGAACAGATATCGAACATGCTAGAATAGAACAACCTAGCATGGGCTAACATGAGAAACAATACAAGAGTTCATGCCAATCAGAATTGAGAGAGCACCTAGGGCTAAACATGCTAGTAATCATACACAGCATACAAAACAACAATCACAAATATACCGCAGAGTCCACACAACCCCTGGTAAGAAATCCTTACCTTGGTCGGAAGACTTCTACACACAAATCCTAAGTCATGGAACAATCCCGAGCTAGCGAGCGGGAACCTAGCAAACCAACAATAATCAAGATCTAAAATGTCTAAACAACAATAGGACAAAAGCTCGGCTTTGGGAACTCACGCGCGACGACGACACGAGCTTGGGGCTTTCAGCAGGCAAGCCGGCAGCACGGGCAGTGGCTGGCGGCGCGGCACGCACGCGCGGCCACGCTACCGGCTGCTTTGCCGCACGACACGCACGGATGCACGGCAGCGAGGATGCGCGCGCGCGCGGCGAGCGCGCAGGCGCGCGCGCGCGGCGCGCGCGGCGCGGCGTCGCGATCGCGGACACGGCGAGCTGCTTTCAGCGAGGACGCGCCGCGCGGCGAACGTCTTAGGCGTCTTGGGCGCGCGGACGCGCTGCCGACGCCTTGGGCGCTGGCGAGGGCCTCCTGGCGTGCGAGCGATCGGGCGAGGACGAACGACGATCTGGGCTGCTGCTGGCGCGATCTGGCGTGCGAGCGATCGGGCGAGGACGAACGACGATCTGGGCTGCTGCTGGCGCGCGATCGGCGTCTGGCGGGCCGCCGAGCAGATCTGGGCGAGCTGGGCGGCGATGATGGTCGCTCCTCTCACCGCCGCAAACCAACACAAACACACACACACCCTACATCTTACCTTCGGCCAAAGATCAAAAACCAAATGAGGAGATGAAGAGGATGAAGACTTACCGGAATGATGATGATCGAACCCAAGGAGATGCAAGGGAAGAAGAATCGGCAAGGGCTATGGAGAGGGAGAGCTTGTGCGGCCAAGAGGAGTTTTGGAGAAGAAGATGGAATAAACCTAATTCTATTTCATTTAACCAAATGCACCAAAACTCCAAAATCCAAGGTTAACTAAGATGTGATGCAGAAAGAACAACAAGAGCACCTAATGGCTCAATTGGCACACATCTCCACAAGCTTCCCAGGAGACTCGGGTTCAAACCCCGGCTGCAGCACAAATCCCTTTATTTTTACTTTTGCAACAAACCTTGCTCAAACCAAACCACAAACCCCTCCAAAAACCTACATAAAACCATCCAATAATTTTAGTAACTGGAAAAGGCACAAACGACCCTGACGGCCCGACCAAATTACCAAATTACCCCTAGGGCATACCTGGAAAACCGGGAAGAAAAACCTGGGTCGTTACAGCTTTTCACATGCATGCTGAGTAAGGACCTAGGTGTAGGACCGTATTTTGGGCCGGGTCTTTATAGTTCGTATCAGAGCACAGAGTCATAGATTCTGTAGACTAATCTATTTGTAGGTTGTGTTCCCATGATCTCCAGCAGTCCACGGCCGTCAGGTTTGTCTATGTTTGTTAAGTTAAGGGTTTTGTTTACGGTACTGCATGTAGTACACATGGGTTACCTTTGTTGGCAGTGAGAGTCCGAGAGGGGACTAACCCCTTATGGTTTGCGTGTAGATCGCCAGTATGCTGGTTACACGCAGTGGAGCAGGCCCGTCTGGAACTGCGAATAGAGATGCTGCTCAGACAGCAGCGAGGGTAGATCAGCCCCATAGGCCGCCTGTGGCCCCAGTTGTGAACTTGCCCAGAGAGAGGGTGGGGGCTGCTATGCCTCAAGGTGCAGCTCTAGGAGGAGACGTTTTGTAAAGACCCGACCCGAAAGAGGTCATAAACTAGGCCTTTACCGCAATGCATGCTTTAAAAGTTAAAAATAATATGCGAGATTGTTTTCCAGATTCTGAATGAAAACTAAAAACTGGTAAACATCCATTCAAAAATCAAACATAAAATGTCCTGAAACCTGTCCCTATTTTCAAGCACCTGTTCCAAGCTAAAAAGCAGTTTAAAACACACTCTGATTAGAGATTTATTCAAAACATTCAAAAATCCCAAACAGTTTACAACAGTGTCAGAATCCAGAAAACAAACAGAAAACATCCTAAGGGCTCCGTGCCTAACTACATGCATTCAGAGGACAACAAAAACATAAACATAAACTCAGAGTTTTAAAACAGCTGGTTTCCATGATCAACAACTCCGCCTTCAGCCATCCTGTCTCGCGCCCTAGTTACTTGTGGAAAACCACAAAAATAAGGGTGAGTAACGAATTACTCAATAAGAATCCCCAACCGAGGTACAATACGATATAACTGGTCATCTAGCAGAAAGTATGCAAGCTATGAATATAAACACAGAAGAGAGCACATCACTTTAATCCATACATAAATACCACGAATGCCATCTTACGGTCTTACTCTGGAAAACTATAACGCATCTCAATACTCTACGAGAAATTAATCTCAGCCTCAGCTTTCCTACTACTGTCGATACGAAAGGTGCACTGAACTCAAGATCCCGAGTGGCTCTCTAGTCGGCGCTGTAATGAGCGTGTGCGCGCACTCCATGCTGCTGCACCAGGGAGGTGCCGGGTCTAGGGCATGCTGCCCTGGTTCAGTACGCATGCCTAAAAGAATCTCTGGATCGGTGTCACTGAACATAGTGGTGTGAGACCAGGACACTATGACTATGTTAGCATGTACCACCACACCTGAGGCTAAGAAACCGGCTGTGGTAGGCTTACACCAGGAACCGGTCCTTGCCCTATCAGGTGGCAATCAAGGGCTACAGTCGACATGCTGAGGTCATGTCGACTGTCGGGGACAAGGCAATGCCTCGTCATTCCCCCGACCGTTGGGGAATTTAACAATCTGCCACCCTCGCCCAAGATTGCACTGGGCTGCTGTTAGGGTTAGCTAAACTTTAAAGACCCGACCTGAATGGGGTCCTAACATAGGCCTTTACCTCAATGCATGCTTTAAAACTTAGAAAGTATTATGCAAGGTTGTATGCTAGATTCTGAATAAAATTAAAAACGGTAAACATCCATTCAAAACAAACACAAAATGTCCTAGAACCTGTCCCAGTTTCCAAGTACCTGTTCCAAGCTAAATACAATTTAAAACGTACTCTGATAAGAGATTTAATTCAAACATTCGAAATCCAAAACAGTTTACATCAGTGTCGGAATCTAGAAAACCACCAGAAAACAACATAGGGCTCCGTGCCCATCTACATGCATTCGGAGGACAATAAAAACATAAAGAAACATAAACATAAGACTCAGAGTTTTAACAGCTGGTTTCCATGATCGGCAGCTCCTCCTTCAGCCATCCTGTCTCGCGCCATGGTTACCTGTGGAAAACCACAAAATAAGGGTGAGTAACGAATTACTCAGTAAGAATCCCCAACCGGGGTACAATACGATATAACTGGTCATCTAGCAGAATGTATGCAAGCTATGAATATAAACACAGAAGAGATAGCACATCACTTTACTCCATACATAAACCTCAGATGCCATCATACGGTCTTACTCAGCCTTCCTACTGTCGATACGAAAGGTGCACTAAACTCAAGATCCCGAGGAGCTCTCCAGTCGGCGCTGTAATGAGCTTGTGCGCACACCGCATGCTGCTGCAAACCAGGGAGGTGCTGGGTCTTGGGCATGCTGCCCGGTTCCAGTACGCATGCCTAACAAATCTCTGGATCGGTGTCACTGAACATAGTGGTGTGAGACCAGGACACTATTACTATGTCACCCTGTACCACCGCACCTGAGGCTAAGAAACGGGTCGTGGTAGGCTTTCACTAGGAACCGGTCCTTGCCCTATCAGGTGGCAATCAAGGGCTACTACCGACACTCTGAGGACGTGTCGACTGCCGGGAAAAAGGCAATGCCTCGTCATTCCCCTTACCGTTGGGGCATTTAACAGTCTGCCACCCTCACCCAAGATTGCATTGGGCTGCCGTTAGGGTTAGCTAAACCCTAACGACGTATCAGGGATGGAGTACTGCCTCGCACGTTCCTGCCACGGATGCAAGTTACGTTATGCACCCTCGCTCGGATGATGCTACATATCAGAATTCTAAACTATAAACAAATAACAGCTAACAGTCCAATTTGTGCTCAGCAGAAACAATGAACCTAGCATGATACTACGAAGCAAGAACAGATAACGAGCATGCCAGAACAAAACAACCTAGCATGGAACTAACATGAGAAGCAATACTAGAATCATGCCAGTCGGAATTCAGAACAGAGCACCTATCCACTAACATGCTGATAAACACAAACAAACATACAAACAGCTATCACAGAATATATCGCAGGGCCCACACAACTCCGGCAAGAAATCCTTACCTTGGTCGGAAGGCAACAACACACAAAGATCCTATGTTGCGATCGACCCCGAGCTAGCTAACGGGAACCTAGCAAACAATAACAAATATCACAACCTATAGGTCTAAAAGAATAATACAAATAGGGCTCGGCTCGGTAGCAACTCACACGGCACGGCTTGCGCGCTGACAGACGAGCTGCACAGGCGCTGGGCACTGCTGGCGTGCTGATGCCGCAAGGCTGCACTAGCGAAAGGACGAGGGCATGACGCTGGGGGCACTGCAAGGCGTGCTGGTGCGGCAGGGGTTGCGCGCGAACGGCTCGCGCTGGAGCTGGGCGACGCGACACAGGCAATGGGCTGTGCTCAGACGGGATAGAGCGACGCGGTTGGGTTGCGATCGGGGCTGCTAGCGCTGGGGCTGGGCGCAATGGCGAGCGAACTGCTGGGGGCTGGGCGTGTGACGCGATCTGCTGCTGGGCGATGGGCGTGCGACGGCGCTGCAGGGGCTGCTCGGCTGCGACGGCGCTGCCGGTGAGATGCAACTGCTGGGCGACGCGACCCAGGCTGGGAGCTGCAAGCGAAGGGCGGCGCTACTGCACGGCTAGGGAGGAGTGGAGGCGAGTCGGCTGGCGTGGGGGTGTGGTGAAGGAGGAGAGAAAAGTGAAGAAGAATAAGGAGTTAGGTTTTTGGGAAAATGGGATGAAAGACCTATTTTGAATCAAATCTCCTAGGCCATGGATTTTAAGGTAACACAAAAGCTTGCAAGGTGAGGCACAAAAACACCAAGTGGCTCACTTAGCAAGGCTCTCCTCTAGCACACAAGGCTACCCTGGCTCAAACCCCAGCTGCTGCAACTTTTAATCCAAACTCAACTCTAAATTTATTTTCTGCAACTCCCAACACCCGAACTCAACCAAATTGCAACCACAATCTGAAAACACACCTCCAAGACTAAACAACAGTTGGGAAACAGAAACAGCCCTGACGGCCTGGCTAAATTACCAAAATACCCCTGGGACAAGCCGGGAAGATTGGTATAAAAACCTGGGCCGTTACAGTATTCCCTCTTTTTTAAGACTAAAACAGCTCAGGATAATGCAACCTCATCTCGTCCTCCCACTCCCAAGTGGCTTCCTCTGAACTCTAACTCTTCCACTGAACCTTTACCAAACGGATCTCATGATTAAGCAACGTCTTCGTCTCAAAGGCCAGAATCCTCACAGGCTTCTCCTCGAAGCTCAAATCCTCATTCAGCTGCAAAGGCTCAAAGTCCACAATGTGCAACTGGTCCGGCACATACTGCCTCAACATCGATACATGAAAAACCCTGTGCACAGCTGACAACGATGGAGGTAAGGCTAACCGATATGCAACTCTGCCAATCCTCTCAAGAATCTCAGACGGATCAACAAAACGGGGACTCAACTTCCCTCGCTTACCAAACCTCAACACACCTCTCATCAGTGCAACCTTTAAGAACACGTGATGTCCAACCTCAAACTCTAAGTTCCGACACCAAATATCGGCGTAACTCTTCTGCCTACTCTGAGCTGTCAACATATGAGCTCTAATCTTCTGCACTGCACCGTTGGTTAACTGTAGCAACTCAGGACCCAAAACCTGTCTATCACCAACCTCTTCCCAGGACACAGGAGACCGACAACGCTTACCATACAAAGCCTCGAATGGAGCCATCTGAATCGTCGACTGATAACGGTTATTATAAGGAAAGTCCATCAGATACAAATACTGGTCCCAACTGCCCGGGAAGTCCAATACACAAGCTCTCAGCATATCCTCAAGAATCTGGTTCACCCTCTCAGTTTGACCATCTTTCTGAGGGTGAAAAGCTGTGCTGAAACTAAACTCAATGCCTAAGCCTCTCTTGAGGGCCCTCCAGAAACGAGAAGTGAACCGCGAGTCACGGTCAGACACAATCCTCACAGGCACACCATGGTAACGGATGATCTGCTCCAAAAACAACTGCGCCCACTATTTCACCGTATAAGTGTCTCTACAGGGAATGAAGTGTGCGCTCTTAGTCAAGCGGTCTACTATCACCCAGATCTGAGAGAACTTCCTCAGAGTCCTCGGCAAACCAGAAATAAAGTCCTGGAGATCTCTTCCCATTTCCACTGAGGCACACTCAGCGGCTACAACAAACCGGCTGGCCTCTTCCTAGGTGCCTTCAGATTCTGATACATCTTGGTACCCCTGGGGTGCCAAGCAAACGGAGAACTGTGGGCCTCTGAGAGCAACTCTGCTCCCAATCCTACAACCTCCGGAACACACAACCGGCCTCTATAAGTGTAAAGACCCGACCCAAAAGAGGCTCTAAATGGGCCTTTACCCCAATGCATGTAGTGAAAATAAAAGACATTATGAAAAATACATTTCGGATCCCAAGTTAAAACAGAAACATTCAACAACCAAAACATACATTTCTAAAAGCATACTCTGATTAGAGATTTATTTAAACCATTAAAACAATCCACAAGTACAAATATGCTGGAATCCATAAAACGTAAGAAAACATCCTGGGGCTCTGTGCCCGTCTACATGCATTCAGGGGAAATAACAAAAGTCAAGAGTCATGATAAAATAAAATAATCGTGAGATGACAAAGCAGATTCCATGATCACGCCTCCTCCTTCAGCCATTCTGTCTCCCGCCTTGATTACCTGTTGAAAACCACAGAATAAGGGTGAGTAACGAATTACCCAGTAAGAATCCCCAACCGGGGTACAATACGATATACATGATCATCTAGAAGAATGTATGCAAGCTATGAGTACAAACACAGAGCGGAGCACATAGCTAAGTCCACACTTGGACCTCGGATGCCAACTCGTGGTCTTAGTCCGGAAATACCACAACACACTAAACGCGCTATACGGGAACAAGTCCCGGCCTCGGCTCTCTCGCCGATCGATCTGAAAGGTGCACTAGCTCAAGATCCCGAGGAGCTCTCCGGTCGTGCGCCAGTAATGAGCGTAAGGATGCACCGCGTGCTTCTACAGAACTATGGGGTGCCGGGTCTAGTGGCAAGCCGCCCATATCCGGATACCACGCCTAACTAAATCTCTGGATCGGTGTCACCGACATAGGGGTGTGAGACACGACACACGTGAACTATGTCACCTGTACCACCGCACCGAGGCTAAGGAACCGGTCGTGGTAGGCTTACACCAGAAGCGGTCCTTGCCCTAACAGTGGCAATCAAGGGCTACGGCCGAACACGCCGAGGACGTGTCGATCGCCGGGGACTAGGCATTGCCAAGTCATCATCCCGACCGTTGGGGCATCGCTTAGACTACCACCCTCACCCAAGATTGCGGGGCCTACCGGTTGGGATAGCTAATCCCTCACGGGGTCCAAGGACGGAGAACTGTCTCGACGTCCTTGCCATAGATGCAAGATACTTTATGCATCGGGCCTTGATGATGCTATCTACCCGAATTCTAAACCTTAACAATAATAACGATTCAATCAATGCACCCAATACGTGCTCAATGAGATACAAGGAACCTAGCATGATACTACGAAGCAAGAAGTGCTCGAACATGCTAGAATAGAACAACCTAGCATGGGCTAACATGAGAAACAATACAAGAGTTCATGCCACTCGAGAATTGAATGCAGAGCACCTAGGGCTAAACATGCTAGTAATCATACACAGCATACAAAACAACAATCACAAATATACATGCAGGTCCACACAACCCCAGTAAAGAAATCCTTACCTTGGTGGGAAGACTTCTACACACAAATTCCTAGGCTGCGAACACTTTCCGAGCTAGCTATCGAGAACCTACAAACATAGTAACAATCATAACCATATCCCTAAAAATATAATAAAACAAAGAGGCTCGGCTCGGAGCACTCACACGCACCGCGACACGAAGCAAAGGCGCCGCCGCAGCAGTAACACTGGCCGAGCGCTGGCGCTGGCCGCTGTGCACGGCGCTGACTGACGCGCATCTGCGCGCGGATGGGCGCTGGGCGCGCTGCCACACGACGACAGACGGACTCGGCGGCGAAGCGGCACGCACGGGCGCCGCGGCGCGCGGCGTCGCGATCGCGGACACGGCGAGCCGCTGGCGAGGACGCGCGCACGCGGCCGAACGTCTTGGCGTCGCGGGCAAGCGGTTCGGCAAGCGGACACGGCGAGGGCGTCTGATGGGCCCACGCGACGCGCTGCCGACGCGCGGCGCCGGCGAGGGCCTCTGGCGTCGCGGCGATCGGGCGAGGACGAACGACGATCTGGGCTGCCGCTTCTTTGCGCGATCGGGCGTCTGGCGCAGGCTGCCGGCAGATCTGGGCGTGGGACCGGCCGCCGACGACAAGGCTAGCCGGGCTGGGCGACGAGCGCAAGGCGCTAGGCGGATCTGGCGTCTGGCGGCTGCTTCGACAGATCTGGGCGTGCGAGCCGCCGGCCGACGCCGACGACGATTGTTCTTCTGGTTGGGCTTCTCTCGGTGGGCTGCAATCAACACAAACACACTTGGCCAAACAAAGACACCAAACGGATGAGAAGAAGAAGAGGAAGATCGATACCTACCCTAATGATGATGATCGATCCAAAGGAGCCGCAAGGATGAAGAACTCGGCAAGGCAATGGAGAGGGAGAGCTTGTGCGGCCAAGAGGAGATTTGGAGAAGAAGATGGAATAAACCTAATTCTATTTCATTTAACCAAATGCACCAAAACTCCAAAATCCAAGGTTAACTAAGATGTGATGCAGAAAGAACAACAAGAGCACCTAATGGCTCAATTGGCACACATCTCTACAAGCTTCCCAGGAGACCCGGGTTCAAACCCCGACTGCAACACAAATTCCTTTATTTTTACTTTTGCATCAAACCTTGCTCAAACCAAACCTCAAACCCCTCCAAAAACCTACATAAAACCATCCAATAATTTTAGTAACTGGAAAAGACACAAACGACCATGACGGCCCGACCAAATTACCAAATTACCCCTAGGGCATACCTGGAAGACCGGGAAGAAAAACCTGGGTCGTTACAATAAGTCAACCCACTGTCTAGTGAATACACGAAGTCAAAGTCTCCGTCAGCACTAACTCTGTCAAACAATCTCTTTAGTGCGTGTTCACTCAACTGGCCATCAATAATCCGCTGCCTGATCGACGACTGAACTGTCAACTGAGCTACTTTGGCAGTAACCTCACCCAACAACACTGCAACCTCGACCCGCTCGAACTCTTTCTGCAATATGTGCTGGGAACTCAACAACGCTGTGGAGTGCGACGTCTTCCTACTCAAAGCATCAGCCACTACATTGGCTTTACCTGGATGGTACAAAATCTCGCAGTCATAATCCTTTACCAACTCCAACCATCTCCTTTGCCTCATATTCAACTTCTTCTGAGTAAACAGATACTTGAGGCTCTGGTGATCAGTAAACATCTGAATCCGCTCACCATACAGGTAATGCCTCCAAATCTTCAACGCGAACACTACTGCTGCCAACTCCATATCATGAGTCGGGTAGTTCTGCTCATATGGTTTCAACTGATGAGAAGCGTAAGCAATTACCTTCCCGTGCTGCATCAACACACAACCTAAACCAAACTTGAAAGCATCGCTGTAGACTACGAAACCACCTGTCCCCTCCGGGACTGCTAACACTAGTGCTGAAGTCAAACTACGCTTGAGCCTGGCAAAGCTCTCATCACACTTACCATCCCAAACAAACTCGACACCCTTCCTCGTCAGACGAGTAAGGGGCGAGGCTATGGCAGAAAAGTCTTTAACGAATCGACGGTAGTAACCTACCAAACCCAGAAAACTGCGAATCTCGGCAACTGAAGTGGGCTTGGCCCACGAACTCACAGCCTCAATCTTCGTGGGGTCCACGGCTATACCATCTCTCGAAACTAAGTGACCTAGAAAGGCCACCTGCTCCAACCAGAAATCACATTTGGAAAACTTTGCATAAAGCTGGTTTTCCCTCAAAGCTGTCAACACTCGCCTCAAATGCTCTGGATGATCCTCCTTAGTCCTCGAATAGATCAGAATGTCGTCAAAGAACACGATGACGAAGCTGTCCAAAAATGATTTGAACACCCTATCCATCATGTCCTTGAACGCTGCTGGGGCGTTAGTCAATCCGAATGGCATGATCATAAACTCGTAGTGACCATATCTAGACCTGAAAGCTGTCTTAGGAATGTCAGCATCCCTGATCCGCAACTGATGGTAACCGGATCTCAAATCTATCTTGGAGAACACGGAAGCTCCCTGAAGCTGGTCGAACAAATCATCAATACGGGGCAACGGGTACTTATTCTTCACTGTAACCTTATTAAGCTCACGATATCCAATACATAAGCGCATCGAACCATCAGCGAGGGGCGGCTCTCCCCAGACAACTTGGCTAGGTAGCCCCAAGCTCCACGAGCTAACAGACGACGAGCTTTCACAACTGAAACCATCGGCGGGCGAACTCCGCCCTGGACTCCACGAAACATAAAGCTGGGATGACTCAGTGGCCTGAACACTACTTCTTTCCGGTGGCAGTCAATCAACGCGTGGTTAGCAGCTAACCACTCCATACCAAGAATCACATCAAAGCCGCTCATAGGCAGGACTATGAGCGTAGCTACAAGTAACTCTCTGGATATCTCAATCTGGCCATCCTTAACCCTATCTCTAGCTAACATACTAACTCCCGAGGGAGTGGCAACAGACAACTCAAACCCTAAAGGCTCTAATCTCAAACTAGCATGCTCAGCAAACATAACAGATACAAACGAATGCGTAGAACCAGAATCAAACAAGACAAATGCGCAGTGATCTAAAAAAAGTAGCGTACCTGCCACAGCAGCATCTGTATGCTCGGCCTCCTATCGGGTCGTAGCAAACACCCGACCCTACTGCTACGCTGGCTAAGTTGCCATAGCTGGCTGATTACAAAAACGGGCCAGATGCCCCTCCTTACCACAACAATAACACAGTTTGGTCCCTGCCTGACAAACTCCAGTGTGGGCTCTCCCACAAGTAGCACAAATGGGAATCTGTCTAGGACCACCTCGCCGGGCGGGCTGAAACGAACCGGAGCCAGACGATCCCGATTCTCGATCTCGCCCTTGGCGGCGCTGGCCACCTCCTCCAAAATCAAACTTCCTCTTCTACCCCACTGCAGCTGGGACAGAACGCTGAACCGGAGCGGCGAAAACCTGCTCAACTGGGTACTTCCCATTATAAATGGTCGCCAACTGAACTGCCCTAGCATAAGTGTCAGGGGTATGCCCTGACATCCTGGGATACACCCTGCCTCAGACCTGAAATAAACTTCCGTATCTTCAACTCAGGGGTAGCAATCAGCTGAGGAGCAAAATACCCATACTCTGAGAATTTCCTCTCATACTCCTCAATAGAATTAGATCCCTTCTTCAGGTTCTGGAACAGCTCTACCATCTTTTCCTAGGCCTCATCACTAATATACTTGGCCTTGAACTCAGACTTGAAGAAATCCCAGGTGGCAGGTGGAGACCCAGCTGGTCTCTCACTTAGAGTGGACTCCCACCACCATCTAGCTGTGCCTCCTAGCACATGAGCTGCACATCTCGGCCTCTAAACATCGGGGCACACCATAATCAGAAAGGTGTACTCCAGATGGGCAATCCATCTGGCTGCAGCTAAAGGATCTCCCAAAGCATCAAACTTCTCTAGCTTCCACTTCACGAAGTCTTTCAACCATCTGCCAAACTCCTCGGCACCCTCTGCCACAACTGCCTCTGCAGCTGCTTGCTCCTGTGGAGCTGGTGGTGCGGTTGTGCCCTGCTGAAACATCCGAGTCAACTACTCGATCTGGGCCCGAGACTCTTCCCGCTGCACGGCCAACAAAGCCTGAGTCTCTACCCTCTAGTCACTCAACAAGCTGACCATCATGGCCCTCATAGAATCAGCAAACTCTGCTCCAGGAGCAGTCTCTCGTCTCTCGGTCGCCTCAAAGCCTACTCTAGGCACAACAGGGGGAGCTACTGGTGGCACACCATCAGTCTCAACTTGGGACGATGTCCCTGCGGTATCAGAACCAATCCTGAAACTCTGACCTACTCTCGAACCTCCTCTTCCTGCGCGGGTAATGGCATGCTGGCGATCTACACCCAAACCAACAACGAGTCAGAACCTTCTCGTCTCCGCTCTACTACACTACACAAGGCATACCTAGATAAAAAGTATTGTAAATTCTTAACCCTTTTCTAAAACAGCAAACTTAGGCGTCCTGATGACTGTCGGAGTGCTAATGATCATGGAAAAATGACCTTCAACAAAAGGTCAGTCTACAGAATCTATGACTCTGAGCTCTGATACCAACTGTAAAGACCCGACCCGAATGGGGTCCTAAACTAGGCCTTTACCTCAATGCATGCTTTTTAAACTTAGAAAGTATTATGCAAGGTTGTATGCCAGATTCTGAATAAAATTAAAAACGGTAAACATCCATTCAAAATAAACACAAAATGTCCTGGAACCTGTCCCTGTTTCCAAGTACCTGTTCCAAGCTAAATACAATTTAAAACATACTCTGATCAGAGATTTAATTCAAACATTCGAAATCCAAAACAGTTTACATCAGTGTCAGAATCTAGAAAACCACCAGAAAACAACATAGGGCTCCGTGCCCATCTACATGCATTCAGAAGACTATAAAAACATAAAGAAACATAAACATAAGACTCAGAGTTTTAACAGCTGGTTTCCATGATCAGCAGCTCCTCCTTCAGCCATCCTGTCTCGCGCCATGGTTACCTGTGGAAAACCACAAAATAAGGGTGAGTAACGAATTACTCAGTAAGAATCCCCAACCGGGGTACAATACGATATAACTGGTCATCTAGCAGAATGTATGCAAGCTATGAATATAAACACAGAAGAGAGAGCACATCACTTTACTCAATACATAAACCTCAGATGCCATCATACGGTCTTACTTCGGAGAACTACAACACAATATGATACTATACGAGAAACTAGTCTCCGTTAGGGTTAGCTAAATCCTTTACGACGGATCAAGGACAGAGTACTGCCTCGCGCGTCCCTGCCACAGATGCAAGTTACGCTATGCATCCTCGCCCGGATGATGCTACCTATCATGACACAATGCTATAAATAGGTACCAATAACATACTAACACGTGCTCAACAGAATCAACGAACCTAGCATGGTACTACGAGACAAGAACAGAATACGAACATGCCAGAATAGAACAACCTAGCATGGAACTACATGAGAATAATCACGAGATGTAAAGACCCGACCCGAAAGTGGTCCTAACCTAGGCCTTTACCTCAATGCATGCTTTTAAAATGTAAATATCATATGCAAGATTGTTATCCAGATTCTAAATGAAAATAAAAAACTTGTAAACATTAATATAAACAAACAAGCATAAAGCGTCCTGAAACCTGTCCCTGTTTCCAAGCACATGTGCCAAGCTAAATACAGTTTAAAACATACTCTGATCAGAGATTTATTTCAAAAACATTATGTTCCAAACAGTTTACAAACAATACCAAAATCCAGAAATAATAAGAAAACATCCTAAGGGCTCCGTGCCCAACTACATGCATTCAGAGGACAAAACATAAACATAACAAAAACTCAGAGTTCGGAACGTCAGCAGGTTTCCATAATCAGCAGCTCCTCCTTCAGCCATCCTGTCTTGCGCCCTGGTTACCTGTGGAAACCACAAAATAAGGGTGAGTAACGAATTACTCGGTAAGAATCCCCAACCGGGGTACAATACGATACAAATGGTCATCTAGCAGAAAGTATGCAAGCTATGAATGCAACATAGAAGAGAGCACATCACTTTAATCCATACAAAAATACCACGGATGCCATCTTACGATCTTACTCTAGAAAACTACAACGAATCTCGATACTCTACGAGAAACTAATCTCGGCCTCAGCTTTCCTACTATTGTTGATACGAAAGGTGCGTTGAACTCAAGATCCTGAGGAGCTCTCTAGTCGGCGCTATAATGAGCGTGGGCGCGCACCGCATGCTGCTACAAACCAGGGAGGTGCTGGGTCTAGGGCATGCTGCCCTAGTCCAGTACGCATGCCTAAAAGAATCTCTGGATCGGTGTCACTGAACATAGTGGTGTGAGACCAGAACACTATGACTATGTCAGCCTGTACCACCACACTTGAGGCTAAGAAACCGGCCGTGGTAGGCTTAGACCAGGAACCGATCCTTGCCCTATCAAGTGGCAATCTAGGGCTACTGCCGACACGCTGAGGTCGTGTCGACTGCCAAGGACAAGACAATGCCTCGTCATTTCCCCACCGTTGTGGCATTTAACAGTCTGCCACTCCCACCCAAGATTGCACTGGGCTGCCGTTAAGTTTAACTAAACCCTAATGACGGATCAGGGATGGAGTACTGCCTCGCACGTCCCTGCCACGAATGCAAGGTACGTTATGAATCCTTGCCCGGATGATGCTACCTATCAGAACTATATGCTATAAACAGCTAACAACAAACATACTATCACATGCTCAGCAGAATCAATGAACCTAGCATGGTACTACGAAGCAAGAACAGATAACGAACATGACAGACATACAATCAACAATCACAGAAATATTGTAGGGCTCACACAACTTCGGTAAGAAATCTTTACTTGGGTCGGAGGGTGAACACACAACAAAGACCTTACGCTGCAACCGAACCCGAGCTAGCTATCGGAAACCTAACAAACAAACAATAAACATCACAATCTATAGGCCTTAGGTAAAATACGACCAGAACTCGGCTCTGCGGGAAGCAACTCACACGGCTCGGGGCTGGCGCACGGATAGACACGCTGCAAGGCACACCGCTCGGCGAGGGGGTGCGGACGGGCTGCTACTGCGATAGGGGCTGCGATTAGGTGTGAGCGGCAGGGCGCAGTCCCGGGCGTGCAGGCGTGCGGCTCGATCGGCTGGGTGACAAGGCTTAGCTCGCGTGCGTGCGGGCGATCGCGACAGGGCTACTGCTGCTTGCGTGCAGTGTGGCTCGGTAGGGGCTGCAGCTGCGATGCGACGATGGGGTGACACGGCAGGGCTGGCGATAGACGCTGAGGCACTACAGGGCTGGCGAGCGAATGGCGGTAGGGGGTGCGGCTCGTGACGGGGCTGCTCGGCTAGGGCTGCGATGGCACTGCTGCAGGCTGGCGGGATCGAGCGACTCACGGTTGGGCTCCTCTCAGCTGCACTACACCACGACAACCACAACATAAAAGACAAACAACAAAACCCCTTAGCCAATGGTTTGGTGTAAGAACCCGACCTGAAATACGGTCCTAAACCTAGGTTCTCACTCAGCATGCAAGTTAAATATTTCAATAAGCGGTTTAGTGCTCATATTTAACACGTTTCAAAACATTTGAGAACGGGGAACACTTAAAACATAACCAACAATTTTCATTAAGCAAATCCAACAAAGTAAAAACAAGCCTGGCCAGTAGTTATAAAAGAACACTCAAAACAGTTTAAACAACTTTTAAACAACATTCCCCTAGGACTCCTGTCCATCTACATGTTGAAAAAATAATTCAAATAATAAATGACAGAGTGCCGACAGCTCCCATGATCAAACAGCTCCCTCCGCTAGCCGTCCCGGTGCTGTCCCAAGTTACCTGGTGGAAACACCACAGAAATAAGGGTGAGTATAAACATACTCAGTAAGAATCCCCAATCGGGGTACAATACGATACATCAGTCATCTAGCACCCTAGTATACTTGCAAACAATACGAGCTCAGAAGCAACAACCTGGCTCAGGCTAACCGCCGGTCTAGAAATTTCCTATTCAAGGACTTACTACCACAACCTACACTAGGATCTACGCCTTGATGCCCATAGGGGTCTTACACAACCTAGGACACGATGATGCCCATCGGGGTCTTATACATAAGGATGCCCATCAGGGTCTTACTCCTGCTAGACTCAGTGATGCCCATCGGGGACTTACACACAAGGATGCCCATCGGGGTCTTACTCCACAAACCAAATGATGCCCATCAGGGTCTTACTCCTCAAATCAATGATGCCCATCAGGGTCTTACACATACGGATGCCCATCGGGGTCTTACACCTCAAATCAATGATGCCCATCGGGGTCTTACACCTCAAATCAATGATGCCCATCGGGGTCTTACACATATGGATGCCCATCGGGGTCTTACTTCAGCTATCAATGCTGCCCAACAAGGTCTTACACATCTAGGATGCCCATCGGGGTCTTACTCCAGCTAGGATAATAGAGATGCCCATCGGGGTCTTACACTCCCTAGCAACCTTATGATGTCCATCGGGGACTTACACATAAAGCCAGCAGTGTAGTGCCCATCGGGGACTTACATACACTAGCAACACATTGGTGCCCTTCGGGGACTTGTAACTCCTAACGGTCTCCTAAGTACAGGAACACCAACTAGCCTAACGATCAGACAATCAACATGATTTGTCTAACCCTATGTAACGGCCCAGGTTTTGATCTCGGTCTTCCAGGTATGCCCTAGGGGTATTTTGGTAATTTGGTCGGGCCGTCAGGGCCGTTTATGTCTTTTTCAGTTGCTAAAATTATTGGTTGGTCTTATGTAGGATTTTGTTGCTTTGTGGATGTGTTTGGGCATGGTGAGATGCAAAAGTAAAATTGAGAAATAAAGTTGTGTTTGTTGGGGTTCGAAACCAGGTGGTCTGAGAGGTCAGTTGTGTGTAGTTGCCGATTGTGCCTCGAGCTGTTATTGATGCTCATTCTGCGGTATATCTTGTTAGCTATGGGTCTTTGGGGTTTTGGTGCATTTGACTAAATGAAGGGAAATTAGGGTTGTTTGTGCTTTCTTCTCCAAATCCTCCCTAGCCGCCCAAGCTCTTTCTCCCAAGCTTCCAGCCTTGTTTCATCTCCCCAAGCAGCTCCTTCGTTCGTTCGTCATCTCGGGTACGTGTCTCGATCTATTCTTCTTCTTCTTCTGATTGGTGTTCTTGCTGGCCGAGAGAAAAGAGGTGAGTTTTGTGTCTTGTGCAGCCAGCCGAGAGGGGAGCAGCAGCCCTGCCGTCGCACCTGCAGTGCCATCGCACAGCAGCTGCATCGCCCAGACGCCCATCGCCCAACACCTGCGTCGCCCAGCCACTGCCATTGCGCCAGACGCCATCGCCTGCAGCAGCAGCTCGCGCGCGTCCGCGTCGCAGCCCAGCAGCCTCTGCATTGCGCCCAGTCCGCTCGCGTCGCCCGTCCGCGCTCAACCTGCGCGCCGTCTCAGCGCCAGAGCGTCTGCACGCCCCGTCGCTCTCCCACTCCAGCGAGCCCGCACGCCCGTCGCCCGTGCCGCCTCGTTCCGCTGCTCGCGCGCGCTGCCCTGCCCGCGCCCAGCCGAGCCACGGCCGTGCAACTTTGTTCGTTCACGCGCGCGTCGGCCGTCACGTGTGTGAGTTGCTCCCGAGTCGAGCCCTATTTTTTTTATTATATTTAGGCCTATAGATTGTGATATTGTTGTGCTTGTTAGGATCTCATCAGCTAGCTCGGAATCGATCGCAGCCTAGGATATTTGTGTGTAGTTGCCTCCTGACCAAGGTAAGGATCTCTTACCGGAGTTGTGTGGGCCCTGCGATATAATATGTGATTGTTGTTTGTATGCTTGTTTGTGTTTATCAGCATGTTTAGTGATAGGTGCTCTGTTCTGAATTCCCGACTGGCATGATTTCTTGTGTTGTTTCTCATGTTAGTCCATGCTAGGTTGTTTAGTTCTGGCATGCTCGTTATCTGTTCTTGCTTCGTAGTATCATGCTAGGTTCGTTGTTTCTATTGAGCACGTATTGGATTGTTTGCTGTATCTGTTATAGATTAGAGATATGATAGGTAGCATCATCCGGGCGAGGGTGCATAACATAATTCGCATCCGTGGCAGGGACGTACGAGGCAGTACTCCGTCCCTGATCCGTCGTTAGGGTTTAGCTAACCCTAACGGCAGCCCTTTGCAATCTTGGGTGAGGGTGGCAGACTGTTAAATGCCCCAACGGTCGGAATGATGACAAGGCATTGCCTTGTCCTCGGCAGTCGGCACGTCCTCAGCGTGTTTGGCTGTAGCCCTTGATTGCCACCTGATAGGGCAAGAACCGTTTCCTGGTGTAAGCCTACCACGACGAGTTCCTTAGCCTCATGTAAAGACCCGACCCAAAAGGGGCTCTAAATGGGCCTTTACCTCAATGCATGCATTCAAAGTAAAGGACAATATGCAGGTATGTTTTCGGATTCCAATTAAAACTAAAACATTCAACATTCAATCCAGAAATCAATACAGTTTACTGAAACCTGTCCCTGTTTCCAAGCACTTGTTTCAAGACAAATACGTTTCCAAAAGTTTACTCTGATCAGAGATTTATTAAAAACATTCAAAACCTTCTCAGTTACAACAATGCTGGAATCCACAAAAACATTTTAGAAAACATCCTAGGGCTCCGTGCTCGGCTACATGAATTCAGAGGAAATAAAAAGGCAAAGAGTCATAATATAAAAATCAGAGACAACAGCAGGTTCCCATGATCACAGCTCCTTCTTCAGCCATCCTGTCTCGCACCATGGTTACCTATGGAAAACCAAAAAAATAAGGGTGAGTAACGAATTACTCAGTAAGAATCCCCAACCGGGGTACAATACGATATACATGGTCATCTAGATGAATGTATGCAAGCTATGAATATAAACACAGAATAGAGCACATAGCTTAAATCCACATATAAACCTCGGATGCCAACTCATGGTGTTAGTCCGGAAAACAATCCACCACACAATACACCCTATACGAGAAACAAGTCCCGGCCTCAGCCTATCTACTGTCGATACGAAAGGTGCACTAGCTCAAGATCCCGAGGAGCTCTCCGGTCGGCGCCGTAATGAGCATAAGCGCGCACCGCATGCTTCTGCAGACTCTAGGGGGTGCCGGGTATAGTGGCAAGTTGCCCAGGTCCAGTCACAATGCCTAACTAAATCTCTGGATCGGTGTCACTGACATAGGGGTGTGAGACCCGGACACGTGAACTATGTCAGCCTGAACCACCGCACTTGAGGCTAAGGAACCGGTCGTGGTAGGCTTACACCAGGAAGCCGTCCTTGCCCTAACAGGTGGCAATCAAGGGCTACGGCCGAACACGCTGAGGAAGTGTCTACTGCCGGGGACGAGGCAATGCCAAGTCATCATCCCGACCCTTGGGGCATTTAACAGTCTGCCACCCTCACCTAAGATTGCAGGGCCAGCCGTTAGGGTTAGCTAAACCCTAACGGGGATCAGGTACGAAGAACGGTCTCGTACGTCCCTGTCGTGGATGCAAGTTACGTTATGCATCCAGCCCAGATGATGCTACCTATCTGAACTCTAAACTATAGCAACAACAGCAAACAATCCAATATGTGCTCAATAGATACAACGAACCTAGCATGATACTACGAAGAAAGAACAGATACGAGCATGCCAGAACAGAACAACCTAGCATGGACTAACATGAGGAACAACATAGGAAATCATGCCAGTCGGGAATTCAGAACAGAACAAATATCACTAAACATGCTGATAAACACAAACAAGTATACAAACAGCATCACATAATATATCGCAGGGACCACACAACTCCGGTAAGAAATCCTTACCTGGTCGGGAGGCAACTACACACAAAATCCTAAGCTTCAATCGATCCCGAGCTACCTAACGAGAACCTAACAAACATAATAATAATCACAACCCATAGGCCTAAATATAATAAAATAAATAGGACTCGGCTCAGGAGCAACTCACGCGGCAAGGCTGACGCACGGACGGACAGGTTGCACGGTGTGGCTGCTGCTGGGCGCTGATGGGCGGTAGGGGCCGCACGCTGGGCGCGCTGGCACGGCGCTGATGGGCTGGCTGGCGCAGGCGCACGGCGCGGACGAGCTAGACAAGTGCGGGCGAGCTGCAAGGCACGGGCGCGCTGGGACGGAGACGGGCCCGCGGGCGCTGGCTGGTCGCTGACTCGCTAGGACGTCGACGGGCGCGCTGGGACGGGCTGTGCGACGAGCTGCTCGGCGCCTAGGCGTCTGGGTGAGGCAGGCCCGCCTTCTTTGTTGGGCAGCCTGGTGCTCTTTGGGCTTGCCTTTGGTGCGATCCGGGAGGTCCGGGCTTCTTCTTTGGAGTGCGACAAAGGCTGTTGGTTGGGGTCTTCTCTCGGCTGGCTGCAACCTAATACAACACACACACACACACACAAGCTTCTATTTACTCGGCCAAACAGCACACCAAACGGAGGAGGAGAAGAAGAAGACGAAACTTACCCGAAACGACGATCGGATCTCGGGGCTGCTAGGGAGAAGAGAATCGGCTAGAGGAGCTTGGGATACAAGCTTGGGCGGCAAGATGAGTTTTGGAGAAGAGAGAACAAAAACCTAATTTCTTTTTCATTTAACCAAATGAACCAAAACTCCAAGGAACCAAGGCTAACTAAGATATGTCGCGAAAAGAGCAACAAGAGCTCTCAATAGCTCATCTGGCACACATCCCCACAGGCTTTCCCGGAGACCTGGGTTCGAATCCCAACTGCAACACAATTTTCCTTTATTTTTACTTTTGCATCAAACCTTGCTCAAACCCATCCACAAAGCCTAAAATACCTACAAGAACCCATCCAATAATTTTAGCAACTAGAAAATGACATAAACGGCTCCCGGCGGCTGACAAATTACCAAAATACCCCTAGGGCATACCTCGAAGACCGGGATGAAAACACAGGCCGTTACAATATTCCTCTTTTTATGACTTTCGTCCTCGAAAGTCCTTACGATCAAACGAAGCACTTCAGATATCGCAAACTCATCTCGTCCTTCCCGCTCACGAGCGGCTTCTTCAGAACTCCAACTCCTCCACTGAACGTTTACCAAACGGATCTCACGATTACGCAACGTCTTCATCTCAAAGACCAGAATACTCACAGGCATCCCCTCGAAGCTCAAATCCTCACTCAACTACAAAGGCTCAAAGTCTACAATGATCGATGGGTCCGGCACATACTGCCTCAACATCGATACAAGAAAACACTCTGCATAGCTGACATCAACGGAGGAAAGGCTAACCAATATGCAACTCTGCCAATCCTCTCAAGCATCTCAAATGGACCAACAAAACGGAGACTCAACTTCCCACGCTTACCAAACCTCAACACACCTCACATCGGTGCAACCTTAAAAACACGCACTGTCCAACCTCAAACTCTAAAACTCGACGCCGTACATCTGCGTACCTCTTCTGCCTGCTCTAAGCTGACACAAACCAGCTCTAATCTTCTGCACTGCACTGCTGACCAACTGCAGCAACTCAGGATCCAACAACTAACGGCCACCAACCTTTTCACAGAACACTGGCAAACCTGCAACACTTACAACACAACGCCTCAACGGAACTATATGAACTAACAGCTGGGAACTACTACCCAAAGCAAACTCATAAAACCAACACTGGTCTCCCGCTGCCTTATCACGGAAACACCAACTCGCAACAAGCTCTGAAGGATCTGGTTCACTCCTCCCAAAAGACCATCGGTTAGAGGGTGAAAACACTACAGGACTGCACTCGGCTCATAAGCCTCTTAACAACGCTCTCCAGAACCACAGTTCATCAACGCACAGCCTAGAATAACCTTGGTTGCCACACCCTGGTGCCAACAACTCTAGCCTGAAACCGCCATGTCACTGCTCCATAGTAATGACATCTCCACCGGGATGAGGTGCGAGCTCTAGCTACCACAACTAATCTGCCAAACAACCGAACCCACTAAACAAACTCAACCAGCTACCGCCTTCCACACGGAATCCTACAAACCAACAACTTGAGTGCTACGAACTCGGTAGCCTAACCAACCGCACACTGCATAACCACGCCAATCTACTCAACTCCAACTCGACCTAGATCACTGTGCGAAAAGTCACCGCTAACAACCAAGGCCCCAGAGGGCTCCCTCCACCAAACTTACCTCCATGCAAGCAACGGTACGAAGCTTGCCTCTAATATGAAACACATCTCACAAGTCCAAACGATAACACATACAGGCTTAACCCTCTAGCTAGGCTTATTGCACCTTCCCACCGAAACTTCATAAACGGAACTCCACTACTCGGTTAACACCAACTACCAAGAACCGTAATACCAATAATGTCCGCAGAGCACAAGCCACACTAACCAAAGCAAGGATCCTCAAAAGGTCAAGACCCTAATCCAACCACAATGGTGCAACCTCAACCCACAACTGATACAAAGGAGTTCTTCAACTACAAAGGTGCAACAGCTTCCATGCCAACACACAAAAACCATAACCAACTAGGCCAAACACTCATAGGAGCAGAACAACCCTTACTGCAACCTCCAGAACACCACTCAAGAGTACGCTTAACTGGACAAACAACTGCTTCCAAGCAGCCAACAAACTTTTCCCTCTTGCTAGCACCACTACCATCAACTCCAAGACCAAGGAATAATCTGGCAACTCCCAAGGAGAAACAGTTCCTTACAAGCGGACAACCGAAGGACAGAGAGCTCCACACACGCTCTCTGTCTTGCTCAGCTAAAGCAACAACACCTAAGTCTCACGGGGCAACAATAGGGGGTCCACCACAGACTGCACCTCCAACCACACACTAGCCAAGACTGTAACAGCCCAGTTTTCTATTCCAGTTTTTGAGGTGCCTTCGGGTCAAGATTCGGTTGTTTGGTTGGGTCATTAGAGCTGTTTTGACCCTTGGGGGTATTTTGGTCTTTTGGCTCCCTGGGCAGGATTGGTGGTTTTTCAGGGCTTCGAGGTCGCTCCTGCCTTTGTCGAGGCTTGTTTGTGGTTGGTTGCGAGTCCCGAGATGTTTGGGCTAGTCGGTTGGATGCTCAGTTGTGATTTGGGCTTTGGCAAAGTGATGGTTGGTTGTGTGCTTCCTTTGGGATTCGAGCCCGGGCCCTTAGGGTTGAATTGGGAGTTGGATTTAAGCGAGTTTTATTTATTGGAAGAGGTTGCTTCAGTTGGGTCTCGAAGGAGGAAGCCAGGAAATGGGATTTTAAGGTTTTAATTTGGATAAGGATGGAAAAAGAGATAAAATCCCCATTTTCCTTTTTATTTTCCCATTTCCCTTTTATTTTCAAAATCCCTTTTTTTCTCTCTCTCTCTCTCTCCCCAGCCCCGCCCATTCCCACCACCCAAATCGCCCGGCCAGAGCTGTCACCAGTCGCGTCGCCGCCCCGAGCCCACCCACCCAGTCCGTCGCCCCAAGCCCGGCCAAGACAAAGTCGCTCGTCCCGCCTCGAGCCCGTGCGCCCGTGATCCGAGCCACCTCATGCCAGATCGAGCGTCCCCTGTAGCTCGCCGTGCCAGATCGAGCGTCTTGTAGTCGTCGCATCGCGTCGTGCCCACGCGCGTCCCTGTGCCGAGCCGCGCCGCACGCCCTCTCCCAGCCGAGCTCGAGCCCTCGCCTCCCTGCAGCTCAGCGCCCCAGCGCCCATCTGCGCACCTCAGCGCCCAGCAGCTGCCTCGCCCTTGCAGTCGGCTCGTACGCGTGTCAGCCGCGCCTCGTGAGTTGCTCCCAAGCCGAGCCCTGTTATTTTATTATATTTAGGCCTATGGATTGTGATTTTTGATGTGTTTGTTAGGTTCTCTTTAGGTTGCTCGGGTTCGATCGCAACTTAGGTTTCTTGTGTGTTGTTGCCTTCCGGCCAGGTAAGGGTTTCTTACCGAGTTTGTGTGGACCCTGCGAATAATTGATAGTATGCCATATCTTGTGATTGTATGAAATTCTAGTGGATTGGTTACATGTTTTCTCTTGCTTCCAGGTTTGTGTTGTACTGGTGTTTCTGTTATATTAGTTACAGGCTAGGGTCTTTTTATCTTGGCATATTCTTGTTCCTGTTATATTCTGATAGTTCCATGTTAGTGCTAGGCAGGTGATCCATAATGTAGGTAAGTCCCCGATGGGCACTGCGCTGTTCCCTTGTGTGTAATCCCCCGATGGGCATCATAAGGCTGCTTAAGAGTGTAAGACCCCGATGGGCATCTCAGTGATCCTAGCTGGAGTAAGACCCCGATGGGCATCCTAGGTGTGTAAGACCCCGTTGGGCAGCATTGATAGCTAGAGGTGTAAGACCCCGATGGGCATCCGTATGTGTAAGACCCCGATGGGCATCTTTGTGATCCTAGATGGTGTAAGACCCTGATGGGCATCCTAGATGTGTAAGACCTCGTTGGGCAGCATTGATAGCTAGAGGTGTAAGACCCAGATGGGCATCCGTATGTGTAAGACCCCGATGGGCATCCTTGTGTGTAAGTCCCCGATGGGCATCATTGTGTCATTGTATCCTAGGTTGTGTAAGACCCCGATGGGCATCCAGGTGTAGAACCTAGGATAGGCTGTAGTTGAAAGCCCTTGATAGGCTAGCTCTAGTTTTAGCACATAGCCTAAACCTACCGTTTTGCTCTAAGTCATTGTATGGTTGCATGTCGCTGTGCTAAATGAGATGTTTTCGTATTGTACCCCTGTAACGACCCAGGTTTTTCATCCCGGTCTTCCAGGTATGCCCTAGGGGTAATTTGGTAATTTGGTCGGGCCGTCAGGGCCGTTTGTGTCTTTTCCAGTTACTAAAATTATTGGATGGATTTATGTAGATTTTTGGAAGGATTTGTGGTTTGGTTTGAGCAAGGTTTGATGCAAAAGTAAAAATAAAGGAAATTGTGCTGCAGCTGGGGTTTGAACCCGGGTCTCCTGGAAAGCTTGTAGGGTTGTGTGCCAATTGAGCCATTAGTTGCTCTTGTTGCTCTTTCTGCATCACATCTTAGTTAACCTTGGATCTTTGGTGTTTGGTGCATTTGGTTAAATGAAATAGAAATTAGGTTTGTCCATCTTCTTCTCCAAAGTGTGTGGCGGCCCAAGCTTTGCTCTCCATTGCCTTGCCGAATTCTTCATCCTTGTAGCTCCCTTGGATCGTTCATCGTCCTTTCGGGTAGGTATCGATCTCCCTCTTCTTCTTCTCATCCGTTTGGTGTGCTGTTTGGCCAAGTGTGTTTGTGTTGATTGCAGCCAGCCGAGAGAAGCCCAGCCAGCCCGAAGAATAGTCGCGCGTCGGCCCAAACGGCTTCACCGCACGCCGGATCCGCCAAGCACCTTGCCGTTCGTCCAAAGAACAGCTAGCCTTGTCGTCGCGACCATATCAGAAAGACCCGACCCAAAAAGGGGCTCTAAATGGGCCTTTACCCCAATGCATGTAGTGAAAATAAAAGACATTATAAAAATACATTTCGGATCCCAAGTAAAAACAGAAACATTCAACAACCAAAACATACATTTCTAAAAGCATACTCTGATCAGAGATTTATTTAAACCATTAAAACAATCCACAAGTACAAATATGCTGGAATCCATAAAACGTAAGAAAACATCCTGGGGCTCTGTGCCCGTCTACATGCATTCAGGGGAAATAATAAAAAGTGAAGAGTCATGATAATTAAAATAAAATAATCAGAGGTGACAGCAGGATTCCATGATCACAGCTTCCCCTTCAGCCATCCTGTCTCCCGCCTTGATTACCTGTGGAAAACCACAGAATAAGGGTGAGTAACGAATTACCCAGTAAGAATCCCCAACCGGGGTACAATACGATATACATGATCATCTAGAAGAATGTATGCAAGCTATGAGTACAAACACAGAGCGGAGCACATAGCTAAGTCCACACTTGGACCTCGGATGCCATCTCAGGGTCTTAGTCCGGAAAATACCACAACACACTAAACGCACTATACGGGAACAAGTCCCGCCTCGGCTGCTCTCATCGCCGATCACGAAAGGTGCACCGCTCAAGATCCCGAGGAGCTCTCCATGCGGCGCCAGAATGAGCGTAAGCGCGCACCGCATGCTACCGCAAACTCGGGGTGCCGGGTCTAGTGGCAAGTCGCCCGTGTTCGACCACCATGCCTAACTAAATCTCCGGATCGGTGTCACCGACATAGGGTGTGAGACTGACACGTGAACTATGTCACTGTACCACCGCACCGAGAGGCTAAGGAACCGGCCGTGGTAGGCTTACACCGAAGCGGTCCTTGCCCTAACAGTGGCAATCAAGGGCTACGGCCCGAACACGCCGAGGCGTGTCGATCGCCGGACGCGAGGCAATGCCAAGTCATCATCCCGACCGCTGGGGCATTTAACGATCCGCCACCCTCACCCAAGATTGCAGGGGCCTACCGGTTGGGATAGCTAATCCCTCACGGGGTCCAAGGATCTGAGAACTGCTCTCGAACGTCCTTGCCATAGATGCAAGATACTTTATGCATCGGGCCTGATGATTCTATCTACCTCAATTCTAAACCTTAACAATAATAACGATTCAATCAATGCACCCAATACGTGCTCATCGATACAAAGAACCTAGCATGATACTACGAAGCAAGAACAGATATCGAACATGCTAGAATAGAACAACCTAGCATGGGCTAACATGAGAAACAATACAAGAGTTCATGCGATCAGAATTGAAACAAAGCACCTAGGCTAAACATGCTAGTAAACATACACAGCATACAAAACAACAATCACAAATATACCGCAGGTCCACACAACCCCAGTAAGAAATCCTTACTTTGGTCTCCAAGACTTTTACACACAAATCCTAAGTCATGAACAATCCCGAGCTAGCGGCGGGAACCTAGCAAACCAACAATAATCAGCATCTAAAATATCTAAACAACAATAGAACAAACAAGCTCGGCTCGGGGAACTCACGCGCGCGCGACGACACGAGCTTGGGGTCGCTGCCGGCAAGCCGCTCGGCAAGGTCGGGCGCTGGCCGCTGTACCGCACGGCAGGACACGCTACCGGTTGCGCTACCGCACGGCACGGACACGCTACTGTTGCGCTTCTTGCCGCACGCACGGACACACGCTGGCCGGCCGCGCTACCGCACAACAGCGTGGACACGCGCGCGCGGCGAGCGCCCGGGCGGCGCGCGCGCGCGCGCCGCGCGTCGGGCGAAGGCGCGCGCGGCGCGTCGCTCGAGCGCGCGCGGCGCCGGGCGTCGCGATCGCGGACACGGCGAGCAACTTCAGGAGGGCGCGCGCGCGAACGCGCCGAGCGGAAGGCGCGCGGGCGAGCAGCTTCGGCAAGCGGACACGGCGAGGGCGTGGCGAGCGACGGCTGGACGTCTTGGCGCTGGCGAGGACCTCTCGGCGTGGCGAGCGATCGGGCGATCTCTGGCTGGGCGAACGGCGAGGCCGGGCTGGGACAGTCTGGGCGTCTGGCAGGCCGGGTTCGACCGATCTGGGCGTCATGACAGTATCGGCTCGACCGATCCGGGCGTCTGCGAAAGCCTGGGTGGGGGTGATGGTCGCTCCTCTACCGGGCCGCACAACACACACACACACACAACCCTTTTTTCTTACATTCGGCCAACAAACACCCAAATGAGAAGATGAAGAAGACGAAGACTTACCCGGAATGATGATGATCGAACCCAAGGAGAGGCAAGGATGAAGAACTCGGCAAGGCTATGGAGATGGAGAGCTTGGGCGGCCAAGAGGTGCTTTTGGAGAATAAGATGGAATAACCTAATTTTATTTCATTTAACCAAATGCACCAAAACTCCAAACTCCAAGGTTAACTAAGATGTGATGCGAGAAAGAGCAACAAGAGCACCTAATGGCTCAATTGGCACACCTCTCTACAAGCTTCCCAGAGACCCGGTTCAAACCCCATTGCAAAGACAATTTCCTTTATTTTTACTTTTGCAACAAACCTTGCTCAAACCAAACCACAAACCCCTCCAAAACCTACAAAACCATCCAATAATTTTAGTAGCTGGAAAAGACACAAACGACCATGACGGCCCGACCAAATTACCAAATTACCCCTAGGGCATACCTGAAGACCGGGAAGAAAAACACGGTCGTTACAATATTCCCTCCTTTTATGACTTTCGTCCTCGAAAGTCCTTAAGACAGCTTACTTCGGGGGTAATGCAACCTCATCTCGCCTTCCCGCTCCCAAGTGGCTTCCTCGTAACCCCGATTCTTCCATCGAACCTTTACTAAACGAATCTCGCGATTACGCAACGCCTTGGTCTCAAAGGCAAGGATCCTCACCGCTTCTCCTCGAAGTTCAAATCCTCATTCACCGCAAAGGCTCAAAGTCCACAATGTGCGACGGTCCGGCACATACTTGCCTCGGCATCGATACATGGAAAACACTATGCACTGCGAGTAGTGACGGAGGTAGGGCTAACCGGTAGGCAACTCTGCCAATCCTCTCTAGGATCTCAAATGGACCAACAAAATGGGGACTCAACTTCCCACGCTTACCAAACCTCGTAACACCTCGCATCGGAGCAACCTTAAGGAACACATGCCGACCAACCTCAAACTCCAAATCTCGACGCCGAACATCGGCGTAACTCTTCTCTCTGCTCTGCTTCCGAGCCGTCAACATACGAGCTCTAATCTTCTCGCCTGACTGCACCATTGGTCAATCTGCAGAAACTCGGGACCCAAAACTCGTCTATCACCAACCTCTTCCCGAAACACAGGGGACCGATAACGCTTACCATACAATGCCTCGAATGGAGCCATCTCAATCGCCGATCGTAACTATTGTTATAGGCAAACTCCATCAAGTATCTGAATCATCGGTCCCAATGCACTCGGAAATCAAACACACAAGCCCTCAACATATCCTCGAGAATTGATTCACTCTCTCGGTCGACCATCCGTCTGAGGGTGAAAAGTCATCTTTGAATCGCACTCTGTGCCCAAACCCTTCCGGAGCGCTCTCCAAACGAGAAGTGAACCGCGAGTCACGATCGACACAATCCTCACCGGCACACCATGATAACGGATGATCTGCTCCAAAAACACCGCGCCTTTGCTCCACGGTATAAGTGTCCCTACCGGAATGAAGTGTGCGCTCTTGGTCAAACGGTCGACTATCACCCAAATCGAGAGAACTTCCTGAGTCCTTGGCAAACCAGATATAAAGTCCATAGAGATCTCTTCCCATTTCCACTGGGGTACACTCGGTCGCATTGCAACAAACTCTCTGCTGCCTCTGCTCGGGTGCCTTCACTTGGCGACAAGTGAGACACCTACCGACAAACTCGCCACATCTCTCTTCATCCCCATCCACCGTAAAGTCCGCTTAAGGTCTCGATACATCTTGGTACCCCGGGTGCCAAGCAAAAGGGGGAATGGGGGCCTCGAGAGCAACTCGCTCGCAAACTCGCAATATCCGGAACACACAACCGCCTCTATAAGTCAACCCACTGTCTGGGAATACACAAAGTCAAAGTCACCGTCAAGACTAACTCACAACCAATCTCTTAAGTGCGGGGTCACCCAACTGGCCGTCTATAATCCACGCCGAATCGACGGTGAATAGTCAATCGAGCTACCACGGCGGTAACCTCTCCCAACAACATCGCAACCTCGGCCCGCTCGAACTCTCTCTCGCAAACTGGCTGAAACTCAACAACGCCGCAGAGTGCGACGTCTTTCTCGCTCAAAGCATCGGCCACTACGTTGGCTTTACCGGATGGTACAAAATCTCGCAGCCATAATCCTTTACCAACTCTAACCATCTCCTCTCGCCTCATATTCAACTCCTTCGAGTAAACAGATACTTGAGGCTCGGTGATCGGTAAACATCTCAATCCGCTCACCATACGTAATGCCTCCAAATCTTCGGTGCAAACACCACTCGCCGCCAACTCCATATCATGAGTCGGGTAGTTCTCGCTCATACGGCTTGGTGACGGGAAGCATAGGCAATGACCTTCCCGTCTTTGCATCAACACACAACCTAATCCATACTTGGAAGCATCACTTGTAGACCACGAAACCACTGTCCCCTCCGGATCGCCAACACCGTGCCAAGTCAAACTACGCTTGAGCTCGCAAAGCTCTCATCACACTGCTTTGTCCCAAACAAACTCGACACCCTTCCTCGTCGACGAGTGAGGGGCGAGGCTAAAGCGAAAAAGTCCTTGACGAACCGACGGTAGTAACTCGCCAAACCTGTAAAGTCGCGAATTTCGGCAATCGGAAGTCGGCTTGGCCCATGAACTCACGGCCTCAATCTTCGCGGGGTCCACGGCTATACCATCTCTCGAAACCACGTGGCCTAGGAAGGCCACCGCTCCAACCAGAAATCACATTTGGAAAACTTCGCATAAAGCCGGTTTTCCTCAAAGCGCCAATACTCGCCTCGGATGCTCGCATGGTCTTCTTTAGACCTCGAATAAATCGTAATATCGCCAATGAACACGATGACGAAGCCGCCCAAAAATGATTTGAACACCCTATCCATCATGTCCATGAACGCGGTGGGGCATTGGTCAATCCAAACGACATAACCACAAACTCATAGTGACCATATCTCGACTCAAAAAATTTGCCTTAGGAATGTCGGCATCCCCGATCATGCAATCGATGGAAACCGGATCTCGATCTATCTTGGAGAACACGTAAGCTCCTCAAGGTGATCAGAACAAATCATCGATACGGGCAACGGATACTTATTCTTCATCACACCTTATTAAGCTCGCGGTAATCAATACATAAGCGCATAGAACCATCCTTCTTTTCACAAATGTAATCGGTGCTCCCCACGGGGACACACTTGGACTGGATGAACCCTCGGTCTAACATCTCCGCACCAATCCCGATCTTCGCCTTTAACTCACTGGCGCCATGCGATCACGGAGCCTTCTCGAGATAGGGAGGGTCCTGCCTCGAGCTCAATAATGAAGTCAACCTCTCTCTTTGGGGGCAACCCCGGTAACTCCTCAGAAACACGTCCGCAAACTCCTGCGCACGACCGGTGCTGATCATCAATGCAGACACGAGGGGGCGCTCTTCCCGCAACAACTTGGCTAGATAGCCCCAAGCTCCATGAGCTAGCAAACGACGAGCTTTCACCGTGACACCATCGGCGGGCAAACTCCACCTCGACTCCACGAAACTTAAAGCTAGGCCGACCGGCGGCCCGAACACTACTTCTTTCCGGTGGCGGTCAATCAACGCGTGTGGTTAGCAACTAACCACTCCATACCAAGAATCACATCAAAACCGCTCATAGGCGT
Source organism: Sicyos edulis (assembly GCA_036507275.1). Lineage (NCBI taxonomy): Eukaryota > Viridiplantae > Streptophyta > Magnoliopsida > Cucurbitales > Cucurbitaceae > Sicyos > Sicyos edulis. The sequence goes on from CM071858.1 coordinate 12,755,395, forward strand.
AACTATGAGCGTGGCCTAAGCAACTCTCCTGATATCTCGATCCGGCCATCCTTAATCTTATCTCTAGCCAACATATTAACTCCCGAAGGAGTTGCAACAGATAACTCGAAACCTAGAGGCTCTAGTCTTAACTTAGCATGCTCAAGAAACAACACGTATACAAATGAATGCGTGGAACCAGAATCAAACAAGACAAATGCGCAGTGATCTAAAACAAGAAGCGTGCACCGCCATACGGCAGCATCCGTGACGCTCGGCCTCTGACGGTCGTAGCAAACACTCGACCTCTGCTTTGCTGCTTGGCCGAGCCGAGCCGCCATAGTCGGGCCGATCACAAAAACGGGCCATGTGACCCTCTCTACCACAACGGAAGCACAATCTAGGTCCAGTGACAAGCTCGGCGTGGACTTTCCCAAAGTAGCACAAGCGGAAATCGCTCGGTCCTCCTCGCTGCCGGGCCGAAACGGACCGAGCTCTCCGCCGATCTCTCTGCTTCAAATCGCCCTTGGCGGCGCTGCGCCGCCTCGAAAAGTCAAACTTCCTCTTACGCTTTACAGTGCGGGGACAGACGGACCGAACAGAGCGGCAACAACCCGCCAAGCAGATACTTCCCATTATAGATCGTGGCTAATCGAGCAGCCCTAGCATAAGTGTCGGGGGCTCGAGCCACGACATCTCGGGAAACACCACGCCTCAATCCAGATATGAACTTCCGAATCTTGACTCGGGTGGCAATCAACCGAGGAGCAAAATATCCATACTCCGAGAACTTGCGCTCATATTCCTCAATGGAATCGTAACCTGCTTGTGTTCCGGAAGAGCTCCACCATCTTCTCCTCGAGCCTCATCACCGATGAACTTTACCTTGAACTCACCTTGAAGAACTCCCAAGTAGCGGGTGGAGACCCACCGTCTCTCGCTCAAGGTGGACTCCCACCACCATCTCGCCAGTGCCTCCTAGCACATGAGCCGCACATCTCGGCCTCTCGAATATCGGGGCACACCATGATCGTGAAGGTGTACTCCAAATGGGCAATCCACCAGCCGCCGCTAACGCATCACCGGTGGCATCAAACTTCTCGAGCTTCCACTTCACAAAATCCTTCACCACCTACCCAATTCCTCGGCACCCTCTCGCCATATCCGCCTCAGGGACTACTTGCTCTGTGGAGCCGGAGGTGCTACTTGAGCTCTCTTGAACCAATCGAGTCACCGCTCGATCCGGGCTCGGGACTCTTCCCGCCGGCGCCAACAAGGCACGGGTCTCTCGCCTCTGGTCACTCAACATGCTGACCATAAAAGCCCTCATAGACTCAAAGAAACTCGCTCCAGGAGCGATCTCACGCGCGCTCGATCGCCTCAACGCCCGCTCTAGGCGTAACAGAGGAGCCGCTGGTGGAATGCCATCGATGTCGGCTTGGGACGATGTCCTGCAGATGCTCGATCCGATCCCGATACCTCGACACGCTCTCGAACCTCCTCTCCTGATGACGGTAGCATCTTTGGCGATCTACATCCAAACCAACAACGAATCAAAACTCGCTTTGTCACCACTCCACAACACCAAACAAGGCATACACTAGATGATAGGTATTGTAAATTCTTAACCCTTTTCCTTTCTAAAACAATAAATCTAGGCGTACTGATGACCGCCAGTCTTGATGATCATGGAAAACGACCTACAACAAAAAAGGTCGAGTCTACGAGAATCTATGACTCGAGCTCGATACCAATCAGAAAGACCCGACCCAAAAAGGGGCTCTAAATGGGCCTTTACCCCAATGCATGTAGTGAAAATAAAAGACATTATGAAAAATACATTTCGGATCCCAAGTAAAAATGAAACATTCAACAACCAAAACATACATTTCTAAAAGCATACTGATCGTAGATTTATTTAAACCATTAAAACAATCCACAAGTACAAATATGCTTTGGAATCCATAAAACGTAAGAAAACATCCTCGGGGCTCTGTGCCCGTCTACATGCATTCGGGGAAATAATAAAAAGTGAAGAGTCATGATAATTAAAATAAAATAATCGTGAGGTGACAAAGAGGATTCCATGATCACGCCTTCCCTTCACCATCCCGTCTCCCGCCTTGATTACCCGTGGAAAACCACGTAATAAGGGTGAGTAACGAATTACCCAAAGAAGAATCCCCAACCGGGTACAATACGATATACATGATCATCTAGAAGAATGTATGCAAGCTATGAGTACAAACACGAGCGGAGCACATAGCTAAGTCCACACTTGGACCTCGGATGCCATCTCGTGGTCTTAGTCCGGAAAATACCACAACACACTAAACGCACTATACGGGAACAAGTCCCGCCTCACCGCTGTCATCGCCGATACGAAAGGTGCACGGCTCAAGATCCCGAGGAGCTCTCGATCGGCGCTGTAATGAGCGTAAGCGCGCGCACGCATGCTCACGCAAAACTCGGGGTGCCGGTCTAGTGGCAAGCTGCCCGGTGTTCATCCACCATGCCTAACTAAATCTCTCGGATCGGTGTCACCGACATAGGAGTGTGAGACTGACACGTGAACTATGTCGGCTGTACCACCGCACTGAGGCTAAGGAACCGGCCGTGGTAGGCTTACACCGAAGCGGTCCTTGCCCTAACAGTGGCAATCAAGGGCTACGGCCGAACACGCCGAGGACGTGTCGATCGCCGGGGGCGAGGCAATGCCAAGTCATCATCCCGACCGTTGGGGCATTTAACGATCCGCCACCCTCACCCAAGATTGCGGGGCCTACCGGTTGGGATAGCTAATCCCTCACGGGGTCCAAGGACGGAGAATCGTCTCGAACGTCCTTGCCATAGATGCAAGATACTTTATGCATCGGGCCCTGATGATTCTATCTACCTCAATTCTAAACCTTAACAATAATAACGATTCAATCAATGCACCCAATACGTGCTCATCGGATACAAAGAACCTAGCATGATACTACGAAGCAAGAACAGATATCGAACATGCTAGAATAGAACAACCTAGCATGGGCTAACATGAGAAACAATACAAGAGTTCATGCCACGAGAATTGAGAACAAAGCACCTAGGCTAAACATGCTAGTAAACATACACGGGCATACAAAACAACAATCACAAATATACCGCAGGTCCACACAACCCCTGTAAGAAATCCTTACTTTGGTCGGAAGACTTTTACACACAAATCCTAAGTCGCGAACAATCCCGAGCTAGCGAGCGGGAACCTAGCAAACCAACAATAATCAGCATCTAAAATATCTAAACAACAATAGAACAAACAAGCTCGGCTCGGGGAACTCACGCGCGGCGCGACGACACGAGCTTGGGGTGCAGGCGCAAGCCGGCTCGGCAAAGGTGAAGCGGGCGCCGGCTGCTTGTGCCGGCACGGCGAGGACACGCTATGGCCGGTTGCTGCGCTACAGCACGCACTACGGACATCGCTACCGTTGCGCGCTGCACGGCACGGACACGCCACGCCCGGCGCTGCCGCACGGCAGCGAGGACACGCGCGCGGCGGGAAGCGTCTGGCGGGCGCGCGGGCGCCGGGCGTCTGGCGAAGCGCGCGCGCGAGCGTCGGCGCGCGCGCGCGGCGCCGCGTGCGATCGCGACACGGCGAGCAACTCGGCAGGACGCGCGCGCGCGAACGCTCGAGCGGCGCGCGCGGGCGAGCAGCTTCGGCAAGCGGACACGGCGAGGGCGTCGCGCGCGATCGGCTGGACGTCTTTGGCGCTGGCGAGACCTCTGGCGTCGCGAGCGATCGGGCGATCTCTTTCTTTGGGCGAACGGCGAGGCTTTGGGGACAGTCCGGGCGTCTGCGGCAGGTCTGGTTCGACCGATCCGGGCGTGGCGACGGTATTGCTCGACCGATCTGGGCGTCGAGGTGGGTGGGGTGATGGTCGCCTCCTCTCGGTGGTTGCACAACACACACACACACAACCCCTTTTTCTTACATTCGCCAACAAACACCCAAATGAGAAGATGAAGAAGACGAAGACTTACCCTAATGATGATGATCGAACCCAAGGAGAGGCAAGGATGAAGAACTCGGCAAGGCTATGGAGATGGAGAGCTTGGGCGGCCAAGAGGTGCTTTTGGAGAATAAGATGGAATAACCTAATTTTATTTCATTTAACCAAATGCACCAAAACTCCAAACTCCAAGGTTAACTAAGATGTGATGCGAAAGAGCAACAAGAGCACCTAATGGCTCAATTGGCACACCTCTCTACAAGCTTCCCGGAGACCCGGGTTCAAACCCCTACAAACTGCAAAGACAATTTCCTTTATTTTTACTTTTGCAACAAACCTTGCTCAAACCAAACCACAAACCCCTCCAAAACCTACAAAAACCATCCAATAATTTTAGTAGGAAAAAAGACACAAACGACCATGACGGCCCGACCAAATTACCAAATTACCCCTAGGGCATACCGAAGACCGGGAAGAAAAACTGGTCGTTACACAATCCCACGCCCAGATCTGTCGGCGGCGACCACCCACGACGCCGGATCGCGCCAGCAGCAATTTCGATCGCTGCTCGTCCTCGCTTTGATCGCTCGCGACGCGCCAAGAGGCCCTCGCCAGGCGCCTCGTGCCACCAAGCGTCCGCTCGCTCGCCTCGCGCACTCCGCACCCAGCCGGCGCGCGCGCCGCTCCGAAGCCGCTTTCGCCCGCCACGCCAGACGCTTTCGCCACGCGCGCGTCGCTGCGGCGTCATGCGTGCGTGCCTTGCTTGCCGTCGCCGCCGCGCCGCGCCCAGCGCCCATCCGCAGCTTGATAGCCACCCCGGAGCGAAGATTCGGAAGTTTATATCTGGATTGAGGCGGTGTTTCTCAGATGTCGTGGCTCGTGCCCCACGACACTTATGCTAGGGTCATCCAGATTAGCCACGATCTATAATGGGAAGTATCCTGCTGAGCGGGTTGTTGCCGCTCTGCTTCAGCCTATCCCATCCCAAAGCACTGTGGGGCGTAAGAGAAGTTTGATTTTCGGAGGCGGCGGCGCCGCCAAGGGCGCTTCGAAGCGAGATCGCAGAGAGCTCCAAATTGTTTCACTTCGATGACAGCGAGGAGGACCCAGCGAGTTCCCGCTTGTGCTACTTGTGGGAAAGTCCACGCTGGAGCTTGTCGACCGACCTAGATTGTGCTTTCGTTGTGGTAGAGAGGGCACATGGCCCATTTTTGTGATCGGCGATTATGGCGGCTCGGCCAATAGCAGCAGACGGTCGAGTGTTTGCTACGACCCTTCAGAGGCCGAGCGTCACGGATGCTGCACGTGGCGGTACGCTTTCTTGTTTTAGATCAACTGCGCATTTGTCTTGTTTGATTTTGGTTCTACGCATTCATTTGTATCTGTGTTGTTTGGTTTGAGCATGCTAAGTTAAGACTAGAGCCTCTAGGTTTTGAGTTATCTGTTGCAACTCCTTCGGGAGTTAATATGTTGGCTAGAGATAAGATTAGGGATGGCCGGATCGAGATATCCGGAGAGTTGCTTGTGGCTACGCTCATAGTTCCGCCTATGAGCGGTTTTGATGTGATTCTTGGTATGGAGTGGTTAGTCGCTAACCACGCGTTGATTGACCGCCACCGGAAAGAAGTAGTGTTCAGCCCGCCGTCGGCCCACTTTTTAAGTTTCGTGGAGTCTGTGGTGGAGTTTTCCGCCCGATGGTGTCACCGTGAAAGCTCGTCGTTGCTAGCTCATGGAGCTTGGGGCTATCTAGCCAAGTTGTGCGGGAGAGCCGCCCCTCCGTCTGTGATCATCGGTGCCGGTGCGTGCGGGGAGTTTGCGGACGTGTTTCTGAGGAGTTACGGGGTTGCCCCCAAGAGAGAGGTTGACTTCACAATTGAGCTCGAGCCGGGACCCTCCCTATCTCGAAGGCTCCGTGTCGTATGGCGCCACCGAGCTAAAGGAATCAAGATTCGATTGCGGGAGATGCTTGATCGAGGGTTCATCCGTCCGAGTGTGTCCCCGTGGGGGAGCACCGATTCTGCTTGTGAAAAGAAGGATGGTTCTATGCGCTTATGTATTGATTACCGCGAGCTTAATAAGGTGACAATGAAGAATAAGTATCCGCTGCCCCGTATTGACGATTTGTTCGATCGACTTCGGGGAGCTTCCGTGTTCTCCAAGATAGATCCGAGATCCGGTTACCATCGATTCATGGATCGTGGATGCCGACATTCCTAAGACACTTTTTTCGTGTCTAGATATGGTCACTATGAGTTTGTAGTCATGTCGTTTGCATTGACCAATGCCCCACCAAGGCGTTCATGGACATGATGGATAGGGTGTTCAAATCATTTTTGGACAACCGTCATCGTGTTCATTGACGATATTCGATTTATTCAAGTCTAAAGAAGACCATGCAGAGCATTTGAGGCGAGTATTGGCGGCTTTGAGGAAAACCACTTTTATGCGAAGTTTTCCAAATGTGATTTCTGGTTGGAGCGGTGGCCTTCCTAGGCCACGTGGTTTCGAGAGATGGTATAGCCGTGGACCACGCGAAGATTGAGGTCGTGAGTTCATGGGCCAAGCCGACTTCGATTGTCGAGATTCGCAGACTTTCTGGTTTTGGCGAGTTACTACCGTCGGTTCGTCAAGGACTTTTTCGCTATAGCCTCGCCCCTCACTCGTCCGGCGAGGAAGGGTGTCGAGTTTGTTTGGGACAAGCAGGTGATGAGAGTTTTGCCGTGCTCAAGCGCTTGACTTGACTTCAAAGCACTGTGTTGGCGATCCGGAGGGGATAGGTGGTTTCGTGGTCTCTGAGTGATGCTTCCAAGTTTGGATTAGGTTGTGTGTTGATGCAAAGACGGAAGGTCATTACCTATGCTTCCCGTCCACCGGCCGTATGAGCGAAACTACCCGACTCACGATATGGAGTTGGCGGCAGTGGTGTTTGCAATCAAGATTTGGAGGCATTACCCGTATGGTGAGCGGATTCGATGTTTACCGATCACCGTGAGCCTCAAGTATCTGCTTTACTCAAAAGGAGTTGAATATGAGGCGAGATGAGATGGTTGGAGTTGGTAAAGGATTATGATCATGAGATTTTGTACCATCCGGTAAAGCCAATGTAGTGGCCGATGCTTTGAGTAGAAAGACGTCGCACTCCGCGGGCGTTGTTGAGTTCCTCACCAGTTTGCGGAGAGAGAGTTCGAGCGGGCCGAGGTTGCAGATGTTGTTGGGTGAGGTTACCGCCAGGTAGCTCGATTGGACTGCTCACCGTCGATTAGGCAAATGGATTATAGACAGCCAGCTTGGGTGACCCCGCACTTAAGAGAGATTGGTTGACAGAGTTAGTGCGTGACAGAGACTTTGACTTTGTATATTCACCGGACGATGGGTTGACTTATAGAGGCGGTTGTGTGTTCCGGACATTGCGAGGATTGCGAGCGAGTTGCTCTCGAGGCCCACGATTCCCCATTTGCTTGGCACCCCGGGTACCAAGATGTATCGAGACCTTAAGCGCACCTTCCGGTGGATGGGAATGAAGAGAGATGTGGCGAGTTTGTCACCGGTGTCTCACTTGTCGCCAAGTGAAGGCACCAGCAGAGGCCACCGTTTTGTTGCGACCATCGAGTGTGCCCCAAAGGAAATGGGAAGAGATCTCCATGGACTTTATCTCTGGTTTGCCAAGGACTCAGAGGAAGTTCTCTCGATTTGGGTGATAGTCGACCGTTTGATCAAGAGCGCACACTTCATTCCCTGTAGAGACACTTATACCGTGGAACAAAGGCGCAGCTTGTTTTTGGAACAGATCATCCGTTATCATGGGGTGCCGGTGAGGATTGTGTCCGATCGTGACTCGCGGTTCACTTCTCGCTTTCGAGAGCGCTCCGTAAGGTTTTGAGCACGAGTGCGTTTACGCAACAGCTTTTCACCCTCGACGGATGGTCGACCGAGAGAGTGAATCGATTCTCGAGGATATGTTGAGGGCTTGTGTGTTGGATTTCCTGTGCGCTTGGGACCATGTTCAGACTTGATGGAGTTTGCCTATAACAACGATTACGATCGACGATCTCGAGATGGCTCCATTCGAGGCATTGTATGGTAAGCGTTGCCTGCGGTCCCCGTGTTCGGGGAAGAGGTTGGTGATAGACGAGTTTTGGGTCCCGAGTTACTGCAGCTTGACCAATGGTGCAGATCACGAGAAGATTAGAGCTCGTATGTTGACAAACTCGAGCGAGTGCGAGAGAGTTACGCCGATGTTCGGCGTCGGGATTTGGAGTTTAAGGTTGGTCGATGTGTTCCTTAAGGTTGCTCCGATGCGAGGTGTTCCGAGGTTTGGTAAGCGTGGGAAGTTGAGTCCCCATTTTGTTGGTCCATTTGAGATCCTAGAGAGGATTGGCAGAGTTGCTTACCTGTTAGCCCTACCTCCGTCACTATCGTGCATAGTGTTTTTCATGTATCGATGTTGAGGCGGTATGTGCCGGACCCGTCGCACATTGTGAACTTTGAGCCTTTGCAAACTGAATGAGGATTTGAGCTTCGAGGAGAAGCCGTGAGGATCCTTGCCTTTGAGACCAAGACGCTGCGTAATCGCGAGATTCGTTTGGTAAAGGTAAAGTGGAAGAGTCGTGGTTCGAGGAAGCCACTTGGGAGCGGGAAGACGAGAAGAGATTGCATTACCCCGAGCTGCTTTGATCTTAAGGTCTTTCGAGGACGAAAGTCATAAAAAGGAGGGAATATTGTAACGACCTGTGTTTTTCATCCCGGTCTTCCGTATGCCCTAGGGGTAATTTGGTAATTTGGTCGGGCCGTCAGGGTCTTTTGTGTCTTTTCCAGTTACTAAAATTATTGGATGGATTTATGTAGGTTTTTGGAAGGATTTGTGGTTTGGTTTGAGCAAGGTTTGATGCAAAAGTAAAAATAAAGGAAATTGTGCTGCAGCTGGGGTTTGAACCCGGTCTCTGGAAAGCTTGTGGGGTTGTGTGCCAATTGAGCCATTAGTTGCTCTTGTTGCTCTTTCGCATCACATCTTAGTTAACCTTGGATCTTTGGTGTTTGGTGCATTTGGTTAAATGAAATAGAAATTAGGTTTGTCCATCTTCTTCTCCAAAGTGCGTGGCCGCCTAAGCTTTGCTCTCCATTGCCTTGCCGAATTCTTCATCCTTGCAGCTCCCTTGGATCGTTCATCATCCTTCCGGGTAGGTATCGATCTCCCTTTTCTTCTTCTCATCCGTTTGGTGTCTTTGTTTGGCCAAGTGTGTTTGTGTTGATTGCAACACCGAGAGAAGCCCACCAAGAAGAAATCGTCGCGCGTCCAGTAGCCACCTCTACGCGCGCCAGATCCACCTAGCGCTTTGCCGTCGTCCAGCCAAACAATAGCCTTGTCGCCGGCAAATCACCCCACGCCTTGATCTGCCGAAGCGGCCACGCGCCGCGCGATCGCGCGCGCCCAGCAGCCCAGATCGCTGTTCGTCCTCGCTGATCGCTCGCCACGCCAGAGGCCCTCGCGGCGCCACGCGCGCCAGCCAGCGTCTGCGTCGCCCGCCATCGCGCGCCAGGGTCCGCGCCTTCGCTCCGCCCGCTTTCGCCGCCGCCGCGACGCCTTCGCTTCGCGCGCGCTCGCTTCTGCCGTCGTCCGTCCGTTGTGCCCTTGCTTGCCGTGGCGCATGCCGCGCGCCAGCGCCCACCAGCCGCGCCAGCGCCCGCCACGCCGTGGACACCGCAAAGAACTCCAAGTTCGTGTCGATGTGCCGCGTGAGTGCCCTTGAGCCGAGCTTGCTATTCTATTGTTTTTAGACGTTTTAGATGCTGGGATTATTATTGGTTTGCTAGGTTCCCGCCGCTAGCTCGGGATTGTTCCGCACTTAGGATTTGTGTGTTGAAACCTCCCGGAAGCCAAGGTAAGGATTTCTTACCGGAGTTGTGTGGGCCTCGCGGTATATTTGTGATTGTTGTTTTGTATGCCTGTGTATGATTATTAGCATGTTTAGCCCTAGGTGCTCTGTCAATTCTGATCGGCATGAACTCTTGTATTGTTTCTCATGTTAGCCCATGCTAGGTTGTTCCTTTCGGCATGTTCGATATCTGTTCTTGCTTTGTAGTATCTTGCTAGTTTCCTTGTATCTGCTGAGCACGTATTGGATGCATTGAATGAATTGTTATTATTGCTATGGTTTAGAGTTCGTAGGTAGCATCATCCGCCGGATGCATAACGTAATCTTGCATCCCCGACGAGGCGTGCGAGATGGTACTCGTCCCGATCCCGTTAGGGTTTAGCTAACCCTAACGGTGGCCCCGCAATCTTGGGTGAGGGTGGCGGTCGTTAAATGCCCCAACGGTCGGGATGATGACTTGGCATTGCCTCGTCCTCGATCGGCACGTCCTCGGCGTGTTCGCCGTAGCCCTTGATTGCCACCGTTAGGGCAAGGACCGCTTCATGGTGTAAGCCTACCACGACCGGTTCCTTTAGCCTCAAAGCGGTGGTATAGGTGACATAGTTCACGTGTCGAGTCTCACACCCCTATCTCGGTGACACCGATCCGGAGATTTAGTTAGGCATGGTGGATCGAACTCGGGCGCTTTGCCACTAGACCCGCACTTCTAGAGTTTGCGGAGGCATGCGATGCGCGCTTACGCTCATTACAAATACGATCGAGAGCTCCTCGGGATCTTGAGCCAGTGCACCTTTCGTGATCGACAGAGATGTGCCGAGGCCGGACTTGTTCCCGTATAGGGCGTATAGTGTGTTGTGGTATTTCCGGACTAAGACCACGAGTTGGCATCCGAGGTCCAAGTGTGGACTTAGCTATGTGCTCCGCTCTGTGTTTATACTCATAGCTTGCATACATTCTTCTAGATGATCATGTATATCGTATTGTACCCGGTTGGGGATTCTTCTTGAGTAATTCGTTACTCACCCTTATTCTGTGGTTTTCCACAGTAACCAAGGCGCGAGACAGGATGGTCAAGGAGGAGCCGTGATCATGGAATCCTGCTTTGTCATCTCGACCATTTTATTATATCATGACTCTTGACTTTTGTTATTTCCCTGAATGCATGTAGACGGGCACGGAGCCCTAGGATGTTTTCTTACGTTTTATGGATTCCAGCATATTTGTACTTGTGGAATGTTTAAATGGTTTAAATAAATCTCTGATCAGAGTATGCTTTTAGAAATGTATGTTTTGATTGTTGAATGTTTCTGTTTTTACTTGGGATCCGAAATTTATTTTTCATAATGTCTTTATTTTGAATACATGCATTGGGGTAAAGGCCCATTTAGAGCCCCTTTTGGGTCGGGTCTTTACAACCCCGGTTGGGGATTCTTACTGAGTAATTCGTTACTCACCCTTATTATGTGGTTTTCCACAGGTAACCACGGTGCGAGACAAGATGGCTGGAGGAGGAGCTGTGATCATGGAAACCCGTTGTTCAACTCTGAGTCTTGTTTATGTTTTGATGTTTTAAAATGTCCTCTGAATGCATGTAGTTGGGCACGGAGCCCTAGGGTGTTTTCTGAATGTATTTCTGGATTCTAGCATTGTTGTACTATTGGAAAGCTTTTATTGTTGTAAATAAATCTCTGATCAGAGTAAGTTTTGGAAATGTATTTGTCTTGAAACAGGTGCTTGGAAACAGGGACAGGTTTCAGGAAATTATGTTGACTTTTTAAATGGATGTTTTATGTTTTAGTTTTTACTTAGAATCCGAACACCATATTGCAAATTTTCTGTAGATTTGAATGCATGCATTGAGGTAACGGCCTATTTTAGAACCCCTTTCGGGTCGGGTCGTTACAGTTGGTATCAGAGCTCAGAGTCATAGATTCTGTAGACTGGCCTTTTTTTGTAGGTCATTTTTTCCATGATCATCAGCACTCCGACAGTCATCAGGTACGCCTAAGTTTACTGTTTTAAAGAAAAGGGTTAAGAATTTACAATATTTTTCATCTAGTGTATGCCTTGTGTAGTGTTGTGGAGCAGAGACGAGCAGGTTCTGACTCGTTGTTGGTTTGTGTTTAGAGCGCCATCATGCCAACTTCCAGTAGTGTGAGCAATATGTTGTGGCTTGTTGAGGTATCCAGATAGATTTGGATGCTGCTGGGACATCGTTCCAGAGGGAGGTAGAGATTAGACTCCCGTAGGCCACGTGTGGCCCAGTTGTTGGTTTTCCCCTAGTGAGATGGTGGATGTGATTTGCCTTGGAGTACCACTCCAAGAGAGGAGTTAGCTATGGCTTGCTTATGTTGATGCTTGTGGAGCAGGTTCCCGTGTGGACTAGCCTGGGTAGCTCAAGTGTTGATCTTGAGCCTTAGCAGATTGTTGATTGCCCAGTGAGTAGCTGCAGAGTTGGCAGCCTTCGAGGAGGTTGTTGGGGCATCTTTGTGCTCCCATAAAGTGTTGTTGTTGCAACCAGTAAGCCGGAACCCTGTGGTTAAGGGTGTAGCGAGCAGTGTTCCCTTCGGACTGAATCTGTTGGTGGATTCCTCAGATGTTTGGTAGTGTTCAGCACTCTCCTTTGATGAGCCCCTAGAGTAGGGCTAGCTGCTGCATGTTGAGAGAGCCGGCCAGAGCATTGTTTAGCATCATGTGGAGATGCAAGTGTAGGCTGTGAACCTTCGGTTTGATGAGATGCCATAGGCATAGTTGTTTAAGTTGAGCCCTTGTATGCCTAGCCAGAGTTGTTGTCACTTGAGGTAGTGACCTTGCTGGCCCCATCTGTAGTAAGATGTGGATTTGGTAGTAGTAGCACTTGAGGTGCATTGGTTGGTGTGCCACTTTGGCACTAAGTCTGGTTCAGGCTTGAGTTTGGCATGGGTATAGCAGATGGTTCTATGCCGTCCGTAGTTCAGCGCACTCCTTTAGCCTTGGATCCGTTTATGGCAGTTGCACCTGTTTAGGTCGTGCCAAAGGGCTAGTTCAGTGGTAGTCGATGGACTACAAGCGAAAGGATGCTCGAGAGGAGCCGGAGACTCTTCCCAGTGTTACTGGAGGTTAAGTAAGTCAGCAGGTTGGCGGTTGGTAAGTGTTGGTGCGTGTGAGTCTCGCGCTAGTGTTAAGGCCAAGAGATTCCTTGTGGTTGGTAGTGCGGTCAACTACCTTCGAGTGCCTTAATCTGAGGAGAGTGGAGAATCGTAGATGCGAGTTTGGTCCAGCAGAGGGACCCTAAGTTGGATGCTCATGAGATGAGTTGGATGCCTTTGAGGCGAGATGAGTTGATGCCTTGCGAGAGGATTTGGATGCTTTATGGGTAAGCACCCTTGGTAGAGGCTTGGTATAAGTAAGTTCGGTTTGGAATGGTTATGCTTTGGTAGAGCATGGTTGCCATAGCTTCGAGTATCGTGTTGAGATGGAACTTTTGGTGTTCCTTTGGTTGGAGTTCAGTTGGAAACTGAACAAGAGCGGTGGTATCAAAGCCGCGCAGTTTCTGATCGCCTTGGCTAAGAGAGTTGTTTGGATCCTTTCCTTGGGTAGAAGCCTTGTTGTGGCTGATGTTTGAGTAGGAGGATGACGCATGTTGTAGCGTTTCGGGTCCTCTTGGTTCCCAAGGAGTTGGAGTTGGCCAGCATGGTTGAGATGTTGGAGAGAGTTGTGCCTGTTCAGGCAGTTGGCTGTTAGTTCGTTTGTCGACAGTGTGTGTCGAGGGTTGCCGAAGAACCCTAGGTTGTGGAGAGCCTCTCTAGAGCTCAGGCAGGCCCAGGTAGTAAGTTTCAGATGGCTAGCTGGAGGCGTGTAGTTTGTAACCTCGGGTGAGTTGCTAGCAGTCTTGGTAGACTAGCAAGCTAGTGTTTGTTTGGAGTAGAGTCCGGATTGGTTTCGGTGCGGTGGCAAGTTGATGCTTGGTGTTGACCAAGGTATGGATGGAGCTGCTAGAAATTAGTTTTGCTCTTGGGGAGAATGGTTCGTGCCCTGTTGGTTGTTTTCCTGTTTCCAGGATGTTGAGAGTTGCCCCGTTTGGCATTTGGAGGTTCAGTCTGAGGTGGACCCCTGTTGTTGCCCCGTGAGATTTAGTTGTTGTTGCTCTAGTGGAGCAAGACAGTGAGCGTATGTGGAGCTCTCTGTCTTTCGGTTGTCTGCTTGTAAGAGCCGTTTCCTCCTGGGAGTTGTCAGATTTCTCTCGTAGTCATGAGTTGATGGTAGAGGTGCTAGCAAGAGGGAAGAGTTTGTTGGCTGCTTGGAAGCAGTTGTTTGTCCAGTTAGGCGGACCCTTGGATGGTGTTCTAGAGGCTGCAGTAAGGGTTATTCTGCCTCTTGTGAGTGTTGGGCCAAGGTTTGGTCCTCTTGTTGTTTCAAGAGCTAGTTCGGTTCTAGCTGAAGGGCGTTGCCCTGAGGTCTTATTCCTAGTCAGGAAGTTTGGGAGTTGAACCCTCCCTCGGCAGTTGAGTAAGTGTTGTTAGTTCCGGATTGGTGATCTGATTGGTTAAGTATTCCCTTGGGTGTTGCTTCCAAGAGAGTTGGTTTATGTTGCCTTGGGTTTGAGCAAGTCAGCGAGCGTGTGTGGTGTTCGCTGCCCTTCAGAGTTTGCTTGCTGGGGAAATCGTTTCCCGTTTAGTAGGAGTCAGCTTAGCTCCTGAGTTGTGTAGTTGGTCAGAGTAGCGCAGTGGTCAGCCGGTCCCTGCATTGTGTTGTTAGCAAGCGAAAGTTGTTTGTCCCCGCAAGGGCGGAGGCTAGCCAGAAAGAGTTGTTTCTGGCAAGTTGTTGGTTCTTTCGGGATTGAAGTTTTCCCTCCCCCCTAGTCTCTGTGGTGGTTGAGTTGTTCCATGGATGCCAGCCTCGAGTGTTAGCTTCTGAGGTAGCTTGCGGATTCGTGTGGCTCAGGATCCGTAAGCTTTGAGGTTGTATTTATCCATTTTCCTTGCGAGGTTTCGGGAGTGGAGCTTCTGGTTGGAAGATGAGTTAGGCTTAAGCTAAAAGGAGAAGTCCTTTGAGTAGCCAGTTGGATCTTAAGAGTAGAGTGGTAGCTTGGAGGCGAGCGTTGCTCGTTATAAGTTTGGGTTGAGTTCATCAGAGCAAGCCCTTCTCAGGCTTTGCTTCTTGTTGTTGTGCGTTTGCAGTTGGCATTTTAGCAGAGCCTCGTTTGAGTGAGTCGACACGGAGGTGTCGTGGCTTTGGTTGGTAAAGCCGTTGAGCTGTTTTCCTCAAGGTGTTGTGTCGCAGATAGCTGCGTGAGGGTTTAGTCCTTGCAGCCCGAGTTTTCCTTGAGAGGAATGTTGGTTGTTTCCTCGCCTGGCAGTGTTCTCTTAGGCCAGTTGCTGGTAGGTTGCTCTAGAAAGTTTGTGTTTGGCCGATGAGGAGTTCTAGTTTGTTGGTTTGGCCGAGTGGAGCTTGTGCCTAGCCCTTGTCTTTTAGAGGTGGTCGTAGCTGAAGTTTCAGCTGGTGTGAGTGTTGTTAGCCGTCTGGTGTGCCAGGATGGTGCCCCTTGCCTTTTGGATCAGTCGCCAGTTGGTGATTCGATTGGATTTAGTTAAGGCTGTAGGCAAGATTTGAGGTTAGCTGGTCTCTTGTGAAGTAAGAGTAGGCCGTTTGGTTTTCTGGAACTTGGGAGGTTCAGTTGTTTGGCCAGCTTGTGTAGGGTTGAGGCTGTTTGTTAACAGCTGTAAGCTTCTAGAGAAGTTTTTCCAGTGCGTGGTGTAGAGTTTAAGAGCTTGTGGCCAGTCCTCGAGTTTGCTGTGAGTAGCACCGTTTGAGAGTTGGTGCGAGTTGAGGACGTGGTTTGCCGTCTATTCCCTTTGGAGTTCAGTGTATGCTCAGTCTTGGTTGAGATAGTTTGTGGCAGTCTGGATGGCATTCTGCCTTTGAGTTTTTGAGAACCCAAGCGGGCTTGGTTTTCGAAGAAGGTTGGTGTTGTGTTACGCGAGAAGTTCGGTTGGTTTGGATTCAGTGGAGTTTTCCTGGAGCTGTTTCGTCTTAGGACTTTCGAGGACGAAAGTCTTAAAAGGAGGGAGTATTGTAACAACCTAGTTTTCTATTCCAGTTTTCGAGGTCCCTTCGGGTCAAGATTCGGTTGTTTAGTTGGGTCATTAGAGTTGTTTTGACCCTTGGGGGTATTTTGGTCTTTTGGCTCCCCGGGCAAGATTGGTGGTTTTTCAGGGCTTCGAGGTCGCTCCTGCCTTTGTCGAGGTTTGTTTGTGGTTGGTTGCGAGTACCGAGATGTTTGGGCTAGTCGGTTGGATGCTCGGTTGTGATTAGGGCTTTGGCAAAGTGATGGTTGGTTGTGTGCTTCCTTTGGGATTCGAGCCCGGGCCCTTAGGGTTGATTTGGGAGTTGGATTTAAGCGAGTTTTATTTATTGGAAGAGGTTGCTTCAGTCGAGTCTCGAAGGAGGAAGCCGGGAAATTGGATTTTAAGGTTTTAATTTGGATAAGGATGGAAAAAGAGATAAAATCCCCATTTTCCTTTTTATTTTCCCATTTTCCCTTTTCTTTTCAAAATCCCCTTTCTCTCTCTCTCTCTCTCTCTCTCTCTCTCTCCCCGAGCCCCACATTTCACCCGGTCAGTCGCCGGCCGAGCTCCTTTCGCCCGACCAGTCGCCCGGCCCGAGCTCGCCCGGCCAGTCGCGTCGCCGCCACTCGAGCCCGCCCAGCCAGGTCGCGTCGCCCAGCCCGACCGCACAGTGTCGCTCGTCCCGTCCGCGCCCGTGCAGCTCAGATCTGAGCTGCCTCGTGCCAGATTGAGCGTCCCCTGTAGCTCGCCGTGCCAGATCGAGCGTCTTGTAGCCGTCGCGTCGCGTCGCGCCCGCACTCCCTCGCCCAACCGAGCTCGCGCCCTCGCTTCCCTGCAGCTCACCCTCACGTTCGCGTCAGCGCTGAGCCCCCTGCTCGCCCAGCCGTGCCCCAGCGCACAGCTCAGCGCCCCAGCGCCCATGTCAGCGCGCCCCAGCGCCCCTCAGCGCCCAGCAGCTGCCTCGCCCGTGCAGCCGGCTCGTTCGCGTGTCAGCCGCGCCTCGTGAGTTGCTCCCGAGCCGAGCCCTATTATTTTACTATATTTAGGCCTATGGATTGTGATTTTTGATGTGTTTGTTAGGTTCGCTTTAGGTTGCTCGGGTCCGATCGCAGCTTAGGTTTCTTGTGTGTTGTTGCCTTCCGGCCAAGTAAGGGTTTCTTACCGAGGTTGTGTGGACCCTGCGAATAATTGATAGTATGCCATATCTAGTGATTGTATGAAATTCTAGTGGATAGGTTACATGTTTTCTCTTGATTCCAGGTTTGTGTTGTACTGGTGTTTCTGTTATATTAGTTACAGGCTAGGGTCTTTTTATCATGGCATATTCTTGTTCCTCTAATATTCTGATAGTTCCATGTTAGTGCTAGGCAGGTGATCCATAATGTAGGTAAGTCCCCGATGGGCACTGCGTTGTTCCCTTGTGTGTAAGCCCCCGATGGGCATCATAAGGCTGCTTAAGAGTGTAAGACCCCGATGGGCATCTCAGTGATCCTAGCTCGAGTAAGACCCCGATGGGCATCCTAGGTGTGTAAGACCCCGTTGGGCAGCATTGATAGCTAGAGGTGTAAGACCCCGATGGGCATCCGTATGTGTAAGACCTCGATGGGCATCTTTGTGATCCTAGATGGTGTAAGACCCCGATGGGCATCCTAGATGTGTAAGACCCCGTTGGGCAGCATTGATAGCTAGAGGTGTAAGACCCCGATGGGCATCCGTATGTGTAAGACCCCGATGGGCATCCTTGTGTGTAAGTCCCCGATGGGCATCATTGTGTCATTGTATCCTAGGTTGTGTAAGACCCCGATGGGCATCCAGGTGTAGAACCTAGGATAGGTCAGAGTTGAAAGCCCTTGATAGGCTAGCTCTAGTGTTAGCACATAGCCTAAACCTACCGTTTTGCTCTAAGTCATTGTATGGTTGCATGTCGGTGTGCTAAATGAGATGTTTTCGTATTGTACCCCGGTTGGGGATTCTTACTGAGTAATTCGTTACTCACCCTTATTATGTGGTTTTCCACAGGTAACCACGGTGCGAGACAAGATGGCTGGAGGAGGAGCTGTGATCATGGAAACCCGTTGTTCAACTCTGTGTCTTGTTTATGTTTTGATGTTTTAAAATGTCCTCTGAATGCATGTAGTTGGGCACGAAGCCCTAGGGTGTTTTCTGAATGTATTTCCGGATTCTAGCATTGTTGTACTATTGGAAAGCTTTTATTGTTGTAAATAAATTTCTAATCAGAGTAAGTCTTGGAAATGTATTTGTCTTGAAACAGGTGCTTGGAAACAAGGACAGGTTTCAGAAAATTATGTTGACTTTTAAAATGGATGTTTTATGTTTTAGTTTTTACTTAGAATTCGAACACCATATTGCAAATTTTCTGTAGATTTGAATGCATGCATTGAGGTAACGGCCTATTTTAGAACCCCTTTTGGGTCGGGTCGTTACAAAGACACACCTCCAAACACCAAAGGGGGAAACTCTCAACATCTTGAAAACAGGAAAATAACCAACAGGGCACAAACCACTCGCCCCACGAGCAAAACTAACTTCTAGCAACTCAAAACCACACCTTGGTCAACACCAAGCACCAACTTGCCACCACACTGGAACCAATCCGGACTCTACTCCAAACAACTCCAACATGCTAGCCTACCAAATCTGCCAGCAACTCACCCGAGGTCTACAACCTACACGACTCCGGCTTGCCAACTGAAACTCACTACCTAGGTCTGACTGAGCTCTGGTGAGGCTCTCCACAACTAGGGTTCTTCGGCAACCCTCGACACACACTGTCGTCTAACGGTCTAATAGCCAACTGCCTGAACAAACAACTTTTTTTTCCAGCATCACAACCAGCTGGCCTGCTCCGAACCTCAAAACCAAAAAGACAAGAAACGCTTCAGAATGTGTCATCCTCCTACTCAAAGCATCAGCCACATCGTAGTTTCCACCCAGGGTAAGGATTCCGAGCAACACTCTTAGCAACTACGGTCAGGAACTACGCAGCTTCACTACAACCACCATTTGTTTAGTACCATCTGAACTCCAACCATGAACACAAGAGGTTCCACCAACCAAGCTTAGGTTCAACTTAACAAACTTGCCTAAGCAACAACCCGATTACGAGCACGGTATCCTTACAACCTCAACTAAAGCCTTACAACATCCACCTGGAGTCCAACTTCTCCAAGAACTGAGCACCAGTTCTCCAATGCAACCCTACATGGTTCAGAAACTCTCTCCACCAGAACGAACTACACAAAACACACTTGTGTGCACAACTCTCAACCTTTCTTAAAAGATCCAAGACTAACAGGTGCTTTTCCAAAAGGCAACACTAACTTCTGGCAGAGATACAATCAACCAAAGGAACACCAAAAGTTCCATCTCCACACGATACTCGAAGCTGTGGCAACCTTGCTCTACCAAATCATAACAATGCCAACCCGAACTTACCTTACACCAAGACTCTACCAAGTGTGCTTTACACATAAGGCATCCAACTCCTCTCATAAGGCATCCTACTCATCTCATATGCATTCAACTCATCTCATAAGCATCCAACTTATCTCATAGGCATCCAACTCATGGTCCCTCGGCTGGACCAAACTCGCTTCTACAAAGCACAACTCTCCTCAGATTTAGGCACTCAAAGGTAGTTGACCGCACTACCAACCACAAAGATCTCTTGGCCTTAACACTAGAGTGAGACTCACGCGCACCAACACTTACTAACCGTCAACCTGCTGACTTACTCAACCCCCAGTAACACTGGGAAGAGGCTCTAGCTCCTCTTGAACATCCTTTCGCTTGTAGTCCTTCGACTACCACTGAACTAGCCCTCTTGCACGACCTAAACAGGTGCAACTGCCAAAAACGGATCCAAAGGCTAAAGGAGTGCGTTGAACTCCGGACGAATTATAGAACCATCTGTCCTACTCATGCCAAACTCAGGTCTGAACCAGACTTAGCGCCAAAGCGGCACACCAACCAATGCACCTTAAGTGCCACTACTACCAAATCCACATCTTACTACAAATGGGGCCAGCAAGGTCACAACCTCAAGTGACAAAACTCTGGCTAGGCATACAAGGGCTCAAAACTCAAACAACCCTGCCTATGGCATCTCATCTAACTGAAGTCTCACGGCCTACTCTTGCATCTCCACATGAAGCTCAACAAAACTCCGACCGGCTCTCTCAACATGCAGCAGCTAGCTCTACCCTAGGAGCTCACCAAAAGAAGAGTGCTCAACTCTACAAGACAGCTGAGGAAACCACCAACGGATCAAGTCCAATGGGAACATCGCTCACGCACCCCTAACCACGTGGTTACGCTTCATCGGCTACAAAACAACAACAACAATCTGCAAGGGAACAAAGATGTCTCTACATCCTCCACGAAGGCTACTAACTCTGCAACCACTCTCTGGGCAATCAAACAATCTGCTAAGGTTCAAGATCAACACTTGAACTACCCAGGCTAGTCCACACTGGAACCTGCTCCGCAAGCATCAACATGAGCAAAGCCAAAGCTAACTCCTCTCCTGGAGTGGTACTCCAGGGCAAATCACCTCCACCCTCTCTCTAGGGGAAAACTATCGACTGGGCCACAAGTGGCCTACGGGAGTCTTATCTCTGCCTCCCTCTGGAACGATGTCCCAGCGGTATCTGAATCTATCTGGATACCATGACAAGCTGCAAACATACTTTTACACTGCAAGAAGTTGGCATGATGGTGCTCTGAACCCAAACCAACAACGAGTCAGAACCTGCTCGTCTCCGCTCCACAACACTAAACAAGGCATACACTAGATGAAAAATATTGTAAATTCTTAACCCTTTTCTAAAACTGTAAACTTAGGCGTACCTGATGAGTGTCGGAGTGCTGGTGATCATGGGGAAAACGACCTACAACAAAAGGTCAGTCTACATAATCTATGACTCTGAGCTCTAATACCAACTGTAAAGACCCGACCCAAAAGGGGCTCTAAATGGGCCTTTACCTCAATGCATTCATTCAAAGTAAAGGACAATATGCAGGTATGTTTTCGGATTCCAAATAAAACTAAAACATTCAACATTCAATCCAGAAATCAATACAGTTTACTGAAACCTGTCCCTGTCTCCAAGCATCTGTTTCAAGACAAATACATTTCCAAAAGTTTACTCTAATCAGAGATTTATTAAAAAACATTCAAAACCTTCTCAGTTACAACAATGCTGGAATCCACAAAAACATTTTAGAAAACATCCTAGGGCTCTGTGCCCCGCTACATGCATTCAGAGGAAATAAAAAGGCAAAGAGTCATAATATAAAAATCAGAGACAACAGCAGGTTCCCATGATCACAGCTCCTCCTTCAGCCATCCTGTCTAGCACCTTGGTTACCTGTGGAAAACAACAAAAATAAGGGTGAGTAACGAATTACTCAGTAAGAATCCCCAACCGGGGTACAATACGATATACATGGTCATCTAGATGAATGTATGCAAGCTATGAATATAAACACAGAATAGAGCACATAGCTTAAATCCACATATAAACCTCGGATGCCAACTCAGGGTCTTAGTACGGAAAAAAATACACCACACAATACGCCCTATACGAGAAACAAGTCCCGACCTCAGCCTGTCTACTGTCGATACGAAAGGTGTACTAGCTCAAGATCCCGAGGAGCTCTCCGGTCGGCGCTGTAATGAGCGTAAGCGCGCACCGCATGCTACTGCAGACTCTGAGGGGTGCCGGGTCTAGTTGAAGCTGCCCAGGTCCAGTCACCATGCCTAACTAAATCTCTGGATCGAAGTCACTGACATAGGGGTGTGAGACCTGGACACGTGAACTATGTCATCCAGAACAACCGCACCTGAGGCTAAGGAACCGGTCGTGGTAGGCTTACACCAGCAAGCCGTCCTTGCCCTAACAGGTGGCAATCAAGGGCTACGGCCGAACACGCTGAGGACGTGCCGACTGTCGGGGATGAGGCAGTGCCAAGTCATCATCCTGACCGTTGGGGCATTTAACAGTCTGCCACCCTCACCCAAGATTGCAGGGCCAACCGTTAGGGTTAGCTAAACCCTAACGGGGATCAGGGATGGAGAACCATCTCGTACGTCCTTGTCATGGATGCAAGTTACGTTATGCATCCGGCCCGGATGATGCTACCTATCTGAACTCTAAACTATAGCAACAACAACAAACAATCCAATACAATCCAATACGTGCTCAACAGATACATCGAACCTAGCATGATACTACAAAGCAAGAACAGATACGAGCATGCCAGAACAGAACAACCTACCATGGACTAACATGAGGAACAACATAGGAAATCATGCCAGGCGGGAATTCAGAACAGAACACCTATCACTAAACATGCTGATAAACAAAAACAAGCATACAAACAACATCACGTAGTATATCGCAGGGCCCACACAACTCCGGTAATAAATCCTTACCTGGCCGGGAGGCAACTACACACAAAATCCTAAGCTGCGATTGATCCCGAGCTAGCTAACGAGAACCTAACAAACATAAAAATAATCACAACCCATAGGCCTAAATATAATAAAATAAATATGACTCGGCTCGAAAGCAACTCACGCGGCACGGCTGACGCGCGGACGGACAGGTTGCACGTTGTGGTCTTCTTTGGCGCTGGCTCTTTGGCGTTAGGGGCCGCCTGCGGGCGCGCCGGGCACACGATCTTGATGGCGCCCGATGATGCAGCTGCGCGCGGATGGGCTTGGCCGGCGCGCGCAGCGCACGCAGCTCGGATAAGCTGGACACGGCGGGCGAGCAGCAACACGGCAAGCGCGCTACCGGCGGGCGACAGTCGCGCGCTGGCTGCACGCGGATGGACGGCCTGGTGCCTGCTGGTGCGATCTGCGCGGGCGGCAATGGCGATCTGGGCGCGATCTGGCCGGCTGGGCTTGCTGGTGGGGGAGACGAAGGCTGCTGGTTGGGGGCTCCTCTCGGCTGGCTGCAACCTAACACAACACACACACACAAGCTTCTATTTACTCGGCTAAACAACACACCAAACGGAGGAGGAGAAGAAGAAGATGAAACTTACCCGGAATGACGATCAGATCTCGGGACTGCTAGGGAGAAGAGAATCGGCTAGAGGAGCTTGGGAGACAAGCTTGGGCGGCAAGATGAGTTTTGGAGAAGAGAGAACAAAAACCTAATTTCTTTTTCATTTAACCAAATGCACCAAAACTCCAAGGAACCAAGGGTAACCAAGATATGTCGCGGAAAGAGCAACAAGAGCTGTCAATAGCTCATCTGGCACGCATCCCCACAGGCTTTCCCAGAGACCCGGGTTCGAATCCCAACTGCAACACAATTTTCCTTTATTTTTACTTTTGCATCAAACCTTGCTCAAACCTATCCACAAAGCCTAAAAACCTACAAGAACCCATCCAATAATTTTAGCAACTATAAAATAACATAAACGGCCCTGACGGCCAGACCAAATTACCAAAATACCCCAAGGGCATACCTGGAAGATCGGGATGAAAACCTGGGCCGTTACACCTCAGGTGCGGTGGTACAGGTTGACATAGTTCACGTGTCCAGGTCTCACACCCCTATGTCAGTGACACCGATCCAGAGATTAGTTAGGCATGAGTCTTGGACTGTGGCGACTTGCCACTAGACCCGCACCCCACGGTTTTGCGAAGATGCGGTGACCGCACACGCTCATTACAACGCCGACTAGAGAGCTCCTCGGGATCTTGAGTTCAGTGCACCTTTCGTATCGACAGTAGACAGGCTGAGGCCGAGACTTGTTTCTCGTATAGGATCGTATCGCGTGGTGGATTTTCCGGAGTAAGACCCTGAGAAGGCATCCGAGGTTTATGTGTGGATTTAAGCTATGTGCTCTCTTCTGTGTTTATATTCTTAGCTTGCATACCTTTATGCTAGATGACCATTTATATCGTATTGTACCCCGGTTAGGGATTCTTACTGAGTAATTCGTTGCTCACCCTTATTTTGTGGTTTTCCACAGGTAACCATGGTGCGAGACAGGATGGCTGAAGAAGGAGTTGTGATCATGGAAACCCATTGTTTCGAACTCTGAGTCTTTTATTTATGTTTTTATGTTTTAAATGTCCTCTGAATGCATGTAGCTGGGCACGGATCCCTTACGTTATTTTCTGGTTGTTTCCCAGATTTTGACACTAATGTAAACCATTTTTGGATTTGAATGTTGAATTAAATCTCTTATCAGAGTACGTTTCAAATTATATTTAGCTTGGAACAGGTACTTGGAAACAGGGACAGGTTCCATGACGTTTTGTGTTGTTTTGAATGGATGTTTTATCGTATTTTGTTTTAATCATAATCTGGCATACAACCTTGCATATTGTTTTCTAAGTTTTAAAGCATGCATTGAGGTAAAGGCCTATTTTAGGACCCCATTCGGGTCGGGTATTTACACCCTAGCATGAGACTAACAGGATACGAACAGAAAATATGGATATGCAAGGATAAGGAAACGACCCTAGCATGATACTACGAACTTAAGCAGGAATCAAAAGCATGCTGGAAGAACAAACCTAGCATGGCACTAACATGAACACAAGCAAACATGCTAGCAAGATTTCAAACACAAGCTGTCCTATAGCTAACATGCTCATAACAGTAACCAAGCATACAAGGCACAATCCTGAAAGCATCGCAGGGTCCACACAACCACGGTAAGAAATCCTTACCTGGAACAAGCAAAAATTAACTACCACAACCAACAAGCAACCCTCGAGCTTCTAAGTGAACCTGAGCAACCTAAGCAATTAATAAAATCATCCTAATTAAACAAACAGCAGCTAACATCTTAGTGTCCAAACGAATAAAGGCTCGGGAATTACCAACCGAGGGCACTAGGTCTCGGCCCAACTCTTGGCAAAGCAAGCTCTCGACGGCAGGTGGGCAGGCAGGGCGAGCGGAACGTCAGGCTTCTGCGCGTGCGGACGAGCGCTGGTGCTACGCTGCTGGGCATGCTGGTACGACAGGGGCTGCGCTGCTGGGCGTGCTGGTGCGGCAAAGGGGCTGCGATCGCCGGACGGCTTGCACTAGAGGACACGGGCTGTAACGGCCCAGTTTTCTATTCCAGTTTCCCAGGTGTTTCAGGTTCAATATTTGATTATTCGGTTGGGCAGTTAAAGCTATTTTAACCCTTAGGGGTATTTTGGTATTTTGCTCCCCGATCAGGATTTGTGGATTTTTAGGATTCTAGGACCATTCCTGCCTTTGTCGAGACTTGATTGTTATTGGTTGCGAGACCCAAGAAGTATGGGCTAGTTGTTCGGAAGTTTGGAAGTGGTTTGGTTATTAGCAAAATTAGTTTTAATTTAAGTGCTTCCATTGGGATTTGAACCCTTGCCCTAAATAATGATTTGGGAGTTTGTCTTAAATGAGTTTTAATAAGGGCAAAAGATTGTTTCAGCCGGGACTCGAAGGAGGAAGCCTTGGGAAGGGAATTTAGGTCTCCAAGGCCTATTTAAACTAGGAAAAAGAAGGAAAAAAGCAAGAAAATTCCCTTTCCCCCTTGTTTTGCTGCACGCACCACCAACACCCCTTTCTCTCTCTCCTTGCCGAAATCACCAAGCCCTAGAGCCGAGCCACCACCCCAGCGCCGCCTTGCATCGCCCAGCCCAGCGCCGCACCGCACCAAGCCAACCAGCCCCGCACCGCACCGAGCCTCCAACCTCAGCGTCGCACTGCACTGAGCCTCTAGCCTCAGCGCCGCACCGTACCGAGCCGCTCAGCCCTGCCTTACCTCGGCCGTTGCATGCCTGCAGCAGGACCACCGACTGCACCGCGCGCCGTTCCCTGCAGCCCAGACGCATCGTCCGCGCGCCGTCCTCGCAGCCCAGACGCCTCGCCCGCGCGCCGTCCCCTCTGACCAGACGCCTCGCCCGCGCGCCCGTTCCATCGCGTCTGCTAGCCTACACTAGCCTGCTTCTGCACGTGTCAACCTCGCGCGATTCCGCGCTTAGCTTCGCGTCTGCCGCACGCCCGAACCTCGCGCGTGCGCCTGCCCGCGCCCGGCCAAGGCTGCTGTCTCGCTCCTTGCCGCCGAGCTTGCCTTCTTTGTGAGGTTGGGGCCGAGACCTTGTGTCTTCTCAATTGGTAATTCATGAGTCTTTTCTCCTTTGGGCCCTAAGTTGTTGGCTGCTGATTATTTATTTAGGATGTTCTTATTGAATGCTTAGGTTACTCGGGTTCG
Source organism: Sicyos edulis (assembly GCA_036507275.1). Lineage (NCBI taxonomy): Eukaryota > Viridiplantae > Streptophyta > Magnoliopsida > Cucurbitales > Cucurbitaceae > Sicyos > Sicyos edulis. Next base: position 12,781,519 of record CM071858.1, read on the forward strand.
CTTAGAAGCTCGAGGGTCGCTTATTGATTTGGGATAGTTATTTCTGCTTGTTTTCAGGTAAGGATTTCTTACCGTGGTTGTGTGGACCATGCGATGTTTTCTTGATTGTGACTTGTATGCCTGTTTACTTTTATGAGCATGTTAGTGGATAGGACAACTTGTGTTTGAATTCCTGCTAGCATGTTTGCTTGTTTGTACATGTTAGTGCCATGCTAGGTTTGTTCTTCCAACATGCTTATGATTCCTGCTTTAAGTTTGTAGTATCATGCTAGGTTAAGTGTGATTGATGTTGATATGTATGTTTAGCCAGGAATCAGTTATTTCGTACTCGTAGTTAGACTTGTAGGGTTTGTCATCATCTAGAGGCTGAGAGTGGACATAACGTACATTGTACCCACCGGTCGGTAGTAGATGTAACGACCCAGGTTTTTCATCCCGGTCTTCCAGGTATGCCCTAGGGGTAATTTGGTAATTTGGTCGGGCCGTTAAGGCCGTTTGTGTCTTTTCCAGTTATTAAAATTATTGGATGGATTTATGTAGGTTTTTGGAGGGATTTGTGGTTTGGTTTGAGCAAGGTTTGATGCAAAAGTAAAAATAAAGGAAATTGTGCTGCAGCTGGGGTTTGAGCCCGGGTCTCCTGGAAAGCTTGTGGGGATGTGTGCCAATTGAGCCATTAGTTGCTCTTGTTGCTCTTTCTGCATCACATCTTAGTTAATCTTGGATCTTTGGTGTTTGGTGCATTTGGTTAAATGAAATAGAAATTAGGTTTGTCCATCTTCTTCTCCAAAGTGTGTGGCGCCCAAGCTTTGCTCTCCATTGCCTTGCCGAATTCTTCATCCTTGCGGCTCCTTTGGATCGATCATCATCATTCCGGTAGGTATCGATCTTCCTCTTCTTCTTCTCATCCGTTTGGTGTCTTTGTTTGGCCAAGTGTGTTTGTGTTGATTGCGGCCCACCGAGAGAAGCCCAACCAAGAAGAATCGTCGCGTCGGCCCAAATTTGCCGTTCGTCCAACAACAAATAGCCTTGTCGTCGCCGGCGGTCCCCACGCCCGATATCTGCCGGCGGCCACTGCCAGACGCCCGGATCGCGCCAGCAAGCAGCCCGGATCGCTGTTCGTCCTCGCCGATCGCTCGCCGCGCCAGAGGCCCTCGCCAGCGCCAGCCCAGCGCCAGCCAGCGTCGCGTCGCGCGCGCCTATCGCGCGCCAGCGCCCGCGCGCCGCTCGGCGGCGCTCGCCCGCACGCCCGAGCGCTTCGCCGCGCGCTGCCTCGTCTCTGCCGTGCACCCGTGCGTGCCTTGATTGCCGCGTCTGCAGCCGCGCGCCAGCGCCCATCCGAGTCTTGCAGCCAGCGCCACCACTGCCGTGCTAGCACGCCAAAGAACTCCAAGTTCGTGTCGCCGTGCCGCGTGAGTGCCCCGAGCCGAGCTTGTTGCTTCTATTGTTTTTAGACGTTTTAGATGCTAATTATTATTGGTTTGCTAGGTTCCCGCCGCTAGCTCGGGATTGTTCCGCACTTTAAGATTTGTGTGTAGAAGCCTCCCCGACCAAGGTAAGGATTTCTTACCGAGTTGTGTGGGCCTGCGGTATATTTGTGATTGTTGTTTTGTATGCTGTGTATGATTATTAGCATGTTTAGCCCTAGGTGCTCTGTTTCAATTCTGATCGGCATGAACTCTTGTATTGTTTCTCATGTTAGCCCATGCTAGGTTGCTCCATTCTGGCATGTTCGATATTTGTTCTTGCTTCGTAGTATCATGCTAGGTTCCTTGTATCTGTTGAGCACGTATTGGACTGCATTGATTGAATTGTTATTATTGCTATGGTTTAGAGTTCAGGTAGGTAGCATCATCCGGGCCGGATGCATAACGTAACTTGCATCCCCGACAGGGACGTACGAGATGGTACTCCGTCCCTGATCCCGTTAGGGTTAAGCTAACCCCAACGGCTGGCCCTGCAATCTTGGGTGAGGGTGGCAGACTGTTAAATGCCCCAACGGTCGGGATGATGACTTGGCATTGCCTCGTCCCGGCGATCGGCACGCCGTCCTTAGCGTGTTCGGCCGTAGCCCTTGAGTGCCACTGTTAGGGCAAGGACCGCTTCTGGTGTAAGCCTACCACGACCGGTTCCTTAGCCTTAGGTGCGATGGTACAGTGACATAGTTCCGCGTGTCCGTGTCTCACACCCTATGTCGGTGACACCGATCCGGAGAGATTTAGTTAGGCATGGTGGTCGAACTCGGGGCGGCTTGCCACTAGACCCGCACTTCCCCAGTTTGTAGTAGCATGCGGTGCGCGCTTACGCTCATTACACGCCATCGAGAGCTCCTCGGGATCTTGAGCCGATGCACCTTTCGTGACGACGATGAGATGAGCAGCCGAGGCCGGGACTTGTTCCCGTATAGAGCGTATAGTGTGTTGTGGTATTTCCGGACTAAGACCCTGAGTTGGCATCCGAGGTCCAAGTGTGGACTTAGCTATGTGCTCCGCTCTGTGTTTGTACTCATAGCTTGCATACATTCTTCTAGATGATCATGTATATCGTATTGTACCCCGGTTGGGGATTCTTACTGAGTAATTCGTTACTCACCCTTATTCTGTGGTTTTCCACAGGTAACCAAGGCGGGAGACAGGATGGCTGAAGGAGGAGCTGTGATCATGGAATCCTGCTGTCATCTCTCCACTTTTTATTATATCATGACTCTCTTGACTTTTGTTATTTCCCCTGAATGCATGTAGACGGGCACGGAGCCCTAGGATGTTTTCTTACGTTTTATGGATTCCAGCATATTTGTACTTGTGGAATGTTTAAATGGTTTAAATAAATCTCTGATCAGAGTATGCTTTTAGAAATGTATGTTTTGATTGTTGAATGTTTCTGTTTTTACTTGGGATCCGAAATTTATTTTTCATAATGTCTTTTATTTTGAATACATGCATTGGGGTAAAGGCCCATTTAGAGCCCCTTTTGGGTCGGGTCTTTACTGATTGGTATCGAGCTTCGAGTCATAGATTCTGTAGAGATCGACCTTTTGTTGTAGGTCATCCTTCCATGATCACCAAAGACTCGGACGACCATCAGTGTACGCCTAGGTTTATTGTTTTAGAAAGAAAAAGGGTTAAGAATTTACAATACCTTTCATCTAGTGTATGCCTTGTTTGGTGTTGTGAAGTGGTGACAGGCATGTTTTGATTCGTTGTTGGTTTGGATGTAGATCGCCAAAGATGCATGCCATCCTGCATCGGGGAGGAGGTTCGAGAGCGGTCGAGGTATCGGGATCGGATCTCGATCTCGCGGGGACATCGTCCCAAGCCGAGATCGATGGCATTCCACCAAAGAGCGCCTCTGTTACGCCTAGAGCGGGCGTTGAGGCTACTGAGCGCCGTGAGATCGCTCCCGGAGCGTAATTTGCTGAGTCTATGAGGGCTTTTATGGTCGACATGTTGAGTGACCAGAGGCGCGAGACCTGTGCCTTGTTGGCGTATGGCGGGAAGAGTCCCGAGCCCGCATTGAGCGGCTAACTCGATTGGTTCAAAGAGCACGCAGTAGCACCTCCACTCCACAGAGCAAGTAGCCCCAGAGGCGGATATGGCGGAGGGTGCCGAGGAGTTGGGTAGGTGGTGAAGGATTTTGTGAAGTGGAAGCACGAGAAGTTTGATGCCACCGGTGATGCGTTAGCGGCAGCCAGTGGATTGCCCATTTGGAGTACACCTTCCCGATCATGGTGTGCCCCGATATTCAGAGGCCGAGGTGTGCGGCTCATGTGCTAGGAGGCACAATGAGATGGTGGTGGGAGTCCACCTTGAGCGAGAGACCACTGGGTCTCCACCCGCTACTTGGGAGTTCTTCAAGGCCGAGTTCAAGGTAAAGTTCATCGGTGATGAGGCTCAAGAGAAGATGGTGGAGCTCTTCCGGAACTCAAGCGGTTCGATTCCATTGAGGAATATGAGAGGAAGTTCTCGGAGTATGGATATTTTGCTCCGCAGATTGATAGCCACCCTAGAGTGAAGATTCGGAAGTTCATATCTGGGATTGAGGCGGTGTTTTTCAGATGTCGTGGCTCGTGCCCCCGACACTTATGCTAGGGTCATGTCGATTAGCCCCGATCTATAATGGGAAGTATCCTGCTGAGCGGGTTGTTGCCGCTCTGCTCGGCCGTCCTATCCTAGCACTGTGGGGCGAAGAGGAAGTTTGATTTTTCGGGAGGCGGCCAGCGCGCCAAGGGCGATTTAGAACAGAGATCGTGAGAGCTCCACCCGTTTCAGCCCGGCACAGCGGGAGGACCCGAGCGAGTTCCCGCTTGTGCTACTTGTGGGAAAGTCCACGCTAGAGCTTGTCAAACTGGACCTAGATTGTGTTTCCGTTGTGGTAGAGAGGGCACATGGCCCGTTTTTGTGATCACCAATGATGGCGGCTCGGCCAATGAGCAGCGAGCAGTCGAGTGTTTGCTACGACTCGTCAGAAGCCGAGCGCATTTGATGCCGCTGTATGGCGAGTGCGCTTCTTGTTTTAGATCACCGCGCATTTGTCTTGTTTGATTCTCGGTTCTATGCATTCATTTGTATCTGTGTTGTTTGGCTGAGCATGCTAAGTTAAGACTAGAGCCTCTAGGTTTCGAGTTATCTGCTGCAACTCCTTCGGGAGTTAATATGTTGGCTAGAGATAAGATTAGGGATGGCCGGATCGAGATATCCGGAGAGTTGCTTGTGGCTACGCTCATAGTTCCGCCTATGAGCGGTTTTGATGTGATTCTTGGTATGGAGTGGTTAGTCGCTAACCACGCGTTGATTGACCGCCACTTTGGAAAGAAGTAGTGTTCGGGCCGCCAGTCGGCCCACTTTTAAGTTTCGTGGAGTCCAGGTGGAGTTTGCCCGCCGATGGTGTCACCGTGAAAGCTCGTCGCTTGCTAGCTCATGGAGCTTGGGGCTATCTAGCCAAGTTGTGCGGGAGAGCGCCTCGCTGTCTCGCTGATCAGTGCCGGCCGTGCGTAAGTTTGCGGACGTGTTTCAGGAGTTACGGGGTTGCCCCCAAGAGAGAGGTTGACTTCACAATTGAGCTCGAGCCGTGGACCCTCCCTATCTCGAAGGCTCCGTGATCGTATGGCGCCAGTGAGTTAAAGGAACGAAAGATTCGATTGCAGGAGATGTTAGATCGAGGGTTCATCCGTCCGAGTGTGTCCCCGTGGGAGCACACATTACGCTTGTGAAAAAGAAGGATGGTTCTATGCGCTTATGTATTGATTACCGCGAGCTTAATAAGGTGTGATGAAGAATAAGTATCCGCTGCCCGTATTGACGATTTGTTCTATCGGCTTGGGAGCTTCCGTTCTCCAAGATAGATCTGAGATCCGGTTACCATCGATTCATGGATCGGGGATGCCGACATTCCTAAGACGACTTTCGTGTCTAGATATGGTCACTATGAGTTTGTGGTCATGTCGTTTGGATTGACCAATGCCCCAGTTTGTTCATGGACATGATGGATAGGGTGTTCAAATCATTTTTGGACAACTTCATCATCGTGTTCATTGACGATATTCTCGATTTATTCGAGGTCTAAAGAAGACCATGCAGAGCATTTGAGGCGAGTATTGGCGGCTTTGAGGGAAAACCACTTTATGCGAAGTTTTCCAAATGTGATTCTCTGTTTGGAGCGGTGGCCTTCCTAGGCCACGTGGTTTCGAGTGGGTATAGCCGTGGACCCCGCGAAGATTGAGGCCGTGAGTTCATGGGCCAAGCCGACTTCTTGATTCCGAGATTCGCAGCTTTTCTGGTTTTGGCAGGTTACTACCGTCGGTTCGTCAAGGACTTTTACGCTATAGCCTCGCCCCTCACTCGTCCGCGAGGAAGGGTGTCGAGTTTGTTTGGGGCAGCAAAGGTGTGATGAGAGCTTTGCCGTGCTCAAGCGCGCTTTGACTTCAAAGACTGTGTTGGCGATCCGGAGGGGACAGTGGTTTCATAGTTTACAATGATGCTTCCAAGTTTGGTTTAGGTTGTGTGTTGATGCAAAGACGGGGAAGGTCATCGCCTATGCTTCCGTCGCTTGAAACCGTATGAGCGAAACTACCCGACTCACGATATGGAGTTGGCGGCGATGGTGTTTGCAATCAAGATCTAGAGGCATTACCCGTATGGTGAGCGGATTCGATGTTTACCGATCACGAGCCTCAAGTATCTGCTTACTCGTAAGGAGTTGAATATGAGGCGAGAGAGATGGTTAGAGTTGGTAAAGGATTATGATCATGAGATTTTGTACCATCCGGTAAAGCCAATGTAGTGGCCGATGCTTTGAGTAGAAAGACGTCGCACTCGCGCGGCGTTGTTGAGTTCCCACCAGTTTGCGGAGAGTTCGAGCGGGCCGAGGTTGCAGATGTTGTTGGGTGAGGTTACCGCCAGTAGCTCGATTGGATATTCTCACCGTCGATTAGGCGTGGATTATAGACGGCCAGTTAGGTGACCCCGCACTTAAGAGATTGGTTGTGAGAGTTAGTCTTGTGAAACTTTGACTTTGTATATTCACGAGGCATGGTGGTTGACTTATAGAGGCCGGTTGTGTGTTTGGACATTGCGAGATTGGCGAGCGAGTTGCTCTCGAGAGGCCTGAGCTTCCCCATTTGCTTGGCACCACAGGGTACCAAGATGTATCGGAGACTTTGCTGCACCTTACGGTGGATGGGAATGAAGAGAGATGTGGCGAGTTTGTCGGCGCCGTGTCTCACTTGTCGACAAGTGAAGGCACCCGGCAGAGGCCAAGCCGGTTTGTTGCAACCACCGAGTGTGCCCCATCGGAAATGGGAAGAGATCTCCATGGACTTTATCTCTCGGTTTGCCAAGGACTCAGAGGAAGTTCTCTCGATTTGGGTGATAGTCGACCGTTTGACCAAGAGCGCACACTTCATTCCCGGTAGAGACACTTATACCGTGGAACAATGGCGCAGCTTGTTTTTGGAACAGATCATCCGTTATCATGGTGTGCCGGTGAGGATTGTGTCCGATCGTGACTCGCGGTTCACTTCTCGCTTTAGAGCGCTCCGAAGGGTTTGGGCACAGAGTGCGCCAAAGACCTGACTTTTCACCCTCAAACGGATGGTCGACCGAGAGACGAAGAATCGATTCTCGAGGATATGTTGAGGGCTTGTGTGTTGGATTTCCCGCAGATTGGGACCATATTCAGTTTCTGATGGAGTTTGCCTATAACAACGATTACGATCGGCGATCTGATGGCTCCATTCGAGGCATTGTATGGTAAGCGTTATCCGGTCCCCGTGTTCGGGAAGAGGTTGGTGATAGACGAGTTTTGGGTCCCGAGTTCACTGCAGTTGACCAATGGTGCGGTCACGAGAAGATTAGAGCTCGTATGTTGACAAACTCGAGCAGGAAGCGAGAAGAGTTACGCCGATGTTCGGCGTCGGGATTGGAGTTTGAGGTTGGTCGCATGTGTTCCTTAAGGTTGCTCCGAGAGGATTGGCGAGTTGCTTACCGGTTAGCCCTACCTCCGTCACTACTCGGCGGTGCATAGTGTTTTTCATGTATCGATGTTGAGGCGGTATGTGCCGGACCCGTCGCACATTGTGGACTTTGAGCCTTTGCGGTGAATGAGGATTTGAGCTTCGAGGAGAAGCCGGTGAGGATCCTTGCCTTTGAGACCAAGACGTTGCGTGTCGCGAGATTCGTTTAGTAAAGGTTCATGGGAAGAATCGGGGTTCGAGGAAGCCACTTGGGAGCGGGAAGACGAGATGAGATTGCATTATCCCGAAATGTTTTGATCTTAAGGACTTTCGAGGACGAAAGTCATAAAAAGGAGAGAATATTGTAACGACCCAGTTTTCATCCCGGTCTTCCGTATGCCCTAGGGGTAATTTGGTAATTTGGTCGGGCCGTCGGGGCCGTTTGTCTCTTTCCAGTTATTAAAATTATTGGATGGATTTATGTAGGTTTTGGAGGGATTTGTGGTTTGGTTTGAGCAAGGTTTGATGCAAAAGTAAAAATAAAGGAAATTGTCTTTGCAGTGGGGTTTGAGCCCGGTCTCTGAAAGCTTGTGGGGATGTGTGCCAATTGAGCCATTAGTTGCTCTTGTTGCTCTTTCTGCATCACATCTTAGTTAATCTTGGATCTTTGGTGTTTGGTGCATTTGGTTAAATGAAATAGAAATTAGGTTTGTCCATCTTCTTCTCCAAAGTGTGTGGCGCCCAAGCTTTGCTCTCCATTGCCTTGCCGAATTCTTCATCCTTGCGGCTCCTTTGGATCGATCATCATCATTCCGGTAGGTATCGATCTTCCTCTTCTTCTTCTCATCCGTTTGGTGTCTTTGTTTGGCCAAGTGTGTTTGTGTTGATTGCGCAACACCGAGAGAAGCCCGACCAAGAAGAATCGTCGCGAGTCCAGGTAGCCACTCGCCGCGCCAGATCCGCCTAGCGGCCTTGCCGTTTCGTCCAGCAGCCAGGCAAGCAAGCCTTGTCGTCGCTTCGCCGATCCCCACGCCCAGATCTGCCGGCGCGACCTGCCAGACGCCGGATCGCGCCAGCGGCAGCCCGATCGCCGCTCGTCGTCCTCGCTTTGATCGCTCGCCGACGCCAGAGGCCCTCGCCAGCGCGCCGCGCGCCAGCCACGTCCTCGTGTCCCCGCGACGCCAGCGCCCGCGCCGCGCGCCGCCGCCGCTGCGCCGCCCGCACGCGCCAGACGCTTCGCCCGCGCGCGCGTCCTGCCGTGCCGTGCCATGCTTGCCGCGCGCGCGCCGGCAGCCCCACCACTGTCGTGCGGCTGCCGCCAAACTCCAAGTTCGTGTCGCGCGTGCGCGCGTGAGTGCCCTGAGCCGAGCTTGCTCGTTCTATTGTTTTTAGACGTTTTAGATGCTGATTATTATTGGTTTGCTAGGTTCCCGCCGCTAGCTCGGGATTGTTCCGCAGCTTAGGATTTGTGTGTAGAAGCCTCCCGACCAAGGTAAGGATTTCTTACCGGGAGTTGTGTGGGCCTCGGTATATTTGTGATTGTTGTTTTGTATGCACGTGTATGATTATTAGCATGTTTAGCCCTAGGTGCTCTGTTCAATTCTGATCGGCATGAACTCTTGTATTGTTTCTCATGTTAGCCCATGCTAGGTTGTTCCATTCTCGCATGTTCGATATCTGTTCTTGCTTCGTAGTATCATGCTAGGTTCCTTGTATCTGCTGAGCACGTATTGGACCGCATTGATTGAATTGTTATTATTGCTATGGTTTAGAGTTCGTGGTAGCATCATCCGGCCGGATGCATAACGTAACTTGCATCCCCGATGCGGACGTGCGAGATGGTACTCGTCCACGATCTCGTTAGGGTTTAGCTAACCCTAACGGCCGCCCCGCAATCTTGGGTGAGGGTGGCGGTATTAAATGCCCCAACGGTCGGGATGATGACTTGGCATTGCCTCGCCCCGGCGATCGGCACGCCCTCGGCGTGTTCGGCCGTAGCCCTTGATTGCCACTTAGTTAGGCAAGGACCGCTTCTCGGTGTAAGCCTACCACGACCGGTTCCTTAGCCTCGGTGCGGTGGTACATGCCGACATAGTTCACGTGTTCGTGTCTCACACCCTATGTCGGTGACACCGATGCGAGAGATTTAGTTAGGCATGGTGGATCGAACACGGCGGCTTGCCACTAGACCCGGCACCCCCTGTAGTTTGCGGTGCAGCATGCGGTGCGCGCTTACGCTCATTACAGCGCGATCGGAGAGCTCCTCGGGATCTTGAGCCGATGCACCTTTCGTGACGACGAGAGGCAGCCGAGGCCGGACTTGTTCCCGTATAGAGCGTATAGTGTGTTGTGGTATTTCCGGACTAAGACCACGAGTTGGCATCCGAGGTCCAAGTGTGGACTTAGCTATGTGCTCCGCTCTGTGTTTGTACTCATAGCTTGCATACATTCTTCTAGATGATCATGTATATCGTATTGTACCCCTGTTGGGGATTCTTCTTGAGTAATTCGTTACTCACCCTTATTCTCGTGGTTTTCCACAGGTAACCAAGCGGGAGACAGGATGGTCAAGGAGGAGCCGTGATCATGGAATCCTGCTTTCATCTCCGACCATTTTATTATATCATGACTCTTGACTTTTGTTATTTCCCCTGAATGCATGTAGACGGGCACGGAGCCCTAGGATGTTTTCTTACGTTTCATGGATTCCAGCATATTTGTACTTGTGGAATGTTTAAATGGTTTAAATAAATCTCTGATCAGAGTATGCTTTTAGAAATGTATGTTTTGATTGTTGAATGTTTCTGTTTTTACTTGGGATCCAAAATTTATTTTTCATAATGTCTTTTATGTTGAATACATGCATTGGGGTAAAGGCCCATTTAGAGCCCCTTTTGGGTCGGGTCTTTACAGTAGAGCGAAGCATAACGTACCTTGCTTCCCCCCGACAGCCGATGTGGATTAGCTACCTCATCGGCATAAGCCTAGTTTGTATCTTGCTAGAGCGGAACCCTGCCAACGGTGCAAGCCTTTCTTGGTCGGTTCTTAACTTCAGGTTGGTGGTACAGGCTGCACAGATGAGTGTCGAGGGCCTCGTACTACTGTGTTCAGTGACACTGCTTCCAAGCCTTTGGGCATGCGTACCTAGCCCGCGAAGTTTGTACTTAGGCCCCAACATTTACGCCGGTTGCAGCAGCATGCAGTGTGCGCGCACACGCGTTATTCGCCGGTTCGGAGAGCTCCCCCGGGCTAATGTTCGTGAGTACACCAGTTTCTTCCAGTTTAGAGACAGACTTCGGGTACTCTCCCGTTAGTCCAGATTTATTAGCGAGGGTAAGAGGCCCTTGAGGACACCCATTGGGATTGGTTTTACAGCTAATCATATGGTCGAGGCAGAGAGACCCTCGCGGGTGTCAGACATCTTTTGGGATCAGTTTTTGAGCTGATCATTTGGCCGAGGGAGAAAGACCCTCGGAGATGTCCCGGGATTGGTTATGAGAACCAATCATGAGGCTGGAAGTAGGAGACTTTCGAGGACTCCGGATTTTTCTTGTGAGCTCGTTGAGCTAAGATCCGTGTTGATATCTGTTTGCATGTGTACTAGGTTGCTAGATTATTGATTGCATCGTATCGTACCCCGGTCGGGGTTTCTTACTGAGTATGTTCATACTCACCCTTACTGTGGTTTTCCACCAGGTAACTTGGGGCAAAGACCGGCAAATAGCGCGAGGGAGCCGAGGGATCACGGATCTCTTGACACTCTGTTGTGTCTTTACTTTTATGTTTGATTTCAGCATGTAGTTGGACATGTGTCCGTAGGGAAAACTTATTCATCGTAGCTTTGAACTATCTTTTATGTTTTTTTAAGAAAAGTACGAATCAGTCACTGTTTTAACTTGAATGGTTTGCTTAATGAATATTTAGTTTGTTTTAATGTTTTCCTGTAACGGCCCAGGTTTTCATCCCGGTCTTCCAGGTAGGCCCTAGGGGTATTTTGGTAATTTGGTCGGGCCGTCAGGGCCGTTTATGTATTTTCCAGTTGTTAAAAATTATGGGATGGACTTATATAGGTTTTTGAGGCTTTGTGGATGTGTTTGGGCATGGTAAGATGCAAAAGTAAAAATGAAGGGTAATTGTGTTGCAGCTGGGATTCGAACCCGGGTCTCCAATAAGCTTGTTGGGTTGCGTGTCAGTTGAGCCAATGGGTGCTCTTATTACTCTTTCCGCGTCATATCTTGGTTAGCCTTGGATCATGGGAGTTTTGGAGCTTTTGATTAAAAGAAAAGAAAATAGGGTTTTGTCTTTCTTCTCCAAAAACACCATTGCCGCCCAAGCCATTCTCTCCCAAGCCCCAAGCCGACTTCCATCTCCAAAGCAGCCCCATGATTCGATCGTCATTCTGGGTAAGATTCTTCGTCCTCTTCATCTTCTCCAATAGGTGTTCTTGCTGGCCGAGTGAAAAGAGGATGTGTGTGTGTGTTTTGTGCAAATGAAGCCGAGAGGAACCACCGAGCGAACAGATCGCTTGACCGTCGCCTCGCCGCACGCGCACAGCGAAGAGCCGCCGCGCAGCCGCCGCGACGCACCCGATCGCCAAAGAAGTATGTCGCATGCACCCGATCGCCCAGCAGTAGGCCGTCGCAGCCATCGCGTGCACCAGATCGCCCATTCTGCTTCGCGTCGCTCGTCCGCGCGCCCGCTTCTCGTCCGCGCGCCCGCTTCTCATCTGTACTCCGCGCTCGCGCGCCCTTGTCTCGTTCGCATCTCGTCCACACGTCCGCGCCCGCACGCCTGAGCCCTAGTGCCGTGCCCGGCCGCGCCCGTGCGTCGTGCAGCACGCAGCCCGCCAGCAGCCACCGCAAAGACGCCAAACAGCTGCACCGCCCAAAGATCATCCACGCTTGTGCAGCCTGTCCGTCCGCTCGTCAGCCGTGCCGCGTGAGTTGCTCCCGAGCCGAGCCCTATTTATTTTATTATATTTAGGCCTATGGATTGTGATTGTTGTTGTGTTTGTTAGGTTCTCGTTAGCTAGCTCGGGATCGATCGCAGCTTAGGAATTCTTGTGTGTAGTTGCCTCCCGACCAAGGTAAGGATTTCTTACCGGAGTTGTGTGGGCCCTGCGATATTATATGTGATTGTTGTTTGTATGCTTGTTTGTGTTTATCAGCATGTTTAGTGATACGTGCTCTGTTCTGAATTCCTGACTGGCATGACTTCTTATATTGATTCTCATGTTAGTCCATGCTAGGTTGTCCGTTCTGGCATGCTCGTTATCTGTTCTTGCTTCGTAGTATCATGCTAGGTTCGTTGTATCCGTTGAGTACGTATTGGATTGTTTGCTGTTGATGTTATAGTTTAGAGTTCAGATAGGTAGCATCATCCGGGCCAGGATCCATAAAGTACCTTGCATCCACGGCAGGGACGTACGAGACAGTACTCCGTCCCTCATCCCCCGTTAGGGTTTAGCTAACCCTAACGGCAAGCCCTGCAATCTTGGGTGAGGGTGGCAGACTGTTAGATGCCCCAACGGTCGGGATGATGACATGGCATTGCCTTGTCCCCGCGATCGGCACGTCTTGGCGTGTTCGGCGGCAGCCCTTGATTGCCACCGTTAGGGAAGGGCGGCTTCTGGTGTAAGCCTACCACGACCGGTTCCTTAGCCTCAGGTGCGGTGGTTCAGGCTAACATAGTTCACGTGTCCAGGTCTCACACCCCTATGTCAGTGATACCGATCCAGAGATTTAGTGTAAAGACCCGACCCGAATGGGGTACAAAATAGGCCTTTACCTAATGAATGTGTTCAAAACTTAAAGACAATATGCAAGAATGGTTTTCGGATTCTATGTGAAAACTAAAACATACAAACATCCATTTAAAAAGTCAATACAAAATTCCCAAACTCATCCCTGTTTTCCAAGCACTGCTCCAAGGAAAATACATTTCCAAAACTCACTCTGATCAGATATTTATTTAAAACATTCAAAACTTTCCAATAGTTACAACTGTGCTAGAATCCAGAAAATCAGTCAGAAAACAACCTAGGGCTCCGTGCCCAGCTACATGCATTCAGAGGAAAATAAAACATAAAGAATCATAGACATAAACTCAGGAATTCAGAACAGATCACCTATCACTAAACATGCTGATAAACACAAACAAGCATACAAACAACAATCGCATAATACATCGCAGAGCCCACACAACTCCGGTAAGAAATCCTTACCTGGTCGGAAGGCAACTACACACAAGAATCCTAAGCTGCGATCGATCCCGAGCTAGCTAATGAGAACCTAACAAGCACAATAATTATCACAATCTATAGGCCTAAATATAATAAAATAAACAAGGCTCAGCTCGGGAGCAACTCATGCAGCACTGCTGACGAGCAGACGGATAGGTTGCATGGTCGGGGCTGCTGCTGTGCGCTGATGGGCGCAGATGGGCGCGCAGCAGGTCGCTGGCTGGCGTCCGCGCTGCTCTTCTGGCTACTCTGACAGTCTTTGGGCGAATCTATTTGCTCAGGCTGGGTTAGGCGTCTGGGCGATGGGGCTGCTGCTCGGCTGACTGCACAACCTCAAAATCAAATCTTCCCTCTCTCGGCCAGCAAGAACAGAACCATAACTAAAGAGAGAAAGGGCGATCGAGATCACTTACCCGTGATGACGAACGAGGCTGCGAGGGAGAAGGAAATCGACTTGGGGCTTGGGAGAGAAGGGCTTAGGCGGCCAAGGAGCTTTTTGGAGAAGAAACCCAAAAACCTAATTTCCTTTCATTTAATCAAATGCACCAAAACCCAAAGGGCTCAAGGCTAACCAAGATATGCCGCGGAAAGAGTAACAAGATCACCTGGTGGCTCAACTGGCAAGGCCCTGCTCTAGCACATAAGGCCACCCTGGCTTGAACCCCGGCTGTTGCAACTTTAAATCCCTATTTTACTTTTGCATCTCACCATGCCCAAACACATCCACAAAGCATCAAAATCCTACCTAAGACCATCCAATAATTTTAGCAACTGAAAAAGACATAAACGACCCCGACAACCCGACCAAAAGTACCAAAATACCCCTAGGGTAAGTCTTTTGGGACATAAGCATAAGCATAAGCACCCTTACTGAAAAAGACATAAGCATCAAAGTCTTTTGGGATCAGTTTTTGAGCTGATAATTTGGCCGAGGGAGAAAGACCCTCGGAGATGTCCCGAGATTGGTTATGAGAACCAATCATGAGGCCGGAAGTAGGAGACTTCCGAGGACTCCGGATTTGCCTTGTGACCTCGTTGAGCTAAGATCCGTGTTGATATCTGTTCGCATGTGTACTAGGTTGCTAGATGATTGATTGCATCGTATCGTACCCCGGTCGGGGTTTCTTACTGAGTATGTTCATACTCACCCTTACTATGGTTTTCCACGGGTAACTTGGGGCGACAAGGCAAATGAAGAGAGAGAGCGAGGATCATGGATGCTGCTGACACTCTGTTGTGTCTTTACTTTTATGTTTGATTTCAGCATGTAGTTGGACATGTGTCCGTAGGGAAAACTTATTCATCGTAGCATTGAACTATCTTTTATGTATTTTTAAGAAAAGTACTGATCAGTCACTGCTTTAACTTGAATGGTTTTGCTTAATGAATATTTAGTTTGTTTTAATGTTTTCCACTCTTATGTTTGAAAAGTTTTTCAATTCGACCCCTGGTTGGGTCATTTATGCTTTTCAATTGCATGCTGAGTAAAGACCTAGGTTTAGTACCATTTTTCGGGTCGGGGCTTTACACGGCAATCGGTTGCTTGTGACGACGGGCGACGGCAACGCCGGCTTCGCTTCGCGCAGAGATGCGACGAGCGCGAGCTGGGGCGCGCGCGGACGTCGAACGCAGCACTGCCCACTGTCTGCGCGCGATGCAGGTGACGACGTGCGGCTCTGCGGGCGGGCTGCGACCACTGCTATGGGGCTCTTTGTAGAGCTTTGCTTTGCAGTCTGTGCCCACTGGGCCGGGCAACAACGTGTGTCTGCAGGCGTCACGGTGGGCGACGGCTAGACTCGGTTGGGCAGAAACACACACACAAGCTCCCGGTTCTTGACTCTTGGAGGACGGCAAGGTGAGAAGGAGAGGATGAGGGAGAAAGCGGCAAGGAGCAAGGGTGAAATATGCTTTCTTGATTTTCTTTTTAATTTAAATAAGCCTTGGTGATCTAAAATCCCTTCCCAGGGCATACCTCCTTCGAGTCCCAGCTGAAACAATCTTTTCTCTTTAATAAAACTCATTTAAATCAAGCTTCCAAAACACCATTAGGTCAAGGGTTCAAATCCCAATGAAAGCACTTTAATTATCATTAATTTTGCTAATAACCAAATCACCTCTAAACTTCCAAACAACTAACACCAACTTCTTTGGTCTTGCAACCAACAACAATCAAGCCTCGATAGAGGGCAGGAATGACCCTGGAATCCAGAAAATCCACAAACCCTGATCGCGGAGCAAAAAGACCAAAATACCCCTAAGGGTTAAAATAGCTTTAACGGCCCAACCGAACAACCGAATATTGACCAAGAAACACCTGGGAAACCGGAATAGAAAACTGGGCCATTACAATACTCCCTCCTTTTAAGACTTTCGTCCCCGAAAGTCCTAAGACGAAAACAACTCTAGGAAATCTCCACTGATCCTTAACCAACCGAACTCCCGGTTAAGACAACACTAGTCCTTCTTCGAAATCCAAACCCTCTTGGGTTCCCAAAGGCTTAATGCCATAATGACATCGAGTCTGCCACAAACTATCTTACCCAAGACTGGACATACACTGAACTCCGAGGAAAGAGATGCGATAGTGCTAGTCGGTAAGCCACATCCTCAAACTCGCACCAACTCTCAAACGGTCTTACAACCCTAGGGCTCACTTATCCCTACTGACCCAACTCAGAACGCCTCTCTATGGTGCTACTCTCAGCAAACTTGTGGACTGGTCTCAAGCTCTAAAACTCTACGCCACACACCGGCGTAGCTTCTCTTAATGCTCACAGCTGTTAACGAACAACCTCAACCCTACACCATGCTGGCCAAACAACTGAACCTCCCAGGTTCCAGAAACTAACCGACCTACTCTTACTTCACAAGAGACCAACGAACTCCAATGTTTGCCTACAAAACTCAACGGAATCCTTCCGAACCACCATTTGGCGACTGATCCTAAAGGCAAACTTCACCAACTGGTACGAGTTCACAACACTTAAGCAACCATCTTAAAGAGAAATCGTCGCACCAAAGCCAAGGGGCACATTCCTGGTTCACCAAACGGCTAACACCACTCACACCAACTAAAACTTCAGCTGCGACCACCTCTAAACGACAAGGTCCAGGCACAGGCTCCACTCAGCCAAACCAACAAACTGGAGCCCCTCATCGGTCGACCACAAACTTTCCCATGCAATCCTACCAGCAACTACCCTAAGAGAACATCGCCAGCCAAGGAAGCAACCAACAATCCTCTCATGTCAATCTCGAGAAGTAAGGAAGAAAACAACACGGGGATACCTGCAACTCAACAGCTTGAGGATAAAAACTCAAAGGTCTAACCAACCAATGCCACGGCACCACTATGCCAACCTACTCAACTTTTGCTCATCTAAATGCCAACTACGAACGCGCAACAACTAGGAGCAAAGCCTGAGAAAGGCTTGCTCTGCAGAACTCAACTCAAGCTTACAACGAGCGATGCTCGCCTCCAAGGACATGCAACTCTCAAGTCCAACTGGCTAATCAAAAGACTTCCTCCTTTTAGCTTAGGCCTATCTCATCTTCCAACCAGAAACTCCACACCAGGAACATCTCAAGGAATACGAATAACGACAACCACAATGCTAGCGGATCGCAAGCAACACGAACCGACAAGGCTACCTCAAAAGTTAAGGCTCGAGGCTGGCACCCACGGTGCAACTCAACGACCATAGAAACTAGGGGTTCCTCAAACTCCAATGATCCAACAACTTCTAGCAGCAACTCAACTGCTTAAACTGGCTGACCACCGTCCTCACGGGGTCGAACAACTTGCCGCTTGCTATCAACACCACGCAGGAATTCCTCTGGCTAGGCTGACCGCTGTGCCACCCAGATCAACTACACAACTCAGGAGCTACGCTGACTCCTTCTAAATGGGGACGATTCCCTAGCAAGCGGACTTCCGAAGGACAACGAACTTCACACATGCTCGTTGTCTTGCTCAAACCCAAGGGAAACAACAACCAACTCTCTCGGAAGCAACACCAGAGAGATTCCACAATCAATTAAACCACCAACTTAGAACTAGCAGTACTTACCCCAAACACCGAAGGAGGTGTCAACTCCCGAACTTCCCAAACAATAACAAGTCCTCAGGTCCACACCTGCTTGCTCCAACCAAGCTATCTCTTAAAACAACAAGGGAACCAAACCTTGGTCAACGCCAAGCACTAACTTGATAACAGTTTCGAAACCAACGCGGAGGTACTAAAAACAATACTAGCTTGTCAACCGACTACAAGCTTCCAGCAACTCAACCGAGGAACACTGCCTGGGTCTGACTTAGCTCTGGTGAGGCTCTCCACAACTTAGGGTTCCTCCGATCACCCTCCGACACACACTGTCGTCAAACGGTCTAACAGACAACTGGCTACATGGGCACAACTCTCTCCAGCATCTCAACTATGCTGGCCCGCTCCAACTCCTCGAAAAACCAAGAAGACCAGAAATGCTACAGAAGGTGTCATCCTCGCACTTTAAACATCAGCCACATAGTAGCTTCTACCCAGGGTAAGGATCCGAACAACAAGAAATTCCTCTACCCAGGTCAAGGGACAACTAGCATAACTTGCCTAAGCAAACAAGCCGGCTACAAGCACGGTATCCTTACAACCAAAGTTAGGGCATGTAAGGACCCGACCCGAATGGGGCTCTAAATGGTCCCTTACCTCAATGCATGCATACAAATCAACACTAGAATTTGCAATAGGGTTGTTTCAGATTCTAAGTAAAAACCAAAAAAACCGGCAAAAGTTCATTTAAAAAGTCAATACAAAATTCTTGAAACTCATCCCTGTTTCCCAAGCACTGCTCCAAGACAAATACATTTCCAAAACTTACTCGACGATCGAGATTTATTAAAAACATACAACTTTACAACATTTACAACAATGCTAGAATCCAGAAATACATTCATAAAACAACCTAGGGCTCCGTGCCCAACTACATGCATTCAGAGGACATTTAAAACATAAATACAAGACTCAGAGTTGAACAACGGCTTTTCCATGATCACAGCTCCTCCTCCAGCCATCCTGCCTCGCGCCATGGTTTCCTGAAAGATAAGTAAGGGTGAGTAACGAATTACTCAGTAAGAATCCCCAACCGGGGTACAATACGATATAATCAGTCATCTAGTACCAAAGCATGCAAGCAAACAGCTACCAACACAGATCATGGCTCAACGAGCTCATAAAATAAGATCTGGAGTCATCGGAAGTCTCCTACTTCCGGACTAGGGATTGGTTATCCTGACCAATCCTGGACATCACCTAGGTATCTTTCACTCGGGGGGAAAACACTGATTCCCAAGAATGTCCTCAAGGGCCTCCTTGCCGTTGCACTAATCTGGACTTACGGGAGAGTACCCGAAGTCAGGCTCTAACGGAAGGAATGGTGTACTCACGAACATTAGCCCGGGGGAGCTCTCCGAACCGGCAACTAACGCGTGTGCGCGCACACCGCATGCTCTTCTGCAACCGGCGTAAATGCGGGGGCCTAACGGGCAAACTACGCGGGCCAGGTAGGCATGTCTATGACTCGAAAGCGGTGTCACTGATCACAGTAGCGCGAGGCCCTCGGCGCTCATCTGTGCAGCCTGGTCCACCGACCTGAAGCTAAGAACCGGCCAAGGCAGGCTTACACCGTTGGCAGGGTTCCGCTCTAGCAGGCTACAAACTAGGCATACGCCAATGAGGTAGCTAAGTCTCATTGGTCGCTGGAGGGGGGAGAAAAAAAGCAAGGTATGTTATGCTTTGCTCAATATCCGACACATCGGGGACAAAGTACGTTATGTCCGCTCTCAACCCCCTGAAGCAATGCTTCGCTTTGCTCCCCCACCGGTGGGGACAAGATACGTTATGTTCGCTCTCACCTGCGGATGATGACAAACCCTACAACTCTATCTAAGAGTACAGAGCAAAAGCAATGATTCCCGGCTAGCAAGCAAAGACCAACATCAATCACACTACCTAGCATGATACTACGAGCTTAAGCAGGAATCATAAGCATGCCGGCAGAACAAACCTAGCATGGCACTAACATGTAATATCAAGCAAACATGCTAGCAGAAATCAATCAAAGCTCCTCTATTATTATCATGCTCATAACGATCGAAGAAACAAGCAAGGCATAATCATGACAATATCGCAGGGCCACACAACTCCGGTAAGAAATCCTTACCCGTGGGAAGGCAACAACACACAATAAAATTAACTGCGATCGAACCCGAGCAACCTATAACGAGCCAAGCAAACACATCAATAATCATAAAATAGCCCTAAATACACTAAAATAAATAGGGCTCGGCTCGGGAGCAACTCACGAGGCGCGGCTGACACGCGAACTAGCCGGCTGCACGGGCTAGGCGGTGATGAGGCACAGACAGCGCGAGTCACAGCGCGAGGGGCGCTATGAATGCGACCAGTTTTCACTAAATGTAAAATAAGGTTTCCTTTTATATTTTTTAAGTTTGGGAGGAGCTGTTGGAAGGACTCGAACCCTTGGCCTAAAAAGGGGTTGGGAAGCTTGGGTTTAAATAAGGAAAATAAACGCGTCAGCCGGGGCTCGAAGGGGAGTCTTGGGGAGGTCATAAGAGATTCCCAAGTCTATTTAAGTTAAGGAAGGGAATTATATTTAAAGAAAAAAAGAAAAGAGAAAATAAGGAAAAGAAGAAAGAACCCCAAAAAACTAGACTTCTCCTTCACCCTCGCCCAAGCCGCCCCACACCGTCGCCGTGTCTCGCCCAAGCCACCCCACACCGCCGCCGTGTCTCGCCCACGTCGCTGCCCAACGCCCTGCTGCTTCGCCTCACGACATCGCACGCCCTGCTGACCACTGCCGCACCACACCGAGCCACCGCCAGCCCAGATCGCGTCGAGCGGCCAGCTCGCCACCGCCGCAATGACCCATCCTCCACTCCGCACCAGTGTCGCCCAGCCAGACCGGCCGTAGCCGCCGCCTCCGCGCCCGCCGACACCACCCAGCCGCGCGGCGCGCCGCCGCGCTCAGACCGCACCGCCCCGCGTCTGCGTGCCGTGCCGCTTCGTCCATCCGCCGCCCCTGCCGCGCGCGGCCAGCGCCAGCGCTAGTCCCTGCCGCGCCCAGCCCGCCCAGCCAGCGCCGATAGCGCCCAATGCCGCGCCAGCGCACTGCTTGCCGCTTAGCGGCGCTGTCATCCTTTGCTGCTAACTGCCGAGACGAGTGCCTTCTCGGTGGGTAAATTCCCGAGCCTCCACCCTTTGGACTTTCTGCTTTTAGATGCTGTTTATTAATTAGGATGTTTTATTACTTGTTTAGGTTGCTCGAGTCCACTTAAAAGCTCGAGGGTCGTTATTCGATTCGGGATAATCAACCTCCACTTATTTCCGTGTGAGGATTCTTACCCGGGGTTGTGTGGACCTCGCGAATAGTTGATAGCACGCGATTCATCGTAATTATATGAATTTCTAGTGATAGGTTTCATGTTTTCTTTTGATTCATGTTCGTGACATGTTTACATCCCGTTAGTTCCATGGTAGGCATTCCTATCTTGATAGAACCATGCTTTGCCTATTGTATGTTTGCTAGATCCAAGTTACGGTTAGACGTGTGATGTATAGTTTAGAGGGCCGTAGAGGTAACTAGTTTGGGGTCCCGCTCGGGCAAGACCCGATGGACATCTGGAGGTGTAAGGCCCTATGGGCATCCTAGGTGTGTAAGGCCCACTGGGCATCACTGATTCTGGAGGTGTAAGGCCCTATGGGCATCCTAGGTGTGTAAGGCCCCACCGGGCATCACCGATCATCGAAGGTGTAAGGCCCGATGGGCATCCTAAGTGTGTAAGGCCCCACTGGGCATCACTGTATCCTAAGTGTGTAAGGCCCCACTGGGCATCACTGTGTCCTAAGTGTGTAAGGCCCCACTGGGCATCACTGAGTCCTAGATTGTGTAAGGCCGAAGGGCATCCAAGCGTAGGACCTAGGAGTGACTGTTGATGGGAGCCCTTGAATAGGCTCGCCCTAGAAATAGCCCATGGCCTAACCAACCGTTTCTGCTCTAAGTCTTTGTATGGTTGCGTGTCCATGTGCTAAATGAGATGATTTCGTATTGTACCCCGATTGGGGATTCTTACTGAGTAACTTGTTGCTCACCCTTATTTTATGTGGCTTTCCACCAGGTAACTTGGGACAGAGGCTGGATGGCTAGGAGGGAGCGGCTCGATGATCATGGATAGCTGGCTCTGGGTCGCACGTTTCTTTAAATGTTTTCCTTAATGATTTAGCATGTAGTGGGACTTGGGTCCCTAGGAAAAAGTACTCAAACTATTTTATGTTCTCGTACCGTTTTCCTTTGAATTGTTTTAAGAAAGTCTTGATCGAGTCATTTACCTGCTTTTATTTAATTGAAATCATGGTTTTGTTTTAAAAATGTTTATTGCAAAGTTTTAAACTTCCGACTCAATGATGTTTATATTCTTATTCATGCATGCTAAGTATGGACCTTAGGTTAGAGACCGTTTCTTGGGTCGGGTCCTTACGGTTGGTATCGAGAGCCCGTGAGTTATAGGTTACGTAGACTCGACTGCGCTTGTAGGTTGTTTTCCATGATCATCAGCGCTCCGCCAGCCATCAGGTATGTCCGTAAGTTTAAAGTTAAGGGTTAAGAAATTACAATACCGGTTGCACCTTGCATGTACATGACTTGTTGTTGTAGAGCAGAAAGACATGTGTTCGACCCATTGTTGGTTTGGCACAGTAGATTTTCGGTATGCCGCCACTCGTAGAGGCGGGGAGGCTCGAGGCCGACCACCCGCAGCATTCGTGACGATTCGACACGGGGACCTCGTCCCAAGCCGATCTTGAGGTTAGGCCACCATCGTGCCCTTCAACTATGTTGCCCGAGAGGTGTAGGGGCAAGCGAGTCTCGAGAGGTCGCACCGGGAGCCGCTTTTGTGGAGTCTATGAGGGCTCTTGTGGTTGGGTTGCTAGCCGACCAGAGGGCCGAGCAGAGACTGAAACGCAAGCTTTGTTAGGCTGCGCGCAGAGGAGGAGTCCCGCGTTCAGATACTCTGGCACTGACCGAGTTGGTTCAAAGAGAAGACTACAATGCCACCAAGACCGCCACCCACGGGAGCCGATTGTGAATGAGGCCGTTCGCGAGAAGGTGCTTGAGGATCTAGGCAAGTGGTGAGGGATTTTGTGAAATGGAAGCCGAGAAGTTTAGCGCCCACAGGGAACCATTGGTAGCGCCACGTGGATTGGCCGAGTTAGAATATACGTTTATGGTAATGGAGTGTCTCGAGGTGCACGAGCTCGATGTGCGACTCACGTATTAGCCGGGTGCAACTAAGTGGTGTGGATTCCACCTTAAGTGAGAGACCGGTCGGATCTCCACTTGCCACCGGGAGTTCTTCAAGGCCGAGTTCAAGGCAAAATTTATCAATGAAGAAGCCCAAGAGAAGATGATTGAGTGCTTTCAAACCTTAGCGAGGGTCCGACTCGATCGAGGTGTACGAGAAGAAGTACTCAGTATATGGATACTTCGCGCCCGCACGCTTGATTTCTACCGGAATCGAAAATCGGGAAGTTTATTGCGAGTTTGAGACAGGAGTGTCTCGAGATGTTAGGACACAGCCCCGAAACTTTTGCCAAGACAAGATACGGTGCAACGATTTATGATGGGAAGTATCCTCCGAGCGAGTTGTTAGTACCGTAGTGTCTAAGGCCCCAGTGTACTCGGGCGAAGCGCAAGTTCGACTCGAGGAGCAATGTGCGGGGCGGTCAGCGCCCCAGGGTTCTTATCATGGCGTAAACCAAAGATCGAGACCGTATCGTGATCATCCCCCAACAGCGGGCGTAGGGAGGCCGCCACCGTATTGTAGATCCTCTGCGGAAGCGGCATTGGGGACCCCGTGGTGGTAACCCTAGAGCTTGTTTCAACTGTGGAAAGGAAGGGCATCGGGCCCAGACTCGCACCCGAAGGCGATGGTGGTGGCACAACCAAATTCAGCGAGGGAAAGAGTATATGCTACGACTCGCCAGGAGGCTGAGAGAGCCGGACCCGCAGTGGCAGGTACGCTCTTAGTTCTTGATCACCTCGCCTTTGTGTTGTTTGATTCAGGTTCCACCCATTCGCTTGTTTCTCTTGCTGCTTTTTTTTGAAATGGCTTGCATGAATTTAGAGCCTCTAGGTTTTGAGTTGTCTGTCGCTACTCCCTCGGGAACTAGTATGTCTTTCTCTAGCTGTATAGGTAAGGGACGGTCGGGTGCAGATATCCGACTGCACCTGCGCAGTTACCCTCATTGTGTTAGCTATGAGCGGTTTTGATGTGATCCTCGGCATGGATTGGTTAGTGATAACCACGCTATGATTGACTGTCGTTGTAAGGAGGTGGTGTTCAGGCCGCCAGGTAGGCCTACCTTTAAATTTCGGGGCACCCAGAGTGGGGTGTGTCCGCCGGTGATTTCGGCGATTAAAGCTCACCGTTTGTTAGCTCGAGGAGCTTGGGGTTTCTTAGCTAAGTTGGATGGGAGAACCGTGACCCACTATCTGTCGAGCAGTGCCCATAGTGCAAGAGTTTGCGGATGTTTTTCCCGAAGAGTTGCCCGGCTCGCCGCCAAGAGGAGGTGGACTTCTCAATAGAGCTTGAGCCGGGACTCGCCCTATCTCGAAAGCTCCTTATCGCATGGCGCCAGCAGAGCCAAAAGAGTTAAAAGAACAGTGCGGGAGATGCTTGACAGAGGATTTATTAGGCCGAGTGTGTCCTCGTGGGAGCACCCGTGCTTTGTTTGTTAAGAAAAAAGGATGGCTCGATGCGTCTATGCATCGATTACGGAACCGAACAAGGTAACCATTAAGAACAAGTACCGCACGCCTCGTATCGATGACTGTTTGACCACCTCCAGGAGCTTGTGTTTTTCAAAGATTGACTTGAGGTCGGGCTACCACCGGTTGAGGATTCGGGATGCGAGATATTCCCAAGACAAATGCTCGTGTCAAGGTATGGGCATTATGAGTTCGTAGTCATGTCTTTCGGACCGACGAACGCCCCACCGCATTCATGGACATGATGGACAGAGTGTTCAAGGCGTTCTTGGACCGCTTTGTCATCGTGTTCATAGATGACATTCTTGTGTACTCTAAGTCTAAGGAGGACCATGCCTCGCACCTAAGGCGATTTTGGCGACCTTGCGCGAGAACAAGCTCTACGCGAAGTTCTCAAAGTGTGACTTTTGGCTCGAGGAGGTAGCATTTCGGGACACGTTGTGTCTAAGGAGGAGTGGTCAGAGACCCTTCAAGGTAGAGGCCGTTAGTTCGTGGGGCCGACCGACGATCGTGGTGACGGAGATTCGTAGCTTCCTCGGTCCGCCGATATTACCGACGCCGCTCAAAATTTTTCCGCTATAGCCGCCCGCTTACTCGATTGACGAGGAAGGGTGTTGATTTCGTTTGGGATAGGAAGTGCGATGAGAGTTTTGCTAAGCTAAAGAGCAGTTTGACGTCTGCCCCGGTGTTGGCGGTCCCGGAGGGCAGTTGAAACCGCACGAGCAGAATTACCCGACTCATGATATGGAGTTGGCAGCGGTCGTCTTTGCACTTAAGATTTGGAGGCACTACTTGTATGGGGAGAAGATTCAGATTTTCTCGGATCACCAAAGCCTCAAGTATTTCTTCACTCGTAAGGACTGAACATGAGGCGAGGAGGTGGTTGGAGCTCGTGAAGGATTACGATCGTGAGATCTTGTATCACCACTGGAAAAGCAAATGTTGTGGCTGATGCACTAAGTAGAAAGGCCTCGCATCTGAAACATTGGCAAACCCCAAGAGTATCATCGGGAAGGATCTCGAGAGGGCGGAAATAGCGATGTTGTTAGGGGATGTTACCGCTGTGGTAGCTCGATTGACCATCCAAATTTCGATAAGGCAAAGAATTATCGACACCAAATTGAAAGATCCTAAGTTAAAAGTTTGTATGAGAGGGTTCAGTGATGGTGACTTCGACTTTGTGATACTTGCGGATGGGGTCTCGAGATATAAAGGTCGTGTTGTGTGTTCCAAGCCGATGCCGGTGTTCGCACTGAGTTATTGACCGAGGCTCACACTCTCACCTTTTTCTTGGCACCTGTGGGGTAACAAGATGTACCAAGATCTTAAATGCAGACTTTTTGGTGGATGAGGATGAAGAGGGAGATTGCCCATTCGTTAGTCGGTGTCTCACCATGTCAACAGTGAAGGCGCCCGAGCGGCTTTTCGCGAGTTTGTTGCAACCGCTCGGGGTGCCACAAGGGAAGTGGGAGGAGATCACCATGGATTTTATCTCGGGTTTGCCCAGGACTCCTAAAGGATATGCACAGATTTGGGTGGTCGTTGATAGGTTGACTAAGTGTGCCCATTTCATTCCGGCGGATAAACTACACCGTGGAGCAAAGGGCACAACTGTTCCTTTGAGCGAATAGTGAGGTACCACGGAGTGCCGCTTAAAATTATCTCCGACCGGGATTCCCGCTTTTACATCACGGTTTTGGAAGGCCCTTCAGTGTTTTGGGCACAGTGCGGCTTCAAATGATGACCTTCCACCCACGCATCCGATGGCCGACCGAGCGGGTAAATCGGATCTTAGAGGATATGTTGCGAGCTCGCGTGTTGGATTTCCACGGCGCTTGGGACCAAGATTTGTACTTGATGACCGGCGAGTGTTAGGCCCGAGTTTGCCTACAATAACGATTTTGATCGACCATTCGGATGGCGCCGTTTGAGGCGTTAGATGGTAAGCGCTGCAGATCCCACCTTACGGGAAGAGGTTGGTGACCGGCAGTGTTAGGCCCGAGTTGCTCCACCACCCAATGAGGTCATCCCGAGAAAATCAAAGCTCGTATCTTGACCGCCCAAAGCAGTAGAAGAGCTACGCCGATGTTAGGCGTAGGGAGTTGGAGTTTGAGGTTGGCCAAAGATGTTTTCCTCAAGGTAGCTCCGATGCGAGGGGTCCCGAGGTTCTGTAAAAGGGGAAATCGAGCCCAGTGTTTGTGGGACCTTTCGAGGTCCTTGAGAGGATTGGGATTGTGGCCTGCTCGGTTAGCACCGCCGCCGCCCTTGGGCTGCAGCAGCATAGTGTGTTCCACGTTTCGATGCTCCGCCAGTATGTGGTAGATCCTTCGCACGTCATAGATTTTGAGCCTTTACAGTTGAACCATGACCTGAGTTGCGCGCGGACGGCACGCGAGCGACACAGAGAGCGCGGGCGCGGGCTCTAGCTCGGCTGGGCACTGGCGCGCGGCACGGCTCCTCAATCTACAGGTCGAAGGCGCGCGACACGGGCACGGGGAAGCGCGACACGGGCGCTAGGACTTGAGATCGAGCTGGGCTCGGCACAGGGCGACGCGGCTCGAGGTCGGACGGACACGAGCTGGGCGAGCTCGGGCTGGCAACGCGACGGCCTGGGCGAGCTGGGCGACACTGTGTGAGGCAAGGGCTCGGGCTGGGCGAGGCAGGGGCGCGCAGGCGCTGGGCGACTTGGGAGAGATGGGGCTCGGGCTGGGCGAGGGCGACGGCGCACGGGGCTGGGCTGCTCGGGCTGGAGTTGGGCGAGCCATGGGCTGCTCGGGCTAGGGGGCTAGGTCGGGGAGAGAGAGAGAGAGAGAGAGAAAATTGATTTTGGGAAAAAAAATAAAAGAAATGGGAAATAAAATGGGAAAAAGGGAAAAATAGGATTTTAATTCCATTTTTCCATCCTTATCCACTTTTAAAATCTCAAAAATCCCATTTCCCGGCTTCCTCCTTCGAGACCCGACCGAAGCAATCTTTTCCAATAAATAAAACTCACTTAAATCCAACTCCCAAAGCAACACTAAGGGCTCGGGCTCGAATCCCAAAAGAAGCACACAACCAACCATCACTTTGCCAAAGCCCAAACCGCAACCGAGCATCCAACCGACTAGCCCAAACACCTCGGGACTCGCAGCCACCAACAAGCAAGCCTCGACAAAGGCAGGAGCTACCTCGAAGCTTTGAAAACCACAAATCCTGCCCGGAGAGCCAAAAGACCAAAATACCCTCAAGGGGCCAAACGGCTCTAAAAACCCAACCAACAACCGAATCTTGACCCGAAGGCACCTCGAAAACTAGAATAGGAAACTGGGCTGTTACAGGGCACTTGGCAAGAACTAAAGCCCTAACACCTCAAGGACTGAGTACTGGTTTCTCAACACGAACCTTTCGTGGTTCCCAAAACATACACCACGGAACGAGCTACACAAAAGTACACTACCGTGTACAGCTCCAACTTGATTCCTTAAGATCCAACAAGAACTCTCACACAAGGCAAATTTTGCCTCCAAATAGGCCACAACTAGCAAGGGAGCAACAATAGTTCAAACCCACTAGGGGTCAACTCACCACGAAACGCCACATTGGCCAACTCACTCTACAAGAGCATAACCACACCAAGCTAACAAACCTCATTCCAATATGTCTACCAAATGTGCTCTGCACAATCCATCCAACTCATGGCTCCAACGCTGGACCAACCACGCATCATAGATGCCAACTCTACTCGTACCAAGGAAACTCAAGGGTAGTCGAATCACTCTACCAATAAACTGGCTCACAAGGCCACAACACAAGCGCGAGAACTCGCACGCGCTGGCCCTTAACAACCAACAACATCTTTTGTACCCAACTCTCGGTGACCCTGAAACTCCTACTTTCCCTCGAACGACCTCACACTTGTAGTCATCCGACTACCATTGAGCTAGATCTCTTATGCAACCCAAACAGGTGCAACCTCAGGAAATGGGTACAAGGCTAGTGGGGATGCTAAACTTCGTGTGGGCCATAGAACTACCTGCACATCTGGTGCGAACTGGCCTGAACCTAGGCCTCCTTACCAAGCTTGATGCCAACAAGCACTACATCTTTTACAACCCAAAACAACTATATACGAGCTTTGTGTCCCACTAAGGGTAGGGAAGGTCACACTCCAGGTGACGGGGACAATGGCACTCAAAACAAGAAGCCCAACACTCGAGCAGACTAGTCTCTGACCTCTCGTCCAACAGACATGCCACGGCCTACTCTTGCATCCCACTCGATGCTCAACAAATACTCAGACCAACCCTCGGGTGGCAGCATCTAGCTCCACATTTGGAACATGCTAACAAAAAGAGTGCCCCACTCTACTAGCCTACTGAAATCCACGGACGGATTAAGTCCTGACAAGCAAGCTCCACACTACACCTGGCCACAGGGTACTAACAAGATAGGCTGCAAAACAACGACATGCTTGCAAGGGGTCAAGATGTCTCTACATCTTCCTCAAAAGCTACTATCACGACAACTTGCCAATCGACGGGGTGACTGGTGGAGTGTAACAGCCCAGTTTCCTATTCCATTTTTCGAGGTGCCTTCGGGTCAAGATTCGGTTGTTTGGTTGGGCCGTTAGAGCCGTTTTGACCCTTGGGGGTATTTTGGTCTTTTGGCTCCCCGGGCAGGATTTGTGGTTTTCAGGGCTTCGAGGTAGCTCCTGCCTTTGTCGAGGCTTATTTGTTGGTGGCTGCGAGTCCCGAGGTGTTTGGGCTAGTCGGTTGGAAGCTCGGTTGTGGTTTGGGCTTTGGCAAAGTGATGGTTGGTTGTGTGCTTCCTTTGGGATTCGAGCCCGGGCCCTTAGTATTGCTTTGGGAGTTGGATTTAAGTGAGTTTTATTTATTGGAAAAGATTGCTTCGGTCGGGTCTCGAAGGAGGAAGCCGGGAAATGGGATTTTAAGGTTTTGATTTGGATAAAAGTGGATAAGGATGGATTATTGGATAAAAGCCCTATTTTCCTTTTTATTTTTCCCATTTTCCTTTTCTTTTCTAAATTCCCATTTTTCTTTTTCTTTTTCTCTTTTCTCTCTCTCTCTCTCTCTCTCTCTCTCTCTCCCCGAGCCCCCCCCCCCCACCTAGCCCGACCCAGCCCCCTTGGCCGCCCACCCTGCTAGCCCAAGCCCCAGCCCGAGCTAGCCCATTTTAACTCGCCAAATAAGTGCGGCCTCGCCAACTCGAGCAAAATTTCAAAGACTTGGTCACCCGAGCCCAGCCCCCGCGCGCCCTCGCCCTACCCAGGTTGCGTCGCCCTGCTCGGGTCGCCCTGCTCGCGTCGCCCGAGCCCTCGCCCAGGCCGTGTCCGTCTGCGCTCGAGTCGCCTCGCACAGTGTCGCCAGGTCTCGTCCGCGCCGTGTGGCCTAGTGTCGAGCCGTCGTATCGTGTCGCTCGCGCCCGTGCGCTGTCCCTGTGCCGAGCCGCGCCGCGCGCCTGCGCCCAGCCGAGCAAACGCCCGCGCCCGCGCGCTCTTGTGTCGCCCGCGCGCCCATCCGCGTGCAGCCTAGCGCCCCAGCGAGCCCCCTGCGGCCCCAACGCGCCCATTCAGCCCCTTTAACTGCCTAGCCCGTGCAGCCGGCTCGTTCGCGTGTCAGCCGAGCCTCGTGAGTTGCTCTCGAGCCGAGCCCTGTTTATTTTATTATATTTAGGACTATTGTGTGATTATTGATGTGTTTGTTTGGCTCGCTATAGGTTGCTCCGGTTCGATCGCAGTTAATTTTATTGTGTGTTGTTGCCTTCCGACCAGGTAAGGATTTCTTACCGGAGTTGTGTGGGCCCTACGATATTTTCATGACATGCCTTGCTTGTTTGCTGACTGTTATGAGCATGATAGTATTAGAGCAGTTTGATTGATTTTTTGCTAGCATGTTTGCCTGATTTTACATGTTAGTGCCATGCTAGGTTTGTTACTCTCCAAAGATGCTTATGATTCCCGCTTAAGCTCGTAGTATCATGCTAGGTAATGTGTTTGATGTCGGTCATTGTTTGCTAGCCAGGAATCATTGATTTCACTCTGTACTCTTAGATAGAGTTGTAGGGTTTGTCATCATCCAAAGGCTGAGCGGACATAACGTACTTTGTCCCCACTGATCGGGAGTAAAGTGTGCGCAACATAACGTATCTTGCTTCCCCCCCCCCCGGTCGCCAAGGTGGATTTAGATCAGGTCGAGAGTAAAGTGTGCGCAGCATAACGTATCTTGCTTCCCCCCCCCGACCCGCCGGTTGTGGAGTTAGCTACCCACTTCGGCATAAGCCTAGTTTGTAGCCTGCTAGAGCGGAACCCTGCCATCGGTGTAAGCCTGCCCTGGCCGGTTCTTAGCCTTAGGTCGGTGGATCATGCTGCACAGATGAGCGCCGAGGGCCTCGCGCTACTGTGATCAGTGACACCGCTTCCGAGTCATAGGCATGTGTACCTGGCCCGCGTAGTGTGCCCTTAGGCCCCCGCATTTACGCCGGTTGCAGCAGCATGCGGTGTGCGCGCACACGCGTTAGTTGCCGGTTCGGAGAGCTCCCTTGGGCTAATTTCGTGAGTACACCATTCCTTCCGTTAGAGCCTGACTTCGGGTACTCTCCCGTAAGTCCAGATTAGTGCAAGGGCAAGGAGGCCCTTGAGGACATTCTTGGGATCAGTGTATTCCCCCCGAGTGAAAGATACCTCGGTGATGTCCCAGGATTGTTCAGTGTATCCAATCCTTAGGCCGGAAGTAGGAGACTACCGATGACTCCAGATCTTTCTTATGAGCTCGTTGAGCTATGATCTGTGTTGGTAGCTGTTTGCTTGCATGCTTTGGTACTAGATGACTGATTATATCGTATTGTACCCCGGTTGGGGATTCTTACTGAGTAATTCGTTACTCACCCTTATTTTTGTGGTTTTTCACCAGGTAACCATGGTGCGAGACAGGATGGCTGGAGGAGGAGCTGTAATCATGGAAAACCCGTTTTTCAACTCTGAGTCTTATGTTTATGTTATGATTTAAATGTCCTCTGAATGCATGTAGTTGGGCACGGAGCCCTAGGGTGTTTTCTGAATGTATTTCCGGATTCTAGCATTGTTGTAAAGTTTGTATGTTTTAAACAAATCTCTGATCAGAGTAAGTTTTCTAAATGTATTTGTCTTGTAACGGCCCGGAAATTTTATCCCGATCTTCCCGGCAGGCCCAGGGGCATTTTGGTAATTTGGTCGGGCCGACGGGGCATGTTATGTATTTGTTAATTGCCGGAAAAATTATGAGTCGATTTGAGTGGGATCGGGAATTTTGGTGAAGACATTTGGGCTTGGAAAAAGGTAAAAATAAATAGGGAATTAAATAGCACGTCGAGTGAGATTCGAGCTAGGGTCGCGTGGCAAGCTAGGCAAGGGTCGCTGCCAATCGAGCCACTAAGCGCTCTTGTGCTTCTAAACGCGCCATCTTCTATATGAGCCTGTTCGATGCGAGTTTTGGTTTAAAAGGAAATTTTCGCCCGAAGCTTCTTCCTTCTTCTTCTTCCTCGCGATTTTCCTTCTCCATTTCTCCCCGACCGACCGAGCTTCGTCATCGCGATTTCTTCCTTCTCTAGCATGTTCGACCGAGTTTCCTCTCCCAAATTCGAAGTCGATCTCACCCCGAGCAGCAGGTACATATTCTTCTTCTTCTTCTCCTTCAAAATTCGATTTCTTCTCCTCTGTTTCGGGCTGTGCCATTTTCGGCCGAGTCGAGGTGATTTGAGGTATGGGTTTTGTGCAGCTAGTGTAGGGGAGTTCGCCATCAGCAAATCGCTCATCGAATCCTCTCGGATCGCTCGATTTCGGTTCGTCTCCATCGCCCCTGTTCACTCGCAGAAACAGAGCCAGAGCCGAGCTCGCCAACGCCCCGGCCGCACGCGCGTAAAAGCTCGCCTCAGCGCCCAGCCGAATTGCGTCGCCCGAGCCCCTGCTTGCCGAGTCGTGCCGCATCGCCCAGTGCCACTCGCGTCCGCGCGCGCACGTCCTTGCCAGCGCCCAGCCGAGCCGCATCGCCAACGCCCTGTTCGTCCGCGCGCAGCTCTTTCCCCAACGCCTGTTCGCGCGCCCACGCGCCCATTCCTGCGCCCCAGCGCGCCCACCACCAATTTCTTTGCCTGTTGCGCGTGCAATCGGCTCGTTCGCGGCGTTAAATCGAGCCTCGTGAGTTGCTCCCGAGCTGAGCCTTGTTTATTTTATTATATTTAGGCCTATTGTGTGATTTTTGTTGTGATTGATAGGTTCTCGGTAGCTAGTTCGGGTTCGTTCGCAATTTAGGTTTTTGTGTCAAATCGTCCCCGACCAAGGTAAGGATTTCTTACCGGAGTTGTGTGGACCCTTCGATATTATATGTGATTGCTGATTGATTGCTTGTTTGTGTTTATTGACATGTGTAGCTAGGTACTCTATTCTGAATTCCCGATTAGCATGATTTTCCTGGTTATTTCTCATGTTAATCCATGCTAGGTTGTTCCTTTCTGGCATGCTCGTATCTGTTCCTTGCTTCGTAGTATCATGCTAGGCTCGTTGTATTCTTATTGAGCACGTATTGGATTTTATGGAATTGTTTGATGATTGCTAGGGCAGGTTAGAGTTGCAGGTAGATAGCATCATCCGGGCCTGATGCATAAAGTACCTTGCATCCATGACGGGGACGTCGAGACGATGCTCGGTCCCCGACCCGTGAGGATTAGCTAACCCAAGCGGTAGGCCCTGCAATCTTGGGTGAGGGTGGCAGACTGTTAAATGCCCCAACGGTCGGGATGATGACTTGGCATTGCCTCGTCCCCGGCAGTAGGCACGTCCTCAGCGTGTTCGGCCGTAGCCCCTGATTGCCACCTGTTAAGGTAAGGACGGCTTCCTGGTGTAAGCCTACCACGATCTGTTCCTTAGCCCCAGGTGCGGTGGTTCAGGCTGACATAGTTTACGTGTCCAGGTCTCACACCCCTATGTCAGTGACACCGATCCAAAGATTTAGTTAGGCGTGGTGATGGACATGGGCAGCTTTGCCTTCGCACTTGACTTTCCCCCATAGTCTGCAGTGAGCACGTGGTGCATGCTTACGCTCATTACAGCGCCAACCGAGAGCTCCTCGGGATTGTGAGCCAAATGTACCTTTCGTCGACAATGAGATGTGTTGAGGCCGGGACTTGTTTCTCGTATAGGGCGACTTGTGTGGTGATATTACTCTGGACTAAGACCCTAAATTGGCATCCGAGGCCCAAGTGTGGGCTAAGCTATGTGCTCTATTCTGTGTTTATATTCATAGCTTGCATACGCTCATCGAGATGACCATGTATATCGTATTGTACCCCTGTTGGGGATTCTTCTTGAGTAATTCGTTACTCACCCTTATTATTGTGGTTTTTCCACAGTAACCGAATTGCGACAGATGGTCAAGGAGGAGCTGTGATCATGGGGCTCACCATCAAACTCGATTTTGTTTTATGACTCTTTATGTTTTATTTTCCCTGAATGCATGTAGTGGGCACGGAGCCCTAGGATGTTTTCTCGAATATTTTGTGGATTCCAGATTATTGTATTTAGACATGTTTTGAATGATTTTAAGAAATCTCTGATCGGAGTATACTTTGGAAATGTATTTATCTTGGAACAGGTGCTTGGAAACAGGGACAGGTTCCAGGGAAAATTGTCTAGTTTTTAAAGGGGTTATTTTGAATGTTTTGTTTTAATTGGAATTCAAATCATGTCTGCTTTAATGTCCTTTCTTGTGAATGCATGCATTGGGGTAAGGGCCCATTTAGTGCCCCATTCGGCCGGTCGCTTACTACTTGGTATCGAGCTCGAGTCATAAATTCAGTAGATTGACCTTTTGTTGTATGTCGTTTTCCCATGATCACTAGCACTCAACATCATCAGTGCGCGCTAAGTTTACTATTTGTTGTAGAAAAAGGGTTAAGAATTTACAATACCTGTCATCGAGTGTATGCCTTGTGTAGTGTTGTGGAGCGGAGACGATGTAACGACCCAGGTTTTTCTTCCCGGTCTTCCAGGTATGCCCTAGGGGTAATTTGGTAATTTGGTCGGGCCGTTAGGGTCGTTTGTGTCTTTTCCAGTTACTAAAATTATTGGATGGTTTTTGTAGGTTTTTGGAGGAGTTTGAGGTTTGGTTTGAGCAAGGTTTGTTGCAAAAGTAAAAATAAAGGTAATTGTCTTTGCAGTAGGGTTTGAACCCGGGTCTCTGGGAAGCTTGTAGAGAGGTGTGCCAATTGAGCCATTAGGTGCTCTTGTTGCTCTTTCTGCATCACACCTTAGTTAACCTTGGATTTTGGAGTTTTGGTGCATTTGGTTAAATGAAATAGATTTAGGTTATTCCATCTTCTTCTCCAAAACACCTCTTGGCCGCCCAAGCTCTCCATCTCCATTGCCTTGCCGAATTCTTCTTCCCTTGCATCTCCTTGGGTTCGATCATCATCATTCCGGGTAAGTCTTCATCCTCTTCATCTCCTCATTTGGTTTTGATGCTTTGGCCAAGGTAAGATGTAGTGTGTGTGTGTGTTTGTGTTGGTTGCAACCCGGAGAGGAGCGATCATCATCGCCAAACCACTCGCACGCGCCAGATCGGTCGAACCAGCCTGCCAAGACGCCCAGACGGTCGAACCAGCCTCGCCAGACGCCCAGATCTCCCCAGCGAAGCCTCGCTGTTCGCCCAGCAGCGAGATCGCCCGATCGCCGCGACGCCAGAGGTCTCGCCAGCGCAAAGACGCCCGGCCGTGACGCCGACGCCCTCGCCGGTCCGCTTGCCGAGCTGCTCGCCCGCGCGCCGCCGCCCGACGTTGCGCGCGCGCGCGCGTCCTGCCGCTGCTCGCCGCTGCCGCCGCCGTGTCCGCATCGCGCGCGCCGCCAGCGCGCGCTTCGCCCGACGCTTCGCCGCGCGCCGCCCGCGCTCGCCGCTCGCGCGCCGCCAGAGAGCGCTCGCTCGCAGCGCGCTGCCTGGCGTCCTGTCGTGCCGTGCCGCAGCAGCGGCCAGCGTGTGTCCGTCTGCGTGCCGGCCAGCGGCAGCCAGCGCGTGTCCTTGCTGCGTGCAGGTAGCGCGCGGCCAGGCTGCGTCCTTGCCGTGCCCGGCTTGCCGCAGCCCCAAGCTCGTGTCGTCGCGCGCGCGTGAGTTCCGAGCGAGCGAGCTTGTCGTTCTATTGTTGTTTAGATATTTTAGATGCCGATTATTGTTGGTTTGCTAGGTTCCCGCCGCTAGCTCGGGATTGTTCCATGACTTAGGATTTGTGTGTAGAAGTCTTCCACCAAGGTAAGGATTTCTTACCGAGGTTGTGTGGACCTCGCGTATATTTGTGATTGTTGTTTTGTATGCCGTGTATGATTACTAGCATGTTTAGCCTAGGTGCTCGCTCAATTCTCGACCGCATGAACTCTTGTATTGTTCTCATGTTAGCCCATGCTAGGTTGTTCTATTCTAGCATGTTCGATATCTGTTCTTGCTTCGTAGTATCATGCTAGGTTCTTTGTATCCGATGAGCACGTATTGGACCGCATTGATTGAATCGTTATTATTGTTAAGGTTTAGAATTGAGGTAGATAGAATCATCCGGGCCCGATGCATAAAGTATCTTGCATCTATGGCAAGGACGTTCGAGACAGTTCTCCGCCTTGGACCCCGTGAGGGGATTAGCTATCCCAACCGGTAGGCCCTGCAATCTTGGGTGAGGGTGGCGGTCGTTAAATGCCCCAACGGTCGGGATGATGACTTGGCATTGCCTCGTCCCCTGCGCATCGACACGTCCTCGGCGTGTTCGGCCGTAGCCCTTGATTGCCACTGTTAGGGCAAGGACCGCTTCTGGTGTAAGCCTACCACGACCGGTTCCTTAGCCTCGTGTGCGGTGGTACAGCCGACATAGTTCACGTGTCCGTGTCTCACACCCCTATGTCGATGACACCGATCCGGAGAGATTTAGTTAGGCATGGTGATCAACTCGCGCAACTTGCCACTAGACCCGGCACCCCGAGTTTGCGGTAGCATGCGGTGCGCGCTTACGCTCATTACTGTATGATCGAGAGCTCCTCGGGATCTTGAGCCAGTGCACCTTTCGTGACGATGAAGAGAGCGCCGAGGCCGGGACTTGTTCCCGTATAGTGCGTTTAGTGTGTTGTGGTATTTTCCGGACTAAGACCACGAGATGGCATCCGAGGTCCAAGTGTGGACTTAGCTATGTGCTCCGCTCTGTGTTTGTACTCATAGCTTGCATACATTCTTCTAGATGATCATGTATATCGTATTGTACCCTCGGTTGGGGATTCTTACTGGGTAATTCGTTACTCACCCTTATTCGTGGTTTTCCACGGGTAATCAAGGCGGGAGACAGGATGGTGAAGGGGAAGCCGTGATCATGGAACCTCATTTGTCAACTCGATTGTTTTATTTTAATTATCATGACTCTTCACTTTTTATTATTTCCCCGAATGCATGTAGACGGGCACAGAGCCCCGTGATGTTTTCTTACGTTTTATGGATTCCAAAGATATTGGTACTTGTGGATTGTTTTAATGGTTTAAATAAATCTCGATCGAGTGTGCTTTTAGAAATGTATGTTTTGGTTGTTGAATGTTTCTGCTTTTACTTGGAATCCGAAATGTATTTTTCATAATGTCTTTTATTTTCACTACATGCATTGGGGTAAAGGCCCATTTAGAGCCCCTTTTGGGTCGGGTCTTTACAGATTGGTATCGAGCTCGAGTCATAGATTCTGTGGACTGACCTTTGTTGTAGGTCGTTTTCCATGATCATCAAGACTCAGCAGCGATCATCAGTACGCCTAGATTTATTGTTTTAGAAAGGAAAAGGGTTAAGAATTTACAATACCTATCATCTAGTGTATGCCTTGTTTGGTGTTGTGGAATGGTGACAGCGGTGTTTTGATTCGTTGTTGGTTTGGATGTAGATCGCCAAAGATGCTACCACCCGCATCGGAGAGGAGGTTCGAGAGCAGGTCGAGGTATCGGGATCGGATCTCGACATCGCAGGGACATCGTCCCAAGCCGACACACGATGGCATTCCACCAAAGAGCTCCTCCCGTTACGCCTAGAGCGGGCGTTGAGGCGATCGAGCGCCGTGAGATCGCTCTGGAGCAGAGTTCGCCGAGTCTATGAGGGCTTTTATGGTCAGCATGTTGAGTGACCAGAGGGCGAGACCCGAGCCTTGTTGGCGTATGGCAATGGAAGAGTCCGAGCCCAGATCGAGCGGTGACTCGATTGGTTCAAAGAGCTCGGTAGCACCTCGGCTCCACAGGAGCAAGTAGCCCTGAGAGGCGAGATATGGCGAGGGTGCCGAGGAATTGGGTAGGTGGTCAAGGACTTTGTGAAGTGGAAGCTCGAGAAGTTTGATGCCACCGGTGATGCGTTAGCGGCAGCCAGTGGATTGCCCATTTGGAGTACACCTTCCCGATCATGGTGTGCCCCGATATTCGAGAGGCCGAGATGTGCGGCTCATGTGCTAGGAGGCACAAATGAGATGGTGGTGGGAGTCCACCTTGAGCGAGAGACCACCTGGTCTCCACCCGCTACTTGGGAGTTCTTCAAGGCCGAGTTCAAGGTAAAGTTCATCGGTGATGAGGCTCAAGAGAAGATGGTGGAGCTCTTCCGGAACTCAAGCGAGGTTCCGATTCCATTGAGGAATATGAGCGCAAGTTCTCGGAGTATGGATATTTTGCTCCTCGCTTGATTGCCACCCCGAGTGAAGATTCGGAAGTTCATATCCGGATTGAGGCGTGGTGTTTCCCGAGATGTCGTGGCTCGTGCCCCGACACTTATGCTAGGGCTGTCCCAGATTAGCCACGATCTATAATGGGAAGTATCCTGCTGAGCGGGTTGTTGCCGCTCTCTGTTTCATCGTCCCGTCCCAAAGCAATTGTAGGGCGAAGAGAAGTTTGACTTTCGGGGGCGGCAGCGCCGCCAAGGCGATTCGAAGCAGATCGGCGGAGAGCTCCAAATTGCTTTCAGCCACAGCAGGAGGACCCGAGCGCTTTCCGCTTGTGCTACTTGTGGGAAAGTCCACGCCGGAGCTTGTCACCTGGACCTAGATTGTGCTACCGTTGTGGTAGAGAGGGGCACATGGCCCGTTTTTGTGATCACCAGGCTATGGCGGCTCGGCCAGCAGCGATGGCGGTCGAGTGTTTGCTACGACCCGTCGGAGGCCGAGCGTCACGGATGCCACGCCGCCGGCGAGTACGCTTCTTGTTTTAGATCACTGCGCATTTGTCTTGTTTGATTCTGGTTCTACGCATTCATTTGTATCTGTGTTGTTTGGCTTGAGCATGCTAAGTTGAGACTAGAGCCTCTAGGTTTTGAGTTATCTGTTGCAACTCCTTCCTTCGGAGTTAGTATGTTGGCTAGAGATAAGATTAGGGATGGCCGGATCGAGATATCCGGAGAGTTGCTTGTGGCTACGCTCATAGTTCCGCCTATGAGCGGTTTTGATGTGATTCTTGGTATGGAGTGGTTAGTCGCTAACCACGCGTTGATTGACCGCCACCGGAAAGAAGTAGTGTTCGTGTCGCCAGTCGGCCCAACTTTAAGTTTCGTGGAGTCCAAGGTGGAGTTTGCCCGCCGATGGTGTCACCGTGAAAGCTCGTCGTTTGCTAGCTCATGGAGCTTGGGGCTATCTAGCCAAGTTGTGCAGGAAGAGCCGCCTCGCGTCTGCTTGATCAAAGCCGGTCGTGCAGGAGTTCGCGGATGTGTTTCTGAGGAGTTCTGGGGTTGCCCCAAAGAGAGAGGTTGACTTCATTATTGAGCTCGAGCCGTGGACCCTCCCTATCTCGAAGGCCCCGTGACGCATGGCGCCAGTGAGTTAAAGGAATCAAGATTCGATTGCGGGGAGATGTTAGACCGAGGGTTCATCCGTCCAAGTGTGTCCCCGTGGGGAGCACCGATTCTGTTTGTGAAAAAGAAGGATGGTTCTATGCGCTTATGTATTGATTATCGCGAGCTTAATAAGGTGACATGAAGAATAAGTATCCGCTGCCCCGTGATCGATGATTTGTTCGATCGGCCTTCGTGGAGCTTCGTGTTCTCAAGATAGATCGAGATCCGGTTACCATCGATTCATGGATCGGGGATGCCGACATTCCTAAGACGGCTTTCGAGTCGGATATGGTCACTATGAGTTTGTGGTTATGTCGTTTGGATTGACCAATGCCCCACCGTTCATGGACATGATGGATAGGGTGTTCAAATCATTTTTGGACAAATTTTCGTCATCGTGTTCATTGACGATATTCTGATTTATTCGAGGTCTAAAGAAGACCATGCAGAGCATTTGAGACGAGTATTGGCGGCTTTGAGGAAAACCACTTTATGCGAAGTTTTCCAAATGTGATTCTGGTTGGAGCAGGTGGCCTTCCTAGGCCACGTGGTTTCGAGAGATGGTATAGCCGTGGACCCGCGAAGATTGAGGCCGTGAGTTCATGGGCCAAGCCGACTTCAGATTGCTTCGAGATTCGCAGCTTTTCTGGGTTTGACAGAGTTACTACCGCTTCGGTTCAATCAAGACTTTTCGCTTTAGCCTCGCCCCTCACTCGTCGACGAGGAAGGGTGTCGAGTTTGTTTGGGACAAGCAGGTGTGATGAGAGCTTTGCTGTGCTCAAGCGCAGCTTTGACTTCAAGCACTGAGTGTTGGCGATCCGGAGGGGACAGTGGTTTCGTGGTCTACAGATGATGCTTCCAAGTTTGGATTAGGTTGTGTGTTGATGCAAACGGGAAGGTCATTGCCTATGCTTCCCGTCACCAAGCCGTATGAGCAGAACTACCCGACTCATGATATGGAGTTGGCG
Organism: Sicyos edulis; assembly: GCA_036507275.1. NCBI lineage: Eukaryota > Viridiplantae > Streptophyta > Magnoliopsida > Cucurbitales > Cucurbitaceae > Sicyos > Sicyos edulis. Next base: position 12,821,851 of record CM071858.1, read on the forward strand.
CGGCAGTGGTGTTTGCAATCAAGATTTGGAGGCATTACCGTATGGTGAGCGGATTCGAGATGTTTACCGATCACCGAGCCTCAAGTATCTGCTTACTCGTAAGGAGTTGAATATGAGGCGAGAGGAGATGGTTAGAGTTGGTAAAGGATTATGATCATGAGATTTTGTACCATCCGGTAAAGCCAACGTAGTGGCCGATGCTTTGAGCGAAAGACGTCGCACTCTGCGGCGTTGTTGAGTTCCCACCCCGCCAGTTTGAGAGAGAGTTCGAGCGGGCCGAGGTTGCGATGTTGTTGGGGAGAGGTTACCGCCAGTGGTAGCTCGATTGGACTCAAATCACCGTCGATTAGGCAAATGGATTATAGATGCGCGCCGGTTAGGTGACCCCGCACTTAAGAGATTGGTTGATAGAGTTAGTGCCGACGGTGACTTCGACTTTGTATATTCACCGACGGTGGGTTGACTTATAGAGGCCGGTTGTGTGTTCCGGGCATTGCAGTTTGCGAGCCGAGTTGCTCTCTGAGGCCCACAGTTCCTTTTTGCTTGGCACCCTGGGTACCAAGATGTATCAGACCTTAAGCGGACCTTTCCGTGGATGGGAATGAAGAGAGATGTGGCAGAGTTTGTCACCGGTGTCTCACTTGTCGCCAAGTGAAGGCACCCAGCAGAGGCCACCGGCTTGTTGCAAAAATGCACCGAGTGTACCCCAGTGGAAATGGGAAGATGTAAAGACCCGACCCAAAAGGGGCTCTAAATGGGCCTTTACCCCAATGCATGTAGTGAAAATAAAAGACATTATGAAAAATACATTTGATTCCAAGTAAAAACAGAAACATTCAACAACCAAAACATACATTTCTAAAAGCACACTGATCGATAGATTTATTTAAACCATTAAAACAATCCACAAGTACCAATATGCTGGAATCCATAAAACGTAAGAAAACATCCCGGGCTCAGTGCCCGCCTACATGCATTCAGGGAAATAACAAAAAGTGAAGAGTCATGATAATTAAAATAAAACAATCGAGAGATGACAAAGAGGATTCCATGATCACGGCTTCCCCTTCACCATCCTGTCTCCCGCCTTGATTACACTGTGGAAAACCACGGAATAAGGGTGAGTAACGAATTACCCAGTAAGAATCCCCAACCGGTACAATACGATATACATGATCATCTAGAAGAATGTATGCAAGCTATGAGTACAAACACGAGCGGAGCACATAGCTAAGTCCACACTTGGACCTCGGATGCCATCTCGTGGTCTTAGTCCGGAAAATACCACAACACACTAAACGCACTATACGGAACAAGTCCCGCCTCACTGTCTCACCGCCGATACGAAAGGTGCACTGGCTCAAGATCCCGAGGAGCTCTCGATCGTGCCAGTAATGAGCGTAAGCGCGCACCGCATGCTACGCAAACTCGGGGTGCCGGGTCTAGTGGCAAGCCGCCTGTGTTCGACACCATGCCTAACTAAATCTCGGATCGGTGTCACCGACATAGGGTGTGAGACTGACACGTGAACTATGTCACCGTACCACCGCACTTTGAGGCTAAGGAACCGGCCGTGGTAGGCTTACACCGTGAAGCGGTCCTTGCCCTAACAGTGGCAATCAAGGGCTACGGCCGAACACGCCGAGACGTGTCGATCGCCGGGGACGAGGCAATGCCAAGTCATCATCCCGACCGCTGGGGCATTTAACGATCGCCACCCTCACCCAAGATTGCGGGCCTACCGGTTGGGATAGCTAATCCTCACGGGGTCCAAGGACGGAGAATGTCTCGAACGTCCTTGCCATAGATGCAAGATACTTTATGCATCGGGCCCTGATGATTCTATCTACCTCAATTCTAAACCTTAACAATAATAACGATTCAATCAATGCGGTCCAATACGTGCTCATCGGATACAAAGAACCTAGCATGATACTACGAAGCAAGAACAGATATCGAACATGCTAGAATAGAACAACCTAGCATGGGCTAACATGAGAAACAATACAAGAGTTCATGCGATCAGAATTCGCAAGCGAGCACCTAGGCTAAACATGCTAGTAAACATACACAGCATACAAAACAACAATCACAAATATACCGCAGGTCCACACAACCCCAGAAGAAATCCTTACCTTGGTCGGAAGACTTTTACACACAAATCCTAAGTCATGCTGAACAATCCCGAGCTAGCGAGCTGAACCTAGCAAACCAACAATAATCGGCATCTAAAATATCTAAACAACAATAGAACAACAAGCTCGGCTCGGAACTCACGCGCGCGACACACACAGAGCTTGGGGCCAGCAAGCTCGCTCGGCAAGGCTGGCGGCCGGCCGCTACCGGCACGCGGCAGGACACGCTACGGGCGGGCGAGCGTCTGAGGCGGCGCGCGGCGCCGGCGCGTCGGGCGGCGGGCGCGCGGCGCCGGCGTGCGATCGCGGACACGGCGAGCAACTTCGGCAGAACGCGCGCGCGCGCGGCGAACGCTCGAGCGGCGCGCGGCGGCAGCGCGGCAAGCGGACACGGCGAGGGCGTCGCGAGCGACGGCCGGACGCGCCGGCGCTGGCGAGGACCTCTGGCGTCGCGAGCGATCGGGCGATCTCGCTTTGGCGAACGGCGAGGCCGCCGGGACAGGTCCGGGCGTGGCGTCGGGCGGGCTCGACCGATCCGGCGTCGCGATGTGGCGCTCGACCGATCTGGGCGTCGCGACAGTGCTGGCTCGACCGATCTGGGCGCGTCTGAGCCGGGTGGGATGATGGTCGCTCCTCTCGGTGCCGGTTGCACAACACACACACACACACAACCCCTTTTTCTTACATTCGCCAACAAACACCCAAATGAGAAGATGAAGAAGACGAAGACTTACCGGAATGATGATGATCGAACCCAAGGAGATGCAAGGATGAAGAACTCGGCAAGGCTATGGAGATGGAGAGCTTGGGCGCCAAGAGGTGTTTGGAGAAGAAGATGGAATAACCTAATTCTATTTCATTTAACCAAATGCACCAAAACTCCAAAATCCAAGGTTAACTAAGATGTGATGCGAGAAAGAGCAACAAGAGCACCTAATGGCTCATTTGGCACACCTCTCTACAAGCTTCCCAGAGACCCTGGTTCAAACCCTATTACTGCAAACACAATTTCCTTTATTTTTACTTTTGCATCAAACCTTGCTCAAACCAAACCTCAAACTCCTCCAAAAACCTACATAAAACCATCCAATAATTTTAGTAGCTGAAAAGACACAAACGACTCGACGACGGCCCGACCAAATTACCAAATTACCCCTAGGGCATACCCGAAGACCGGAAGAAAACCTGGTCGTTACAATATTCCCTCCTTTTTATGACTTTCGTCCTCGAAAGTCCTTAAGACAGTAAAAATGTACTCGAGGTAATGCAACCTCATCTCGTCTTCCCGCTCCCAAGTGGCTTCCTCGTAACCCCGATTCTTCCATCAACCTTTACCAAACGAATCTCGCGATTACGCAACGCCTTGGTCTCAAAGGCAAGGATCCTCACCGGCTTCTCCTCGAAGTTCAAATCCTCATTCACCGCAAAGGCTCAAAGTCCACGATGTGCGACGGGTCCGGCACATATCGCTCCTCGATCGATACATGGAAAACACTATGCATCTGCGATAGTGACGGAGGTAGGGCTAACCGGTAAGCAACTCTGCCAATCCTCTCTAGGATCTCGAACGGACCAACAAAACGGGGACTCAACTTCCTCGCTTACCAAACCTCAAAACACCTCGCATCGGAGCAACCTTAAGGAACACATGTCGACCAACCTCAAACTCCAAATCTCGACGCCGAACATCGGCGTAACTCTTCTCTCTGCGCCCGAGCCACAACATACGAGCTCTAATCTTCTCGTGATCGCACCATTGGTCAATCTGCAGTAACTCGGGACCCAAAACTCTGTCTATCACCAACCTCTTCCCGAACACGGGGGACCGACAACGCTTACCATACAATGCCTCGAATGGAGCCATCCAGATCGCCGATCGGTAACTATTGTTATAGGCAAACTCCATCAAGTACAGATCATCGGTCCCAATCACTCGAAATCCAACACACAAGCCCTCAACATATCCTCGAGAATCGATTCACTCTCTCGATCGACCATCCGTCCGAGGGTGAAAAGTCATCTTTGAATCGCACTCTGTGCCCAAACCCTTCTGGGCGCTCTCCGAGGCGAGAAGTGAACCGCGAGTCACGATCCGACACAATCCTCACCGGCACACCATGATAACGGATGATCTCGCTCCAAAAATACCAATGCGCCCACTGTTCCACTCAGTATAAGTGTCCCCTACCGGAATGAAGTGTGCGCTCTTGGTCAAACGGTCGACTATCACCCAAATCGAGAGAGAACTTCCTCGAGTCCTTGGCAAACCGGATATAAAGTCCATAGAGATCTCTTCCCATTTCCACTGGGTACACTCGATGGTCGCAACAAACTCTGCTGCCGCCTCTGCTGGTGCCTTCACTTGCCGACAAGTGAGACACCGCCCGACAAACTCGCCACATCTCTCTTCATTCCCATCCACCGGAAGGTCCGCTAAGGTCTCGATACATCTTGGTACCCCGGGTGCCAAGCAAAAAGGGAACAGTGGGCCTCCGAGAGCAACTCGCTCGCAAACTCGCAATGTCCGAACACACAACCGCCTCTATAAGTCAACCCACCATCTCGTGAATATACAAAGTCAAAGTCACCGTCAAGACTAACTCACAACCAATCTCTTAAGTGCGGGTCACCCAACTGGCGATCTATAATCCATTGCCGAATCGACGGTGAAAAGTCAATCGAGCTACCACGCGGTAACCTCTCCCAACAACATCGCAACCTCGGCCGCTCGAACTCTCTCTCGCAAATCTGGGCTGAACTCAACAACGCCGCAGAGTGCGACGTCTTTCTCGCTCAAAGCATCGGCCACTACATTGGCTTTACCCGGATGGTACAAAATCTCGCAGATCATAATCCTTTACCAACTCTAACCATCTCCTCTCGCCTCATATTCAACTCCTTCGAGTAAACAGATACTTGAGGCTCGTGATCGGTAAACATCTCAATCCGCTCACCATACGTAATGCCTCCAAATCTTCAATGCAAACACCATCTGCTTTGCTAACTCCATATCATGAGTCGGGTAGTTCTCGCTCATACGGCCAAATGACGGGGAAGCATAGGCATTGACCTTCCCGTCTTTGCATCAACACACAACCTAATCCAAACTTGGAAGCATCATCAGAGACCACGAAACCACTGTCCCTCCGGATCGCCAACATCAGCCAAGTCAAACTACGCTTGAGCTCGCAAAGCTCTCAACACACTGCGTCCCAAACAAACTCGACACCCTTCCTCGCCGACGAGTGAGGGGTGAGGCTAAAGGAGAAAAGTTCTTGACGAACCGACGGTAGTAACTCGCCAAACCTGCAGAAAGTCGCGAATCTCGGCAGAATCGAAGTCGGCTTGGCCCATGAACTCACGGCCTCAATCTTCGCGGGGTCCACGGCTATACCATCTCTCGAAACCACGTGGCCTAGGAAGGCCACCGCTCCAACCAGAATCACATTTGGAAAACTTCGCATAAAGCCGGGTTTTCCTCAAAGCCGCCAATACTCGTCTCAAATGCTCGCATGGTCTTCCTTAGACCTCGAATAAATCGGAATATCGCCAATGAACACGATGACGACGGCCGTCCAAAAATGATTTGAACACCCTATCCATCATGTCCATGAACGCGGTACCGGGCATTGGTCAATCCAAACGACATAACCACAAACTCATAGTGACCATATCCGGACTGAAAAGCCGCCTTAGGAATGTCGGCATCCCCGATCCGCAATCGATGGTAACCGGATCTCGATCTATCTTGGAGAACACGAAGCTCCCCGGCCGATCGAACAAATCATCGATACGGGCAACGGATACTTATTCTTCATCACACCTTATTAAGCTCGCGGTAATCAATACACAAGCGCATAGAACCATCCTTCTTTTCACAAATGAATCGTGCTCCCCACGGGGACACACTTGGACGGATGAACCCTCGGTCCTAACATCTCCTGCAAATCAATCTTCGCCTTTAACTCACTGGCGCCATGCGATACGGAGCCTTCGAGATAGGGAGGGTCCTCGCCTCGAGTTCAATAATGAAGTCAACCTCTCTTTTGGGGGCAACCCCAGAATTCTCCTGAAACACATCCGCGAACTCTGCTGCACGACTTTGATCAATGACAACGAGGGGCGCTCTTCCCGCACAACTTGGCTAGATAGCCCCAAGCTCCATGAGCTAGCAAACGACGAGCTTTCACGGTGACACCATCGGCGGGCAAACTCCACCTTGACTCCACGAAACTTAAAGTCGGGCGACTGGCGGCCTGAACACTACTTCTTTCCGGTGGCGGTCAATCAACGCGTGGTTAGCGACTAACCACTCCATACCAAGAATCACATCAAAACCGCTCATAGGCGTAACTATGAGCGTAGCCACAAGCAACTCTCCTGATATCTCGATCCGGCCATCCTTAATCTTATCTCTAGCCAACATACTAACTCCCGAAGGAGTTGCAACAGATAACTCAAAACCTAGAGGCTCTAGTCTTAACTTAGCATGCTCAAAGAAACAACACAGAGATACAAATGAATGCGTGGAACCGTAATCAAACAAGACAAATGCGCAGTGATCTAAAACAAGAAGCGTGCACCGCCACAAACGCATCCGTGACGCTCGGCCTCCCGACGGGTCGTAGCAAACACTCGACCTCGCCGCTGCTGCGCTGGCCGAGCCGCCATAGCCGGGTGATCACAAAAAGCGGGCCATGTGCCCTCTCTACCACAACGGAAGCACAATCTAGGTCCAGGTGACAAGCTCCGCGGCGTGGACTTTCCCACAAGTAAGCAGCACAAGCGGAAATCGCCGGGTCCTCCTCGCTGCGCCGGGCGGAAACGGACCGAGCTCTCCGCCGATCTCTGCTTCAATCGCCCTTGACGGCGCCGCCGCCTCCCCGAAAGTCAAACTTCCTCTTACGCCCCACATACCTTGGGACAGACGCCGAACAGAGCAACAACCCGCTCAAAGAGATACTTCCCATTATAGATCGTGGCTAATCGATGTACTTAGCATAAGTGTCGGGGCCCGAGCCACGACATCCCGGGAAACACCGCCTCAATCCAGATATGAACTTCCGAATCTTCACTCCGGGTGGCAATCAATCGAGGAGCAAAATATCCATACTCGAGAACTTGCGCTCATATTCTCAATGGAATCGTAACCGCGCGAGTGTTCCGGAAGAGCTCCACCATCTTCTCCTGAGCCTCATCACCGATGAACTTTACCTTGAACTCACCTTGAAGAACTCCCAAGTAGCGGGTGGAGACCACTGGTCTCTCGCTCAAGGTGGACTCCCACCACCATCTCGCCGTGCCTCCCAAAGACATGAGCCGCACATCTCGGCCTCTGAATATCGGGGCACACCATGATCGTGAAGGTGTACTCCAAAGGGCAATCCACTGGGCGCCGCTAACGCATCACCGGTGGCATCAAACTTCTCGAAGCTTCCACTTCACAAAATCCTTCACCACCTACCCAATTCCTCGGCACCTCTCGCCATATCTCGCCTCAGGGCTACTTGCTCTCGTGGAGCCGGAGGTGCTACTTGAGCTCACTTTGAACCAATCGAGTCACCGCTCGACCGGGCTCGGGACTCTTCCCGCCGCGCCGCTAACAAGGCTCGGTCTCGCGCCTCGTCACTCAACATGCTGACCATAAAAGCCCTCATAGACTCAAAGAAACTCGCTCCGTGAGCGCTCACGGCGCTCGCCGCTTCAACGCCCGCTCTAGGCGTAACAGAGGAGCTCTTTGGTGGAATGCCATCGTTGTCGCCTTGGGACGATGTCCTGCAGCATGACGATCCGATCCTCGATACCTCGACCGCTCTCGAACCTCCTCTCCGATGCACGGTGGATCGCATGCTTTGGCGATCTACATCCAAACCAACAACGAATCAAAACTCGCTCACACCATTCCACAACACCAAACAAGGCATACACTAGATGATAGGTATTGTAAATTCTTAACCCTTTTCCTTTCTAAAACAATAAATCTAGGCGCACTGATGACCGCTTGAGTGCCGATGATCATGGAAAACGACCTACAACAAAAGGTCGATCTCACGAGAATCTATGACTCGAGCTCGATACCAATCAGAAGACCCGACCCAAAAGGGGCTCTAAATGGGCCTTTACCCCAATGCATGTAGTGAAAATAAAAGACATTATGAAAAATACATTTCGATTCCAAGTAAAAATGCGAAACATTCAACAACCAAAACATACATTTCTAAAAGCACACTCTCGATCGTGAGATTTATTTAAACCATTAAAACAATCCACAAGTACCAATATCTTTGGAATCCATAAAACGTAAGAAAACATCCGGGGCTCTGTGCCCGCCTACATGCATTCAGGGAAATAACAAAAAGTGAAGAGTCATGATAATTAAAATAAAACAATCGAGATGACAAAGAGGATTCCATGATCACGGCTTCCCTTCACCATCCTGTCTCCCGCCTTGATTACACTGTGGAAAACCACGAGAATAAGGGTGAGTAACGAATTACCCAGTAAGAATCCCCAACCGGGTACAATACGATATACATGATCATCTAGAAGAATGTATGCAAGCTATGAGTACAAACACAGAGCGGAGCACATAGCTAAGTCCACACTTGGACCTCGGATGCCATCTCGTGGTCTTAGTCCGAAAATACCACAACACACTAAACGCACTATACGGAACAAGTCCCGGCCTCGGCTGTCTCATCGTCGATACGAAAGGTGCATCGCTCAAGATCCCGAGGAGCTCTCGGTCGGCGCCAGAATGAGCGTAAGCGCGCCACCGCATGCTCACCGCAAACTCGGGGTGCCGGGTCTAGTGGCAAGCCGCCCGTGTTCGATCCACCATGCCTAACTAAATCTGGATCGGTGTCACCGACATAGGGGTGTGAGACACGACACGTGAACTATGTCACCAGACCACCGCACTTTGAGGCTAAGGAACCGGCCGTGGTAGGCTTACACCGAAGCGGTCCTTGCCCTAACAGTGGGCAATCAAGGGCTACGGCCGAACACGCCGAGGACGCGTGTCGATCGCCGGGGGCGAGGCAATGCCAAGTCATCATCCCGACCGCTGGGGCATTTAACGATCGCCACCTCACCCAAGATTGCGGGGGCCTACCGGTTGGGATAGCTAATCCCTCATGGGGTCCAAGGACGAGAATCGTCTCGAACGCCCTTGCCATAGATGCAAGATACTTTATGCATCGGGCCCTGATGATTCTATCTACCTCAATTCTAAACCTTAACAATAATAACGATTCAATCAATGCAGATCCAATACGTGCTCATCGATACAAAGAACCTAGCATGATACTACGAAGCAAGAACAGATATCGAACATGCTAGAATAGAACAACCTAGCATGGGCTAACATGAGAAACAATACAAGAGTTCATGCCATCAGAATTGAACAGAGCACCTAGGCTAAACATGCTAGTAAACATACACAGCATACAAAACAACAATCACAAATATACCAAGCAGGTCCACACAACCCCTGGTAAGAAATCCTTACCTTGGTCTCCAAGACTTTTACACACAAATCCTAAGTCATGGAACAATCCCGAGCTAGCGAGCGGAAACCTAGCAAACCAACAATAATCGGCATCTAAAATATCTAAACAACAATAGAACAAAGCAAGCTCGGCTCGGGAACTCACGCGCGCGACGACACACGAGCTTGGGGCTCGCCGCAAGCCGCTCGGCAAGGTCGGGCGCCGTCGCGCTACCGGCACGGCAGGCAGGGACACGCGTGGCGGCGGCGAAGCGTCTCGACGGCGCGCGCGCGGCGCCGGCGCGTCGGGCGGCGGCGCGCGCGGCGGCGGGCGTGGCGATGCGGACACGGCGCGAGCAACTCGGCAGAAACGCGCGCGCGCGAACGTCGAGCGGCGCGCGCGCGGCGCGCTTCGGCAAGCGGACACGGCGAGGGCGTCGCGAAGCGACGGCCGGACGCGCTGGGCGCTGGCGAGGACCTCTCGGCGTGGCGAGCGATCGGGCGATCTTCGGGCTTTGGGCGAACGGCGAGGGTCGGGCTGACAGTCTGGGCGTGCGGGCTGGCTCGACTCGACCGATCTGGGCGTCGACAGTGGCCGCTCGACCGATCCGGGCGTCGGCGATGTGGTCGCTCGACCGACCGGGCGTCATGGTGAAATGGCCGGGATGATGGTCGCTCCTCTCATTGGCCGCACAACACACACACACACACAACCCCTTTTTCTTACATTCGGCCAACAAACACCCAAATGAGAAGATGAAGAAGACGAAGACTTACCCTAATGATGATGATCGAACCCAAGGAGATGCAAGGATGAAGAGCTCGGCAAGGCTATGGAGATGGAGAGCTTGGGCGGCCAAGAGGTGTTTGGAGAAGAAGATGGAATAACCTAATTCTATTTCATTTAACCAAATGCACCAAAACTCCAAAATCCAAGGTTAACTAAGATGTGATGCAGAAAAGAGCAACAAGAGCACCTAATGGCTCATTTGGCACACCTCTCTACAAGCTTCCCAGAGACCCGGTTCAAACCCCTACTGCAAAGACAATTTCCTTTATTTTTACTTTTGCATCAAACCTTGCTCAAACCAAACCTCAAACTCCTCCAAAAACCTACATAAAACCATCCAATAATTTTAGTAGCCGAAAAGACACAAACGACCTCGACGGCCCGACCAAATTACCAAATTACCCCTAGGGCATACCCGAAGACCGGAAGAAAACCTCGGTCGTTACGTAAGAGATCTCTATGGACTTTATATCCGGTTTGCCAAGGACTCCGAGGAAGTTCTCTCGGATTTGGGTGATAGTCGACCGTTTGACCAAGAGCGCACACTTCATTCCCTGTAGAGACACTTATACCGTGGGCACAAAGGCGCACTGCTTTTGGAGCGAGAATCATCCGTTACCATGGTGTGCCTGAGGATTGTGTCCGATCGTGACTCGCGGTTCACTTCTCGCTTCGGAGAGCGCCCAGAGGGTTTGGGCACAGAGTGCGCTTTCAGCCATGACTTTTCACCCTCGACGGATGGTCGACCGAGAGAGTGAATCGATTCTCGAGGATATGTTGAGGGCTTGTGTGTTGGATTTCCCGTGCGCTTGGGACCATGCTCAGATTTGATGGAGTTTGCCTATAACAACGATTACAATCGACGATTCTGATGGCTCCATTCGAGGCATTGTATGGTAAGCGTTATCGGTCCCCCCGTGTTCGGGAAGAGGTTGGTGATAGACAGTTTTGGGTCCCGAATTACTGCAGCTGACCAATGGTGCAAAGGCGTAAGATTAGAGCTCGTATGTTGACACTTAGAGCGAGCGAGAAGAGTTACGCCGATGTTCGGCGTCGAGATTTGGAGTTTGAGGTTGGTCGTCACATGTGTTCCTTAAGGTTGCTCCGATGCGAGGTGTTCTGAGGTTTGGTAAGCGTGGGAAGTTGAGTCCCCATTTTGTTGGTCCATTCGAGATCCTAGAGAGGATTGGCGAGTTGCTTACCGGTTAGCCCTACCTCCGTCACTATCGGCGGTGCATAGTGTTTTTCATGTATCGATGTTGAGGCAAGATGTGCCTGACTGATCGCACATTGTGGACTTTGAGCCTTTGCACCGAATGAGGATTTGAACTTCGAGGAGAAGCCGGTGAGGATCCTTGCCTTTGAGACCAAGACGTTGCGTAATCGCGAGATTCGCTTTAGTAAAGGTTCGATGGAAGAATCGGGGTTCCGAGGAAGCCACTTGGGAGCGGGAAGACGAGATGAGGTTGCACTACCCCGAGTGTTTTGTCTTTAAGGACTTTCGAGGACGAAAGTCATAAAAAGGAGGGAATATTGTAACGACCTGTGTTTTTCTTCCGGTCTCCCGTATGCCCTAGGGGTAATTTGGTAATTTGGTCGGGCCGTCGTGGTCGTTTGTGTCTTTTCCAGTTACTAAAATTATTGGATGGTTTTTGTAGGTCTTTGGAGGAGTTTGAGGTTTGGTTTGAGCAAGGTTTGTTGCAAAAGTAAAAATAAAGGTAATTGTGCCGCACTGGTTTGAACCCGGTCTCCCGGGAAGCTTGTAGAGAGGTGTGCCAATTGAGCCATTAGGTGCTCTTGTTGCTCTTTCTCGCATCACACCTTAGTTAACCTTGGATTTTGGAGTTTTGGTGCATTTGGTTAAATGAAATAGATTTAGGTTATTCCATCTTCTTCTCCAAAACACCTCTTGGCCGCCCAAGCTCTCCATCTCCATTGCCTTGCCGAATTCTTCTTCCCTTGCATCTCCTTGGGTTCGATCATCATCATTCCGGGTAAGTCTTCATCCTCTTCATCTCCTCATTTGGTTTTTGATGCTGGCCGAAGGTAAGATGTAGTGTGTGTGTGTGTTTGTGTTGGTTGCAACGGTACCGAGAGGAGCAGACCATCATCGCCACCACCACTCAGACGCCCGGATCGGTCGAACCAGCCGCCAAGACGCCCAGATCGGTCGAACCAGCCTGCCGCCACGCCCAGATCTCGTCCCGGCCCGGCCTCGCCGCTGCTCGCCCGGTCGAAAGAGATCGCCCGATCACTCGCCACGCCGAGAGGTCCTCGCCCGGCCAGCCAAGACGTCCAGCCGACGCTCGCCGACGCCCTCGCCGTGTCCGCTTGCCGAGCCGCTGCTCGCCCGCGCCCGCCCAGACGTTCGCCGCGCTGCCGCGTCGCTGCCGAGCCGCTCGCCGCGTGTCCGCATCGCGCGCCGCCAGCCGCGCCTGCCGCCAGACGCTTCGCCGCGCGCCGCCCGACGCTGCGCGCGCGCTTCGCGCCGAGCGCTCGCCTACGCGCGCGAAGTCCTCGCTGTCGCAGTGCCAGCCCAGCAGCCAGGCCAGCGTGTCCGTCTGCGTGCCGCAGCGCGCCAGCTGTCGTGTCCTTGCCGTGCCGGTAGCGCGGCCAGCATATAGCGTCCTTGCCCGTGCCCGGCTTGCCAAGCACCCCAAGCTCGTGTCGTCGCGCGCGTGAGTTCCCGAGCCGAGCTTTGCCGTTCTATTGTTGTTTAGATATTTTAGATGCCGATTATTGTTGGTTTGCTAGGTTCCCGCCGCTAGCTCGGGATTGTTCCAGCCTTAGGATTTGTGTGTAGAAGTCTTCCACCAAGGTAAGGATTTCTTACCGAGGTTGTGTGGACCTGCGGTATATTTGTGATTGTTGTTTTGTATGCTGTGTATGATTACTAGCATGTTTAGCCTAGGTGCTCTGTCAATTCTGACCGGCATGAACTCTTGTATTGTTCTCATGTTAGCCCATGCTAGGTTGTTCTATTCTAGCATGTTCGATATCTGTTCTTGCTTCGTAGTATCATGCTAGGTTCTTTGTATCCGATGAGCACGTATTGGACCGCATTGATTGAATCGTTATTATTGTTAAGGTTTAGAATTGAGGTAGATAGAATCATCCGGGCCCGATGCATAAAGTATCTTGCATCTATGGCAAGGACGTTCGAGACAGATTCTCCGCCCTTGGACCCCGTGAGGGATTAGCTATCCCAACCGGTAGGCCCCTGCAATCTTGGGTGAGGGTGGCGGATCGTTAAATGCCCCAACGGTCGGGATGATGACTTGGCATTGCCTCGTCCGGCGATCGACACGCCCTCGGCGTGTTCGGCCGTAGCCCTTGATTGCCACTGTTAGGCAAGGACCGCTTCTCGGTGTAAGCCTACCACGACCGGTTCCTTAGCCTCAAAGCGGTGGTACAGTGACATAGTTCACGTGTCCGTGTCTCACACCCTATGTCGTCGCTGACACCGATCCGTAGATTTAGTTAGGCATGGTGGCCCGAACACGGGCGACTTGCCACTAGACCCGCACTTCCCCGAGTTTGCGGTAGCATGCGGTGCGCGCTTACGCTCATTACAACGCCGTCGAGAGCTCCTCGGGATCTTGAGCGATGCACCTTTCGTGTCGACGATGAGACGCCGAGGCCGGACTTGTTCCCGTATAGTGCGTTTAGTGTGTTGTGGTATTTTCCGGACTAAGACCCCGAGATGGCATCCGAGGTCCAAGTGTGGACTTAGCTATGTGCTCCGCTCTGTGTTTGTACTCATAGCTTGCATACATTCTTCTAGATGATCATGTATATCGTATTGTACCCGGTTGGGGATTCTTCTGGGTAATTCGTTACTCACCCTTATTCTCGTGGTTTTCCACGAGGTAATCAAGGCGGGAGACAGGATGGTCAAGGGAAGGCCGTGATCATGGAACTCACCAACTCTGATTGTTTTATTTTAATTATCATGACTCTTCACTTTTTATTATTTCCCTGAATGCATGTAGACGGGCACAGAGCCCCGTGATGTTTTCTTACGTTTATGGATTCCAAAGATATTGGTACTTGTGGATTGTTTTAATGGTTTAAATAAATCTCTGATCGTGAGTGTGCTTTTAGAAATGTATGTTTTGGTTGTTGAATGTTTCTGCTTTTACTTGGAATCCAAAATGTATTTTTCATAATGTCTTTTATTTTCACTACATGCATTGGGGTAAAGGCCCATTTAGAGCCCCTTTTGGGTCGGTCTTCTGCACGAGCAGCGTGTTCTCGACTCGTTATTTGTTTGGGTATAGAGCGCCATCATGCCAACTTCCCGCAGTGTGTGATGTATGTTGTGGCTTGTTGTGGTATCCAGATAGATTCGGATGCCCTGGGACGTCGTTCCAGAGGGAGGTAGAGGTTGGACTCCCATAGGCCAATTGTGGCCCAGTTGTTGGTTTTCCCCTAGTGAGAGGGTGGAGGTGCTTTGCCTTGGAATGCCACTCCAAGAGAGGAGTTAGTCGTGGTTGTCTTGATGTGGATGTTTGTGGAGCAGTCCCCCCGTGTGAACTAGCACAGGTAGCTCAAGTGTTGATCTTGAGCCTTGTTAGATTATTTGGTTGCCCAGAGAGTGGTTGCAAAGTTGGTAGCCTCGAGGAGGTTGATGAGGCATCTTTGTGCTTCTGTGAAGTGTTGTTGTTTGCAGCCAGTGAGCCAAAACCCTGTAGTTAAGGGTGCAGCAAGCAGTGTTCCCTTCGGACTGGATCCGTTGGTGGTTTCCTCAGTTGTTTGGTAGAATTGAACACTCTTCTTTTGGTAAGCCCTAGAGTAGGGCTAGCTGCTGCATGTTGAGAGAGCCGACCAGAGTTTGTTGAGCATCATGTGGAGATGCAAGAGTAGGTTGTGAGCCTTCAACTTGGTGAGATGCCTTAGGCATGGTTGTTGGAGTTGAGACCTTGTATGCCAAGCCAGAGTTCGTGTCACTTGAGGTTGTGACCTTGTTGGCGCCGTTGGTAGTAAGATGTGGATTTGGTAGTAGTGGCACTTGAGGTGCATTGGTTGGTGTGCCGCTTTGGCACTAAATCTGGTTCAGGCCTGAGTTTGGTATGGGCATAGCAGATGGTTCTATGTCGTTCGGAGTTTAGCGCACTCCGTTAGCCTTGGATCCGTTATGGTAGTTGCACCTGTGTAGGTCGTGCAAAAGGGCTAGTTTAGTGGAAATCGAAGGACTTCAAGCAAAAGGATGTTCGAGAGGAGCCGGAGCCTTTTCCCAGTGTTACTGGAGGTTGAGTAAGTCAAGCAGGTTGACGGTTGGTAAGTGTTAGTGCGCTTGCATCTCACGCTAGTGTTAAGGCCAAGAGATCTTTGTGGTTGGTAGTGCGTTCAACTACCTTCGAGTGCCTAAATCTCAGGAGAGTTGAGCATCGTAGAAGCAAGTTTGGGTTCCAGCTGAGGGACCATGAGTTGGATGCCTATGAGGTGAGTAGGATGCCTTGTAAGAGAAGTTGGATGCCTTATGGGTAAGCACCCTTGGTAGAGGCTTGGTATAAAGTAAGTTTGGTTTGGCATGGTTATGCTTTGGTAGAGCAAGGTTGCCACAGCTTCGAGCATCGTGTGGAGATGGAACTTTGGGTGTTCCGTTGATTGGTTGTATCTCTGCCAAGAGCTAGTGTGGCTTTTGGGAAAAGCATTTGTTAGTCTTGGATCGCTAAATGAAGGTTGGGAGTTGTGCACACAAGTGTGTTTTGTGTGGTTTGTTCTGTGGCAAGAGTCTCAGATCCATGTAGGGTTTGTTTTGGGGATCTGGTGCTCAGTTCTTGGAAAAGTTGGACTCCAGGTGGATGTGGTAAGGCTTTAGTGAGGTGGTAAGGGTACCATGCTCGTGGTATCAGGGTGTTGCTTAGGTAAGATTTGTTAAGTTGGACCTAAGCTTGGTTGGCGGATCTTCTTGTTTATCGTCATGACTGAGAGAGTTGTTCGGATCCTTCCTTAGGTAGGAGTTATGTTGTGATTGACGTCTGAGTAGGAGGATGATGCATTCGGTAGCGTTTCGGGTCCTCTTGGTTTTCAAGGAGTTGGAGTTGGCCAGCATGGTTATGATGCTGGGAAATAGGAGTTGTTGTTTGTTCAGGCAGTTGGTTGTTAGTCCTTTAGTTGGCAGTGGGTTTCGAGGGTTGTCGGAGAACCCTAGGTTGTGGAGAGCCTCTCTAGAGCTCAGTCAGGCCCAGGTAGTGAGTTTCAGTTGGCAAGTTGAAGCCGTGTAGTTTGTAGCCTCGGGTGAGTTGTTGGCAGTCTTGGTAGCCTAGCAAGTTAGTATTTGTTTGGAGTAGAGTCCGGATTGGTTCCGGTATGGTGACAAGTTGATGCTTGGTGTTGACCAAGGTGTGGATTGGAATTGCTAGAAGTCAGTTTGCTCGTGGGGCGAATGGTTCGTGCCCTGTGATTGTCTTCCTGTTTTTAGGAGGTTGAGAGTTGCCCCGTTGGTATTTGGAGGTTCAGTTCGTGGTGGACCCCTATTGCTACCCCGTGAGATTTTGATCTTGTTGCTTCAGTGGAGCAAGATAGTGAGTGTATGTGGAGCTCTCTGTCCTTCAGTTGTCTGCTCGTAGGAGCCGTTTCTTTCTAGGTTTGGCAGTTTGCTGCCGTCGGTTTGTTAAGGATCTTTCCGCCAAAGCCTCGCCCCTCACTCGTCTAACGAGGAAGGGTGTCGAGTTTATTTGGAACAGTAAGTGTGATGAGAGCTTTGCCAGGCTCAAGCGCAGCTTTGACTTCAAGACTGTTGGCGATCCGGGGGACAGTGGTTTGGTGGTCTACGATGCTTCCAAGTTTGGGTTGGGTTGTGTGTTGATGCAAAGACGGGAAGGTCATTGCTTATGCTTCCGTCACCAAGCCATATGAGCGTAACTATCCGACTCGTGATATGGAGTTAGCGGCAGATGGTGTTTACAATCAAGATTTGGAGGCATTACTGTATGGTGAGCGGATTCGGATGTTTACCGATCACCAGAGCCTCAAGTATCTGTTTACTCAGAAGGAGCTGAATATGAGGCAGAGGATATGGTTAGAGTTGGTAAAAGATTATGACTACGAGATTTTGTACCATCCAGGCAAAGCAAATGTGATAGCTGATGCTTTGAGTAGAAAGACGTCGCACTCAGCGGCGTTGTAGAATTCCCAGCCTAGATTGCAGCGAGAGTTCGAGCGGGCTGAGGTTGCAGTGTTGTTGGGTGAGGTTACGGCTAGAATAGCTCAGTTGACAGTCCAGCCATCGATTAGACAGCGGATTATTGATAGTCAGCTGAGTGACCCCGCTCTTAAGAGATTGTTTGACAGAATTAGTGCTGATGGAGATTTTGACTTGTATATTCACGAGCGGTGGGGTGACGACGTGAGGGCGGTTGTGTGTTCGGATGTTGCGGGATTGCGAATGAGAGTTGCTCTCGAGGCCCACGATTCTCCGTTTGCTTGGCACCCCGGGGGTACCAAGATGTATCAGGATCTTAAGCAGACATTCTGGTGGATGGGTATGAAGAGGGATGTTGCGGAGTTTGTCAGTCGATGTCTCACTTGTCAGCAAGTGAAGGCACCCAGGCAGAGACCAGCTAGTTTGTTGCAGCCGCTGAGTATACCTCAGTGGAAATGGGAAGAGATCTCCATGGACTTTATTTCTGGTTTG
This sequence comes from Sicyos edulis, assembly GCA_036507275.1. Lineage (NCBI taxonomy): Eukaryota > Viridiplantae > Streptophyta > Magnoliopsida > Cucurbitales > Cucurbitaceae > Sicyos > Sicyos edulis. The sequence goes on from CM071858.1 coordinate 12,839,907, forward strand.
CCGAGGACTCCGAGGAAGTTCTTTCAGATTTGGGTGATAGTCGACCGATTGGCTAAGAGCGCACACTTCATTCCCGGTAGAGACACTTATATAGTGGAACAGTGGGCGCAGTTGTTTTTGGAGCAGATCATTTGTTATCACGGTGTGCCTGTGAGGATTGTGTCTGACCGTGATTCGAGGCTTGTGTGTTGGATTTCCCGGCCAGTTGGGACCAGTACCTATATCTGATGGAGTTTGCAGATAACAACAGTTATCCGTCGACGATTCAGATGGCTCCATTCGAAGCTTTGTATGGTAAGCGTTGCCGTTCTCCTGTGTTCTGGGAAGAGGTTGGTGATAGGCAGGTTTTGGGTCCCGAGTTGCTGCAGTTGACCAATGGTGCCGTGCAGAAGATTAGAGCTTGTATGTTGACAGCTCAGAGCAGACAGAAGAGTTACGCCGATGTTCGGCGTCGGGTTTTGGAGTTTGAGGTTGGTCAGCATGTATTCCTAAAGGTTGCACCGATGCGAGGTGTTTTGAGGTTTGGCAACCGTGGAAAGCTGAGTCCCCGTTTTGTTGGTCCGTTTGAGGTTCTGGAGAGGATCGGCAAGGTTGCTTATCGATTAGCCTTGCCTCCGTCATTGTCAGCAGTGCACAGTGTTTTTCATGTTTCGATGTTGAGACAGTACGTGCCGGACCCGTCGCACATTGTTGATTTTGAGCCTTTGCAGCTGAATGAGGATTAGAGATTCGAGGAGAAGCCAGTGGGGATTCTTGCTTTTGAGACAAAGACACTGCGTAATCGAGAAATCCGGTAGGTAAAAGTTTAGTGGAGGAGTCAGAGTTCAGAGGAAGCCACTTGGGAGCGGGAGGATGAGATGAGATTGCAGTATCCCGAGCTGTTCCAGTCTTAAGGGACTTTCGAGGATGAAAGTCTTATAAGGGGGGAATATTGTAACGGCCCGGAAAGTTCATCCCGATCTTCTCGGGAGGCCCAGGGGCATTTTCGTAATTTGGTCGGGCCGGAAAAATTATGAGTCGATTTGAGTGGGATCAGGAATTTTGGTGAAGACATTTGGGCTTGGAAAAAGGTAAAAATAAATAGGGAATTAAATAGCGCGTCGAGTGAGATTCGAGCCAGGGTCGCGCGGCAAGCAAGGCAAGGGTCGCTACCAATCGAGCCACTGAGCACTCTTGTGCTTCTAAACGCGCCATCTTCTATATGAGCCTGTTCGATGCGAGTTTTGGTTTAAAAGGAAATTTTCGCCCGAAGCTTCTTCCTTCTTCTTCCTCGCGATTTTTCTTCTCCATTTCTCCCCGACCGACCGAGCTTCGTCTTCGCGATTTCTTCCTTCTCCAGCATGTTCGACCGAGTTTCCTATCCCAAATTTGAAGTCGATCTCACCCCGAGCAGCAGGTACATCTTCTTCTTCTTCTTCTTCTCCTTCAAAATTCGATTTCTTCTCCTCTGTTTCGGGCTGTGCATTTCCGGCCGAGTCGAGGTGATTTGAGGTATGGGTTTTGTGCAGCTCGTGTAGGGGAGTTCGCCATAAGCAAATCGCTCGTCGAATCCTCTCGGATCACTCGATTTCGGTTCGTCTCCATCGCCCCTGTTCACGCGCAGAAACAGAGCCAGACGCCGAACTCGCCAACGCCCTGGCCGCACGCGCGTAGAAGCTCGCCGCCTCGGCGCCCGGTATCGCGTCGCCCGAGCCCCTTTCGCGAGTCGTGCCGCGACGCCCGGTGCCACTCGCATCCAAGCGCTGCGCGCGCGCGTCGCTGCGCGCCCGCCGAGCCGCATCGCTAACGCCTTGTTCGTCTCAGCGCAGAAGCTCGCGCCCAGCCCAATGCCCGCCACAAGCGCCAATACGCCAAACAAATGACCCCGTTCTTTGCCTGTTCGTGCAATCGGCTGCGTTAAATGCGTTAAATCGCGCCTCGTGAGTTGCTCCTTAGCCGAGCCTTGTTTATTTTATTATATTTAGGCCTATTGTGTGATTTTTTTGTGATTGATAGGTTCTCGGTAGCTAGTTCGGGTTCGTTCGCAATTTAGGTTTTCGTGTCAAATCGTCCCCGACCAAGGTAAGGATTTCTTACCGGAGTTGTGTGGACCCTGCGATATTATATGTGATTGCTGATTGATTGCTTGTTTGTGTTTATTGACATGTGTAGCTAGGTACTCTATTTTGAATTCCCGATTAGCATGATTTTCCTGGTTATTTCTCATGTTAATCCATGCTAAGTTGTTCCTTTCTGGCATGCTCGTATCTGTTCCTTGCTTCGTAGTATCATGCTAGGCTCGTTGTATTCTTATTGAGCACGTATTGGATTTTATTGAATTGTTTGCTGATTGCTAGGGTAGGTTAGAGTTGCAGGTAGATAGCATCATCCGGGCCTGATGCATAAAGTACCTTGCATCCATGACAGGGACATCGAGACAGTGCTCCGTCCCTGGACCCCGTGAGGGATTAGCTAACCCAAGCGGTAGGCCCTGCAATCCTTGGTGAGGGTGGCAAACTGTTAAATTCCCCAACGGTCGGGATGATGACTTGGCATTGCCTCGTCCCCGGCAGTCGGCACGTCCTCAGCGTGTTCGGCCGTAGCCCCTGATTGCCACCTGTTAAGGTAAGGACGGCTTCCTGGTGTAAGCCTACCACGACCCGTTCCTTAGCCCCAGGTGGGGTGGTTCAGGCGGACATAGTTTACGTGTCCAGGTCTCACACCCCTATGGCAGTGACACCGATCCAAAGATTTAGTTAGGCGTGGTGACTGGACATGGGCAGCTTGCCTTGGACGGCACCCCATAGTCTCTGCAGTAGCACGTGGTGCATGCTTACGCTCATTACAGCGCCAATCCGAGAGCTCCTCGGGATTGTGAGCGGTGTACCTTTCGTCGGCGATGAGAGCGAGTTGAGGCCGGGACTTGTTTCTCGTATAGGGCGACTTGTGTGGTGATATTACTCTGGACTAAGACCCTAAATTGGCATCCGAGGCCCAAGTGTGGGCTAAGCTATGTGCTCTATTCTGTGTTTATATTCATAGCTTGCATACGCTCATCGAGATGACCATGTATATCGTATTGTACCCCGGTTGGGGATTCTTACTGAGTAATTCGTTACTCACCCTTATTATTGTGGTTTTTCCACAGGTAACCGAATTGCGAGATAGGATGGCTGAAGGAGGAGCTGTGATCATGGGGCTCAGTCATCAAACTCTGATTTTGTGTTATGACTCTTTATGTTTTATTTTCCCCTGAATGCATGTAGCTGGGCACGGAGCCCTAGGATGTTTTCTGAATATTTTGTGGATTCCAGCATTATTGTATTTAGACATGTTTTGAATGATTTTAAGAAATCTCTGATCGGAGTATACTTTGGAAATGTATTTATCTTGGAACAAGTGCTTGGAAACAAGGACAGGTTCCAGGGAAAATTGTCTAGTTTTTAAAGGGGTTATTTTGAATGTTTTGTTTTAATTGGAATCCGAAATCATGTCTGTTTAATGTCCTTTACTTTGAATGCATGCATTGGGGTAAGGGCCCATTTATTGCCCCATTCGGGTCGGTCGCTTACAGAATCCGAACACCATCTTGCAAATTTTATGTAGATTTGTATGCATGCATTGAGGTAACGGCCTATTTTAGAACCCTTTCGGGTCGGGTCGTTACAATTGGTATCAGAGCTCAGAGTCATAGATTCTGTAGACTGACCTTTGTTGTAGGTCATTTTTTCATGATCATCAGCACTCCGACAGTCATCACGTACGCCTAAGTTTACTGTTTTAAAGAAAGGGGTAAGAATTTACAATACTTTTCATCTAGGGTATGCCTTGTGTAGTGTTGTGGAGCGGAGACGAGCAGGTTCTGACTCGTTGTTGGTTTGGGCTTAGAGAGCCATCATGCCAACTTTCCGCAGTGCGAGCATTATGTAGCAGCTTGTTGAGGTATCCAGTGAGTATGTTAGCCAGCAGTAGAGTTAAGAGTGGTTGGATACAGATATCCGATGAGATTTTAGAGGCTACCCTCATAGTCTTGTCTATGAGCGGTTTTGATGTGATCATTGGAATGGATTGGTTGGCGGAGAACCATGCTTTGATAGACTGCCGCCGGAAAGAAGTCGTGTTTTGGCCGCCTTAGAAGCCGAGCTTCAAGTTTCGCTGTGTCCAGGGTGGAGTGTGTTAGCCGTTGATCTCAGCAGTGAAAGCCCATCGGTTGTTAGCTTGAGGAGCTTGGGGCTTCTTGGCAAAGCTGTCAGGAGATAGTAGCACCACGTTGTCTGTTGACAAGGTCCTTGTGGTGCAAGAGTTTGCAGACGTTTTCCCTCAGGAGTTACCGAGTTTACCCCAGAAGAGAGAGGTGGACTTCACTATTGAGCTGGAGCTAGGGACTCTTCCTATTTCTAAAGCTCCGTATCGTATGTCGCTAGCTGAGTTGAAAGAACTCAAAGTGCAGTTGCAGGAGATGCTGGATCGAGGTTTCATCCGACCGAGTGTATCTCCATGGGCAGCACCTGTCCTGTTTGTTAAAAAGAAGGATGGATCCATGCGCTTGTGTATAGACTATAGAGAGTTGAATTGTAACGACCCGACCCGAATGGGGTTCTAAATAGGCCGTTACCTCAATGCATGCATACAAATCTACAGAAAATTTGCAAGATGGTGTTCGGATTCTAAGTAAAAACTAAAGCATAAAACATCCATTTAAAATCAACATAATTTCCTGAAACCTGTCCCTGTTTCCAAGCACCTGTTCCAAGACCAATACATTTACAAAGCTTACTCTGATCAGAGATTTATTTAAAACATACAAACTTTACAACAATGCTAGAATCCGGAAATACATTCAGAAAACACCCTAGGGCTCCGTGCCCAACTACATGCATTCAGAGAACATTTAAATCATAACATAAACATAAGACTCAAAGTTGAACAACGGGTTTTCCATGATCACAGCTCCTCCTCCAGCCATCATGTCTCGCACCATGGTTACCTGTGGAAAAACCACAGAAATAAGGGTGAGTAACGAATTACTCAGTAAGAATCCCCAACCGGGGTACAATACGATATAATCAGTCATCTAGTACCAAAGCATGCAAGCAAACAGCTACCAACAAAGATCATGGCTCAACGAGCTCATAAAACAAGATCTGGAGTCATCGGAAGTCTCCTACTTCCGGCCTAACTGGGATTGGATACACTGTCCAATCCTGGACATCCCAGAGGTATTTGTCACTCTGGGGGAAAACACTGATCCCTAGAATGTCCTCAAGGGCCTCCTTGCCCTTGCACTAATCAAGACTTACGGGAGAGTACCCGAAGTCAGGCTCTAACGGAAAGAATGGTGTACTCACGAACATTAGCCCGGGGGAGCTCTCCGAACCGGCAACTAACGCGCGTGTGCGTGCACCGCATGCTCTTCTCGCAACCGCATAAATGCGGGGGGCTAAGGGCAAACTACGAGGGCAGTGCACGCATGCCTATGACTCGGAGCGGTGTCACTAATCGGAGTAGCGAGGCCCCTGGCGCTCATCTGCGGCAAAGATGGTCCACCGACTGGCTAAGAACCGGCCGAGGCGGCTTACACCGATGGCGGGGTTCCGCTCTAGCAGCTACAAACTAGGCTATGCCGAAGTGGGTAGCTAATTCCTAAACCGGTGGGTCGGGGTAGCAAGATACGTTACGCTGCGCGCACACTTTTTTCCCGACCTGAGCTAAATCCACCTTAGTGACCGGGGGGGGAAGCAAGATACGTTATGCTTCGCACACTACTCCCGATCAGTGGGGACAAAGTACGTTATGTCCTCTCAGCCTCTGGATGATGACAAACCCTACAACTCTATCTAAGAGTACAGAGCAAAAAGCAATGATTCCTGGCTAGCAAACAAAGACCGACATCAATCACACCACCTAGCATGATACTACGAGCTTAAGCAGGAATCACAAGCATGCTGGCAGAACAAACCTAGCATGGCACTAACATGTAATATCAAGCAAACATGCTAGGAGAAATCAATCAAAGCTGCTCTATTATTATCATGCTCATAACAGTCAGCAAACAAGCAAGGCATAATCATGAAAATATCGCAGGGCCCACACAACTCCGGTAAGAAATCCTTACCTGGTCGGAAGGCAACAACACACAATAAAAATAACTGCGATCGAACCCGAGCAACCTATAACGAGCGAAGCAAACACATCAATAATTATAAAATAGCCCTAAATACACTAAAATAAATAGGGCTCAGCTCGGGAGCAACTCACGAGGCGCGGCTGACACGCGAACGAGCCGGCTGCATGGGATAGACAGCTGATGGGCACAGATAGGCGCGCTGGGGCGCTGGCTGGGCGCGAGCTGCGCGCGGAGGGGCGCTGGGCTGCGCGCGGACGGCACGCGAGCGACACAGAGAGCGCGGGCTCAGGCGCTAGCTCGGCTGGGCGCTGGCACGCTACGCGGCTCGGCAATCTACAGGGCGAAGGCGCGCGACACGGGCGTTGGGACGCGCGATCGAGCTGGGCTCGGCACAGGGCGACGCGGCTCGAGGTTGGGCGACTCGAGCGCGGACGGACACGAGCTGGGCGAGCTCGGGCTTGCGACGCGACGGCCTGGGCGAGCTGGGCGACATGCGAGCAAGCTGAGCTCGGGCCGGGCGAGGCAGCGCGCACGGCGCTGGGCGACTGGGTGAGTCGGGCTCGGCCGGGCGAGGTGAGGGCGCACAGTGGTCGGCTCGGGTGGGCCGAGTCGGGCGAGCCAAGGGGGCTGGGCTAGGGGGCTAGGTCGGGGAGAGAGAGAGAGAGAGAGAAAAAAAATTGATTTTGGGAAAAAAAATAAAAGAAAATGGGAAATAAAAAGGGAAAATGGGAAAAAGGGAAAAATGGGATTTTTATCTCATTTTTTCCATCCTTATCCACTTTTAAAACCTCAAAATCCCATTTCCCGCCTTCCTCCTTCGAGACCCGATCGAAGCAATCTTTTCCAATAAATAAAACTCACTTAAATCCAACTCCCAAAGCAACACTAAGGGCACGGGCTCGAATCCCAAAAGAAGCACACAACCAACCATCACTTTGCCAAAGCCCAAACCACAACCGAGCATCCAACCGACTAGCCCAAACACCTCGGGACTCGCAGCCGCCAACAAACAAGCCTCGACAAAGGCAGGAGCTACCTCGAAGCCCAGAAAACCACAAATCCTGCCCGGGGAGCCAAAAGACCAAAATACCCCCTAGGGGCCAAACGACTCTAAAAACCCTACCAACAACCGAATCTTGACCCGAAGGCACCTCGAAAACTGGAATAGGAACATGGTTACAATAATACTCCTCCTTTTAAGACTTTCGTCCTCGAAAGTCCTAAGACGAAACAGCTCCAGGAAAACTCCACTGATCCAGCCAACTGAACTTCTCGGCCAACAACACTAGCCTTCTTCGTGAACCAAACCCTCTTGGGTTCTCAAAAACTCAAGGCCACAATGCCATCCAGAGTGGGCATACGCTGAACTCCAAAGGGAATAGACGACAAACCACGTCCTCAACTCGCACCAACTCTCAAAGGGTGCTACTCTCAGCAAACTCGAGGACGGGCCACAAGCTCAAACTCTACACCGCGCAAAGGCGAACTCCTCTGAAACTCACACTGCTAACAAGCGGCCTCAACCTAACAACAAATCGGCCAAAACAATCTGAACCTTCCAGTTCCAGAAAACCAAACGGCCAACAAACAAAGACCTCTCAACGGTAAAGCAAACTTTTCCATGCAAACCTACTAGCAATCGCCAAAGAAAACATCGCCGGGCAAGGAAACCACCAAAATTCCTCTCAAGGAAAACTCGGGCCGCAAGGACTAAACCATCACGCACTCTCTGCGGCACAACACCTTGAGGAAAATAAACCAACGGCTTTACCAACAAAAGCCAAGGCACCTCTGTGCCAACTCACTCAAACGCTCTCTGCTACTCCAATCTGCGCGCACAACAACAAGGAGCAAAGCCCGAGAAGGACTTGCTCAACAGAACTCAAACCAAACTCGAGAGACTAGGGGAAGGGAAATCTTGATCCCCAAAACAAACCGACAACTTGCAAGAAACAACTCTTCTTGGTGGCCACCGCCCTTGCGGGGACAAACAACTCTTGCTTGCTAACAACACAAAGGACCCTCTCATTGGGCACATCCATTGCGCTACTCGACCAACTACACAACTCGGGAGCTAAGGCGACTCTGCCAAACGGGAAACGACTTTCCCAAAGAAGCAAACTCTGAAGGGCGGCGAACTTCACACAAGCTCACCGACTAGCTCAAACCCAAGGCAACAAAGAACCAACTCTCTTGGAAGCAACAACAAAGGAAAACTCAACCAATCGGATCACATATCCGAACCAACAAAACTTACTCAAATCTGCCGAGGAGGGGTCAACTCCCAAAACTTCCCGACTAGGAAAAAGACCTCGAGAGCAACGCCCTCCTAGCTAGACCGAACTAGCTCTCGAAACAACAAGAGAACCAAATCTTGGCCAAACACTCACAAGAGGCAGAACAACCTTTACTGCAGCCTCTAGAACACCATCCAAGAATCCGCTTAACTGAAAAAATGACTACTTCCAAGTAGCCAACAAATTTTTCCCTCTTGCTAGAACCACTACCATCAATTCCAAGACCAAAGGAGTAACCTGACAACTCCCCGAAGGAAACGGCTCTTACAAGCAGACAACCAAAGGACAGAGAGCTCCACATACGCTCACTGTCTTGCTCCACTAGAGCAACCACATCTAATCTCACGGGGCAACAACAAGGGTCCATCTTAGACTGAACCTCCAAAAGCCAAACGAGGCAACTCAACATCTTGGAAACAGGAAAAAAACCAACTGGGCACAAACCACTCGCCCCACGAGCAAAACTAATCTCTAGCAACTCCAATCCACACCTTGGTCGACACCAAGCATCAACTAGCCACCGCACCAGAACCAATCCGGACTCTACTCCAAACAAACACTGGCTTGCTAGTGTACCGAGACTGCTAGCAACTCAACCGAGGCTACAAACTACATGCCTCAAGCTTGCCCACTGAAACTCACTACCTGGGCCTGACTGAGCTCTGGAGTGGCTCTCCTCAACCTAGGGTTCTTCGGCAACCCTCGACACACACTGTCGACAAACGAGCTAACAGCCAACTGCCTGAACAGGCACAACTCACTCCAAAGATCTCAACCATGCTTTGCCAACTCTCGAACTCCTTGGGAACCAAGAGGACCCAAATCACTACCGAATGCGCTATCCTCCTACTCAAACATCAGCCACAACAAGGCTTCTACCCAAGGAAAGGATCCAAACAACTCTCTTAGCCAAGGCGATCAGAAACTGCGGCGGTTTTGAAACCACGCCACTTTTCCGGTTCCCACTGAACTCCAACCGAAGGAACACCAAAAGTTCCATCTCCACACGATGCTCAAAGCTGAGGCAACCTTGCTTTACCAAGGCATAACCATGCCACACCGAACTGACTTTATACCAAGCCTCTACCAAGGGTGCTTACCCATAAGGCATCCAAATCCTCTCGCAAGGCATCAGCTCATCTCCCCTCAAAAGCATCCAACTCGCCTCATGGCATCCAACTCTCCTCATAGGCATCCAGCTCATCTCATGAGCATCCAACTCAGGGTCTGTCTGCTGGACCAAACTCGCATCTACGATGCTCAACTCTCCTCAGATAAAGGCACTCGAAGGTAGTTGACCGTACTACCAACCACAAGAAAACTCTTGGCCTTAACACTAGCGTGAAACTCACGAGCACCAACACTTGCCAACCGGCAACCTGCTGACTTACTCAACCTCCAGAAACACTGGGAAGAGGCTCCGGCTCCTCTCGAGCATCCTTTCGCTTGTAGTCCATCGACTACCACCGAACAAGCCCTCCAGCACGACCTAAACAGTGCAAGCGCCATAAACGGATCCAAGGCTAAAGGAGTGCGCTGAACTCCGGACGGCATAGAACCATCTGCTATGCCCAAGCCAAACTCAAGCCTGAACCAGACTTAGTGCCAAAGTGGCACACCAACCAATGCACCTCAAGTGCTACTACTACCAAATCCACATCTTACTACAGATGGGGCCAACAAGGTCACTACCTCAAGTGACAACAACTGCAGCTAGGCATACAAGGGCTCAACTCAAACGGCCATGCCTATGGCATCTCATCAAACCGAAGGCTCACACCTACTCTTGCATCTCCTCATGATGCTCAACAAAGCTCTGGCCGGATCTCTCAACATGCAAAGCAGCCTAGCTCCTCTCTAGGAGCTCACCAAGGAAGAGTGCTCAACTCTACCAAACATCCGAGGAAACCACCAACGGATCCAGTCGACGAGAACACCGCTTTCGCGCACCCTTAACCACGTGGTTCCACTCACCGGGCTGCAACAACAACACTTTATGGGAGCACAAAGATGCCTCAACAATCTCCTCGAAGGCTGCCAACTCTCACACTACTCACCGGGCAATCAACAATCGCTAAGGCTCAAGATCAACACTTGAGCTACCCAGTGCTAGTCCACACGAGGACTCGCTCCATAAGCATCCTCATCGGCATAAACTCGCTGATCATGCCCTCCGGAACCTCCGGGCTACAAGAGCTACTGGGGAATGCTGAAACAAACTCGCCACCGGGCTATCTATGTGTGCCGGGACTCCTCACTACGCGCTACTTGATCGCGCTGGGTCTCCGCTCTCGATAGCTAAAGACTCGCCATCAAATCTCTCATGGCCGGAGCACACTCGCTCAAGGAATCTCACTCTGAAGCGCTGCTAGCCTCTACCCCCCCTCCACTAGGCAACTCAACTGCCAGGGCCAACTCTGGCCAACGGGCCAAACAACCCTGGACGCGGCCTCAACATCAATACGATCAGTCCAACGCCTCGGTCGGACATGCCAAGCGTCCTGCTCCTCTGGGTGCGATCAACATACTGGCGATCTGCACAAAGCACCTCCACCCTCTCACTAGGGGAAAAGCAACTGGGCCACAAATGGCCAATGGGAGACTAAGCTCTGCCTCCCTCGGGGACGACGTCCCAGGGCATCCGAATCTATCTGGATACCTCAACAAGCTGCTAAACAATGCTCGCACTGCGGGAAAGTTGGCATGATGGCGCTCTAAACCCAAACCAATAACGAGTCAGAACCTGCTCGTAACCGCTCCACAACTCTACACAAAGCATAACTAGATGAAAAGTATTGTAAATTCTTACCCCTTTCTTTAAAACAGTAAACTTAGGCGTACTGATGATGGCTGCTTGAGTGCCGATGATCATGGAAAAACGACCTACAACAAAGGTCACCTACAGAATCTATGACTCGAGCTCGATACCGACACAGAACTACCCGACCGAATGGGGTTCTAAATAGGCCGTTACCTCAATGCATGCATACAAATCTACTGAAAAATTTGCAAGATGGTGTTCTGGATTCTAAGTAAAAACTAAAACATAAAACATCCATTTAAAATCAACATAATTTCTTGAAACTCGTCCCTGTTTCCAAGCACCTGTTCCAAGACAAATACATTTACAAAGCTTACTATGATCAGAGATTTATTAAAAACATACAAACTTTACAACAATGCTAGAATCCAGAAATACATTCAGAAAACACCCTAGGGCTCCGTGCCCAACTACATGCATTCAGAGAACATTTAAATCATGACATAAACATAAGACTCGAGTTGAACAACGGGTTTTCCATGATCACAGCTCCTCCTCCACCCATCCCGTCTCTCGCACCATAGTTACCTGTGGAAAAACCACAAAAATAAGGGTGAGTAACGAATTACTCAAGAAGAATCCCCAACCGGGTACAATACGATATAATCAGGTCATCTAGTACCAAAGCATGCAAGCAAACAGCTACCAACACGGATCATGGCTCAACGAGCTCATAAAACAAGATCTGAGTCATCGGAAGTCTCCTACTTCCGCCTAACAAGATTGGATACATCTGTCCAATCTCGGACATCACCGAGGTATCTCATCACTCGGGGAAAACACTCGATCCCTAGAATGTCCTCAAGGGCCTCCTTGCCCTTGCACTAATCTGGACTTATGGGAGAGTACCCGAGTCGCTCTCTAACGGAAAGAATGGTGTACTCACGAACATTAGCCCGGGAGCTCTCCGAACCCAAACTAACGCGCGTGTGGCGCACACCGCATGCTTTTCTCGCAACCGTAAAAATGCGGGGCCTAAGGGCAAACTACGCGGGCGTGCACGCATGCCTATGACTCGGACGCGGTGTCACTCATCACAAAGAGCGCGAGGCCCTCGGTGCTCATCTGCGGCAAAGATGGTCCACCGACCGAAGCTAAGAACGAGCCGAGCGAGCTTACACCGATGGCGTGGTTCTCGCTCTAGCAGAGCTACAAACTAGGCTATGCCGGTGGGTAGCTAATTCCACAACCGGCGATGCCGGGTGGGGTAGCAAGATACGTTATCTTTGCTCACACTTTTTTCCGACTGAGTGAATGCACATTAGTGACCGTGGGGGAAGCAAGATACGTTATGCTTCGCACACTACTCCCGATCGTGGGGACAAAGTACGTTATGTCCGCTCAACCTCTGGATGATGACAAACCCTACAACTCTATCTAAGAGTACAGAGCAAAAAGCAATGATTCTGGCTAGCAAACAAAGACCGACATCAATCACACTACCTAGCATGATACTACGAGCTTAAGCGAAATCACAAGCATCTTTGGCGAGAACAAACCTAGCATGGCACTAACATGTAATATCAAGCAAACATGCTAGCGTAAAATCAATCAAAGCCGCTCTATTATTATCATGCTCATAACGATCGACAAAAACAAGCAAGGCATAATCATGAAAATATCGCAGGGCCCACACAACTCCGGTAAGAAATCCTTACCTGGTCGGAAGGCAACAACACACAATAAAAATAACTGCGATCGAACCCGAGCAACCTATAACGAGCGAAGCAAACACATCAATAATCATAAAATAGCCCTAAATACACTAAAATAAACAGGGCTCAGATCGGGAGCAACTCACGAGGCGCGGCTGACACGCGAACGAGCCGGCTGCACGGGCTAGGCAGCTGATGGGCTCAGACAGGCGCGCTGGGGCGCTGGCTGGGTGCGAGCTGTGCGGGGAGGGGCGCTGGGCTGCGCGCGGACGGCACGCGAGCGACACATGGCGCGGGCCCTAGCGCGCGGCGCGGCTTGGCAATCTACAAGGCGAAGGCGGGCGACACATGCGCGGGGACGCGCGACACGGGCGCTGGGACGCGCGATCAAGCTGGGCTCAGCACAGAGCGATGCGGCTCGAGGTTGGGCGACTCGAGCGCGGACGGACACGAGCTGGGCGAGCTCAGGCTGGAGAGGCGACGGCCTGGGCGAGCTGGGCGACATTGTGCGAGGCAAGGGCTCGGGCTTGGCGAGGCAGGGGCGCGCGAGCGCTGGGCGACCTGGGCGAGCTGGGGCTCGGGCTGGGCGAGGGCGACGGCGCACGGGGTGGGCTGCTCGGGCTGGAGCTGGGCGAGCCAAGGGGGCTGGGCTAGGGGGCTAGGTCGGGGAGAGAGAGAGAGAGAGAGAGAAATTGATTTTGGGAAAAAAAAAATAAAAGAAAATGGGAAATAAAAAGGGAAAATGGGAAAAAGGGAAAAATGGGATTTTTATCTCATTTTTTCCATCCTTATCCACTTTTAAAACCTCAAAATCCCATTTCCCGCCTTCCTCCTTCGAGACCCGACCGAAACAATCTTTTCCAATAAATAAAACTCACTTAAATCCAACTCCCAAAGCAACACTAAGGGCTCGGGCTAGAATCCCAAAAGAAGCACACAACCAACCATCACTTTGCCAAAGCCCAAACCACAACCGAGCATCCAACCGACTAGCCCAAACACCTCGGGACTCGCAGCCACCAACAAACAAGCCTCGACAAAGGCAGGAGCTACCTCGAAGCCCAGAAAACCACAAATCCTGCCCAGGGAGCCAAAAGACCAAAATACCCCCAAGGGGCCAAACGGCTCTAAAAACCCAACCAACAACCGAATCTTGACCCGAAGGCACCTCGAAAACTGGAATAGGAAACTGGGCTGTTACATGAATAAAGTCACAGTGAAGAATAAGTATCCCCTGCTGCGTATTGACGATTTGTTTGACCAGCTTCAGGGATCTTCAGTGTTTTCCAAGATCGATTTGAGGTCAGGGTACCATCAGTTGAGGATTCGGGATGCACACATTCCTAAGACAGTGTTTAGATCGAGGTATGGTTATTATGAGTTCGTGGTCATGTCTTTTGGACTGACGAACGCCCCTGTAGCGTTTATGGACATGATGGATATTGTGTTCAAGGCATTCTTGGACAACTTTGTCATCGTGTTCATAGATGATATTCTGATTTACTCCAAGACGAAGGAGGACCATGCTTTGCATTTGAGACAGGTTTTGACAGCATTGCGAGAAAATCAGCTGTACGCGAAGTTTTCTAAGTGTGACTTCTGGCTAGAGAAAGTAACCTTTCTTGGGCATATTGTATCCAGAGATGGTGTAGCGGTGGACCCCGCAAAGATAGAGGCAGTTAGTTCGTGGGCCAGACTGACGACGGTCGCCAAGATTTGCAGCTTTCTAGGTCTGACAGGGTATTACCAGCGTTTCGTGAAAGATTTTTCCGCTAAGGTAGCACCCCTAACCCTATTGACTAAAAAGGGTGTTGACTTTGTTTGGGATGCCAGTTGCGAGGAAAGTTTTGCCCAGCTGAAGCTCGATTTGACGACAGCGCCAGTGTTGGCAGTTCCTGAGGGAACAAGAGGTTTCGTAGTCTATAGTGATGCTTCCAAGTATGGTTTAGGCTGTGTGTTGATGCAGCATGGGAAGGTGATAGGTTATGCTTCTCGGTAGTTGAAGCCTTATGAGAAGAATTATCCGACCCATGATACGGAGTTGGCTGCAGTTGTTTTCGCCCTAACGATTTGGAGGCACTACTTGTATGGTGAACGGATTCAATTGTTCACGGACCACCAGAGCCTTAAGTATTTCTTCACTCAGAAGGAGTTGAACATGAGGCAGAGAAGGTGGCTCGAGTTAGTAAAGGATTACGATTGTGAAATCCTGTATCACCGCGGAAAGACCAATGTTGTGGCTGATGCACTAAGTAGGAAGACGTCGCATTCCGCAGCTTTGTTGAGCTCTCAGGTTGAATTGCGGAAAGAGTTTGAGCGAGCCGGTATCACAGTTTTGTTGGGAGACGTTACCGCCAGAGTAGCCCAGTTCACAGTTCAGCCGTTACTTAGGCTGAGGATCATCGACAGCCAGCTGAGTGATCCCATGTTGAAAAGATTGCTCGAGAGAGTTGAGGCTGATGGTGATTTTGACTTTGTCTTAGCACCAAACGGAGGTTTGAGATACAAAGGTCGATTGTGCATCCCGGGCGACGCAGGGATTCGAGCCGAGTTGCTCACTGATGCGCATAGTTCCCTATTTACTTGGCACCTAGGATGTACCAAGATGTAATAGGATCTCAAGCAGAAGCCGTCAGGTTTATTGCAGCCGTTGAATGTTCCACAGTGGAAGTGGGACGAGATTTCGATGGATTATATCTCTGGGTTGTCGAGGACACCGAAAGGGTTTACTCAAATCTGGGTAGTAGTGGACCGGCTGACTAAGAGTGCACACTTTATTCCAGGCAGGTTTAATTATACCGTGGAACAGTGGGCACAGGTATTCTTGGAGTAGATCGTTCGGTACCATGGGGTACCAGCGAAGATAGTGTCAGATCAGGATTCTCAGTTCACATCTCGCTTCTGGAGAGCGCTCTAGAAGGGTTTGGGAACCTAGTGCAGTTTCAGTACTATTCACCCTCAGACAGATGGCCAGACGAGAGGGTGAATCAGATTTTTGAGGATATGTTGAGAGCCTGTGTTTTGGATTTTCCAGGCAGTTGGGACCAGTACCTGTATTTGATGGAGTTCGCATACAATAATAGTTATCAGTCGACTATTTAGATGGCTCCATTCGAGGCTTTGTATGGTAAGCGGTGTAGGTCCCCAGTGTTCTAAGAGAAGGTCGGTGATAGATAGGTCTTGGGTCCCGAGTTGCTTCAGATGATGAACGACACAGTGCAGAAGATCAGGGCTCGAATGTTGACAGCTCAGAGTAGGCAGAAAAGTTACGCCGATGTGAGGAGTAGGGATTTGGAGTTCGAGGTTGGTCAACATGTTTTTCTGAAGGTAGCACCGATGCGTGGTGTGTTAAGGTTTGGTAAGCGAGGTAAATTAAGCCCCAGGTTTGTAGGGCCTTTTGAGATCCTTGAGCGGATCGAAGCAGTGGCCTATCGGTAAGCTTTGCCCTCGTCGTTGGCAGCAATGTATAATGTGTTCCACGTCTCGATGCTGAGGCAGTACGTGGCAGACCCGACACATGTTCTAGATCATGAGCCTTTGGAGTTGAGTAAAGATTTGACATTCGAGGAGAAGCCTGTGCAGATTTTGCGTAACCGGGAGATAAGCTTAGTAAAGGTTCGTTGGAGACATCAGAGGGTAGAGGAAGCGACATGGGAGTTAGAGGATGAGATGACGACTCATTACCCGGAGCTGTTTCAGTCTTAGGGCTTTCGGGGACGAAAGTCTTAAAAAGAGGGAGTATTGTAACGGCCCAGACTTCCGTTCCAGTTCCCCAAGTATGTTCGGTTCAGTATTTGGTTGTTCGGTTGGGCCCTTAGGGCTTTTTAACCCTGATGGTCATTTTGGTCATTTTGCTCTTAGGGCTGGCCTTATGGGACCTTAGGGTTTCGAGGTTGTTTCTGACTTTTGCTAAGGTTGGTTTGGTTGTTGGAGTAGGTTCCCGAGAGTTGTTGAAGTTACTAGGGTTTCTGGAAGCCTTTCGGTTATTTGTAAAATAAGGATTTTAAAAGTGTTTCCTGGAGGATTCGAACCCCTGACCTCAAGGGGGTTTGAAGGTTTAGATTTAATTGTGTAAAGTGAGATGCGTCAGCTGGGACTCGAAGGGGGAAAGCCTGGGAAGGGGCTTTTGTCGCCAAACCTAATTAAATTAGGAAAGGAAAAGAAAAAAAAAGAAGTGAATTCGATCCCTAGACTTGCTGCATGCATTTGCTCTCTCCTCTTTGCCGTATTCTTGCTTCCTCCTTCCCCATCTTCTTGTCGTTCCATCAAGCTCAAGATCAAGATCGAGAACCATGTAAGTTTCTGTCTTCTCCTCCCTTTCTTCATAGCCGAAATTGTTCCCCCTTGGTGTTTGACCAAACCCTAACCGAGGAGTTGATGTTTCCTTGTAGCCGAGACCCTCTTGGGTGTTGCTTTGGAGTTGTCGAACCTTGAGATTCCATTCTTGAGGTGTGCCGATTATCTTCTTGATCCTCTCTTGGTGTAGCCGCAAGTCAAATCAAGAACCAAGTGCCGAGAGGTCAGCTTCTCTTCTTTCTTTTCTTCTCCTTGCTGAAAGCCCTAACCCTTGGTTTTTGCACAAGTCCTAACCAAGCAAGCACTCTTTGCCCTATCTTGTAGCCAAGAGTTTGGAGAGGCTTTGGGACTGCCGAAGGTTGGTGTTTCTTCTTGCAAAGAGCCGATGTAAAGTCCCGACCTGAAAGGGGTCCTAAACTCGGCCTTTACCTCAATGCATGCTTTTTAAAACTTAGAAAATATTATGCAAGATTGTTTCCAGATTATGAATAAAACTAAAAGCGGTAAATATCCATTTGAAAACAAACACAAAATGTCCTGGAACCTGTCCCTGTTCCCAGGTACCTGTGCCAAGCTAAATACAATTTAAATCGTACTCTGATTAGAGATTTAATTAAAACATTCAAATCCAAAACAGTTTACATCAGTGTCAGAATCCAGAAAACAACCTAAGGGCTCCGTGCCCAACTACATGCATTCAGAGGACAATAAAACATAAAAACATAAACACAAGACTCAGAGTTTGAAACAGCTGGTTTCCATAATCTGCAGTTCCTCCTTCAGCCATCCTGTCTCGCGCCATGGTTACCTGTGGAAAACCACAAAATATGGGTGAGTAACGAATTACTCAGTAAGAATCCCCAACCGGGGTACAATACGATATAACTGGTCATCTAGCAGAATGTATGTAAGGACCCGACCTGGAATATGGTCCTAAACCTAGGTCCTCACTCAGCATGCAAGTTAAATATTTCACCAAGCGGTTTAGTGCTCATATTTAACACTTTTCAAAACATTTGGAAACGGGGAACACTTAAAACATAACCAACAATTTTCATAAAGCAAATCCAACAAGGTAAAACAAGCCTGGCCAGTATTTATAAAAGAACATTCAAAACAGTTTAAACAACTTTAACATCATTCCCCTAGGACTCCTGTCCATCTACATGCTGAACAAATAATGCAAATAATAAACGACAGAGTGCCGGCAGTTCCCATGATCAATCAGCTCCCTCCGCTAGCCGTCCCGGTGATGTCCCAAGTTACCTGGTGGAAAAACCACAGAAATAAGGGTGAGTATAAACATACTCAGTAAGAATTCCCAACCGGGGTACAATACGATACATCAATCATCTAGCACCCTAGTATACATGCAAACAATACGATGACTTAGAGCAAAACGGTTGGTTTAGGCTATGAGCTACTCCTAGAGCGAGCCTATTCAAGAACTTACATCTACAACCTATCCTAGGTTCTACACCTGGATGCCCTTCGGGGTCTTACACAACCTAGGACTCAGTGATGCCCATCGGGGACTTATACACAAGGATGCCCATCGGGGTCTTACACCTCCAATCAATGATGCCCATCGGGGACTTACACATCTAGGATGCCCATCGGGGTCTTACACCTCCAATCAATGATGCCCATCTAGGTCTTACACATCTAGGATGCCCATCGGGGTCTTACACCTCCAAATCAATGATGCCCATCGGGGTCTTACACATCTAGGATGCCCATCGAGGTCTTACACCTCCAAATCAATGATGCCCATCGGGGTCTTACACATCTAGGATGCCCATCGGGGTCTTACACCTCCAAATCAATGATGCCCATCAGAGTCTTACACATCTAGGATGCCCATCGGGGTCTTACGCTAGTTACCCCTACAGTCTTCTACACTATACATCACCTGCCTATCCCTAGCATGGAACTAACAGGATAAAATAGGACAAGGTTATGCCAAGATAAGAAAAGTCCCTAGCATGATACTACGAACTCAAGCAGGAATCAAAAGCATGCTGGAAGAACAAACCTAGCATGACACTAACATGAACAACAAGCAAACATGCTAGCAAGAATTCGAACACAGGTTGTCCTATAGCTAACATGCTCATAACAGTAACCAAGCATACAAGGCACAATCCTGAAAGCATCGCAGGGTCCACACAACCACGGTAAGAAATCCTTACCTAGAAGCAAGCAGAAAATAGCAACCACAACCTACAAGTGACCCTCGAGCTTCTAAGTGAACCCGAGCAACCTAAGCAATCAATAAAATCATCCAAATTAAGCAAACAACAACTAACATCTTAAGGTCCAAAAGAGTGGAGGCTCGGGAATTACCAACCGAGAAGGCACTAGGTCTCGACCCAACTCTCTCTTAGCAAAATAGGCTCTCGGCAGCAAGGGGCAGGTAGGTCGGGCAGCAGAGGCGAGCAGGCTGGGCACGCTGGCACGTAGGGGACGGGTGCTGGCACGGCGACACTAGGGCGCCGGGCGCGGGCAGAGACGCAGCGCGTCTTGACGGGATCGGCCGGCGTGATGTGATGACCTGAGATCGGGCACGCAGCGCCGCATGGGCATCTTGGGCGGGCGTCTGGGCGCGATGTAGGGCCGTCTTTGGGGCGTCGTCTGGGCTTTGCTATTGGGTGTAACAACAGTGAGGCGTCTTGGGGCCGGGCGCAGCGCGGCGTGCTGAGGTGGTGCACGGGCGAGCGGCCTGGTCCGATGCGCTGGTCTTGGCTCTCGGTTCTTGATTCTTGGAGGACGGCAAGGTGAGAGGGAAGGAGTGATGGAGGTTGAGAGGCAAAACAAGGGAAGGAATTTTCTTGGTTTTCCTTCCTTTTCCTAATTTAAATAGGACTTGGTGACCTAAATCCCTTCCCAAGGCTTCCTCCTTCGAGTCCCGGCTGAAGCAATCTTTTCTCTTAAATTAAAACTCATTTAAATCAAGCTTCCAAATCACCATTACGTCAAGGGTTCAAATCCCAATGGAAGCACTTTAATTAACATTAATTTTGTTAATAACCACAACACCTTCAAACTTCCAAACAACTAGCACCAACCTCTTGAGTCTTGCAACCAACAACAATCAAGCCTCGATAAAGGGCAGGAATGACCCTGGAATCCTGAAAATCCTCAAACCCTGACCAGGGAGCAAAAAGACCAAAATACCCCTATGTAACGACCCAGGTTTTCATCCCGGTCTTCCAGGTATGCCCTAGGGGTATTTTAGTAATTTGGTCGGGCCGTCAGGACCGTTTATGTCTTTTTCCCAGTTGCTAAAATTATTGGATGGATTTATGTAAGTTTTTGAGGCTTTGTGGATGTGTTTGGGCATGGGGAGATGCAAAAGGAAAATGGTGTGTTAAAAGTGTGTTTGGTGGGTTTCAACCTAGGTGGTCTGAGAAGTCGTGGGTGGTGTGGCTGGGCTGAGCTATTGAGAGCTCTTGTTGCTCTTTCTGTGTCATTTTATAGTTAGCCTTGGATTTTGGGGTTTTGGTGCATTTGGTTAAATGGAAAAGAAAAGCTAGGTTTTGTTCTTCTTCTCCAACACATCCTCCTAGCCGTCCAAGTTTGTTTCCCCATCTTTCTCTAGCCGAATTTCATCCCCTTGCTGCTCCGTAGTTCGATCATCATTCCAGGTAGATATTCATCTTCTTCATCTTCTCGATAGGTTGTTTTGCTGGCCGAAGGTAAGAGGA
Source organism: Sicyos edulis (assembly GCA_036507275.1). NCBI lineage: Eukaryota > Viridiplantae > Streptophyta > Magnoliopsida > Cucurbitales > Cucurbitaceae > Sicyos > Sicyos edulis. The sequence continues at coordinate 12,860,789 of CM071858.1, forward strand.
GTGCCCATGTGTGTGTGTGTGTGTTGTTGCGGAGTGCCGCCAGCGCGCGGATCGCCCCACCACCGGCGAGATCACTGGCAAAGACGCCCGGATCGCACCAGCGCGGCCGTCGCGCGCCAGCCAGCGATCCCGAGATCTGCCGGAGCAAAGCACGCTCGAACGCGGTCGGCCACTGCCGCCGCACACACACCAAGAAACGCCGAACCCCATCCATCGCCGCCCGATTCGCGCGAGCCCGCCGTCGCGCACCGGTCGCGCATAAGCGGCGCGCCGCGCCAGCGCCGCGCGCCTTGCTTAAGCCGCTCGCCGCGCGCGCCAGCGTCAGCGTCGCGTGCCATCGCCGCGCCGCGCCACCGCGCGCGCCGCGCCGCCGCTCGCCGCCGCGCGCGTGCTCTCGCTGCCGTGGTAAATGCGTTGCAGCCATAGCGCCAGCCCCACCAGCCGTGTCCGCGCGCGCGCATCACGCTTTGCCAGCGCCCAGCCCAGCCCACCACACACACTGCAAGCTAAGAAGATCAAATTTCGTGTCGTCGTGCCGTGTGAGTGCCCTGAGCCGAGCCTCGCTTGTTTTATTATATTTTAGGGCTATGATGGTGATTTCTATTGTGTTTGTTAGGTTCCGTTAGCTAGCTCGGGATCGATCGCAGCGTAGGATTTTGTGTGTAGTTGCCTCCGGCCAAGGTAAGGATTTCTTACCGGGGTTGTGTGGGCCTGCGCGTATATTTGTGATTGTTGTTTTGTATGCTGTGTATGATTACTAGCATGTTTAGCCCTAGGTGCTCGTGTTACGAATTCTGGATGGCATGAACTCTTGTATTGTTTCTCATGTTAGCCCATGCTAGGTTGTTCTATTCTAGCATGTTCGATATCTGTTCTTGCTTCGTAGTATCATGCTAGGTTCCTTGTATCCGTTGAGCACGTATTGGGTTGCATTGATTGAATTGTTATTATTATTATTGTTAAGGTTTAGAATTCGGTAGAGATAGCATCATCCGGGCCGATGCATAAAGTATCTTGCATCTATGGCAAGGACGTTCGAGACAGATTCCGTCCTTGGACCCCGTGAGGGATTAGCTATCCCAACCGTGAGGCCTGCAATCTTGGGTGAGGGTGGCGGTCGTTAAATGCCCCAACGGTCGGGATGATGACTTGGCATTGCCTCGCCCCCGGCGATCGGCACGTCCTCGGCGTGTTCGGCCGTAGCCCTTGATTGCCACTGTTAGGGCAAGGACCGCTTCGGTGTAAGCCTACCACGACCGGTTCCTTAGCCTCAAAGCGGTGGTTCAGCCGACATAGTTCACGTGTCCGTGTCTCACACCCTATGTCGGTGACACCGATCCGTAGATTTAGTTAGGCATGGTGGTCGAACTCGGGCGACTTGCCACTAGACCCGGCACCCCGAGTTTGCGGTGCATGCGGTGCGCGCTTACGCTCATTACAAAGACCGATCGGAGAGCTCCTCGGGATCTTGAGCTAGTGCACCTTTCGTATCGACGATGAGACAGTGAGGCCGGACTCGTTCCGTATAGCGCGTATAGTGTGTTGTGGTATTTTTCCTGACTAAGACCACGAGATGGCATCCGAGGTCCAAGTGTGGACTTAAGCTATGTGCTCTGCTCGTGTTTGTACTCATAGCTTGCATACAATCTTCTATATGATCATGTATATCGTATTGTACCCCTGGTTGAGGATTCTTCTTGAGTAATTCGTTACTCACCCTTACTTATCTTTCGTGTAACCATGGCGCGAGGCGGGATGATCAAGGAGGAGCTGTGATCATGGAATCTCTCTGTCATCTCTGATTATTTTATTTATTTATCATGACTCTTGACTTTTGTTATTTCCCGAATGCATGTAGACGGGCATAGAGCCCCGGATGTTTTCTTACGTTTTATGGATTCCAAAGATATTTGTACTTGTGGATTGTTTTAATGGTTTAAATAAATCTCTGATCAGAGTATGCTTTTAGAAATGTATGTTTTGGTTGTTGAATGTTTCTGTTTTTACTTGGGATCCGAAATGTATTTTTCATGATGTCTTTTATTTTCACTACATGCATTGGGGTAAAGGCCCATTTAGAGCCCCTTTTGGTCGGGTCTTTACAGATTGGTATCGAGCTCGAGTCATAGATTCTGTAGGCCGACCTTTTGTTGTAGGTCGTTTTTCCATGATCATCGACACTCAACGGTCATCAGTGCACGCCTAGGTTTACTATTTGTTGTTGAAAAAGGGTTAAGAATTTACAATACTGTCCATCTTGTGTATGCCTTGTGTAGTGTTGTGGAGCGGAGACGAGCAGGTTCTGACTCGTTGTTGGTTTGGGCTTAGTGAGCCATCATGCCAACTTTCCCGCAGTGCGAGCAGTTTGTTTAGCAGCTTGTTGAGGTATCCAGATAGATTCGGATGCCCCCAGGACATCGTCCCCGAGGAGGCGAGCTTAGTCTCCCATTGGCCATTTGTGGCCCAATTGCTCGCTTTCCCCTAGTGAGAGGGTGGAGGTGCTTTGTGCGGTCGCTAGTATGTTGATCGCACCTGCAGAAGCGGGACGCTTGGCATGTCCGACCGAGGAGTTGGACCGATCGTGTTGATGTTGAGGCCGCGTCCGGGTTGTTAGGCCCGCATGCCGTTGCCCCGGCAGCTTGAGTTGCCTAGAGGAGGGGGTAGAGGCTAGCGGCGCCTCGAGTGAGACTCCTTGAGCGAGTGTGCTCCACCATGAGAGATTTGATGGCGTGTCTTTAGCTATCGAGAGCGGAGACCAGGTGCGATTTGTAGCGCGTAGTGAGGAGTCCCGGCACCGATAGCCCGGTGAGCAGAGTTTGTTTCAAAGATTTTTCCCCAAAGTAGCTCTTGTAGCCCCGGAGGTTCCCGGAGGGCATGATCAGCAGTTTATTCAGACGAGTTTGTTGGCGTTGATGGAGACGCCTGGGTTGGCAAATGGATGCCTGTAGAGCTCGATGTTTTAGTAAGTCCTACTTGCTAGTAGTAAAGTAGTTGGCCAGTTTGAGTTTAGCATCCGTGTGTGGGATGCCCTGCTTGCTCGAGGCCGAGGTGTGCCGCCTCTGTCTTTGTTTGGTTCATCGGATGGTGGTGGAAGTCCCTTGTGAGAGGTGGACTAGCGAGTCTCCACCATCGCTGATTGTTTGGCAAGTTGCCGTGTTAGTGGTCGGAGGCGGATGAAGGGTCATCTTTGCCCCCTTGCGAGCTTCTTTGTTGTTTAACAACCCGACTTCCTCGGATGTGGATTTGGTAGTAGTAGCACTTGAGGTGCATTGGTTGGTGTGCCACTTTGGCACTAAGTCTGGTTCAGCTTGAGTTTGGCTTGGACATAGCGAGATGGTTCTATGCCGTTCGGAGTTCAAACGTACTCCTTTAGCCTTGGATCTGTTTATGGCGATTGCACCCGTTTAGGTCGTGCGGAGGCTAGTTCGGTGGTAGTCAATGGACTACAAGCGAAAGGATGCTCGAGAGGAGCCGGAGCCTCTTCCCGATGTTCCGGAGGTTGAGTAAGTCGGCAGGTTACCGGGTTGGTAAATGTTGGTGCGCGTGAGTCTCGCGCTAGTGTTAAGGCCAAGAGATTTTCTTTGTGGTTGGTAGTGCGGTCAACTACCTTCGAGTGCCTAAATCGAGGAGAGAGTTGAGCATTGTAGATGCGAATTTGGTCCAAATGAGGACCATGAGTTGGATGCTTATCGGATGAGTTTGGAGGCCTATGAGGCGAGTTGGATGCTTTTGAGGCGAGATGAGCCGATGCCTTGCGAGAGGTTTTGGATGCCTTAGGGGTAAGCACCCTTGGTAGAGGCTTGGTACAAAGTAAGTTTGGTTTGGCATGATTATGCTTTGCAAAGCAAGGTTGCCTCGATTTAGTATCGTGCGGAGATGGAACTTTTGGTGTTCCTTGGATTGTTTGTATCATTTGCGCCAGAGTTATCGTTGCTTTGTGGAAAAGCGCTTGTTAGTCTTGGATCTCTAAAGGAAGGTTGGGAGTTGTGCACACAAGTGTGTTTTGTGTGGTTCTGCCTACGTGGCGAGAGTTTCGAGATCCATGTAGGGTTTTCTTTGGAGATCTCGTGCTCAGTTCCTTGAGAAGTTGGACTCCAGGTGGTTGTTGTAAGGCTTCGGTTGAGGTGGTAAGGATACCGTGCTCGTGGTATCAAGTTGTTGCTTAGGCAAGATTTGTTAAGTTGGGCCTAAGCTTGGTTGGCGGATCTTCTTGTTGATCGTTGGTTAGAGTTCAGTTGGAAACTGAACAAGAGAGGTGGTAGCTAAGCCGCGTGGTTTCTGATCGTCATGGCTAAGAGAGTTGTTCGGCTCCTTCCTTGGGTAGGAGTTATGTTGTGGCCGATGTTTTGAGTAGGAGGATGACGCATCCTGTAGCGTTTTGGGTCCTCTAGGTTCCCAAGGAGTTTCAGTTGGCTAGCTGGAGGCGTGTAGTTTGTAGCCTCGGTGGAGTTGCTAGCAGTCTTGGTAGACTAGCAAGCTAGTGTTTGTTTGGAGTAAAGTCCGGAGTGGTTTCGGTGTGGTGGCAAGTTGGTGCTTGGTGTTGACCAAGGTGTGGATTGGAGTTGCTAGAGTCTAGTTTTGCTCGTGGGGGCGAGTGGTTTGTGCCATGTTGGTTGTTTTTCCTGTTTCCAGGATGTTGAGTTGCCCCGTTTGGCATTTGGAGGTTCACCGCGAGATGGACCCTTGTTGTGCCCCGTGAGTTTAGGTGTTGTTGCTCGTGGGAGCAAGACAGGTGAGCGTATGTGGAGTTCTCTCGTCCGTTGGTTGTCCGCTTGTATGAGCCGCTTTCCTTGGAGAGTTGTCGAGTTTACTCCTTGGTCTTGGAGTTAATGGTGGAAGCGCTAGCTTGAAGGAAAAGTTTGTTGGTCGCTTGGAAGTAGTCGTTTGTCCAGATTAAGCGGATTCTTGGATGGTGTTCTAGAGGTCAGAGTAAAGGTTGTTCGCCTCTTGTGAGTGTTTGGCCAAGATTTGGTTCGTTTGTTGTTTCGAGAGCTAGTTCGGTTCTAGCCGAGAGCGTTGCCTCGAGGTCTTGTTCCTAGTCGGTAAGTTTTGGGAGTTGACCCCTCCTCAGCAGATTGAGCAAGTCTTTGTTTGTTTCGATTTGGTGGTCCGATTGGTTGAGTTTTCTCTTGGGTGTTGCTTCCAAGAGAGTTGGTTGTCGTTGCCTTGGGTTGAGCGAGTTAGCGAGCGTGTGTGGAGTTCACCGCCCTTCCGAATTTGCTTGCTTTGGGAAGTCGTTTCCCGTTTGGCGAGTCGCCTTAGCTCCCGAGTTGTGTAGTCGATCGAGTAGCGCAAATGCCAGCCCAATGAGAGGGTTCTGCTTTGTGTTGTTAGCAAGCAAGAGTTGTTTGTTCCCGCAGAGCGGAGGCCACCAGTAAGAGTTGAGTTGTTCGGCAAGTTGTTGGTTCTTTGGGGATTGAAGATTTCCTTTCCCTCTAGCCTCTGTGGTGGTTGAGTTGCTCCTTGGATGCCAGCCTCGAGTGATAGCTTGCGAGGTAGTCTTGCGAATTCGTGTGGCTCAGGATCCGTAAGCTTTGAGGTTGTCGTTATCGCTTTTCCTTGTGAGGTTTTGGGAGTGGAGCTTAGGTTGGAAGATGAGTTAGGCTTAGGCTTAAAGGGGAAAGTCCTTTGAGTAGCCAGTTGGATTTTAAGAGTTGAGTAGTAGCTTGGAGGCGAGCGTTGCTCGTTATAAGTTTGGGTTGAGTTCTGCTGAGCAAGCCCTTCTCGGGCTTTGTTCCTAATTGTTGTGAGTTCCCAGTTGGCGTTAGTAGAGCCGCGTTTGAGTGAGTTGGCACAGAGGTGCCGTGGCATTGGTTGGTAAGCTGTTGAGCTGTTTTCCTCAAGGTGTTGTGTCGCAGATAGCTGCGTGATGGTTTAGTCCTTGCTTCCCGAGTTTTCCTTGAGAGGAATGTTGGATGTTCCTTGCTCCGCGATTTTCTCCTTAAGATGGTTGCTTAAGTGTTGTGGACGTGTTCTAGTTGGAGAAGTTTGTCTTTTTGATCTCGATCGCCATTGGTGGTTCGTTTGTATCTCGTTAAGGTCAGTAGTCAAGGTTTGAGGTTTGTTGGTCTCTTGTGAAGTAAGAGTAGGCCGTTTAGTTTTGGAATCTGGAAGGTTCAGTTGTTTGGCCAGTTTGTTGTAGGGTTGAGTTTGTTTGTTGTCAGCTGTGCACAGTGTTTTTATGTATCGATGTTGGGGCAGCATGTGCCGGACCCATTGCTCATTGTGGACTTTGAGCCCTTGCAGCTGATTGAGGGTTTAGGGCTTCGAGGAGAAGCCTGTGAGTATTCTGGTCTTGAGTCGAAGACGTTGCGTAGAAGTGAGATCCGTTGGTAAAAGTTTAGTGAAGGAGTCCGAGTTTGGAGGAGGCGCTCGTGAGCGGAAGAACGGGATGAGATTGCGATCCTGTGTTGTTTCAGTCTTAAGGACTTTCGAGGACGAAAGTCATAAAAAGGAGGGAATATTGTAACGACCTGTGTTTTCATCCCGGTCTTCCGTATGCCCTAGGGGTATTTTAGTAATTTGGTCAGCCGTCCAGGGACTGTTTATGTCTTTTTTCCCAGCTTATAAAATTATTGGATGGATTTATGTAAGTTTTTGAGGCTTTGTGGATGTGTTTGGGCATGGGGAGATGCAAAAGGAAAATGGTGTGTTAAAAGTGTGTTTGGTGGGTTTCAACCTGTGGTGAGTGCGAGAAGTCGTGTGGGTGGTGTGGCCAGTTGAGCTATTGAGAGCTCTTGTTGCTCTTTCTGTGTCATTTTATAGTTAGCCTTGGATTTTGGGGTTTTGGTGCATTTGGTTAAATGGAAAAGAAAAGCTAGGTTTTGTTCTACTTCTCCAACACATCCTCCTAGCCGTCCAAGTTTGTTTCCCCATCTTTCTCTAGCCGAATTTCATCCCCTTGCTTTGCTCCGTAGTTCGATCATCATTCCGTAGGTATTCATCTTCTTCATCTTCTCGATAGGTTGTTTTGCTGGCCGAAGGTAAGAGGAGGTGCCCATGTGTGTGTGTGTGTGTTGTTGCAGTGCGCGCCAGCGCGGATCGCCCACCACCGGCCAGATCGCCGAAAGGCGGACGCCCGAATCGCACCAATGGCCGGTCGCGCGCGCCAAAGAAGAAATCCCAGAATCGCCCGGCAAAGACGCTCTGAACGCGTCGGTCGGCCACCATCGCCGTCGCACACCAAGAAACCCGAACGATCCACCCATCGCGCCCGATTCGCGCGAGCCAGCAGTTCGCCAGAGCCTGGGCACAGGCAGCGAGAAGCCAGCGCCGCGCGCGCCTTCACCACCTGCTGCTGCCGCCGCGCCCAGCCAAGGTCGCTGTCGCGCGCGCCGCCACGCCAGCCAGCGCCAGCTCCCGCCGCCGCTTCGCCGCGCGTGCGTCTCTGCCGTCTAACCGTGCCGTCGCGCGTGCACCGTGCCAGCAGCCAGCGCCAGCACTGCCCGTGTCCATAGTGCTGCATAGCGCTTCCCAGCGCCTGCCCACACGCCAGCCAGCCTACCACCACTGCGATTTCAGCCCGTGTCGTCGTCGTGCCGTGTGAGTGCCCCGAGCCGAGCTCGCTTGTTTTATTATATTTTAGGGCTATGATGGTGATTTCTATTGTGTTTGTTAGGTTCCCGTTAGCTAGCTCGGGATCGATCGCAGTAGAGGATTTTGTGTGTAGTTGCCTCCCGGCCAAGGTAAGGATTTCTTACCGGGGTTGTGTGGGCCTGCGCGTATATTTGTGATTGTTGTTTTGTATGCTGTGTATGATTACTAGCATGTTTAGCCCTAGGTGCTCTGCTCAATTCTGATCGCATGAACTCTTGTATTGTTTCTCATGTTAGCCCATGCTAGGTTGTTCTATTCTAGCATGTTCGATATCTGTTTCTTGCTTCGTAGTATCATGCTAGGTTCCTTGTATCTGTTGAGCACGTATTGGACCGCATTGATTGAATTGTTATTATTATTATTGTTAAGGTTTAGAATTCGTAGATAGCATCATCCGGACCCGATGCATAAAGTATCTTGCATCTATGGCAAGGACGTTCGAGACGATCTCTCGTCCTTGGACCCCGTGAGGGATTAGCTATCCCAACCGGTAGGCCCCGCAATCTTGGGTGAGGGTGGCGATCGTTAAATGCCCCAACGGTCGGGATGATGACTTGGCATTGCCTCGTCCGGCGATCGGCACGTCCTCGCCAGTGTTCGGCCGTAGCCCTTGATTGCCACTGTTAGGGCAGGGACCGCTTCGGTGTGTAAGCCTACCACGACCGGTTCCTTAGCCTCAAAGTGCGGTGGTTCAGCCGACATAGTTCACGTGTCCGTGTCTCACACCCTATGTCGGTGACACCGATCCGTAGATTTAGTTAGGCATGGTGGTCGAACTCGGGCGGCTTGCCACTAGACCCGGCACCCCGCAGTTTGCGGTAGCATGCGGTGCGCGCTTACGCTCATTACAGCGCCGATCGGAGAGCTCCTCGGGATCTTGAGCTAGTGCACCTTTCGTATCGACGATGAGACAGCGGCCGAGGCCGGGACTCGCTCCGTATAGCGCGTATAGAGTGTTGTGGTATTTTTTCTCGGACTAAGACCACGAGATGGCATCCGAGGTCCAAGTGTGGACTTAAGCTATGTGCTCTGCTCGTGTTTGTACTCATAGCTTGCATACAATCTTCTAGATGATCATGTATATCGTATTGTACCCCTGGGATTCTTCTTGAGTAATTCGTTACTCACCCTTACTTATCTTTCGTAACCATGGCGCGAGGCGGGATGACCAAGGAGGAGCTGTGATCATGGAATCCTCGCTGTCATCTCTCGATTATTTTATTTATTTATCATGACTCTTGACTTTTGTTATTTCCCCAAATGCATGTAGACGGGCATAGAGCCCCGTGATGTTTTCTTACGTTTTATGGATTCCAAAGATATTTGTACTTGTGGATTGTTTTAATGGTTTAAATAAATCTCTGATCAGAGTATGCTTTTAGAAATGTATGTTTTGGTTGTTGAATGTTTCTGTTTTTACTTGGGATCCGAAATGTATTTTTCATGATGTCTTTTATTTTCACTACATGCATTGGGGTAAAGGCCCATTTAGAGCCCCTTTTGGGTCGGGTCTTTACACCCTAAGGGTTAAAATAGCTTTAACGGCCCAACCAGACAACCAAATATTGAACCGAAAACACCTGAGAAACCGGAATAGAAAACTGGGCCGTTACAATGTATGCAAGCGACGAATATAAACACAGAAGAGAGCACTTCACTTTAATCTATACATATACCACGGATGAAACCTTACGGTCTTACTCCGGAAAACTACCACGCGATACGATACTATACGAGAAACTAGTCTCGGCCTCAGCCTTCCTACTATCGATACGAAAGGTGCACTGAACTCAAGATCCCGAGGAGCTCTCCAGTCAACGCTGTAATGAGCGTGTCCGCTCACCGCATGCTGCTGCAAACCAGGGGGTGCTGGGTCTAGGGCATGCTGTCTTGGTTCAGTACGCATGCCTAACAAATCTCTGGATCGGTGTCACTGAACATAGTTGTGTGAGACCAGGACACTATGACTATGTCAGCCTGTACCATCGCACCTGAGGCTAAGAAAAAAGTCGTGGTAGGCTTACACCAGGAACCGGTCCTTGCCCTATCAGGTGGCAATCAAGGGCTACTGCCGACATGCTGAGGACGTGTCGACTGCCGGGGACAAGGCAATGCCTGGTCATTCCCCTGACCGTTGGGGCATTTAACAGTCTGCCACCCTCACCCAAGATTGCACTGGGCTGCCGTTAGGGTTAGCTAAACCCTAACGACGGATCGTGACTCGAATCTTGCCTCGCGCGTCCACCACGGATGCAAGTTACGTTATGAATCCTCGCCCGGATGATGCTACCTACCAGAATTCTAAGCTATAATAGATAACAACAAACATTTCAATACGTGCTCAACTGAAATAATGAACCTAGCATGATACTACGAAGCAAGAACAAATAACGAGCGTGCCAGAACAGAACAACCTAGGATGGAACTAACATGAGAAATAACATGTGAATCATGCCAGTCGGAATTCAGAACATAGCACCTATCCACTAACATGCTGATAAACATACACATACACACAATCAACAATCATAGAAAATACCGCAAGGCCCACACAACTCCGGTAAGAAATCCTTACCTAGGTCAGAAGGCAACAACACACAAAAGGATCCTAAGCTGCAACCAAACTCGACCTAGCTATCGGGAACCTAACAAACAACAACAATCATCACAATCTATAAGACTTAGGTAAAATGCAACCAAAACTCAGCTCGATCGGAAGCAACTCACACGGCACAGGGCTAGCACGTGGACGGACAAGCTGCGAGGTACACGGCTCGGCGACGTGCGGCTGGGCGTGGCGGCGGCGTCTTTGCCGCACGGCTAGCGAGCAAGCGCGCGCATGGCGTCGTCTGTCTTCTTTGGCGGCCGGCGGCGTGTGGCACGCCGCAACGGTGTCTTCTTTCTGTGCGATCTGGGCGTGCAGACGTGACAGGGCGCTGGGGCTGAGTTTGAGGAAGAGAGATGCACGCAATAGAGGCTGTGCTCTCTTGCGGCTTTGCGAAGCCCTGCTGCGGCTGGCTGGATCGAGCGACGGACAGGGGCTGGGATCTAGCTGGGGCGCTGCAGGCTGGTGACGAGACGGGTAGTGATCGGGGACGGGCGCTGCAGGCTGGCAATCGGTGACGGCAAGATCGCTCGATCGGGCTACTCGTGCATGAAATTTTGCTTTGGCGCTGGGCTCGCTTTACTGGGCTTCATCAAACACAAAACTTAACCATCCCCTTCTCTCGGCCAGCAAGAACAACAACAAAAATATGAGAAGGAGAGATCAAGGAACGCTTACCTAGAACGAACGAAACGACGGAGCTCTCGGGAGGAAGATGCACGGCAAGAAGGCTTGGAGAGAATGGTTGGACGGCAAGGAAATTTGGAGAGGGAGGAAAGAGAAAACCTATTTCTTTTCTTTTTATTCAAACTCACCTATATCCCGAAAACTAAGACAAACCAAGATAACCTGCGGAATGAGTATCAAAATCTACCTCCAGCATGACTGGTAGAACCACACTGCTTGTAACGGCCCAGTTTTCTATTCCGGTTTCTCAAGTGTTTTCGGTTCAATATTTGGTTGTTCGGTTGGGCCGTTAAAGCTATTTTAACCCTTAGGGGTATTTTGGTCTTTTTCTCCCCGGTCAGGGTTTGTGGATTTTCAGGATTCCAGGGTCATTCCTGCCCTTTATCGAGGCTTGATTGTTGTTGGTTGCAAGACCCAAGAAGTTGGTGCTAGTTGTTAGGAAATTTGGAGGTGATTTGGTTATTAACAAAATTAATGTTAATTAAAGTGCTTCCATTGGGATTTGAAACCTTGACCTAATTGTGATTTGGAAGCTTGATTTAAATGAGTTTTAATTAAGAAAAAAAGATTGCTTCAGCCCGGGCTCGAAGGAGGAAGCCTTGGGAAGGGATTTAGGTCACCAAGGCCTATTTAAATTAGGAAAAGGAAGGAAAACCAAGAAAATTCCTTCCCTTGTTTTGCCCCTCACCCTCCATCACTCCTTCCCTCTCACCTTGCCGTCCTCCAAGAATCAAGAACCGAGAGCTAAGACCAGCGCATTGGACCCGGCCTCTCTCACGTGCACCACCTCGGCCCACGCGCAGCTCTTTTCCCAATAGCCCCCCACTGTCGCCGCGCACCAAAAGCAGCCCCATACACCCCAAAGATGGCCAGATCGCGCCCAGACGCCCGCCACTGCCTGCAGCGCGCGCGCCGCGCGCCCGATGACGTGTTGTCGTGCCTCGCCCGCGCGCCCAGTCCCTGTCGTCCTGCAGCACCAGCGCGCCCAGCGTTCTTGCCCCTGCCTGCCCCTTGCTGCCGAGAACCTGTTTTTTCCAACAGAGTTGGGTCGAGACCTAGTGCCTTCTCGGTTGGTAATTCCCGAGCCTCCACTCTTTTGGGCCTTAAGATATTAGTTGTTGTTTGCTTAATTAGGTTGGTTTTATTTGATTGCTTAGGTTGCTCGAGTTCACTTAGAAGCTCGAGGGTCACTTGTAGGTTGTGGTTGATATTTTCTGCTTGCTCCCAGGTAAGGATTTCTTACCGTGGTTGTGTGGACCCTGCGATTCTGTCAGGATTGTTCCTTGCATGCTTGGTTACTATTATGAGCATGTTAGCTATAGGACAACTTGTGTTTGAAATCATGCTAGCATGTTTGCTTGTTGTTCATGTTAGTGCCATGCTAGGTTTGTTCTTCCAGCATGCTTTTGATTCCTGCTTGAGTTCGTAGTATCATGCTAGGGACTTTCCTTATCTTGGCATAACCTTGTCCTGTTTTATTCTGTTAGATCCATGCTAGGGATAGGCAGGTGATGTATAGTGTAGAAGACTGTAGGGGTAATGTAACGGCCCGAAAATTTCATCCCGGTCTTCCCGGGTCGCCCAGGAATTTTTTTGGTAATTTTGGTCGGGCCGACAGGGCCGGTTATGTATTTGTTAATTGCCGGAAAAATTATGAGTCAATTTGAATGGGATCGGGAATTTTTGTGAAGACATTTGGGCTTGGAAAAAGGTAAAAATAAATAGAGAATTAAATAGCGCGTCGAGTGAGATTCGAGCCAAGGACGCTACCGCAAGCTAGGCAGGGCGCCGCGATCGAGCCATCGGGCGTGTTTGTTATCTTAATCGCGCGATCTAATACATATGCGTGTTTTCGAAGGCGGTTGGTATAAAAGCAGAGCTCGCCCGAAGCTTTCTTCTCCATTTCTCTCCTTCTTCTCTTCGCGATTTCCTTCATCAACCGACAGCGATTTCCGGCGATTTCTTCCTTCTCCAGCTCCGATTCGATCAAGTTCGTCTTCCCCAGTTCGAAGGTCGATTCTTTTCCGGGCAGCAGGTAAGCTTTTCTTCTTTTTCTTCTTCTCTTCTTCGATCCGAGCCCCCTGCTTCCGGGCTTCGTTTCCCGGCCGTGTTGAAGTGAATTTCTGGATGGGTTTTGTGCAGCTTGCGTAGGAGAGTTCGACCAACAACAATCGGCCGTCGAATCTTCGCCAATCGCTCGGATTTGTTTCCTTTTCATCGCCCTGTTTTCGTGCTCTGTCGCTGCGTAGTCCGCCGAGCCACGCCGCGCATCGCCTCGCGCCGGCGCGCACGCCTCACCCAGCTATGTGTCACGCCGCGTGCCCCTGCTTCGCATCGCATCCGTCCGCGCGCGTAGCCAGCCAACCCACGCGCCCGCCCGGCCACATTCTTTGCCGTTCGTGCAATCGCCCGCTCGAGCGTTAAATCGCGCCTCGTGAGTTGCTCCTTGAGCCGAGCCTTGTTTATTTTATTATATTTAGGCCTATTGTGTGATTTTTGTTGTGATTGATAGGTTCTCGATAGCTAGTTCGGGTTCGCTCGCCACTTAGGTTTTCGTGTCAATTCATCCCCGACCAAGGTAAGGATTTCTTACCGGAGTTGTGTGGACCCTGCGATATTATATGTGATTGCTGATTGACTGCTTGTTTGTGTTTATTGACATGTGTAGCTAGGTATTCTATTCTCAATTCCCGATTAGCATGATTTTCCTGATTTAATTCTCATGTTAATCCATGCTAGGTTGTTCTTTTCTAGCATGCTCGTATCTGTTCCTTGCTTCTTAGTATCATGCTAGGCTCGTTGTATTCTTATTGAGCACGTATTGGATTTTATGGATTTGTTTGCTGATTGCTAGGGCAGGTTAGAGTTGCGGTAGATAGCATCATCCGGCCCGATGCATAAAGTACCTTGCATCCATGGCGGGGACGTCGAGCGATCATTCCGCCCTGGACCTCGTGAGGATTAGCTAACCCTACCGATGAGGCCCCGCAATCTTGGGTGAGGGTGGCGATCGTTAAATGCCCCAACGGTCGGGATGATGACTTGGCATTGCCTCGCCCCCGGCAGCCGGCATGTCCTCGGCATGTTTGGCGGAGCCCCCGATTGCCACTGTTAAGGCAAGGACGGCTTCTGGTGTAAGCCTACCACGACTGCCTTCCTTGGCCCCAGTGCGGTGGTTCAGTGACATAGTTTACGTGTCCGTGTCTCACACCCCTATGTTAGTGACACCGATCCAAAGATTTAGTTAGGCGTGGTGGATCGGACATGGGCGAAGATGCCTCTAGACCCTGGCACTTCCATGGTCTCTGCGATGGCGCGGCGGTGCATGTTTACGCTCATTACAACACACGACGAGAGCTCCTCCTCGGATCTTGAGCCGATGTACCTTTCGTCGACAAGTAGATAGGCCGAGGCCGGACTTGTTTCTCGTATAGGCGACTTGTGTATTGGACTATGTGGTGTTATTATTCCGGACTAAGGCCCTAAATTGGCATCCGAGGCCCAAGTGTGGGCTAAGCTATGTGCTCTATTCTGTGTTTATACTCATAGCTTGCATACATTCATCGAGATGACCATGTATATCGTATTGTACCCGGTTGGGGATTCTTCTTGAGTAATTCGTTACTCACCCTTATTATTGTGGTTTTTCCACAGTAACCAAGTTTCGAGACAGATGGTGAAGGAGGAGCTGTGATCATGGGGCCCAGATCTTCCAACTCGATTTTTGTATTATGACTCTTTATGTTTTGTTTCCCCCAATGCATGTAGCCGCCACGAGCCCTAGGATGTTTTGTAAATGTTTTGTGGATTCCAACATTTTGTATCTGAACAGGTTTTGAATGGTTTTTAGTAAATCTCTGATCAGAGTAAACTTTGGAAATGTATTTATCTTGGAACAGGTGCTTGGAAACAGGGACAGGTTCCAGGGAAATTGTCTAGTTTTTAAAGGGGTTATTTTGAATGTTTTGTTTTAATTGGAATCTGAAATCATGTCTGTTTAATGTCCTTTACTTTGAATGCATGCATTGGGGTAAGGGCCCATTTAGTGCCCCATTCGGGTCGGTCCCTTACAGTTGGTATCGAGCTCGTGAGTCATAAATTACAGAGTTTGACTTTTTGTTGTAGGTCATTTTCCCATGATCACTATCACTCCTACAGTCATCAGGTATGCCTAAGTTTGCTATTTGTTGTAGAAAAAGGGTTAAGAATTTACAATACCTGTCATCTAGTGTATGCCTTGTGTAGTGTTGTGGAGCGGAGACGAGCAGGTTCTGACTCGTTATTGGTTTGGGTGTAGATCGCCAGCATGCCAGTTACCCGCGCCGGAAGAGGACGCCCGAGAGGAGGGCGAGGTGTCAGGATCGGATCTGACACCGCAGGGACATCGTCCCAAGCTGAGACTGATAGCATTCCGCCTGTAGCTCCCCCTGTTGAGCCCAGAGTAGGCGCTGAGGCGATCAGGCGCGCCGTGAGATCGCTCCCTCGGAGCGAGAATTTGCTAATTCTATGAGGTCTATGGTGGTCGACCTTTTGAGTGGCCGAGGGCGAGACCTGAGCCTTGTTGGCGCCATGATGGGGGAGAGTCCCGAGCCCAGATCGAGCAAACGACTCGTTTGATTCAAAGAGGCGCAAAGAAGACTCCCAGCCGCGAGAGCTAGCACCACTTGTGGCGAGGTGGCAGAAGGTGCCGATGAGCTTGGTAAATGGTTGAAGGATTTCGTAAAGTGGAACCCAGAGAAGTTTGATGCCACAGGTGATGCTTTAGCAGCAGCTAGATGGATTACCCATTTGGAGTACACCTTCCTAATTATGGTGTGCCCCGATGTTCAGAGGCCGAGGTGTGCAGCCCATGTGTTAGGTGGCGTAGCTAGATGGTGGTGGGAGTCCACCCTGAGTGAGAGACCAGCTGGGTCTCCACCTGCTACCTGGGAGTTCTTCAAGTCAGAGTTTAAGGCCAAGTACATAAGTGATGAGGCTCAAGAGAAGATGGTAGCGCTTTTCCAGAATCTGAAGCAGGGTTCCGATTCTATAGGGGAGTACGAGAGGAAGTTTTCGGAGTATGGTTATTTTGCTCCGCAGCTGATAGCAACCCCTGAGTTGAAAATTCGGAAGTTCATTTCTGGTCTGAGGCAGGGTGTGTCTCAGGATGTCAAAGCACAGGCCCCTGACACTTATGCTAGAGCTGTTCAGTTGGCCACTATTTACAACGGAAAGTATCCTGTTGAGCTGACTGGCGCCGCTCCGGTGCAGCGTCATGTCCCAGCTGTAGTGGGGCAGAAGAGGAGGTTTGAGTACAGAGGAGGCGGCCAGCGTCGCCAAGGACGATTCCTAACCGGATCGGCGTAGAGATACCGCCCAATTCCACCTTGCATGCGGGGCGTCCTCTAGGAAGATTCCCACCTGTGCCACTTGTGGAAGAGCCCACTTCGGAGTTTGTCAGACCGGGCCTAGGCGATGTTTTTGATGTGGAAAAGAGGGGCATATGATCCGTTTCTGTGATCAGCCAGCTATGGCGATTCGACTGTCTGTGCAGCAGCAGCAGGTGTTCGCTATGAGCCATCAAACCGGCCAAGAGGCCGAGCGCATGCGATGCCGCAGCGGCGTACGCTTCTTGTTTTGGATCATTGTGCATTTGTCTTGTTTGACTCAGTTCTACGCACTTGTTTGTATCTGTATTGTTTGGCCGCATGCTAGGTTGAGATTAGAGCCTCTAGGTTTTGAATTATCTCATGTTACAACTCCTTCGGGAGTTAATATGTTAGCAAAAGATAAGGTTAAGGATGGCCGGATCGAGATATCCGAGAGTTCTTTGTAGCTACGCTCATAGTTCTACCCATGAGTGGTTTCGATGTGATTCTTGGTATGGAGTGGTTAGCCGCTAACCACGCATTGATTGACTGCCACCGGAAGGAAGTAGTGTTCAGGCCGCCGGGTCGGCCCAGCTTCAAGTTTCGTGGAGTCCAGGGTGGAGTTTGCCCGCCGATGGTGTCACCGTGTGGCTCGTCGTTTGCTAGCTCATGGAGCTTGGGGCTACCTAGCCAAGTTGTCCGAGAGAGCCCGTCCCTCACCGACTATTGATCAAGTGCCAGGTTGTGCGAGAGTTTGCGGATGTGTTTCTGAGGAGTTACCGGGTTGCCCCCAAGAGAGAGGTTGACTTCACAATTGAGCTCGAGCCGTGGACCCTCCCTATCTCGAAGGCTCCGTATCATATGGCGCCACCGAGTTAAAGGAATCGAAGGTTCGATTCAGGGAGATGTTAGATCGAGGGTTCATCCGTCCGAGTGTGTCCCCGTGGGAGCGCCAGATGTTGTTTGTGAAGAAAAAGGATGGTTCGATGCGCCTTTGCATTGACTATCGTGAGCTTAATAAGGTGACAATGAAGAATAAGTATCCGCTTGCCCGTATCGATGATTTATTCGATCAGCTTCAGGGAGCTTCCGTGTTCTCCAAAATAGATTTGAGATCCGGTTATCATCAGTTGCGTATTAGGGACGCCGACATTCCTAAGACAGCCTTCAGATCTAGATATGAACACTACGAGTTTGGGGTCATGTCGTTTGGATTGACTAATGCACCAGCAGCGTTCATGGACATGATGGATAGGGTGTTCAAAGCATTTTTGGACAACCGTCATCGTGTTCATTGACGATATTCGATCTATTCAAGGACCAGGAGGATCATGCGAGCATTTGAGGAAAGTGTTGGCGGCCTTGAGGAAAACCACTTTATGCGAAGTTTTCCAAATGTGAGTTCGTTGGAACAAGTGGCCTTCCTAGGTCACATAGTTTCGAGGGATGGTATAGCCGTGGATCCAGCAAAGATTGAGGCCGTGAGTTCGTGGGCTATGCCGACTTCAGTTATCGAGATACGCAGCTTCTTGGGTTTGGCAGGTTACTACCGTCGGTTTGTTAAGGACTTTTCCGCCAAAGCCTCGCCCCTCACTCGTCTGACGAGGAAGGGTGTCGATTTTGTTTGGGACGGTAGGTGTGATGAGAGCTTTGCCGTGCTCAAGCGCAGCTTTAACTTCAAAGACACGATGTTGGCGATCCGGAGGGGACAGTGGTTTCGTGGTTTACAGCCGATGCTTCCAAGTTCGGGTTAGGTCAGTGTGTTGATGCGGCCGACGGAAGGTCATTACTTATGCTTCCGTCATTCACCAAGCCATATGAGCGAGAACTATCCGACTCATGATATGGAGTTGGCGCGAGTGGTGTTTGCAATCAAGATTTGGAGGCATTACCGTATGGTGAGCGGATCCGATGTTTACCGATCACGAGAGCCTCAAGTATCTGCTTACTCGTAAGGAGCCGAATATGAGGCGAGAGGAGATGGTTAGAGTTAGTGAAAGATTATGACCGCTAGATTCTGTACCATCCGGTAAAGCCAATGTTGTAGCCGATGCTCTGAGTAGGAAGACGTCACTCTCGCAGGTGTTGTTGAGTTCCCACCAGTTACGGAGAGAGTTCGAGCGGCCGAGATTGCAATGTTGTTGTTGGTGAGGTTCTTGCCAGAGTGGCTCGGTTGATATCCGACCATCGATTAGAGACAATGGATTATTGATAGTCACCGAGTGACCCGCACTTAAGAAATTGGGTGACAGAGTTAGTGCTTGATGGAGATTTTGACTTTGTGTATTCACGGACATATGGGCTGACGTCTGAGGCCGGTTGTGTGTTCCGGATGTTGCGAGATTGCGAACACGCTTGCTCTCGAGGCCCACAGTTCTCTGTTTGCTCGCACCCCGGGGTACCAAGATGTATCGAGATCTTAAGCGATTCGGTGGATGGGTATGAAAAGAGATGTTGCGGAGTTTGTCGATCGATGTCTCACTTGTCGGCAAGTGAAGGCACCCAGCAGAGACCACCCGGTTTGTTGCGGCCACCCGAGTGTGCCTCGATGGAAATGGGAAGAGATCTCCATGGACTTTATTTCTCGGTTTGCCGAGGACTCCGAGGAAGTTCTCTCGATTTGGGTGATAGTCGATCGATTGACTAAGAGCGCACACTTCATTCCCGGTAGAGACACTTATACCGTGGAACAATGGCGCGCGATTGTTTTTGGAGCGGATCATTCGTTATCACGGTGTGCTGTGAGGATCGTGATCGACCGTGATTCGAGGTTCACTTCTCCTTTACGGAGAGCGCTCGAGAAGGGTTTAGGCACCGAGTGCGCTTTCAAAGATGACTTTTCACCCTCGCATCGATGGACGCGGTGAGAGGGTGAACCAGATTCTCAAGATATGTTGAGGGCTTGTGTGTTGGATTTCCCGAGCAGCTTGGGACCAGATATCAGATTCGATGGAGTTTGCATATAACAACGATTATTAGTCGATTTATCTGAGATGGCTCCATTCGAGGCTTTGTATGGTAAGCGTTGCCGATCTCCCGTGTTCGGGAAGAGGTTGGTGATAGGCGTGTTTTGGGTCCCGAGTTGCTACTACTGCTTGACTAATGGTGCCGTCACGTAAGATTAGAGCTCGTATGTTGATTTCGAGCGCGAGCATGTAAGAGTTACGCCGATGTTTGGCGCGGGATTTGGAGTTTGAGGTTGGTCGCATGTATTCCTAAAGGTTGCACCGATCGCGAGTGTTTTGAGGTTTGGCAAGCATGGAAAGCCGAGTCCCCGTTTTGTTGGTCCGTTTGAGATTCTCGGAGAGGATCGGCAAGGTTGCTTATCGATTAGCCTTGCCTCCGTCATTGCTCGGCAGATGCACGTGTTTTTCATGTTTCGATGTTGAGGCAAGATGCGTTCGGATCCGTCGCACATTGTTGATTTTGAGCCGCTGCGGTGAATGAGGATTTGAGCTTGAGAGGAGAAGCCGGTGGGGATTCTTGCTTTTGAGATAAAGACACTGCGTAATCGTGATATCCGGTTGGTAAAAGTTCAGTGGAGGAGTCAGAGTTCAGAGGAAGCCACTTGGGAGCGGGAGGATGAGATGAGAATGCAGTATCCCGAGTCGTTCCAATCTTAAGTGACTTTCAAGGACGAAAGTCTTATAAGGGGGGAATATTGTAACGGCCCGGAAATTTCATCCCAGTCTTCTCGGGTTGCCCAGGGGCATTTTGGTAATTTTGGTCGGGCCGACAGGGCCGATTATGTATTTGTTAATTGCCGGAAAAATTATGAGTCAATTTGAATGGGATCGGGAATTTTGGTGAAGACATTTGGGCTTGGAAAAAGGTAAAAATAAATAGGGAATTAAATAGCACGTCGAGTGAGATTCGAGCCAAGGACGCGCTGCAAGCTAGGCAAGGGGCGCTGCTAGCCGAGCCACTGGGCGTGTTTGTTATCTTAATCGCGCGATCTAATACATATGCGTGTTTTCGAAGGCGGTTGGCATAAAAGCAGAGCTCGCCCGAAGCTTTCTTCTCCATTTCTCTCCTTCTTCTCTTCGCGATTTCCTTCATCAACCGACAGCGATTTCCGGTGATTTCTTCCTTCTCCAGCTCCGATTCGATCGAGTTCATCTTCCTCAGTTCGAAGGTCGATCCTTTTTCGGGCAGCAGGTAAGCTTTTCTTCTTTTTCTTCTTCTCTTCTTCGATCCGAGCCCCCTGCTTCCGGGCTTCGTTTCCCGGCCGTGTTGAAGTGAATTTCTGGATGGGTTTTGTGCAGCTTGCGTAGGAGAGTTCGACCAACAACAATCGGCCGTCGAATCTTCGCCAATCGCTCGGATTTGTTTCCTCTTCATCACCCATGTTTTTGTGCTCTGTCGCTGCGTAGTCTGCCGAGCCACGCCTCGCATCGCCTCGCGCCGGCGCGCACGCCTCGCCCAGCTCCGTCACGCCGCCACGCCCGCTTCGCCCATTCGCGTCGTCGCAGCGCAGCCTGGCAGCGCCAAGCACCAGCCACCGTTGTTGCCCCGTTTGTGCAATCGGCCCGTTCGAGCGTTCGTCGCGCCTCATGAGTTGCTCCCGAGCTGAGCCTTGTTTATTTTATTATATTTAGGCCTATTGGGTGATTTTTTTTGTGATTGATAGGTTCTCGATAGCTAGTTTGGGTTCGCTCGCCACTTAGGTTTTCGTGTCAATTCGTCCCCGACCAAGGTAAGGATTTCTTACCGGAGTTGTGTGGACCCTGCGATATTATATGTGATTGCTGATTGACTGCTTGTTTGTGTTTATTGACATGTGTAGCTAGGTATTCTATTCTGAATTCCCGATTAGCATGATTTTCCTGATTTAATTCTCATGTTAATCCATGCTAGGTTGTTCCTTTCTAGCATGCTCGTATCTGTTTCTTGCTTCGTAGTATCATGCTAGGCTCGTTGTATTCTTATTGAGCACGTATTGGATTTTATGGATTTGTTTGCTGATTGCTAGGGCAGGTTAGAGTTGCAGGTAGATAGCATCATCCGGGCCTGATGCATAAAGTACCTTGCATCCATGGCAGGGACGTCGAGCTAGTCATTCCGTCCCTAGACCCCGTGAGGGATTAGCTAACCCTACCGGTAGGCCCTGCAATCTTGGGTGAGGGTGGCAGACTGTTAAATGCCCTAACGGTCGGGATGATGACTTGGCATTGCCTCGTCCCCGGCAGCCGGCATGTCCTCAGCATGTTTGGCAGTAGCCCCCGATTGCCACTGTTAAGGCAAGGACGGCTTCGGGTGTAAGCCTACCACGACCGCCCTTGGCCCGAGGTGCGGTGGTTCAGCCGACATAGTTTACGTGTCCAGTCTCTCACACCCTATGTCGCTGACACCGATCCAAAGATTTAGTTAGGCGTGGTGGCCCGGACATGGGCGGCTTTGCCTCTAGACCCGGCACCCCCCATGGTCTGCAGAGCGCGCAGTGCATGTTTACGCTCATTACAAATGCCGACCGGAGAGCTCCTAGGGATCTTGAGCCAGTGTACCTTTCTGTCGATAGTAGATGTGCCGAGGCCGGGACTTGTTTCTCGTATAGGCGACTTGTGTATTGGACTGTGGTGGTGTTATTATTCCGGACTAAGACCCTAAATTGGCATCCGAGGCCCAAGTGTGGGCTAAGCTATGTGCTCTATTCTGTGTTTATACTCATAGCTTGCATACATTCATCGAGATGACCATGTATATCGTTTTGTACCCCGGTTGGGGATTCTTACTGAGTAATTCGTTACTCACCCTTATTATTGTGGTTTTTCCACAGGTAACCAAGTTGCGAGACAGATGGTCAAGGAGGAGCCGTGATCATGGGGCCCAGTCTTCCAACTCGATTTTTGTATTATGACTCTTTATGTTTTGTTTCCCCGAATGCATATATAGCCGGGCACGAGCCCAAGGATGTTTTGTAAATGTTTTGTGGATTCCAAAGATTTTGTATCCGAACAGGTTTTCAATGGTTTTTAGTAAATCTCTGATCAGAGTAAACTTTGGAAATGTATTTATCTTGGAACAGGTGCTTGGAAACAGGGACAGGTTCCAGGGAAATTGTCTAGTTTTTAAAGGGGTTATTTTGAATGTTTTGTTTTAATTGGAATCCGAAATCATGTCTGTTTAATGTCCTTTACTTTGAATGCATGCATTGGGGTAAGGGCCCATTTAGTGCCCCATTCGGGTCGGTCCCTTACAGGTAACTAGTTTCGGTCCCGCTTGGGTAAGCCCCCGATGGGCACCAACGCGGTGCCAGTGTAGGTGAGTCCCCGATGGGCACTGCACTGTTCCCTTATGTGTAAGACCCCGATGGGCATCATTGATTGGAGGTGTAAGACCCCGATGGGCATCCTAGATGTGTAAGACCTCGATGAGCATCATTGATTCGAGGTGTAAGACCCCGATGGGCATCCTAGATGTGTAAGACCCCGATGGGCATCATTGATTGGAGGTGTAAGACCCCGATGGGCATCCTAGATGTGTAAGACCCCGATGGGCATCATTGATTGGAGGTGTAAGACCCCGATGGGCATCCTTTTGTATAAGTCCCCAATGGGCATCACTGAGTCCTAGGTTGTGTAAGACCCCGAAGGGCATCCAGGTGTAGAACCTAGGATAGGTTGTAGATGTAAGTTTTTGAATAGGCTCGCTCTAGGAGTAGCTCATAGCCTAAACCAACCGTTTTGCTCTAAGTCATTGAATTGTTTGCATGTATACTAGGGTGCTAGATGACTGATGTATCGTATTGTACCCCGGTTGGGGGTTCTTACTGAGTATGATACTCACCCTTATTCATGTGGTTTTTCCACCAGGTAACTTGGGACAGCACCGGGATGGCTAGCGGAGGGAGCTGATTGATCATGGGAACTGCCGGCACTCTGACGTTTATTGTTTGCATTTATTTATTCAGCATGTAGATGGACAGGAGTCCTAGGGGAATGATGTTAAAATTGTTTAAACTGTTTTGAATGTTCTTTTATAAATACTTGGCCAGGCTTGTTTTACCTTGTTGGATTTGCTTTATGAAAATTGTTGGTTATGTTTTAAGTGTTCCCCATTTCCAAATGTTTTGAAAAGTTTTAAATATGAGCACTAAACGCTTGTTGAAATATTTAACTTGCATGTTGCGTGAGGACCTAGGTTTAGGACCGTATTTCAGGTCGGGTCCTTACACTACTATCTCCCCAGCCACCCGGGCTCGAATCCTAGCTGAAGCATATTTAATCTAGCAAAATTCTTATTTTATTTTTGCATCTCTCCATACCTAAACTCATCCAAAAAGCAACCAAACCCTACATTTGACCATCCAAGAGTATTAACAGCTGAGAAAGATAGAAGCGGCCCTAACGGCCCGACCAAATTACCAAAATACCCTTAGGACATACCTGGAAGACCGGGATGAAAACCTGGGTCCTTATAGTTGGCATGTAGAATATATCATGTTTATGTGCTTCTCTACTTATTGACCGTTTATCCGTCCGCTTTACATTCTTGTATCCTAAACATAGTAATTATTATACCATGACTGTAATTGTGTGTTAGAGTCATTAGGGAGTCCCGAGTGTCAGTCGGGTTATGTGCTGGCTCGGTTTGCTTAGGACTGCCGAGTGTGTTGCAGTCCAGGACTAGCCCAGTGTAAGTTGTCCCTTGTTGGCCTAGGGAGTGCTGACCAATTGCTAGGATTGGCCAAGTGTGTTGCTGATCCCGGGATAGCCCAGTGTGCTGCTACCCACGTTGCTCCAGGACTAGCCCAGTGTGTGCTATCCCTATTAGCCCAGGGTGTTGCTAATCAGGTAGAGCAGAACTGCCCTGTGTGTTGCAGTTTTGGGCTGCCTAGTGTGTTGCAGCCAGGACTAGCCCAGTGTGTTGCTGTCCTTAGTTTGCCCAGGGTGTGCTAATCTTGCTTCTGTGCTGTCATAGCTTGAGAATTACTTGAATTGTACTCCTGTTAGTTAGCCCAGTGTGTGCTAACCCTGTATGGCTGTGAGCTTAGACCATGTTGATGATTATCCTGCTGTACTATTTAAGACTGCCATGTTATGTTCTATTATTTGTATGCTAGGGTGTTAGGTGATTTGTTGTGCGTACTGTATCCTGGTTGGGGGATCCTTACTAAGTGCAATTTGTACTCACCCTTTCTGTGGTTTTCTCCACCAGGTAAATTGGCACAGCATCGAGGTGGCTAGAGGAGGGAGATGATGGATCATGGGCAGGCCGCTGCATAGTCTGATTCTTTATAATGCATCTTGAAAGTGTTTTGGGAACTTTGTACTATTGAACTTGGATTTATGTTTTTTGTTATTTGCAATGTTTTGTAAACTCTGGCCAGAGAGTGTTTATTGTTTTCCTTTGAAGAATTTCCAAACAGATTTTATGTCCCCATTGCTTTTAATAAAGATGTACTTTCCAGCCCTTGAATGATTTTCACTGAATTTTACATGTAGAGTAAGGGCCATTAGGGCTGTTTAGTGTCGGGTCCTTACCATCCTAGCTGAGAGCATGATGGTGTGTTTTCGAATGTGTTGTTTGGTTTCCCGGTAAGCTAACTTGTGTTCTTTCCTACTGAGGTGAAGTCGAGCAAGTTCTTGGAAGTTGTTGTGTGTGGAGGTCGAAAGTCAAGCTTGTCTGAGAGCTTGTGGGGCTAGCTAGGTAGTTTCCCGGCTCCCGTTTCTCTTGATTTGAAGTTAGGGTTAGCTCGTGAAGATGTTAATGTATTTCGGTTGTTATTTTCTAGGTTGTGTGTTTCTGCAGCTCAAGAAGCATTATAGTTATTTTCTGCTTGTTTCTAGGTAAGGATTCCTTACCAGGGTTGTGTGGACCTTGCGATGCTTTCTTGATTATGCCTTGTATGCCTGTTTACTTTTATGAGCATGTTAGTGGATAGGACAGCCTGTGTTTGTGTAACAGCCCAGGTTTTCATCCCGATCTTCCAGGTATGTCCTAAGGGCATTTTGGTAATTTGGTCGGGCCGTTTCTGTCTTTTTCAGCTGTTAATATTATTGGATGGTCATATGTAGGGTTTTGTTGCTTTTTGGATGTGTTTGGGCTTGGAGAGATGCAAAAATAAATTAGAGTTTTAAAAGTGTTGTTGTTGGGTTTCGAACCCGAGTTGCCAGAGAGTCAGAGGAGTGGTTTTGCCGGTTGTGCCACAAGTCGATATTGATGCTCATTCCGCGGTATATCTTGGTTTGCTTTGGGTTTTTGCGATTTTGGTGTGTTTGATTAAAAGGAGAGGAAAATAGGTTTTTTTCATTCTTTTCTTCTCCAATCCTCTTTGTCGCCCATCTCTCTCCCAAGCTCCTTGTCGGTTGTCTTCTTCCAAAGCTCCATCGATCGTCGTCGTGGGTAAGTGTCTCGATCTTCTTCTTCTTCTCTCTTTCGTTTGATGTGATTATTGCTGGCCGAGAGAGGAGAGCTGAGTTTTTGGTGTTGTGCGACACAGTGATGCGCAATTTCCATCGCCGCCTCACTGTTGCACTTCCATCGAACCAGCCGAGCAGCAGATCGCGTGGCCCATCGCCTCTGCAGCGCCGTCGCAGCTCGTGCTTCTGCAGCGCCGTCTCGTTGCCCATCTCTTGCAGCAGCCGATCGCGCAACCCAGCGTCCTGCCACGCCAGCAAGCCCAGCTCTAGCGCGAGCTTGTTCTCGGGTAGCCTCCCGCGCCCAAGAGCCCCCTGCGCCCGTCGCGCCACACCGTCCGCGCGCCTCCTCTGCTGCGCACCAAAGACGCCAACAAATAGCGCTGGCATCCCGCCTGTCTCACGCCACCCCGTGCCGTGCAGTGAGTTGCTCCGGCCGAGCCCTATTTTTATTATTATTTTAGACCTATAGGTTGTGATATTTGCAGTTGTTTGTTAGGTTCCCGTTAGCTAGCTCGGGGTCGATAGCAGCATAGGATCTTTGTGTGTTGTTGCCTTCCGACCAAGGCAAGGATTTGTTACCGGAGTTGTGTGGGCCCTGCGATATATTCTGTGATTGTTTTTTGTATGTTTGTTTGTGTTTATCAGCATGTTAGTGGATAGGTGCTCTGTTCTCAATTCCGACTAGCATGATTCTCGTGTTGTTTCTCATGTTAGTTCCATGCTAGGTTGTTCTGTTATGGCATGCTCGTTATCTGTTCTTGCTTCGTAGTATCATGCTAGGTTCATTATTTCAGTTGAGCACGTATTGAAATGTTTGCTGTTATCTGTTATAGCTTAGAATTCTGGTAGGTAGCATCATCCGGGCGAGGATTCATAACGTAACTTGCATCCGTGGCAGGGACGTGCGAGGCAGTACTCCGTCCCTGATCCGTAGTTAGGGTTTAGCTAACCCTAACGGCAGCCTAGGCAATCTTGGGTGAGTGTGGCAGACTGTTAAATGCCCCAATGGTAGGAGGAATGACGAGGCATTGCCTTGTCCTCGGTAGTCGACACGTCCTCAGCGTGTCGGCAGTAGCCCTTGATTGCCACTTGATAGGGCAAGGACCGGTTCCTGGTGTAAGCCTACCACTATCGGTTTCTCAGTCTCAGATGCGGTGGTACAGGCTGAAATAGTTTTCGTGTCCTGGTCTCACACCACTATGTTCAGTGACACCGATCCAGAGATTTGATAGGCATGCGTACTGAACCAGGGCAGCATGCCTTAGACCCAGCACCCCCCAGGTTTGAAGCAACATGCGGTGCGCGCACACGCTCATTACAGCGCCGACTGGTGAGCTCCTCTAGATCTTGAGTTCAGTGCACCTTTCGTATCGACAATAAGAAGGCTGAGGCCGAGACTAGTTTCCCGTATAGTATCGTATCGCGTTGTAGTTTTCTAGAGTAAGACCGTATAATGGCAGCCGAGGTTTATTTATGGAGTAAACTGATGTGCTCTCTTCTGTGTTTATATTCATAGCTTGCATACCTTCTACTAGATGACCAGTTGTATCGTATTGTACCCCGGTTGGGGAGTCTTACTGAGTAATTCGTTACTCACCCTTATTTTGTGGTTTTCCATAGGTAACCATGGTGCAAGACAGGATGGCTGAAGGAGGAGCTGCTGATCATGTGTAACGGCCCAGGTTTTCGTCCCAGTCTTCCAGGTATGCCCTAGGGGTATTTTAGTAATTTGGTCGGGCCGTCAGGGCCGTTTATGTCTTTTTCCAGCTAAAATTATTGGATGGATTTATGAAGGTTTTGAGGCTTTGTGGTTTGGTTTGAGCATGGGTAGATGCAAAAGTAAAAATAAAGGAATTTGTCTTTGCAATGGGTTTGAACCCTGGTCTCTGAAGCTTGTAGAGATGTGTGCCAATTGAGCCATTAGGTGCTCTTGTTGCTCTTCTCGCATCACATCTTAGTTAACCTTGGATCTTTGGTGTTTGGTGCATTTGGTTAAATGAAATAGAAATTAGGTTTGTTGTGTTTTCTTCTCCAAAAGAGTTGTGGCCGCCCAAGATTTCTCCCAAGCTCTCCTTGCCGATTCTTCATCCTTGCAGCTCCCTTGGATCGTTCATCACTCCGGGTAAGTCTTCATCCTCTTCATCTTCTCGATTGGGTGTTCTTGTTGGCCGAGGTAAGGAGAAGAGCTTGTGTGTGTGTGTGTTTGTAGCAGTCGCCCAAAGATGCCCAGATCTGCCCTGGCCAGAAGAAGCCCAGCCGCCCGGATCGCCTAGCGAAGAAGCCCAGTTTGCCCAGATCGCGCAAGAAGCGAGCACCGAGCCGCCCGGACCGCCACACGTCGCGGCCGTCGCGCGCAAGACTCGACGAGCGAGCCGCGCGCCGCGCTCCTCGCCTTCGCCGTCGCGCGCGCCGCGTCGCGTCGCCGCTCGCGCGCGCGCGCGCGCTCGTCTCGTCCCGCTTGCCCGCGCCGCGCGCGCTGCTCCAGCAAGAAGCTGCCATACATACACAAGCAGCCTGCCCTACCCTGCGCGCCGTCGCGCCAGCAGAGCCCATTGTGCCGCCGCCCGTCCGCGTGTCGGGCGTGCGTGTGAGTGCCCGGAGCCGAGCCTCGCTTGTTTTATTATATTTTTAGGGCTATGATTGTGATTTCTATTGTGTTTGTTAGGTTCTCGTTAGCTAGCTCGGGATCGATCGCAGCGTAGGATTTTGTGTGTGTTTGCCCCTGCCAAGGTAAGGATTTCTTCCGGAGTTGTGTGGACCCTGCGATGTTCTATGTGATTGTTGTTTGTATGTTTGTTTGTGATTATCAGCATGTATAGTTTAGGTGCTCTGTTACAATTCTCGACTAGCATGACTTCGTATGTTGTTCTCTCATGTTAGCCCATGCTAGGTTGTTCCGCTTCTAGCATGCTCATATCTGTTCTTGCTTCGTAGTACCATGCTAGGTTCGTTGTATCTGTTGAGCACGTTTTGGATTGTATTGGATTGTATGTTATTGATATGATAGGTTAAAGTGTAGGTAGGTAGCATCATCCGGCCGATGCATAAAGTATCTTGCATCCATGGCGGGGGCGTCGAGACAGCTTCTCGTCCCCTCGACCCGTTAGGGTTTAGCTAACCCGACCGTGAGCCCCGCAATCTTGGGTGAGGGTGGCAGATCATTAAATGCCCCAACGGTCGGGATGATGACTTGGCATTGCCTCGCCCCCGACGACGATCGGCACGCCCTCGGCGTGTTCGGCCGTAGCCCTTGATTGCCACCGTTAGGCAAGGACCGCTTCTGGTGTAAGCCTATCACGACCGGTTCCTTAGCCTCGGTGCGGTGGTTCAGCCGACATAGTTCACGTGTCCGTGTCTCACACCCCTATGTCGCGACACCGATCCGAGATTTAGTTAGGCGTGGTGGATCGGACATGGGCGGCTTGCCACTAGACCCGGCACCCCCATAGTTCGCAGAGCACGCGGTGCATGCTTACGCTCATTACAAATACCGGAGAGCTCCTCGGGATCTTGAGCTAGTGTACCTTTCGTGACGATGCGATGACAGCCGAGGCCGAGACTTGGTTCTCGTATAGGGCGTATTGTGTGGTGTGGATTATTCCGACTAAGACCCCGAGTTGGCATCCGAGGTCCAAGTGTGGACTTAAGCTATGTGCTCTATTATGTGTTTATGTTCACACACTTGCATACACTCATCTAGATGACCATGTGCATCGTATTGTACCCCTGGCCGGGATTCTTACTGAGTAATTCGTTACTCACCCTTACTTATCTTCCAGTAAACCATGGCGCGAGGCGGGATGGTGAAGGAGGAGCTATGATCATGGGAACTTGTCATCGTCTCGACTTTTTATTTCTATGACTCTTGTCTTTCATTTTCCCCTGAATGCATGTAGCCGCACACGAGTCCTAGGATGTTTTCTCAATGTTTTTGTGGATTCCCTTTATTGAATTTGAGGATGTTTCAAATGTTTTAATAAATCTCTGATCGAGTGTACGTTTTGGAAATGTATTTGCCTTGAAACAGTGCTTGGAGACAGGGGACGAGTTTCAAAGAAACTATCTTTATTTCTCGATTGAACCTTGATTGTTTCGTTTTAATTGGGAATCAAAAAACTATTTGCATATTGTCCTTTACTTTGAATGCATGCATTGGGGTAAAGGCCTATTTAGAGCCCTTTTTGGGTCGGGTCTTTACTGATTGGTATCGTGAGCTCGAGTCATAGACTTTGTAGACCGACCTTTTGTTGTAGGTCGTCTTTCCCATGATCACCGCACTCTGGCTACCATCAGTGCGCCTAAGTTTTCTGCTTTAGAAAAGGGTTAAGAATTTACAATACCTTTCATCTAGTGTATGCCTTGTGTAGTGTTGTGGAGCGGAGACGAGCGTGTTCTCGACTCGTTGTTGGTTTGGGCTTAGTGAGCCATCATGCCAACTTTCAGCATCGCGGCGCTTTGTTTAGCGACTTGTTGAGGTATCCAGATAGATTCGGATGCCCCGGGACATCGTTCGCAGGGAGGCGAGCTTAGACTCCGCTGGCCATTTGTGGCCCGATTCTTGTCGCTTCCCCAGTGAGAGGGTGGTGGTGCTTCGTGCAGATCGCCAAGATGTTGATCGCACCCGCAGGAGCAGCGGCGCTTGGCATGTCCGACCGAGGAGTTGGACGGATCGTGTTGATGTTGAGGCCGCGTCCAGGTTGTTAGGCCCGCATGCCGATTTGGCCCCGGCAGCTTGAGTTGCCTAGAGGAGGGGTAGAGGCTAGCAGCGCCTCAGTGAGACTCCTTGAGCGAGTGTGCTCCACCCATGAGAGATCGATGGCGTGTCTTTAGCTATCGAGAGCGGAGACCCAGCGCAGCTTTGTAGCGCGCGTAGTGAGGAGTCCCGGCACAGTTAGCCCAAATGATGAGTCTGTTTCAAAGCATTTTCCCCAAAGAGCTCTTGTAGCCCCTGGAGGTTCTCGGGAGGGCATGATCAGCAGTTTATTCGGATGAGTTTGTTGGCGTTGTTGGAGACGCCCGTGTTGGCAAATGGATGCCTGTAGAGCTCGATGTTTTAGTAAGTCCTACCGCTAGTAGTAAGGTAGTTGGCCGTGTTTGAGTTTAGCATCCGTGTGTGGGATGCCTCGCTGCTCAAAGGCCGAGGTGTGCCGCCTCGTTCTGTCTTTATTTGGTTCATCGATGGTGGTGGAAATCCCTTGTGAGAGGTGGTCTAGCGAGTCTCCACCCGATCGCCCGATTGTTTGGCAAGTTGCCGTGTTTAGTGGCTTGAGGCGGATGAAGGGTCATCTTTGCCCCTTGCGAGCCTCTGTTGTTGTTTAACGGCCCGCTTCCTCGGATGTTGATTTGGTAGTAGTAGCACTTGAGGTGCATTGGTTGGTGTGCCACTTTGGCACTAAGTCCAGTTCGAGCTTGAGTTTGGCTTGGCATAGCGAGATGGTTCTATGCCGTCCGAGTTCAAACACTTCTTTAGCCATTGGATCCATTTATGGAAAATGCACTTGTTTAGGTCGTGCAAGAGGGCTAGTTCGGTGGTAGTTGAAGGACCACAAGTGAATGGATGTTCGAGAGGAGTGGAGCCTCTTCCCGGTGTTACCGGGGGTCGAGTAAGTCAAAGGGTTGGCGGTGGTAAGTGTTAGTGCGTGTGAGTCTCACGCTAATGCTAAGGCCAAGAGATCTTTGTGGTTGGTAGTGCGGTCCACTACCTTCGGGTGCCTAAACCCGAGTTGAGTGAGCATTGTAGATGCGAGTTCGGTCCAAAGAGGGGAACCATGAGTTGGATGCCCATGAGATGAGTTGGATGCTCTCGAGATGAGTTGGATGCTTATGAGATGAGTTGGATGCCTATGAGATGAGTAGGGCGCCTTATGTGTAAGCGCACTTGGTAGAGTCTTGGTATAAAGTAAGTTCGGTTTGGCGTCGTTATGTTTTAGCAGAGCAAGGTTGCCACTGCTTCGAGTATCGTGTGAAGATGGAACTTTTGGTGTTCCTTGGATTGTTTGTATCGCTGCCAGGAGTTATCGTTGCTTTGTGGAAAAGCGCTTGTTAGTCTTGGATCTCTAAAGGAAGGTTGGGAGTTGTGCACACAAGTGTGTTTTGTGTGGTTCGTTCCGTGGCGAGAGTTTCAGATCCATGTAGGGTTTGCTTTGGAGATCTCGTGCTCAGTTCCTTGAGAAGTGGGACTCCAGGTGGTTGTTGTAAGGCTTCGTTGAGGTGGTAAGGATACCGTGCTCGTGGTATCAAGTTGTTGCTTAGGCAAGATTTGTTAAGTTGGGCCTAAGCTTGGTTGGCGGATCTTCTTGTTGATCGTTGGTTGGAGTTCGATTGGAAACCGAACAAGAGCGATGGTAGCTAAGCCGCGTGGTTTCGATCGGCATGGCTAAGAGAGTTGTTCGATCCTTCCTTGGGTAGAAGTTATGTTGTGGCTGATGCTTTGAGTAGGAGGATGACGCGTTCTCAGTAGCGTTTGGGTCCTCTAGGTTCCCAAGGAGTTGGAGTTGGCCAAATGGTTGGGATGCTTTGAAATTGGAGTTGTTTGTTCAGC
Source organism: Sicyos edulis (assembly GCA_036507275.1). NCBI lineage: Eukaryota > Viridiplantae > Streptophyta > Magnoliopsida > Cucurbitales > Cucurbitaceae > Sicyos > Sicyos edulis. The sequence continues at coordinate 12,892,928 of CM071858.1, forward strand.
AGTTGTCTGCTAGATCGTATGCCTGCAGCAGTGTGTGTCGAGGGTTGCCGAAGAACCCTAGGTTGTGGAGAGCCTCTCCGAGCTCGGTCGAGCCCAGCTAGTGAGTTTCGAGGCTTGGCTAGCCGGAGGCGTGTAGTTTGTAGCCTCGGTGGAGTTGCTAGCGATCTTGGTAGACTAGCAAGCTAGTGTTTATTTGGAGTAAAGTCCGGAGTGGTTTCGGTGTGGTGGCAAGTTGATGCTTGGTGTTGACCAAGTGTGGATTGAAGTTGCTAGAGTTTAGTTTTGCTCGTGGGGCGAGTGGTTTGTGCCATGTTGGTTGTTTTTCCTGTTTCCAAGATGTTGAGTTGCCCCGCTTGGCATTTGGAGGTTCATCGAGATGGACCCTTGTTGTGCCCCGTGAGATTAGATGTTGTTGCTCTGGTGGAGCAAGACAGTGAGCGTATGTGGAGTTCTCTCGTCCGTTGGTTGTCCGCTTGTAGGAGCCGTTTCCCTCGGGGAGTTGTCGTTACTCCCTTGGTCTTGGAGTTAATGGTGGAAGCGCTAGCTTGAAGGAAAAGTTTGTTGGCCGCTTGGAAGTAGTCGTTTGTCCAGATTAAGCGGATTCTTGGAGGGTGTTCTAGAGGTCAGATAAAAGGTTGTCCCGCCTCTTATGAGTGTTTGGCCTAGTTGGTTAAGATTTTGTGTGTTGGCATGGAAGATGTTGCACCTTTGTAGTGGAAGATCTCCTTTGTATCGATTGTGGGTTGAGGTTGCACCATTGTGGTGGATTAGGTCCGGACTTATCGAGGATCCTTGTCACTAGTGTAGCTTGCACTCTGCCAGCCATTGTTGGTATTCTTGTTCTTGGTAGTTGGTGTTGACCAGGTAGTGGAGTTCCGTTATGAAGTTTCGGTGGGAAGGTGCATTAAGCCTAAGCTTGAGGGTTAAGCCTGTATGTGTTATCGTTTGGACTTGTGAGATGTGTTTCATATTTGAGGCGAGCTTTGTTCCGTTGTTTGCACGGAGGTAAGTTTAGTGGATGGAGCCCTCTGGGGCCTGGTTGTTTGCAAGTTGTCTTGCCCAGCTAGTGATTTGAGTCGAGCTAGAGATGAGTGGATTGGCATAGCTATGCAGCTTGTAGTTGTCTGAGCTTCCTAGTTCGTAGCACTCAAGTTGTTGGATTGTAAGTTTCCGTGTGGGAGCTGTCAGCTAGTTGAGGTTGTTGTGTGAGTTCGGATTTTTGGAGTATTGACTTCAGTAGCTAGAGCTCGCACCTCGGTTGTTGTGCAGATGCCATTTCTATGGAGTAGAGGCATGTCAGTTTCAGGTTGGAGATGTTGCCATTAGGGTGTGGCAACAAAGGTTTGTTCTAGGCAGTGCGTGGGCGAACCGTGATTCAGGAGAGTGTTCTTAGAGGCTTATGAGCCGAGTGCAGTTTCTGTAGTGTTTTCACCCTTTTTGTCCGAGGGTCTTTTGGGAGGAGTGAGCCAGATCCTTCGGAGCTTGTTGCGAGTTGGTGTTTCCGTGATTAGGCAGCGGGAGACCAGTGTGGTTTTTAGGAGGTTGCCTTGAGTAGCGCCTTCTCGTGGTCGGTTCTTGTGGTTCCATTGAGGCATTGTATGGTAAGTGTTGCGTGTCTCTAGTCTTGAGAAAAGGTTGGTGGCCGTCGGTGTTGTTTTGGGTCCCGTGTTGCCGCAGCTTGACCAGAGGTGTTGTGCAAGAGGTTGAGCTCGTTTGTGGTTAGCTCTGCAGAGCGAGCATGAAAGTTTCGTCGATGTCCGGCGTCCGAGTTTTAGAGTTTGAGGTTGACAAAGTGCGTGCTTTTAAGATTGTGCCGTTGTGAGTTGTGTTGAGTTTTGGTAAGCGGGAGAAGTGGAGTCTCCCGTTGTTGGACCATTTGAGATTCTCGAGAGGATTGGCGAGTTGCATATTGGTTAGCTTTTTCGGTCAATGTCACCCGTGTGCGATGTTCTCATGTATCGGTGGGGGCGATGTGTCGGACCCATTGCTCATTGTGGACTTTGAGCCTTTGCGGTGATTGAGGATTTGAGCTTCGAGAGGAAGCCCGTGAGTATTCTCGTCCTTGAGACGAAGACGTTGCATAATCGTGAGATCCGTTTGGTAAAAGTTCGGTGGAGGAGTTAGAGTTCAGAGGAGGCCGCTTGTGAGCGGGAAGACGGGATGAGATTGCAGTCCTCTGTCTTTGCTTTGATCTTAAGGACTTTCGAGGACGAAAGTCATAAAAAGGAGGGAATATTGTAACGGCCTGTGTTTTCGTCCCGCTTCGAGTATGCCCTAGGGGTATTTTAGTAATTTGGTCGGGCCACAGTCAAAGGGCTTTATGTCTTTTTCAGCTTGCTAAAATTATTGGATGGATTTATGAAGGTTTTTGAGGCTTTGTGGTTTGGTTTGAGCATGGGTAGATGCAAAAGTAAAAATAAAGGAATTTGTCTTTGCACTGGGGTTTGAACCCGGGTCTCTGAAGCTTGTAGAGATGTGTGCCAATTGAGCCATTAGGTGCTCTTGTTGCTCTTTCTGCATCACATCTTAGTTAACCTTGGATCTTTGGTGTTTGGTGCATTTGGTTAAATGAAATAGAAATTAGGTTTGTTGTGTTTTCTTCTCAAAAGAGTTGTGGCCGCCCAAGCTTTCTCCCAAGCTCTCCTTGCCGATTCTTCATCCTTGCAGCTCCTTGGATCGCTTCATCACTCCGGGTAAGTCTTCATCCTCTTCATCTTCTCGATTGGGTGTTCTTGTTGGCCGAAGGTAAGGAGAAGAGCTTGTGTGTGTGTGTGTTTGTAGCAGTCGCCCAAAGATGCCCAGATCTGCCCAAAGAGCAAGCCCAGCCGCCAGACGCTAGCGCTTAGCCAGCCCAGTCAAGGCCGCGATCACAAGCAGAAGAAAGCACCCGCCCGCCCAGCATCGCCACCCGCTGCGCGCCGCGTCTGCGCGCACAGACTGGCTGAGCGCCCGGCGCTCGCGCTCGCGCCTCGCTCGCGCGCCGCGCTCGCGCCGCGCGCTCGCGCTCGCTGCGCGCGCGCGCGCGCTCGCGCCGCCTCGCGCCGCGCCAAGCCGCGTCTCGTCCTCTTGCTCGCCCGTCGCGCTGCGCCTAGCGCCAGCCGTCTCATACAGCATGCGCACAGCCTGCAGCCTGCGCCTTCGCGCGCGTCGCGCCAGCCAGCCCCTCGCTCTTTGCTGCCTGTCTGCGTGTCGGGCGTGCCGTGTGTGAGTGCCCCTAGCCGAGCCTCGCTTGTTTTATTATATTTTTAGGGCTATGATTGTGATTTCTATTGTGTTTGTTAGGTTCTCGTTAGCTAGCTCGGGATCGATCGCAGCGTAGGATTTTGTGTGTGTAGTTGCCCTCACCAAGGTAAGGATTTCTTACCGAGTTGTGTGGACCTGCGATGTTCTATGTGATTGTTGTTTGTATGTTTGTTTGTGATTATCGCATGTATAGTTTAGGTGCTCTGCTCAATTCCTCGACTAGCATGACTTCGTATGTTGTTCTCTCATGTTAGCCCATGCTAGGTTGTTCCGTTCTAGCATGCTCATATCTGCTCTTGCTTCGTAGTACCATGCTAGGTTCGTTGTATCTGTTGAGCACGTTTTGGATTGTATTGGATTGTATGTTATTGATATGATAGGTTAAAGTGTAGGTAGGTAGCATCATCCGGGCTCGATGCATAAAGTATCTTGCATCCATGGCGGGGGACGCCGAGACGATTCTCCGTCCTCGACCCCGTTAGGGTTTAGCTAACCCGACCGGTAGGCCCCGCAATCTTGGGTGAGGGTGGCGGATCATTAAATGCCCCAACGGTCGGGATGATGACTTGGCATTGCCTCGTCCCCGACGATCGGCACGTCCTCGGCGTGTTCGGCGTAGCCCTTGATTGCCACCGTTAGGGCAAGGACCGCTTCTCGGTGTAAGCCTATCACGACCGGTTCCTTAGCCTCAAAGCGGTGGTTCAAGCCGACATAGTTCACGTGTCGTGTCTCACACCCCTATGTCGCTGACACCGATCCGGAGATTTAGTTAGGCGTGGTGGGATCGGACATGGGCAACTTGCCACTAGACCCGACACCCCCATAGTTCTGCGCAGAGCACACGCGGTGCATGCTTACGCTCATTACTGGCGCCCGGCGAGAGAGCTCCTCGGGATCTTGAGCTAGTGTACCTTTCAGTGACGACAGTGAGAGCAGCCGAGGCCGAGACTTGGTTCTCGTATAGGGCGTATTGTGTGGTGTGGATTATTCCGACTAAGACCCCGAGTTGGCATCCGAGGTCCAAGTGTGGACTTAAGCTATGTGCTCTATTATGTGTTTATGTTCACAGCTTGCATACACTCATCTAGATGACCATGTGCATCGTATTGTACCGATCTGGGGATTCTTACCGAGTAATTCGTTACTCACCCTTACTTATCTTCCGTAACCATGGCGCGAGGCGATGATGGTCAAGGAGGAGCTATGATCATGGGAACTTCTTCGCCGTCTCCGACTTTTTATTTCTATGACTCTTGTCTTTCATTTTCCCCACGAATGCATGTAGACGCACACGAGCCCTAGGTTGTTTCTCAATGTTTTTGTGATTCCCGCTTTATTGAATTTGAGGATGTTTCAAATGTTTTAATAAATCTCTGATCAGAGTGTACGTTTTGGAAATGTATTTGCCTTGAAACAGGTGCTTGGAGACAGGGACAGGTTTCAGCAAACTATCTTTATTTCTGATTGAACCTTGATTGTTTCGTTTTAATTGGGAATCCGAAAACTATTTGCATATTGTCCTTTACTTTGAATGCATGCATTGGGGTAAAGGCCTATTTAGAGCCCTTTTTGGGTCGGGTCTTTACATCATGGAAACCAGCTGATTAAACTCTGAGTCTTATGTTTATGTTTTTATGTTTAAATGTCCTCTGAATGCATGTAGTTGGGCACGGAGCCCCTAGGTTGTTTTCTGGCTGTTTTCTGGATTCTAACACTGATGTAAACTGTTTTGGATTTCGAATGTTTAAATTAAATCTGTGATCAGAGTACGTTTTAAATTGTATTTAGCTTGGGACAGGTACTTGGAAACAGGGACAGGTTCTAGGACATTTTGTGTTTGTTTTGAATGGATGTTTATCGTTTTTAGTTTTATTCAGAATCTGGCATACAACCCTGCATAATGTTTTTTCTAAGTTTTTAAAGCATGCAATGAGGTAAAGGCCTAGTTTAGGACCCCATTCGGGTCTGGTCTTTACAGTTTGACTTCCTCCTAGCATGTTTGCCTGTTTGTACATGTTAGTGCCTTGCTAAGTTTGTTCTTCCACCATGCTTATGATTCCTGCTTAAGTTCGTAGTATCATGCTAGGTTATGTGTGTATGATGTTGATTATGTATGTTTAGCCAGGAATCATTTATTCTGTACTCTTAGTTAGAACAGTAGGGTTTGTCGTCATCTAGAGGCTGAGAGTGGAAATAACGTACGTTGTCCCCACTGGTAGGGATTTAGTGCGAAGCATAACGTACATTGCTTCCACCCCGACAACCGATGTGGATTAGCTCCCGCATCGGCATAAGCCTAGTTTGTAGCCTGCTAAAGTAGAGCCCAGCCAACGGTGTAAGCCTACCTTGGCAGGTTCTTAGCTTCAGGTCTGTGGTACAGGCTGTTACAGATGAGTGCCGAGGGCCTCGCACTACTGTGTTCAGTGACACCGCTTTCGAGTCTGTAGGCATGCATACTTGGCCCGCGTAATTTGTCCTTACGCCCCCACATTTACTCCAGTTGCAGGAGCATGCGGTGTGCGTGCACACGCGTTAGTCGCCGGTTCGGAGAGCTCCCCTAGGCTAAAGTTCGTGGGTACACCACTTCCGTTCCAGTTTAGAGCCAGACTTCGGGTACTCTCCCGTTAGTCAAGTTTTAGCTAGCCGAGGGTAAGAGGCCCTCGAGGACACCCATTTGGGATTGGTTTTTGAGCTGATCATACGTTTGAGGAAGAAAGACCTTCGAGGGTGTCTGACATCTATTGAGATCAATTTTTGAGCTGATCATTTGGCCGAGGGAGAAAGACCCTCGGGGATGTCACGAGATTGGTTAGGAGAACCAATCATTATGCCGGAAGTAGGAGACTTCTGAGGATTCCAGATTTTTCCTTGTAAGCTCGTTGAGCTAAGATCTGTGTTGGTAACTGTAAGCATGTGTACTAGGTTGCTAGATGATTGATTGCATCATATCATACCCCGGTTGGGGATTGTTACTGAGTATGTTTGTACTCACCCTTTCTGTGGTTTTTCCACCAGGTAACCTGGGACAGCACCGGGGCGGTTAGTGGAGGGAGCTGGGAGATTATGGAAGCTGCTGACACTCTGTCATGTCTTATTTGCATTTATTTGATTCAACATGTAGTTGGACTTGAGTCCTTAGGGGAAAACTCGTTTACTGTTGTTCCAAACTATTTCTCATGTTTTGAAGAAAAGTACTGATCAGTCACTGTTTTAAATTTGATTGCTTTGCTTAATGATGATCTGGTTTTGTTTTAAATGTTTCCCACTCTTAATGCTTGAAATTTTTTTAATTGGTTCTCTTAACTGTGTTGTTTATGCTTTTCACATGCATGCTGAGTAAGGACCTAGGTTTAGGACCATATTTCGGGTAGGGTCTTTACAGTTGAGGTTGATGGCGACTTTGATTTTGTCGCAGCACCAGACGGAGGTTTGAGATATAGAGGTCGGTTGTGTATCCCAGACGACGCAGGGATTCGAGTCGAGTTGCTTACCGAGGCTCATAGCTCCCCATTTACTTGGCACCTAGAGGGTACCAAGATGTATCAAGATCTCAAGCTGACGTTTTGGTGGATGGGTATGAAGCGAGATATAGCTGAGTTTGTTAGCCGGTGTCTCACTTGTTAGCAAGTGAAGGCTCCCAGATAGAAGCCGACAGGTTTGTTGCAGCCGTTGAGTGTTCCATAGTGGAAGTGGGACGAGATTATGATGGACAATATCTCTGGGTTGCCGAGGACACCGAGAGGGTTTACTCAGATCTGGGTAGTTGTGGACCGACTAACTAAGAGTGCACACTTTATTCCCGACAGAATTAATTATATCGTGGAATAGTGGGCACAGTTATTCTTGGAGCAGATCGTTCGGTACCATGGGGTACCAGCGAAGATAGTGTCAGATCGAGATTCTCGGTTCACTTCACGCTTCTAGAGAGCGCTCCAGAAAGGTATTGGAACCGAGTGTAGTTTCAGCACTGCTTTTCACCCTCAGACAGATGGTCAGACTGAGAGGGTGAATCAGATTCTTGAGGATATGTTGAGAGCCTGTGTATTGGACTTTCTTAGCAGTTGGGACTAGTACCTGTATTTGATGGAGTTCGTGTACAATAATTGTTACCAGTCGACTATTCAGATGGCTCAATTCGAGGCTTTATATGGTAAGCGGTGTAGATCCCCATTGTTCTGGGAAGAGGTTGGTGATAGGCAGGTTTTGGGTCCTGAGTTGCTTCAGATGAAGAAAGACGTGGTGCAGAAGATCAAGGCTTGCATGTTGACAGCTCAGAGTAGACTGAAAGGTTACGTCGATGTTAGGCGTAGAGATTTGGAGTTTGAGGTTGGTCAACATGTATTACTGAAGGTAGCACCTATGCGTGGTGTGTTAAGGTTTGGTAAGCAAGGTAAATTGAGCCCAAGGTTCGTTGGAACTTTTGAGATTTTGGAGAGGATTGGAGCAGAAGCTTACCGGTTGGCATTGCCCCCATTGTTGGCAACAGTCCAAAATGTGTTCCACGTCTCGATGATGAGGCAGTACGTGGCGAACCCGACACATGTGGTAGATCATGAGCCTTTAGAGCTGAATAAGGATTTGAGCTTCGAGGAGAAGCCTGTGCAGATTTTGGCTCGGGAGGGCAAGACTTTGCTTAACTGAGAGATTACTTAGTGAAGGTTTAGTGGAGAAATCAGAGGGCAGAGGAAGCTACTTGAGAGTTAGACGATGAGATGAGGACTCATTACCCGGAGCTGTTTCAGTCTTAGGACTTTCGGGGACGAAAGTATTAAATGGAGGGAGTATTATAACAGCCCAGATTTCCTTTCAAGTTCCCCAGGTTCTTTGGGTTCATTATTCGGTGGTTCAGTTGGGCCGTTAGAGCTATGTTAACCCTTAAAGGCATTTTGGTCATTTTTCTCCCAAGACCGAGTTTGTGGTTTATCAGGATTTCAGGGCTATTCCTGTCTTTTGTTGAGGCTTGTTTGTTAGTTGGTTGCAAGTTCCAAGAGTTTGTGATGGTTGTTTGAAAGCTTGGAGGTGGTTTGGGTAATTATAAAATTAAAAGGAATTAAAGTGCTTCCATTAGGATTTGAACCCTTGACCTGAAGGGGATTTGGAGGCTTGGATTAATTGAGTTTAATTAAGGAGAAAAAGATTGCTTGTAACGGCCCAGGTTTTCATCCCGGTCTTCCAGGTATGCCCTAGGGGTATTTTGATAATTTGGTCGGGCCGTTTATGTCTTTTTCAGTTGCTAAAATTACTGGTTGGCTTAAGTAGGATTTTGATGCTTTGTGGATGTGTTTGGGGAATGGTGAGATGCAAAAGAAAAATTGAGAAATAAAGTGAAGCAGTTGGGTTTCGAACCCAGGTGGTCTGGGAAGTCAGTTGTGTGTCGTTGTCGGTTGAGCCTCGAGCGGCTATTGTTGCTCTTTCCGCGACATATCTTGGTTATCCTTGGATCATGGGAGTTTTGGTGCTTTTGATTAAAAGAAAAGAAAATAGGGTTTTTGTCTTTCTTCTCCAAAACACCATTGCCGCCCAAACCCTCTTCTTTCAAGCCCCTTGCGTGAGTCTTCTCCCGAGAGCCCCACCGATCATCGTCTCCGCCACCAAACAACCCACCGTAGCAGCGGCCCGATCGAGCGAGCCAGCCAGATCGCACCAAGAAATTTCATCATCGCCGCGCAGACGCCAAATTTCCAAGAAGAGTTCTGTGCGCAGCCAGCCGACCAGCGTCCCGACGCCTAGCAAGACGCTTGCTCGGCTCGCACATCCCACACGCCATCGTCGCAGCCAGCCAGCCGCGCCGCCGCTCTCGCGCCCGCCCGCCATGAGCGTCCACGCGCACACTGACGCCATCGCCCAGCCGAGCTCGTGCCCGCACGCCCGTGTTTGCCCGTCCACGTCTACGCCGGCGCCCGCGCGCCCTTATCCCCGCAGCCGTCCAGCGCCCGGCGCCGTGCCAAGACGCGACCACGCAGCAACCAGCGCCCAGCTCCGTGCAAGACGCCCGAGCGAGTGAGTCAGCCGTGCCGCGTGAGTTTCTCCCGAGCTGAGCCCTATTTATTTTATTATATTTAGGCCTATGGATTTTGATTATTGTTGTGTTTGTTAGGTTCTCGTTAGCTAGCTTGGGATTGATCGCAGCTTAGGATTCTTGTGTGTAGTTGTCTTCCGACCAGATAAGGATTTCTTACCGGAGTTGTGTGGGCCCTGCGATATTATATGTGATTGTTGTTTGTATGCTTGTTTGTGTTTATCGGCATGTTTAGTGATAGGTGCTCGCTCGAATTCCCCCGACCGCATGACTTCTTATATTGTTTCTCATGTTAGTCCATGCTAGGTTGTTCTGTTCTGGCACGCTCGTTATCTGTTCTTGCTTCGTAGTATCATGCTAGGTTCGTTGTATCTGTTGAGCACGTATTGGATTGTTTGTTGTATATGTTTATAGGTTGAGATATGGTAGGTAGCATCATCCGTGCCGGGATGCATAATGTAACTTGCATCCACGGCGGGGGACGCACGAGGCAAGATTCGTCCTGCTCCCCGTTAGGGTTTAGCTAACCCTAACGGCAAGCCCCCGCAATCTTGGGTGAGGGTGGCGGATCATTAAATGCCCCAACGGTCGGGATGATGACATGGCATTGCCTTGTCCTCGATCGGCCGCGCACGCCCTCGCCAGTGTTCGGCCGTAGCCTTTGATTGCCACCGTTAGGGCAAGGACGGCTTCGGTGTAAGCCTACCACGATCGGTTCCTTAGCCTCAAAGCGGTGGTTCAGCCGACATAATTCACGTGTCCGTGTCTCACACCCCTATGTCGCTGACACCGATCCGTAGATTTAGTTAGGCATGGTGATCGGACTCGGGCGCTTTGCCACTAGACCCGCACCCCTCATGGTTTGTAGTAGCATGCGATGCGCGCATACGCTTATTACAGCACCGACTGGAGAGCTCCTCGGGATTGTGAGCCAGTGCACCTTTCGTATCTACATTAGACAGACTGAGGCAGAGACTTGTTTCTCGTATAGGATTGTATCATAAGGTGGATTATCCCGGAGTAAGACCCTGAGATGGCATCCGAAGTTTATGTGTGGATTTAAGCTATGTGCTCTCTTCTGTGTTTATATTCATAGCTTGCATACCTTTCTCGCTAGATGACCATGTATATCGTATTGTACCCTGTTGGGATTTTTACTGAGTAATTCGTTACTCACCCTTATTTTGTGGTTTTCCACAGGTAACCATGGTGCGAGACAGGATGGCTGGAGGAGGAGCTGTGATCATGGAAACCTATTGTCTCGAACTCTGAGTCTTGTATTTATGTTTTTATGTTTTAAATGTCCTCTGAATGCATGTAGTTGGGCACGGAGCCCTTAAGTTGTTTTCTGGTTGTTGCCCTGATTCTGACACTGATGTAAACCATTTTTGGATTTGAATGTGAATTAAAACTCTGATCAGAGTACGTTTTAAATTGTATTTAGCTTGGAACAGGTGCTTGGAAACAGGGACAGGTTCCAGGACATTTTGTTGTTGTTTTGAATGGATGTTTATTGCTTTTTGTTTTAATCAGAATCTGGCATACAACGTTGCATATTATTTTTTCTAAGTTTTAAAAGCATGCATTGAGGTAAAGGCCTATTTTAGGACCCCATTCGGGTCGGGTCTTTACATTGCTTCAGCTGGGATTCGAAGGGGAAAGCCTAGGGAAGGGAATCGCCAAACCTAAGTTTTAAAAAGAAAAGAACCCAAGAGTTGCTGCACGTCTTCTAAGAACCCATCTCCTTCTTGTAGTTTCTTCAAGAACCCGAGCCAAGAATTATGAGGTAAGGCTTTTTCTTCTTCTTCTTCTTCTTCTTCCATAGTCGATCATCACCCCTTTGTTGCTTGGCCGAGCCTTGACCGCTGGTGTGTGTGTGTGTGTAAAGACCCGACCCAAATTGGGCTCTAAATGGGCCTTTACCCCAATGCATGTAGTGAAAATAAAAGACATTATGAAAAATACATTTCGGATCCCAAGTAAAAACAGAAACATTCAGCAACCAAAACATACATTTCTAAAAGCATACTCTGATCAGAGATTTGTTTAAACCATTAAAACAATCCACAAGTACAAATATGCTGGAATCCATAAAACGTAAGAAAACATCCTGGGGCTCTGTGCCCGTCTACATGCATTCAGGGGAAATAACAAAAGTCAAGAGTCATGATAAATAAAATAAAATAATCGAGATGACAAAGCAGGATTCCATGATCACGCCTCCTCCATCACCCATCCTGCCTCCCGCTTGATTACCCGTGGAAAACCACGAATAAGGGTGAGTAACGAATTACCCAAAGAAGAATCCCCAACCGGGTACAATACGATATACATGATCATCTAGAAGAATGTATGCAAGCTATGAGTACAAACACAGAGCGGAGCACATAGCTAAGTCCACACTTGGACCTCGGATGCCAACTCGTGGTCTTAGTCCTAAAATACCACAACACACTAAACGCGCTATACGGGAACAAGTCCCGCCTCGGCTGTCTCATCGTCGATACGAAAGGTGCACCGCTCAAGATCCCGAGGAGCTCTCGATCCGGCGCTAGAATGAGCGTAAGCGCGCACCGCATGCTACCGCAAACTCGGGGTGCCGGGTCTAGTGGCAAGCCGCCTGTGTTCATCCACCATGCCTAACTAAATCTCCGGATCGGTGTCACCGACATAGGGTGTGAGACTGGACACGTGAACTATGTCACCAAACCACCGCACTTTGAGGCTAAGGAACCGGGCCGTGGTAGGCTTACACCGTGAAGCGGTCCTTGCCCTAACAGTGGCAATCAAGGGCTACGGCCGAACACGCCGAGGACGTGCCGATCGCCGGGGCGAGGCAATGCCAAGTCATCATCCCGACCGCTGGGGCATTTAACATCCACCCCCTCACCCAAGATTGCGGGGCCTCACGGTTGGGATAGCTAATCCCTCACGGGGTCCAAGGACGGAGAATCTGTCTCGAACGTCCTTGCCATAGATGCAAGATACTTTATGCATCGGGCCCGGATGATGCTATCTACCCGAATTCTAAACCTTAACAATAATAATAATAACAATTCAATCAATGCACCCAATACGTGCTCAATGTATACAAGGAACCTAGCATGATACTACGAAGCAAGAACAGATATCGAACATGCTAGAATAGAACAACCTAGCATGGGCTAACATGAGAAACAATACAAGAGTTCATGCCACCAGAATTGCAACAGAGCACCTAGGGCTAACATGCTAGTAATCATACACAGCATACAAAACAACAATCACAAATATACCGCAGGTCCACACAACCCTGTAAAGAAATCCTTACCTTGGTCGGAAGACTTCTACACACAAATCCTAAGTCATGAACAATCCCGAGCTAGCGAGCGGGAACCTAGCAAACCAACAATAATCAGCATCTAAAATGTCTAAACAACAATAGAACAAAAGCTCGGCTCGGGGAACTCACGCGCACGCACGACGACACGAGCTTGGGGTCAGCAAAGCCGCACACGGCAAGGTCGGGCGCTGGCTGCTGCACGCACGGCAGCGAGGACACGCTGCCGGCTGCTGCTGCACGGCGCAGACGCAGCAGAGGACACGCGCGCGCGGCGCGCGCGTCGCGGCGCGGCGCGGCGGCGCCGCGCGTGCGATGCGACACGGGCGAGCAGCTTCAGCGAGGGCGCGCGCGGGCGAACGCTCGCGGGCGCGCGCGCGCGAGCGCGGGCCGCAAGCGGACACGGCGAGGGCGTCGCGATGGGCGACGCAGACGCGGGCCGACGCGCGGCGCTGGCGAGGACCTCGGGCGTGCGGCGATCGGGCGAGGACGAACGCGACGATCTGGCCGCTCTTGCCGGGCGCGATCCGGCGTCGCGCGATCCGACCGGGCGTCGCGGCGAGCGAGGCGGGCTGTCTTCTTTGGACGAACGGCAAGGCCGCTAGGCGGATCTCGCGCGTCGGCGGGTGGCGGGTTCGACAGATCTGGGCGCGTGCGAGCCGGGCCGGCGATGATGGTCGCTTCCTCTACCGGGTCGCAAACCAACACACAAACACACACACACACTACATCTTACCTTCGCCAAAGATCAAAACCAAATGAGGAGATGAAGAGGATGAAGACTTACCCTAATGATGATGATCGAACCCAAGGAGATGCAAGGGAAGAAGAATTCGGCAAGGCAATGGAGAGGGAGAGCTTGTGCGGCCAAGAGGAGTTTTGGAGAAGAAGATGGAATAACCTAATTCTATTTCATTTAACCAAATGCACCAAAACTCCAAAATCCAAGGTTAACTAAGATGTGATGCAGAAAGAGCAACAAGAGCACCTAATGGCTCAATTGGCACACATCTCTACAAGCTTCCCAGAGACTCGGGTTCAAACCCCTACTGCAAAGACAAATTCCTTTATTTTTACTTTTGCATCAAACCTTGCTCAAACCAAACCACAAACCCCTCCAAAAACCTACAAAACCATCCAATAATTTTAGTAACCTGAAAGACACAAACGACTCACGACGGCCCGACCAAATTACCAAATTACCCCTAGGGCATACCCGAAGACCGGAAGAAAAACTCGGTCGTTACAATATTCCTCCTTTTATGACTTTCGTCCTCGAAAGTCCTTAAGACAAAAACACTCGTGGTAATGCAACCTCATCTCGTCTTCCCCGCTCCCAAGTGGCTTCCTCGTAACCCCGATTCTTCCATCGAACCTTTACTAAACGAATCTCGCGATTACGCAACGCCTTGGTCTCAAAGGCAAGGATCCTCACCGCTTCTCCTCGAAGTTCAAATCTTCATTCAAAGAAAAAAGGCTCAAAGTCCACAATGTGCGACGTCCGGCACATACCGCCTCAACATCGATACATGAAAAACACTATGCACCGATAGTGACGGAGGTAGGGCTAACCGTGGCGACTCGCCAATCCTCTCTAGGATCTCAAATGGACCAACAAAACGGGGACTCAACTTCCCACGCTTACCAAACCTCGAACACCTCGCATCGGAGCAACCTTAAGGAACACATGCCACCAACCTCAAACTCCAAATCTCGACGCCAACATCGGCGTAACTCTTCTCGCTGCTCTCCTGAGTCACAACATACGAGCCCTAATCTTCTCCTTGCACCATTGGTCAACTGCAGTAATTTCGGGACCCAAAACTCGTCTATCACCAACCTCTTCCTGAAACACGGGGGACCGACAACGCTTACCATACAATGCCTCGAATGGAGCCATCTCAATCGCCGATCGTAATCGTTGTTATAGGCAAACTCCATCAAGTACAGATATCGTCCCAATCGCTCGGAAATCCAACACACAAGCCCTCAACATATCCTCGAGAATCGATTCACTCTCTCGGTCGACCATCCGTCTCGAGGGGGTGAAAAGTCAGTCTTTGAAATCGCACTCGTGCCCAAACCCTTCGGAGCGCTCTCCGAAACGAGAAGTGAACCGCGAGTCACGATCGGACACAATCCTCACCGGCACACCATGATAACGGATGATCTGCTCCAAAAACAATCGCGCTTCATCGCTCCATGGTATAAGTGTCTCGTCCCGGAATGAAGTGTGCGCTCTTGGTCAAACGGTCGACTATCACCCAAATCGAGAGAACTTCCTGAGTCCTTGGCAAACCAGAGATAAAGTCCATGGAGATCTCTTCCCATTTCCACTGGGTACACTCGATGGTCGCAACAAACAACTGGCCTCTGCTCGGTGCCTTCACTTGCGACACAAGTGAGACACCACCGACAAACTCTCGCCACATCTCTCTTCATTCCCATCCACCGTAAGGTCCGCTTAAGGTCTGATACATCTTGGTACCCCGGGTGCCAAGCAAAAGGGGGAACTATGGGCCTCCGAGCAACTCGCTCGCAAACTCGCAATGTCCGGAACACACAACCGCCTCTATAAGTCAACCCACCATGCAGTGAATACACAAAGTCAAAGTCACCACAAGATCGACTCTCTAAACCAATCTCTTAAGTGCGGGTCACCCAACTGGCCGTCTATAATCCATTTGCCGAATCGACGGCACGAGCAGTCCAATCGAGCTACCACGGCGGTAATCTCTCCCAACAACATCGCAACCTCGGCCCGCTCGAACTCTCTCTCAAACTGGCTGAAACTCAACAACGCCGCAGAGTGCGACGCCTCTTCCTACTCAAAGCATCGGCCACTACATTGGCTTTACCCGGATGGTACAAAATCTCGCAGATCATAATCCTTTACCAACTCTAACCATCTCCTCTCGCCTCATATTCAACTCCTTCTCGAGTAAACAGATACTTGAGGCTCGGTGATCGGTAAACATCCAATCCGCTCACCATACGGTAATGCCTCTAAATCTTCATTGCAAACACCATGCGCGCCAACTCCATATCATGAGTCGGGTAGTTCTCGCTTCATACGGCTTCAAATGACGGGAAGCATAGGCAATGACCTTCCCGTGGCCGCATCAACACACAACCTAATCCAAACTTGGAAGCATCATCAGACCACGAAACCACTGTCCCCTCCGGATCGCCAACACCGTGCTTCAAGTCAAACTACGCTTGAGCCCGCAAAGCTCTCATCACACCTGCCGTCCCCAACAAACTCGACACCCTTCCTCGCCGACGAGTGAGGGGCGAGGCTAAAGCGAAAAGTCCTTGACGAACCGACGGTAGTAACTCGCCAAACCTGCAAAGTCGCGAATCTCGGCAATCGAAGTCGGCTTGGCCCATGAACTCACGGCCTCAATCTTCACGGGGTCCACGGCTATACCATCTCTCGAAACCACGTGGCCTAGGAAGGCCACCGCTCCAACCAGAAATCACATTTGGAAAACTTCGCATAAAGTCGGGTTTCCCTCAAAGCCGCCAATACTCGCCTCAAATGCTCGCATGGTCTTCTTTAGACCTCGAATAAATCGAATATCGTCAATGAACACGATGACGGCCGTCCAAAAATGATTTGAACACCCTATCCATCATGTCCATGAACGCGGTGGGGCATTGGTCAATCCAAACGACATAACCACAAACTCATAGTGACCATATCCGACTCGAAAGTCGTCTTAGGAATGTCGGCATCCCCGATCCGCAATCGATGGTAACCGGATCTCGATCTATCTTGGAGAACACGAAGCTCCTCGAAGCCGATCGAACAAATCATCGATACGGGGCAACGGATACTTATTCTTCACTCACACCTTATTAAGCTCGCGCAGAATCAATACATAAGCGCATAGAACCATCCTTCTTTTTCACAAACAGAATCGTGCTCCCCCACGGGGACACACTCGGACGGATGAACCCTCGGTCCAACATCTCCTGCAAATCGAATCTTCGCCCTTTAACTCACTGGCGCCATGCGACACGGAGCCTTCGAGATAGGGAGGTCCCGGCTCGAGCTCAATAATGAAGTCAACCTCTCTTTGGGGGCAACCCCAGAAACTCCTCGTGAAACACATCCGCGAACTCCTGCGCACGACCGGCACTGATCGACAGCATAAATGAGGGGCGGCTCTTCCCGGCATAACTTGGCTAGATAGCCCAAAGCTCCATGAGCTAGCAAACGACGAGCTTTCACGGTGACACCATCGGCGGGCAAACTCCACCTGACTCCACGAAACTTAAAGTCAACCGACCGGCGGCTCGAACACTACTTCTTTCCGGTGGCGGTCAATCAACGCGTGGTTAGCACTAACCACTCCATACCAAGAATCACATCAAAACCGCTCATAGGCGTAACTATGAGCGTAGCCACCAAAGAACTCTCCTGGATATCTCGATCCGGCCATCCCTAATCTTATCTCTAGCCAACATACTAACTCCCGAAGGAGTTGCAACAGATAACTCAAAACCTAGAGGCTCTAGTCTCAACTTAGCATGCTCAAGAAAACAACACAGATACAAATGAATGCGTAGAACCGAGAATCAAACAAGACAAATGCGCAGTTGATCTAAAACAAGAAGCGTACTCCGCACAATGCATCCGTGACGCTCGGCCTCTGACGACGGTCGTAGCAAACACTCGACCACGCCGCTGCGCTTGGCCGAGCCGCCATAGCCGGCAGATCACAAAAACGGGCCATGTGCCCCTCTCTACCACAACGGAAGCACAATCTAGGTCCAGGTGACAAGCTCCGGCGTGGACTTTCCCACAAGTAGCACAAGCGGAAACCGCCTGGGTCCTCCCTCGCTGCTGGCCGGAACGGACTGGAGCTCTCCGCGATCTCGCTTCAAATCGCCCTTGGCGGCGCCGCCGCCTCGAAAAGTCAAACTTCCTCTTCGCCTCTACAATCGCTGGGACAGACGCCCCGAACAGAGCGGCAACAACCCGCCAAAGCAGATACTTCCCATTATAGATCGTGGCTAATCGATATGACCCTAGCATAAGTGTCGTGGGCCCGAGCCTCGACATCTCTGGAAACACCTGCCTCAATCCGAAAATGAACTTCCGAATCTTCACTCCGGGTGGCAATCAACCGAGGAGCAAAATATCCATACTCGAGAACTTGCGCTCATATTCTCAATGGAATCGTAACCCCGCTTGTGTTCCGGAAGAGCTCCACCATCTTCTCTTGAGCCTCATCACCGATGAACTTTACCTTGAACTCACCCTTGAAGAACTCCCAAGTAGCGGGTGGAGACCCACCGGTCTCTCGCTCAAGGTGGACTCCCACCACCATCTCGGCTGTGCCTCCCAAAGACATGAGCCGCACATCTCGGCCTCTGAATATCGGGGCACACCATGATCGTGAAGGTGTACTCCAAATGGGCAATCCACCGGCCGCCGCTAACGCATCACCGGTGGCATCAAACTTCTCGAGCTTCCACTTCACAAAATCCTTCACCACCTACCCAATTCCTCGGCACCCTCTGCCATATCTCGCCTCTTGGGCTACTTGCTCCCGAGGAGCCGGAGGTGCTATCGAGCTCACAACCAATCGAGTCACCGCTCGATCCGGGCTCGGGACTCTTCCCGTCTTGGCATACGCCAACAAGGCTCGGTTCTCGCCCTCTGGTCACTCAACATGCTGACCATAAAAGCCCTCATAGACTCAAAGAAAACTCTGCTCCAGGAGAGCGATCTCACGGCGCTTCGATCGCCTCAACGCCCGCTCTAGGCGTAACGGGAGGAGGCTGCTGGTGGAATGCCATCGATGTCGGCTTGGGACGATGTCCTGCAGATGACGATCCGATCCACGATACCTCGACCGCTCTCGAACCTCCTCTCCTGCATGCGGGTGATCGCATGTCGGCGATCTACATCCAAACCAACAACGAATCAAAACTCGCTGTCACCATTCCACAACACCACACAAGGCATACACTAGATGATAGGTATTGTAAATTCTTAACCCTTTTCCTTTCTAAAACAATAAATCTAGGCGTACTGATGACCGCTCAGAGTTGGTGATCATGGAAAAACGACCTACAACAAAAGGTCGGTCTCACAGAATCTATGACTCGAGCTCGATACCAATCTAGAAAGACCCGACCCAAATTGGGCTCTAAATGGGCCTTTACCCCAATGCATGTAGTGAAAATAAAAGACATTATGAAAAATACATTTCGATCCCAAGTAAAAATGTAAACATTCAAAGAACCAAAACATACATTTCTAAAAGCATACTCGATCGAGATTTGTTTAAACCATTAAAACAATCCACAAGTACAAATATGCTGGAATCCATAAAACGTAAGAAAACATCCTGGGGCTCGTGCCCGCCTACATGCATTCAGGGAAATAACAAAAGTCAAGAGTCATGATAAATAAAATAAAATAATCGAGATGACAAAGCAGATTCCATGATCACAGCTCCTCCATCGACCATCCTGCTCTCCCGCTTGATTACCCGTGGAAAACCACGTAATAAGGGTGAGTAACGAATTACCCAAAGAAGAATCCCCAACCGGGTACAATACGATATACATGATCATCTAGAAGAATGTATGCAAGCTATGAGTACAAACACAGAGCGGAGCACATAGCTAAGTCCACACTTGGACCTCGGATGCCAACTCGTGGTCTTAGTCCGGAAAATACCACAACACACTAAACGCGCTTATACGGGAACAAGTCCCGGCCTCGGCTGCTCTCATCGCCGATACGAAAGGTGCACTCGCTCAAGATCCCGAGGAGCTCTCCGATGGCCGCGCAGAATGAGCGTAAGCGCGCACCGCATGCTACCGCAAACTCGGGGTGCCGGGTCTAGTGGCAAGCCGCCCGTGTTCATCACCATGCCTAACTAAATCTCTCGGATCGGTGTCACCGACATAGGGGTGTGAGACTCGACACGTGAACTATGTCACCAACCACCGCACCGAGGCTAAGGAACCGGCCGTGGTAGGCTTACACCAGAAGCGGTCCTTGCCCTAACAGTGGCAATCAAGGGCTACGGCCGAACACGCCGAGGACGTGCCGATCGCCGGGACGAGGCAATGCCAAGTCATCATCCCGACCGCTGGGGCATTTAACGATCGCCACCCCTCACCCAAGATTGTAGGGCCTACCGGGTTGGGATAGCTAATCCTCACGGGTCCAAGGACGGAGAATCTGTCTCGAACGTCCTTGCCATAGATGCAAGATACTTTATGCATCGGGCCCGATGATGCTATCTACCCAATTCTAAACCTTAACAATAATAATAATAACAATTCAATCAATGCACCCAATACGTGCTCAATGAGATACAAGGAACCTAGCATGATACTACGAAGCAAGAATGTATATCGAACAAGCTAGAATAGAACAACCTAGCATGGGCTAACATGAGAAACAATACAAGAGTTCATGCCAATCAGAATTGAACAGAGCACCTAGGGCTAACATGCTAGTAATCATACACAGCATACAAAACAACAATCACAAATATACCGCAGGTCCACACAACCCCGGTAAGAAATCCTTACCTTGGTCGGAAGACTTCTACACACAAATCCTAAGTCATGAACAATCCCGAGCTAGCGAGCGGGAACCTAGCAAACCAACAATAATCGGCATCTAAAATGTCTAAACAACAATAGAACAAAGAAGCTCGGCTCGGGAACTCACGCGCACGACGACACGAGCTTGGGGCTGCTGCAGCCGGCACGGCAAGGTCAAGGGCGCTGGCTGCGCTGCCGCACGCGCAGGGACACGCTACCGGCCGCTGCACCGCACGCAAGACGGCAGGACACGCGCGCGCGCGCGAAGCGTCGTCTGGCGGCGCGCGCGGGCGCCGGCGTGCGATCGCGATACACGGCGAGCGGCTTCAGCGAGGACGCGCGCGCGCGCGCGAACGTCGGCGCGAAGCGCGCGCGGGCAAGCGATTCGGCAAGCGGACACGGCGAGGGCGTCGTGGATGGGCGACGCAGACGCGGCTGGACGCGCGGGCGCTGGCGAGGACCTCCTGGCGTGCGAGCGATCGGGCGAGGACGAACGACGATCTGGGCTGCTGTTGCTGGCGCGATCCGGCGTCGCGATCGACCGGCCGGACGTCACGACAGCGAAGCGATCTGTCTTCTTTGACGAACGGCAAGGCTGCTAGGCGGATCTGGCGTGCGGCAGTAGGGCTGGTTCGACAGATCTGGGCGTGCGAGCTGGTCTGGCGATGATGGCTGCTCCTCTCGGCTGGCTGCAACCAACACAAACACACACACACACTACATCTTACCTTCGGCCAAAGATCAAAACCAAATGAGGAGATGAAGAGGATGAAGACTTACCCTGAATGATGATGATCGAACCCAAGGAGATGCAAGGGAAGAAGAATTCGGCAAGGCAATGGAGAGGGAGAGCTTGTGCGGCCAAGAGGAGTTTTGGAGAAGAAGATGGAATAACCTAATTCTATTTCATTTAACCAAATGCACCAAAACTCCAAAATCCAAGGTTAACTAAGATGTGATGCGAAAAGAGCAACAAGAGCACCTAATGGCTCAATTGGCACACATCTCTACAAGCTTCCCAGAGACTCGGGTTCAAACCCCGATCACAAAGACAAATTCCTTTATTTTTACTTTTGCATCAAACCTTGCTCAAACCAAACCACAAACCCCTCCAAAAACCTACAAAAACCATCCAATAATTTTAGTAACCGGAAAAGACACAAACGACCCTGACGGCCCGACCAAATTACCAAATTACCCCTAGGGCATACCTGGAAGACCGGGAAGAAAAACCTGGGTCGTTACAGTGTGTTCTGCCCAGCTGAGACCAGCAGCAGCAGCCACCTTCTCCAGCTCTTGTTGTCGCTCCTTCCCAGCGTCGCCTCGCCGTTGCACTCACCCGCAGCCCAGCCAAGCCGCAAGCACAGTCGCATGTCTAGCCATGAAATGCTGCGGCCCAGCATCGACATCGCCCCCCCTAAGCCGCACCAAAAATGCCAGCACCGCCTGCGCCTTTACTCTTGTTCGCTCAAGACCGTCCCCTCGTGTAAGAACCCAACCCAAATAGTCATCCAAACCCAGTTCTTAATTAGCATGTTTACAATTTAAAACCATTTTAAATTAACGTTGAAACTGTTTAACAATAAAAAATTCCTTTATTAAATCTGTAGAAAACATCATAAAACAGGTCTGGCTGGTATTTAAAAACCCCATAATTAAAACAACTCTACAAGCAAAACAGTTTCTCTAGCATGCTATCAAGGAAATAAGACTCTGAAGACAATAGAAAGACAGAGTGTCGCGGCTCCCATGATCAGTCAGCTCCCTCCGCTAGCCGTCCTGGTGCTATCCCAAGTTACCTGGTGGAAAAACCACAGAAATAAGGGTGAGTACAAACATACTCAGTAAGAATCCCCAACCGGGCTACAATACGATACATCAGTCATCTGGCATCCTAGTATACATGCAAACAGTTACCAACACAGAATGTTGCTCAACGATCTAACGGGGCCATTCTGGAATCCTCGGAAGTCTCCTTCTTCCAGCCTAATGATTGGATCTCCTAACCAATCCCAAGACATCCTCGAGAGTCTTTCTCCCTCGGCCAAATGATCAGCTCAAAAAACTGATCCCATGTAACGACCCAGTTTTCTATTCCAGTTCCCAGGTACTTTCGGTTCAGTATTCGGACGTTTGGTTGGGCCGTTAGAGTTATTCTAACCCTAGGGGTATTTTGCTCCCCGGTTAGGGTTTGTGGATTTTTAGGGTTCCAGTGCTATTTCTGTCCTTTGCTAAGATCTGTGAATTTGTTCGTGGCTGTTTCCCAAAAGACATGTTGTTTGGTAGGGTTTTGGAGGTGTTCTGGTTAATTATAAAATAAAAAAGGAATTAAAGTGCTTCCATTGGGATTTGAACCCTTGACCTAAAGAGATTTGAAGACATGGATTTAAATGAGTTAATTAAGGAGAAAAAAGTTGCTTCAGCTGGGACTCGAAGGGGGAAAGCCCAGGATTTCAATCGATTAAAAACTAAAAGATAAAAAGGAATCGTATTTTCCTTCTCCTAAAAGTTGCCGCACCTATTCCCCTCACACCTTGCCGATTCCAACTCTTCTCCTCTTCCCCTCCATCTTCTTGCCGTTTCTCCAAGAATCAAGATCAAGAACCAAGGTAGGTCTTTTCTCTTCTCTTCTTCTTTCTTAGCCAAGACTTGCACCACTCTTGTTGTTGGACAAGCCCTAACCGAACCAAGTTGTTCTCTTCTTTTACCCTTGTAGCCGAGAACCCTTGCTCCTCTTCATGGTGTGGCCGAAACCTTGCTCTTCCCCTTGTGAGTGTCGAGCCCTCCTTCTTGATCACCCTTCTTGTTGCCAAAACTCAACAAGCAAGCAAGTCCTTGCTGCTGCGTA
Organism: Sicyos edulis; assembly: GCA_036507275.1. Taxonomy (NCBI): domain Eukaryota; kingdom Viridiplantae; phylum Streptophyta; class Magnoliopsida; order Cucurbitales; family Cucurbitaceae; genus Sicyos; species Sicyos edulis. Next base: position 12,915,938 of record CM071858.1, read on the forward strand.
CTCCCTCAAGTTTCTTGCAACCGATCCCTATGTGGTAAGCCTGCTCCCTTTGGCCAAGATCTCATGGTGATGAATGGTTGTGTCCCTAATCTTGGTTTTCTTGTTTGTGTAAACAAACCCTAGCCCAGCCTTAGAGGAGCCTTGCAAGCCGAGGCAAGCATTGCTTTTCTTCCTCTTGTCTAGCCGCAAACCAAAGAGTCTTCTTCTTGCCGAGGAGAGCCTTGAAGTTCAAGAAGCCGAATCTTGCGTGGTAAGCTTTTCTTTCCTTTGGTCGAAAGCTAAGCTTGCTGGTTGGGTGTGCCCTAATCATGTCCTTGTTGTTTTGCAAGCTTCGATCGAAGCCGAGAGTGTTTCCGCATCAAGCCCTAGTAGCCGTGAGCAATTGCCAAGCCGAGCACACTCCCGAGGTGAGTTCTCAACCCTAGCCGTGAGCATGTTTGTGTGCTTTGAGAGTGTGTTGTTTGTCTTCCAGACAAGCTGACTTGTGTTCCATTGTGTTGGATGTGAAGCCTAGCCGAATCCAAGAGGTTGTTGAAGAGGAGGCCTAGATTAAGCCCTAGCCCTAGCCTAGCCGAGAGCTTGTGTAGCTCACCGGGTAACTTCCCGTTTCTTGTTTTATTGAGTTTTGTTTAGAGATAGCTAGTTTAGGTTATTGATGTAACTATGTATGTTTTGCTAGGTTGTGTGTTCTGCAGCTCTAGGAGCGTTATACTTATTTATTGCTTGTTTCCAGGTAAGGATTCCTTACCGGGGTTGTGTGGACCCTGCGATGTTTTCTTGATTGTGCCTTGTATGCCTGTTTACTTTTATGAGCATGTTAGTAGATAGGACAGCTTGTGTTTGATTTCCTGCTAGCATGTTTGACTTTTGTACATGTTAGTGCCATACTAGGTTTGTTCTTCCAGCATGCTTATGCTTCCTTCTTTAAGCTCGTAGTATCATGCTAGGTTATGTGTGAGTGATGTTGTACATGTATGTTTAGTCAGGAATCAATTATTCTGAACTCGTAGTTAGAATAGTAGGGTTTGTCATCATCTAGAGGCTGAGAGTGGACATAACGTACATTGCTTCCCCTCGACAGCCGATGTGGATTTAGCTACCACATCAGCATAAGCCTAGTTTGTAGCTTGCTAGAGCAGAACCCTGCCAATGGTGCAAGCCTACCTTGGCCGGTTCTTAGCTTCAGGTCGGTGGTACAGGCTATTACAGATGAGTGACGAGGGCCTCGCACTACTGTGTTCAGTGACACCGCTTCCGAGTCTTTAGGCATGCGTACCTGGCCTGCGTAGTTTGTCCCTAGGCCCCCACATTTACGCCTGTTGCAGCAGCATGCAGTGTGCGCGCACACGCGTTAGTCGCTGGTACGGAGGTTTCCCCCAGGCTATGCGACCTGAAGATAAGAACCGGCCAAGGTAGGCTTACAACGTTGGCAGGGTTCCGCTCTAGCAGGCTACAATCTAGGTTTATGCCGATGCAGGAGCAAATCCACATCGGCTACCGGGGTTGTAAAGACCCGACCTGAAAAACAGTTCTAAACCTAGGTCTTTACTCAGCATGCAAGCGAAAAGCATAAATGACACAAAACAGAGGTCGAATTTAAAACTCTTCAAAACATATAGAGTGGAAAACATTAAAACAAAGTCGGATAATCGTTAAGTAAAACCATCCAATTTAAAACAGTGACTGATCAATACTTTTTCCTTTAAAACATAAAAGATAGTTCGAAGCAACAATAAATAAGTTTTCCCAATGGACTCATGTCCAACTACATGTTGAATTCAAATATGTAAATAAGACACGACAGAGTGTCAGCAGCATCCATGATCTCAACTCCCTCCGCTAGTAGCCCCGGTGCTGTCCCAAGTTACCTGGTGGAAAACCATAGTAAGGGTGAGTATAAGCATACTCAGTAAGAATCCCAGACCGGGGTACGATACGAAGCATTCAATCATCTAGCAACCTAGTACACATGTAAACAGATATTATGTAACGACCCAGGTTTTCATCCCGGTCTTCCAGGTATGCCCTAGGGGTATTTTAGTAATTTGGTCGGGCCGTCAGGACCGTTTATGTCTTTTTCCAGTTGCTAAAATTATTGGATGGATTTATGTAAGTTTTGAGGCTTTGTGGATGTGTTTGGGCATGGGGAGATGCAAAAGGAAAATTGTGTGTTAAAAGTGTGTTTGGTGGGTTTCAAACCTGTGGTCCGAGAAGTCGTGTGGTGGTGTGGCCGCTTGAGCTATGGAGAGCTCTTGTTGCTCCTTCCGGTCATTTTATGGTTAGCCTTGGGTTTTGGAGTTTTGTTGTATTTGGTTAAAAGAGAAAGGAAGCTAGGTTTGCATTTCTTCTCCAACACCTCACTTTGCCGCACAAGCCAGCCTCCCCAACCAAAGAGATCCACCGCCGCCCAACCGGCCGAGCAAAGACGCCTAACCCGCACTGAACGGCTGCCGCACCGCTTTGCCGCCGCCGCAGACGCCCTCGACCAGCAAATGCACCGAGATCCGGCGAGGATCGATGATCGCTTGTCGCACGCCAGTCGCAGCTCGAGGGAAGCCATCGCCCGATCGCACTGAGTGAGCCCGCTGCGCCAAGACCGCTCAGATTGCCCGAGCAAAGACGCCCAGAACGCGCGTCGGTCAGCCCTGCTCGCCGCCGCACACCAGCAGCCGCCCAGATCCGCCCATCGCGACGCCCAATTCTCGCGCAGCCCGCCGCCGTCGCACGGGCGCAAGCAGCAGCAGATCGCCGTGTCCGCGCGCCCGCCGCCCGAGCCGCTGCCCGACGCCCAGACGCTTCGCTCGTGCTCAGCCACTTCGCCAGCGCCAGCGCGCCTTCCGCCCGTCGTGTTGCTCCAATACAGTGTCATAGCAGCGCAGCGCCGCGCGCCCCAGCACCACAAACCCGCACCAAGACTGCCAGCCAAAGAAGATTTCGGCCCGTGTCGTCGTGCCGTGTGAGTGCCCCGAGCCGAGCCTCGCTTGTTTTATTATATTTTAGGGCTATGATTGTGATTTCTATTGTGTTTGTTAGGTTCTCGTTAGCTAGCTCGGGATCGATCGCAGCAGTAGGATTTTGTGTGTAGTTGCCTCCCGCCAAGGTAAGGATTTCTTACCGGAGTTGTGTGGACCTCTGCGATGTTCTATGTGATTGTTGTTTGTATGTTTGTTTGTGATTATCGCATGTATAGTTTAGGTGCTCTGCTCAATTCCTCGACTATCATGACTTCGTATGTTGTTCTCTCATGTTAGTCCATGCTAGGTTGTTCCGCTCGGCATGCTCATATCTGTTTCTTGCTTCAGTAGTACCATGCTAGGTTCCTTGTATCTGTTGAGCACGTATTGGACCGCATTGATTGAATTGTTATTATTGCTATGGTTTAAAGTTCGTAGGTAGCATCATCCGGCCGATGCATAACGTAATCTTGCATCCCCGATGTGGACGTGCGAGATGGTACTCGTCCCCGATCCCGCTAGGGTTTAGCTAACCCTAACGGCCGGCCCCGCAATCTTGGGTGAGGGTGGCGATCGTTAAATGCCCCAACGGTCGGGATGATGACTTGGCATTGCCTCATCCCCTGCAATGACACGCCCTCGGCGTGTTCGGCCGTAGCCCTTGATTGCCACCGATAGGGCAAGGACGGCTTCATGGTGTAAGCCTACCACGACCGATTCCTTAGCCTCAAAGTGCGGTGGTTCAGCCGACATAGTTCACGTGTCCGTGTCTCACACCCCTATGTCGGTGACACCGATCCGTAGATTTAGTTAGGCGTGGTGGATCGGACATGGGCAACTTGCCACTAGACCCGCACTTCATAGTCTCAGTAGAAGCACGCGGTGCATCCTTACGCTCATTACAAATACGACCGAGAGCTCCTCGGATCTTGAGCTAGTGTAGCTTTCGTGACGACAGTGAGACAAGCCGAGGCCGGGACTCGCTTTCGTATAGGGCGTATTGTGTGGTGGATTTATTTCCGGACTAAGACCCTGAGTTGGCATCCGAGGTCCAAGTGTGGACTTAAGCTATGTGCTCTATTCTGTGTTTGTACTCATAGCTTGCATACAATCTTCTAGATGATCATGTATATCGTATTGTACCCCGGTTGGGGATTCTTACTGAGTAATTCGTTACTCACCCTTATTCTGTGGTTTTCCACAGGTAACCAAGGCGCGAGACAGATGGTGGTGAAGGAGGAGCTGTGATCATGGAATCCTGCTGTCATCTCTGACTATTTTATTTTATCATGACTCTTGACTTTTGTTATTTCCCCTGAATGCATGTAGACGGGCACAGAGCCCCAGGATGTTTTCTTACGTTTTATGGATTCCAGCATATTTGTACTTGTGGATTGTTTTAATGGTTTAAATAAATCTCTGATCAGAGTATGCTTTTAGAAATGTATGTTTTGGTTGTTGAATGTTTCTGTTTTTACTTGGAATCCGAAATGTGTTTTTCATAATGTCTTCTATTTTCAATACATGCATTGGGGTAAAGGCCATTTAGAGCCCCTTTTGGGTCGGGTCTTTACAGTTGGTATCAGAGCTCAGAGTCATAGATTCTCAGAGACTGACCTTTTGTTGTAGGTCATTTTTCCATGATCATCAAGACTCTCGAGCGACCATCAGTACGCCTAAGTTTACTATTTGTTGTTGAAAAAGGGTTAAGAATTTACAATACCTGTCATCTTGTGTATGCCTTGTGTAGTGTTGTGGAGCGGAGACGAGCAGGTTCTGACTCGTTGTTGGTTTGGGCTTAGTGAGCCATCATGCCAACTTTCCCGCAGTGCGAGCAGTTTGTTTAGCAGCTTGTTGAGGTATCCAGATAGATTCGGATGCCCCGGGACATCGTTCCGCAGGGAGGCGAGCTTAGACTCCGCTGGCCATTTGTGGCCCGATTGTTCGCTTTCCCTAGAGAGAGGGTGGTGGTGCTTCGTGCAGATCGCCAAGATGTTGATCGCACCCGCAGGAGCAGGGCGCTTGGCATGTCCGACCGAGGAGTTGGACCGATCGTGTTGATGTTGAGGCCGCGTCCGTGGTTGTTAGGCCCGCATGCCGATTTGTCCCCGGCAGTTGAGTTGCCTAGAGGAGGGGGGTAGAGGCTAGCGGCGCCTCAGTGAGACTCCTTGAGCAGAGTGTGCTCCAAACCATGAGAGATTTGATGGCGTGTCTTTAGCTATCGAGAGAGCGGAGACCCAGCGCAGCTTTGTAGCGCGTAGTGAGGAGTCCCCGCACAGAGATAGCCCAAATGACGAGTTTGTTTCAAAGATTTTTCCCCAAGAGCTCTTGTAGCCCCGGAGGTTCCCGGAGGGCATGATCAGCAGTTTATTCGGATGAGTTTGTTGGTGTTGATGGAGACGCCCGTGTTGGCAAATGGATGCCTGTAGAGCTCGATGTTTTAGTAAGTCCCTCTCGCTAGTAGTAAAGTAGTTGGCTGAGTTTGAGTTTAGCATCCGTGTGTAGGATGCCCTGCTGTTCAGAGGCCGAGGTGTGCCGTTCCTGTGCTGTTTGGTTCATCAGATGGTGGTGGAAGTCCCTTGTGAGAGGTGGACTAGCAGAGTCTCCACCAGTCGCCCGATTGTTTGGCAAGTTGCCGTGTTAGTGGCTTGAGGCAGATGAAGGGTCATCTTTGCCCCCTTGCGAGCCTGCTGTTGTTTAACAGCCCAGCTTCCTCAGATGTGGATTTGGTAGTAGTAGCACTTGAGGTGCATTGGTTGGTGTGCCACTTTGGCACTAAGTCCGGTTCAGCTTGAGTTTGGCTTGGGCATAGCGGATGGTTCTATGCCGCTCGAGTTCAAATGTACTCCTTTAGCCTTGGATCTGTTTATGGCGCTTGCACCCGTTTAGGTCGTGCCGCAGGGCTAGTTCGGTGGTAGTCGATGGACTACAAGCGAAAGGATGCTCGAGAGGAGCCGAGCCTTTTCGATGTTACCGAGGTTGAGTAAGCCAAAGAGGTTGTCGGTTGGCAAGTGTTGGTGCGCGTGAGTCTCGCGCTAGTGTTAAGGCCAAGAGTTTCTTGTGGTTGGTAGTGTGGTCAACTACCTTCGAGGGCCTAATCTGAGGAGAGTTGAGCATCGTAGATGCGAGTTTGGTCCAGCAGAGGGATCCTGAGTTGGATGCTCATGAGATGAGCTGGATGCCTATGAGGCGAGATGAGTTGATGCCTTGCGAGAGGTTTTGGATGCCTTAGGGGTAAGCACCCTTGGTTGAGGCTTGGTACAAAGTAAGTTTGGTTTGGCATGATTATGCTTTGGTAGAGCAAGGTTGCCTCAGCTTCGAGTATCGTGTGGAAATGGAACTTTTGGTGTTCCTTGGATTGTTTGTATCTCTGCCAGGAGTCAGCGTTGCTTTTGGAAAAACGCTTGTTGGTCTTGGATCTCTAAAGGAAGGTTGAGAGTTGTGCACACAAGTGTGTTTTGTGTGGTTCGTTCCGTGGCGAGAGTTTCAGATCCATGTAGGGTTTGCTTTGGAGATCTAGTGCTCAGTTCCTGGAGAAGTTGGACTCCAGATGGATGTTGTAAGGCTTTGGTTGAGGTGGTAAGGATACTGTGCTCGTGGTATCAAGTTGTTGCTTAGGCAAGATTTGTTAAGTTGGGCCTAAGCTTGGTTGGCGGATCTTCTTGTTGATCGTTGGTTGGAGTTCAGTTGGAAACTGAACAAGAGCGGTGGTAGCTAAGCCGCGTGGTTTCTGATCGTCATGGCTAAGAGAGTTGTTCGGATCCTTCCTTGGGTAGAAGTTATGTTGTGGCCGATGCTTTGAGTAGGAGGATGACGCGCGTCTCAGTAGCGTTTCGGGTCCTCTAGGTTCCCAAGGAGTTGGAGTTGGCCAAAGATGGTTGGGATGCTTTGAAATTGGAGTTGTTTGTTCAGCAAATTTGTCTGTTAGATCGTATGCCTTGGCAGTGTGTGTGTCGAGGGTTGCCGAAGAACCCTAGGTTGTGGAGAGCTTCTCGAGCTCGGTCGAGCCCACCTAGTGAGCTTCAGTTGGCAAGTTTGGGCGTGTAGTTTGTAGCCTCGGTGAGTTGCTAGCAGCCTTGGTAGGCTAGCAAGCTAGTGGGTGTTTGGAGTAAAGTCCGATTGGTTCCGGGTGTGGTGGCAAGTTGATGCTTGGTGTCGACCAAGGTGTGGATTGGAGTTGCTAGAGATTAGTTTTGCTCGTGGGGCGAATGGTTCGTGCCCTGTTGGTTTTGTTCCTGTTTTCAAGATGTTGAGTTGCCCCGTTTGGCTTTTGGAGGTTCAAATTGTGGTGGACCCCTGTTGTTGCCCGGCGAGATTAGATGTTGTTGCTCTAGTGGAGCAAGACAGTTGAGCGTATGTGGAGATCTCAGGTCCCTTGGTTGTCCGCTTGTATGAGCCGCTTTCCTTCGGGAGTTGTCGTTTACTCCCTTGGTCTTGGAGTTAATGGTGGAAGCGCTAGCTTGAAGGAAAAGTTTGTTGGCTGCTTGGAAGTAGTCGTTTGTCCGAATAAGCGGATTCTTGGATGGTGTTCTAGAGGCCGCAGATAAAGGTTGTTCTGCCTCTTGTGAGTGTTTGGCCAAGATTTGGTTCGTTTGTTGTTTCGAGAGCTATTTCGGTTCTAGCCGGAGGGCGTTGCCACGAGGTCTTGTCCCTAGTCGAGTAAGTTTTGGGAGTTGACCCCTCCCTCGGCAGTTGAGCAAGTGCTTGTTTGTTTCGGTTTGGTGGTCCGATTGGTTGAGTTTTCTCTTGGGTGTTGCTTCCAAGAGAGTTGGTTGTCGTTGCCTTGGGTTTGAGCAAGTCAATGAGCGTGTGTGGGAGTTTGCTGCCTTCCGAGTTTGCTTGCTTTGGGAAGTCGCTTTCCCGTTTGGCAGAGTCGCTTAGCTCCCGAGTTGTGTAGTCGATCATAGTAGCGCAGCGGTCACCCCAGAGAGGGTCCTGCTTTGTGTTGTTAGCAAGCAAGAGTTGTTTGTTCCATGCAAGGGCGGAGGCCACCAAGTAAGAGTTGAGTTGTTCTCGCAAGTTGTTGGTTCTTTGGGGATTGAAGATTTCCTTTCCCTCTAGCCTCTGTGGTGGTTGAGTTGCTCCTTGGATGCCACCTCGAGTGATAGCTTGCGAGGTAGTCTTGCGGATTCGTGTGGCCCAGGATCCGTAAGCTTTGAGGTTGTCGTTATCCGCTTTTCCTTGTGAGGTTTTGGGAGTGGAGCTTCGGTTGGAAGATGAGTTAGGCTTAGGCTTAAAGGGAAGTCCTTTGAGTAGCGAGTTGGATTTTAAGAGTTGAGTAGTAGCTTGGAGGCGGCGTTGCTCGTTATAAGTTTGGGTTGAGTTCTGCTGAGCAAGCCCTTCTCAGGCTTTGTTCCTAGTTGTTGTGAGTTCCCAGTTGCCGTTAGTAGAGCCGCGTTTGAGTGAGTTGGCACAGAGGTGCCGTGGCATTTGTTGGTAAGCTGTTGAGCTGTTTTCCTCAAGGTGTTGTGTCGCAGATAGTCAAGCGTGATGGTTTAGTCCTTGCTTCCCGAGTTTTCCTTGAGAGGAATGTTGGATGTTCCTTGCTGGCGATTTTCTCCTTAAGATGGTTGCTTAAGTGTTGTGGTCGTGTTCTAGTTGGAGAAGTTTGTCTTTTGGATCGATCGCCATTGGTGGTTCGCTTGTATCTCGTTAAGGTCAGAGTCAAGGTTTGAGGTTTGTTGGTCTTTTGTGAAGTAAGAGTAGGCCGTTTAGTTTTGGAATCTGGAAGGTTCAGCTTGTTTGGCCATTTGTTGTAGGGTTGAGTTTGTTTGTTGACAAATGTGTGCACGTGTTTTTATGTATCGATGTTGGGGCGGCATGCGCTGGACCCATTGTTCATTGTGGACTTTGAGCCCTTGCAAATGATTGAGGGTTTGGGCTTCGAGGAGGAGCCTATGAGTATTCTGGTCTTGAGTCGAAGACGCTGCGTAGAAGTGAGATCCGTTGGTAAAAGTTTAGTGAAGGAGCCTCGAGTTCGGAGGAGGCGGCTCGTGAGCGGGAAGGACGGGATGAGAATGCAAGATCATGTGTTGTTTCATCTTAAGGACTTTCGAGGACGAAAGTCATAAAAAGGAGGGAATATTGTAACGACCTGTGTTTTCATCCGTCTTCCAGTATGCCCTAGGGGTATTTTAGTAATTTGGTCGGGCCGTCAGACCGTTTATGTCTTTTTTTCAGCTAAGTAAAATTATTGGATGGATTTATGTAAGTTTTGAGGCTTTGTGGATGTGTTTGGGCATGGGGAGATGCAAAAGGAAAATTGTGTGTTAAAAGTGTGTTTGGTGGGTTTCAACCTGTGTGGTCCGAGAAGTCGTGTGGGTGGTGTGGCCGGTTGAGCTATGGAGAGCTCTTGTTGCTCCTTCCGGTCATTTTATGGTTAGCCTTGGGTTTTGGAGTTTTGTTGTATTTGGTTAAAAGAGAAAGGAAGCTAGGTTTGCATTTCTTCTCCAACACCTCACTTTGCCGCACAAGCCACCCTCCCAACCAAAGAGATCCACCGTCGCCCAACCGCCGAAAGCAAAGACGCCCAACCCGCACTGAACGGCTGTCGCACCCTGCCTTGCCGCCGCAGACGCCCTCGACCAAAGAAATGCCACGATCCGGCCGAGGATCGATGATCGCTTGTCGCGACGCCAGTCGCGGCCGAGGGAAGCCATCGCCCAAATCGCACTGATGAGCGCCGTCGCGCGCCAAAGAAATTGCTCGGGATTCGCCGAGCAAAGACGCCCGAACGCGTCGGTCAGCCCTATCGCCGCCGCACACCAAAGCGCCGCCAGATCCGCCCATCGCGACGCCCGCTTCGCGCGCAGTTCGCCGTCGCACGGGCCATGCGCAGCAGCGAATCGCCCGTGTCCGCGCGCCTTCGCTCTCGAAAGCCGCTCGCGCGCTCCGAGACGCTCGCTCGTGCTCAGCCGCCGCCACCCGCGCCAGCGCGCGCCCGCCGTCTGCGTGCTCCAGCGCGTGTCGCACATACAGCATCAGCGCCCAGCGCCACGCCAGCCCAGCGCCAGCCACTTGCCAGCACTGCCAGAAGACTTCACCCGTGTCGTCGTCGTGCCGTGTGAGTGCCCCGAGCCGAGCCTGCTTGTTTTATTATATTTTAGGGCTATGATTGTGATTTCTATTGTGTTTGTTAGGTTCTCGTTAGCTAGCTCGGGATCGATCGCAGCGTAGGATTTTGTGTGTAGTTGCCTCCCGGCCAAGGTAAGGATTTCTTACCGGAGTTGTGTGGACCCTGCGATGTTCTATGTGATTGTTGTTTGTATGTTTGTTTGTGATTATCAGCATGTATAGTTTAGGTGCTCTGTTCTGAATTCCTGACTATCATGACTTCGTATGTTGTTCTCTCATGTTAGTCCACGCTAGGTTGTTCCGCTCGCATGCTCATATCTGTTCTTGCTTCGTAGTACCATGCTAGGTTCCTTGTATCTGTTGAGCACGTATTGGACTGCATTGATTGAATTGTTATTATTGCTATGGTTTAGAGTTCAGGTAGGTAGCATCATCCGGGCCGGATGCATAACGTAACTTGCATCCCCGACAGGGACGTACGAGATGGTACTCCGTCCCTGATCCCGTTAGGGTTTAGCTAACCCTAACGGCTGGCCCTGCAATCTTGGGTGAGGGTGGCAGACTGTTAAATGCCCCAACGGTCGGGATGATGACTTGGCATTGCCTCATCCCGGCGATCGACACGCCCTCGGCGTGTTCGGCCAGTAGCCCATGATTGCCACCGATAGGGCAAGGACGGCTTCTGGTGTAAGCCTACCACGACCGATTCCTTAGCCTCAAAGCGGTGGTTCAGTGACATAGTTCACGTGTCCAGTCTCACACCCCTATGTCGCTGACACCGATCCGGAGATTTAGTTAGGCGTGGTGATCGGGACATGGGCGCTTGCCACTAGACCCGGCACCCCCCATAGTCTGCAGTAGCACGCAGTGCGCGCTTACGCTCATTACAGCGCCGACCGGAGAGCTCCTCGGGATCTTGAGCTAGTGCACCTTTCGTATCGACAGTAGACAGGCTGAGGCCGGGACTCGTTTCTCGTATAGGGCGTATTGTGTGGTGGATTTATTTCCTGGACTAAGACCCGAGTTGGCATCCGAGGTCCAAGTGTGGACTTAAGCTATGTGCTCTATTCGTGTTTGTACTCATAGCTTGCATACAATCTTCTAGATGATCATGTATATCGTATTGTACCCTGTTGGGGATTCTTACTTGAGTAATTCGTTACTCACCCTTATTCTGTGGTTTTCCACAGTAACCAAGGCGCGAGACAGGATGGTGAAGGAGGAGCCGTGATCATGGAATCCTGCATCATCTCGACTATTTTTTATTTTATCATGACTCTTGACTTTTGTTATTTCCCTGAATGCATGTAGACGGGCACAGAGCCCCGTGATGTTTTCTTACGCTTTATGGATTCCAAAGATATTTGTACTTGTGGATTGTTTTAATGGTTTAAATAAATCTCTCGATCGTAGTATGCTTTTAGAAATGTATGTTTTGGTTGTTGAATGTTTCTGTTTTTACTTGGAATCCGAAATGTGTTTTTCATAATGTCTTCTATTTTCAATACATGCATTGGGGTAAAGGCCATTTAGAGCCCCTTTTGGGTCGGGTCTTTACATATTAACACGGATCTTAACTCAACAAGCTTACAAGGAAAAATCCGGAGTCCTCAGAAGTCTCCTACTTCCGGCCTAATGATTGGTTCTCATAACCAATCCCAGGACATCTCCGAGGGTCTTTCTCCCTCGGCCAATTGATCAGCTCAAAAACTGATCCCAAAAGATGTGCGACACCCTCGAGGGTCTTTCTCCCTCGACCATATGATCGGCTCAAAAACTGATCCCAATGGGTGTCCTCAAGGGCCTCTTACCCTCGCTAACAAATCTGAACTGTCGGGAGAGTACCTGTAACGACCCAGTTTTCTATCCCTGTTCTCGAGGAGCTTCCGGTTCAGATTCAGTGGTTCGGTTGGGCCGTTAGAGCTGTTTTGACCCTTAGGGGTATTTTGGTCTTTTTGCTCCCCGGCAGATTTATGGATTTTCAAGGCTTCGAGCGCCTCCGCGCTTTGTCGAGGTTTGTTTGTTGGTGGCTGCGAGTCCCGAGATGTTTGGGCTATTCGTTTGGAAGTTCGGTTGTGATTTGGGTTTTGCGCAAAGTTATGGTTGTTTGGGTGTTTCCTTTGGGATTCGAGCCCAGGCCCTTAGTGTTGATTTGGGAGGTTGGATTTAAGTGAGTTTATTCGTTGGAAAAGGTTGCTTCAGTCGGGTCTCGAGGAGGAAGCCGGGAAATGGGATTTTATGGATTTTTTTAAGGTTGGAAATTTGGATAATGATAAAATAAAAGAAAGAAAAAGGAAATTTCTTTTTTTTAAATCCCCATTTTTTCTTTTTTCCCCATTTTCCCCATTTTTCCCTTTTCTCTCTCTTTCTCTCTCTCCTCCAGCCCGAGCCAACCCCCCCTGGTTGCCCAACCTAGCCGCCCAGCTCGCCAGCCCGAGCCCTAGCAGTTTAGCTCGCCAAAGCCCGAGCCCCAGCTCGCCCACGCCGTCCCCGCGCCAGATCGCCCTGTGTCGCGCCTAGCCCATCCCCTACTGCCCTGTGCCGAGTCACGTCACCCATGCCGTCCCCGCGTCGCCCAGCCTCGCCCAGGCCCAGCGTCGCCCAGGTTTGAGCCCCCTGCACTGTGCCGAGCCCGTGCGCTCTGTAGCTCGTCGTGTCGTGCCAACCCGAGCGCCCTGTAGCTCGTCGTGTCGCGTCGCCCGAGCGCGTCCCTATAGCTTGCCGAGCTCGCGCCCGCGCGCCGTCCCCTGTGCTGAGCTGTGCCACGCGCCCGCGCCCAGCTGAGCTCGAGCCCGCTCCCGAGCGCTCTTGCTTCGCCACAGCTAGCCAAAGACACCCTCCTCAGCCCCCACTGCGCCCGAGCGCCCACCACACCCTGCTTTGTGTGGTTGGCCGAGCCTTGTGGCTTCTCGGATGGTATTTCCCGAGTCTTTTCTTCGTTGGGCCCTGATTTGTTGGCTGCTGATTATGGATTTAATTTGGGGTGTTTTATTTGATGTTTAGGCTGTTCGGGTTCGATTAGAGGCTCGAGGGTTGCTTGGTTGATTTGTAATTATTTTCTGCTTGTTCCAGGTAAGGATTTCTTACCGTGGTTGTGTGGACCCTGCGATATATCATGAATGTGCCTTGTATGCTTGTTTGTTGTTATGAACATGATATTGTTAGGGCAGCTTTGATTGATCTCTTGCTAGCATGTTTGCTTGATTTTACATGTTAGTGCCATGCTAGGTTTGTTCTTCCAGCATGCTTATGATTCCTGCTTAAGTTCGTAGTATCATGCTAGGTAAGCGTCTTTGATGTCGGTTATTGCTTGCTAGCCAGGAATCATTTATTTGCTTTGTACTTTTAGATAGAGTTGTAGGGCTTTTCATCATCCAGAGGCTGAGAGCGGACATAACGTACTTTGTCCCCACTGATCGGGAGTAAAGTATGCGTAGCATAACGTATCTTGCTTCCCCCCCCCCCCCCCGCCGACCCGCCGATGTGGATTTAGTTACCCATATCGGCATAAGCCTAGTTTGTAGCCTGCTAGAGCTGAACCCTGCCAACGGTGTAAGCCTACCTTGGCCGGTTCTTGGCTTCAGGTCGGTGGTTCAGGCTGCACAGATGAGCACCGAGGGCCTCGCGCTACTGTGATCAGTGACACCGCTTCTGAGTCTTAGGCATGCGTACCTGGCCCGCGTAGTTTGCCCTTAGGCCCCCGCATTTACGCCGGTTCGGAGAGCTCTTCCGGCTAATGTTCGTGAGTACACCATTCCTTCCAGTTTAGAGCCAGACTTCGGGTACTCTCCCGTAAGTCCAGATATTAGCAAGGGCCTAGAGGCCCTTGAGGACATCCTTGGGATCAGGTTTTGAGCTGAACAATCCCCCGAGTGAAAGAGACCTCGGTGATGTCCCAGGATTGGTCAGGGTAACCAATCATTAGGCTGGAAGTAGGAGACTTCCGATGACTCCAGATCTTGTATTACGAGCTCGTTGAGCTCTGATCTGTGTTGATAGCTGTTTGCTTGCATGTTGAGGTGCTAGATGACTAATGTATCGTATTGTACCCCGGTTGGGGATACTTACTGAGTATGTTTATACTCACCCTTATTTATCTTTCAGGTAACTTCGGACAACACCAGGAGGGCTACGGAGGGAGCTAATTGATCATGGGAGCTGCCGACACTCTGTCATTTATTATTGCATTGTTTATTCAGCATGTAGATGGACAGGAGTCCTAGGGGAACATTGTTTAAAAAGTTGTTTAAATTGTATTGTATGTTTTATAAACACTGCCCAGGTTGTTTTACTTGTTGATTATGTTTAAATGAAAATTGTTGATTATGTTTTAAGGATTCCCCCTTCTCATATGTTTTGAAAGGATTTTAAATATGAGCACTAAACCGCTTGTTATCATATTTAACTTGCATGCTGAGTGAGAACCCCGGTTTAGGGCCGTGTTTCGGGTCGGGTTCGTCACAGTTTGTATCAGAGCACAGAGTCATAGATTCTGTAGACTAACCTGCTTTGTAAGTTGTTGTTCCCATGATCATCAGCACTCCACGGCCGTCAGGTTTGTCTGAGTTCAATTAAGCTAAGGGTTAAGAATTTACAATACTTTTCGTCTAGCTTTTATGCCTTGTGTAGTGTTGTGGAGCGGAGACGAGCAGGTTCTGACTCGTTGTTGGTTTGGGCTTAGAGCGCCATCATGCAACTTTCCGCAGTGCAAGCAGTTTGATGAGCTTTGAGAGCCCAAGTGTGGGCCAGCTTTTATGCTTTGTGCAGATCGCCAGTATGTTGATCGCACTCAGAGGGAGGCAGAGTTTAGACTCCCGTAGGCCATTTGTGGCCCAGTTGTTGGTTTTCCCCTAGTGAGAGGGTGGAGGTGCTTTGTGCAGATCGCCAGTATGTTGATCGCACTCAGAGTTGCAGGACGCTTGGCATGTCCGACCGAGGAGTTGGACTGATTGTGTTGATGTTGAGGCCGCGTCCCAGGGTTGTTTAGGCCCGTAGGCCAGAGTTGGCCCTGGCAGTTGAGTTGCCAAGTGGAAGGGGTAGAGGCTAGCACGCCTCAGAGTGTGACTCCTTGAGCAGAGTGTGCTCCAGCCATGAGAGATTTGATGGCAGGTCTTTAGCTATCAGAGAGCGGAGACCAAGGCGCAGATTGTAGCGCGCAGTGAGGAGTCCCGGGCACAGATAGCCCAGCTGACAGAGTTTTTCAGCAGACACCCCCCCAGTAGCTTTTGTAGCCCCAGAGATTCCCAGAAGGGCATGTTCAGCAGGTTTTTGCCGATGAGTTTGTTGGCGTTGATGGAGCCGCCCAGTTTGGCAAGTGGAAGCCGGTAGAGCTCGATGTTTTAGAAAGTTCTGCTGCTAGTAGAAGCGGTTGGCCAGGTTTGAATTTAGCATCCGTGTGTTGGGATGCCCTGCTATTCAGAGGCCGAGGTGTGCCGTTCTTGTGCTGTTTGGTACAACAGTTGGTGGTGGAAGTCCCTTGAGAGAGGTGGACTAGCAGAGTCTCCACCAGTCGCCCGATTGATTGGCAAGTTGCCGTGTTAGTGGCTTGAGGCAGATATAGAGACATCTTTGCCCCCTTGCAATCCTGCTGTTGTTTTACAGCCAGTTCTCTTAGTACCCTCGTAGCCAGGGTGTAGTGTGGAGTTTTCTTGTCAAGGCTTGATCCGTTTGTGGATTTCAGCGGGCTAGTAGAGTGGAGCACTCTTTTTATTTGGATGTTCCAAGTGTGGAACTAGTTGTTGCCACCCGAGGAGTTGGCCTGAGCTTTTGTTGAGCATCGAGTGGGATGCAGAAGTTGGCCTGAGCTATTGTTGAGCATCGAGTGGGATGCAGGAGTAGGCCGTGGCATGTCTGTTGGACGAGATGCCAGAGATTAGGCTGCTCGAGTATTGGGACTCTTGTGTTAAGTGCCATTGCCCCGTCACTTGGAGTGTGACCTTCCCTTTCCTCAGAGGGGCATAAAGCTCGTTTAGGGCTGATTTGTGTTGTAAAGGATGTAGTGCCTGTTGGCACCAAGCTTTGAGAGGAGGCCTAGATTCAGGCCAGTTGGCACTTTTTTGTGCAGGTGGTTCCATGGCCGCCTAGAGTATAGCATCCCCACTAGTCTTGTACCCATTTCCTGAGGTTGCACCTGTTTGGGTTGCAAAACAGATCTAGCTCGGTGGTAGTCAGAGGACAACAAGTATGAGGTTTTTGAGGGAAAGTAAGAGCTTTTCAGGGTCACCGAGAGTTGGGTACCAAAGGATGTTGTAGGCTGTTAAGAGCTAGCGCGTTCCAGTTCTCGCGCCTGTGTTGTGAGCCTGTGAGCCAGATTGTTGGTAGCATGATTCGGCTACCCTTTGAGTTACCCTAGTATGGGTAGTGTTGGCATCGAGGATGCGTGATTGATCCAGTGTTAGAGCCATGAGTTGGATGGTTGATCGGAGCACGTTTAGTGGGCACATTGGTTTAAGGTATGTTAGCTTGGTGTGGATACGCTCTTGTAAGAGTGAGTTGGCCAATGTGGCTTTTCGTGGTGAGTTGGCCCCGAGAGAGTTTGAACTCTTGTTGCTCCCTTGTTAGTTGTGGCTCTGTTGGAGGCAAAAGTTGCCCTGTGTGAGAGTCCTTGTTGGCATTGGATCTTAAGGAATCAAGTTGAAGCTGTACACCCCGGTGTACTATTGTGTAGCTCGTTCCGTGGTGTATGTTTGGAGAACCACGAGGGGTTCATGTTGAGCAACCAGTGCTCAGTTTTTGAGTTGTCAAGGCTTTAGTTCTTGGCAAGTGCCCTAGCTTTGGTTGTAAGGATGTCGTGCTCATTGCTGGTTTGTTGTTTAAGCAAGTTTTGCTTGTTTGGCCTTGGCCTGGTTAGAGTTCAGTTGACGACCGTGTGTGTGTCGGAGGGTGATCGGAGGATCCCTAGGTTGTGGAGAGCCTCTCCAGAGCTCAGTCAGACCCAGGAAGTGTTCCTTGGGTGAGTTGCTTGCAGACTTGGTAGACTAGCAAGCTAGTGTTTGTTTGGAGTAGAGTCCGGATTGGTTCCAGTGTGGTGGCTAGTTGGAGCTTGGTGTTGTCCAAGATTTGGTTCTCTTGTTGTTTCAAGAGCTAGCTCGATTCGAGCAAGAGGGCGTTGCCCTTAGGACTTGTTCCTAGTCAGGAAGTTTTGGGAGTTGACCCCTCCCTCGGTGGTTGAGCAAGTTCTGCTAGTTCTGGGTTGGTGGTCCAATCAGTTGAGTTTCCCTTGGGTGTTGCTTCCAAGAGAGAGTTGGTTGTTGTTGCCTTTGGGTTTGAGCTAGTCAGCGAGCGTGTGTGTTGTTCGCTGTCCTTCTGTAACGACCCCGGTTTTTCATCCCGGTCTTCCAGGTATGCCCTAGGGGTAATTTGGTAATTTGGTCGGGCCGTCAGGGCCGTTTGTGTCTTTTCCAGTTACTAAAATTATTGGATGAATTTATGTAGGTTTTTGGAAGGATTTGTGGTTTGGTTTGAGCAAGGTTTGATGCAAAAGTAAAAAATAAAGGAAATTGTGCTGCAGCTGGGGTTTGAACCCAGGTCTCTTGGGAAGCTTGTGGGGTTGTGTGCCAATTGAGCCATTAGGTGCTCTTGTTGCTCTTCCTGCATCATCTTATGGTTAGCCTTGGATTTTGGAGTTTTGGTGCATTTGGTTAAATGAAATAGAAATTAGGTTTATTCCATCTTCTTCTCCAAATCACCTCTTGGCCGCACAAGCTTTCCTCTCCATAGCCTTTGCCGATTCTTCTTTCCCTTGCATCTCCTTGGGTTCGATCATCATCATTCCGGGTAAGTCTTCATCCTCTTCATCTCCTCATTTGGTTATTGATGCTGGCCGAAGGTAAGAAGTAGAGTGTTGTGTGTGTTTGTGTTGATTGCAGCCAGCCGAGAGAAGCCAGCCAGCAGCCATCGTCGCCGTCCAGCCGGCCAGCCCCTCGCCCAGATCTGTTGAAGCAGCCCCTGCCGCACGCCAGGCCGGACAGCAGCTTCGCCAGATCGCCCGCACGCCATCGCTCGCCAGGTCGCGCCAGATCCACCATCGCAGCCCTCCCGCACGCCATCGCTCGTCGTCGTGCGTGCGTCGCGCAGCGCAGCGAGCGCCCGACGCCCGCGCCGCCGCCGCCCGCTTTCTCGCCGCCCTCGCCCAGCCGCGCAAGTCGCGTCGCTGCGCCGCACGCCACGCCAGCGCGCGCTGCCGCCGCTGCTCGCCGCGCCACGCCCAGACGCTCGCCCGCGCGCGCGCGTCCCTGCCGTGCATCCGTGCCGTCGCGGTGCCCGGCCAGCAGCCAGCGCCAGCCTGCCGTGCGGTAGCGCGCGGCTGCGCCCGCCACTGCCGTGCGGCTTGCCAGCCAGGCTCCAAGCTCGTGTCGCCGTGCCGCGTGAGTTCCCCGAGCCGAGCTTGCTGTTCTATTGTTGTTTAGACGTTTTAGATGCTGATTATTATTGGTTTGCTAGGTTCCCGCTCGCTAGCTCGGGATTGTTCCGCAGCTTAGGATTTGTGTGTAGAAGCCTCCCGACCAAGGTAAAGATTTCTTACCGGAGTTGTGTGGGCCTGCGGTATATTTGTGATTGTTGTTTGTATGCCTGTGTATGATTATTAGCATGTTTAGCCCTAGGTGATCTGTTCTGAATTCCTAACTCGCATGAACTCTTGTATTGTTTCTCATGTTAGCCCATGCTAGGTTGTTCCATTCTGGCATGTTCGATATCTGTTCTTGCTTCGTAGTATCATGCTAGGTTCCTTGTATCTGTTGAGCACGTATTGGACTGCATTGAATGAATTGTTATTATTGCTATGGTTTAGAGTTCAAGTAGGTAGCATCATCCGGGCCGGATGCATAACGTAACTTGCATCCCCGACAGGGACGTACGAGATGGTACTCCGTCCCTGATCCCGTTAGGGTTTAGCTAACCCTAACGGCTGGCCCTGCAATCTTGGGTGAGGGTGGCAAACCGTTAAATGCCCCAACGGTCGGGATGATGACTTGGCATTGCCTCGTCCCCGACAGTCGGCACGTCCTCAGCGTGTTCGGCCGTAGCCCTTGATTGCCACTGTTAGGGCAAGGACCGCTTCGGTGTAAGCCTACCACGGCCAGGTTCCTTAGCCTCAAAGTGCGGTGATACAGTGACATAGTTCACGTGTCGGTCTCACACCCCTATGTCGCTGACACCGATCCGTAGATTTAGTTAGGCATGGTGATCAACTCGCAGCTTGCCACTAGACCCGGCACCCCGAGTTTGCGGTGAGCATGCGGTGCGCGCTTACGCTCATTACAACGCCGATCGGAGAGCTCCTCGGGATCTTGAGCCTTTGCACCTTTCGTATCGTCGGTGAGACAGTGGAGGCCGGACTTGTTCCCGTATAGAGCGTATAGTGTGTTGTGGTATTTTTCCGGACTAAGACCCTGAGTTGGCATCCGAGGTCCAAGTGTGGACTTAGCTATGTGCTCCGCTCTGTGTTTGTACTCATAGCTTGCATAGTTTCTTCTAGATGATCATGTATATCGTATTGTACCCCGGTTGGGGATTCTTACTAGGTAATTCGTTACTCACCCTTATTCTGTGGTTTTCCACAGGTAACCTGTAACGACCCAAGCTTTCATCCCGGTCTTCCAGGTATGCCCTAGGGGTATTTTAGTAATTTGGTCGGGCCGTCAGGGTCGTTTGTGTCTTTTCCAGTTACTAAAATTATTGGATGGTTTTTGTAGGTTTTTGGAGGGGTTTGTGGTTTGGTTTGAGCAAGGTTTGATGCAAAAGTAAAAATAAAGGAAATTGTCTTTGCAGTAGGGGTTTGAACCCGGTCTCTGGGAAGCTTGTAGAGATGTGTGCCAATTGAGCCATTAGGTGCTCTTGTTGCTCTTTCTACATCACATCTTAGTTAACCTTGGATCTTTGGTGTTTGGTGCATTTGGTTAAATGAAATAGAAATTAGGTTTGTTGTGTTTTCTTCTCCAAAAGAGTTGTGGCCGCCCAAGCTTTCTCCCAAGCTCTCCTTGCCGATTCTTCATCCTTGCAGCTCCCTTGGATCGTTCATCATCATTCCGGTAAGTCTTCATCCTCTTCATCTTCTCGATTGGGTGTTCTTGTTGGCCAAGGTAAGGAGAAGAGCTTGTGTGTGTGTGTGTTTGTAGCAGTCGCCCGAAGATGCCCAGATCTGCTCAAGAAGCAAGCCCGAGCCGCCCAGATCGCCTAGCGACAAGCCCAGTTTGCCCGGATCACGCAGCAGCGGAGCACCAAGCCGCCCAGACCGCCCGGCCGTCGCAGCCGTCGCGCGCTACCGGTGAGCAGCCAGCAGCGCCCGCGTCCGCACCCGCGCGCTGCTGCTCCTCGCTGCGCCCGTCGCGCGCCGCATCGCGTGGCTTTGCCTCGCGCCCGGCGTGCTCGTCTCGTCCGCTTGCCCGCGCCGTCGCGCTGCGCCCGGCCAGCCGTCAGCTTGCAGCGCGCAGCCCTGCCGCCTCCTGCCGCCCGTCGGCGCCAAGTGTGCGGTCCTCGCGCCATCGCAGCCTCTGCGCCGTCCCGGCGCCAGCCAAGAGCCCGCCGTCTTTTTGCCCGTCGCGCGTGTCGGTAGAAGCGCGTGAGTTGCTCCCAGCCGAGCCTTGTTTATTTTATTATATTTAGGCTTATGGATTATGATTATCATTGTTTTGTTAGGTTCTCGGTAGCTAGCTCGGGTTTGTTCCATGCTTAGGATTTGTGTGTAGAAGCCTCCCGACCAAGGTAAGGATTTCTTACCGGAGTTGTGTGGGCCTCTGCGGTATATTTGTGATTGTTGTTTCGTATGCTGTGTATGATTATTAGCATGTTTAGCCCTAGGTGCTCTGTTTCGAATTCTGGTGGCATGAACTCTTGTATTGTTTCTCATGTTAGCCCATGCTAGGTTGTTCCATTCTCGCATGTTCGATATCTGTTCTTGCTTCGTAGTATCATGCTAGGTTCCTTGTATCTCATTGAGCACGTATTGACCGCATTGAATGAATTGTTATTATTGTTATGGTTTAGAGTTCGTGTAGGTAGCATCATCCGGCGGATGCATAACGTAACTTGCATCCCCGACAGAACGTGCGAGATGGTACTCGTCCACGATCCCGTTAGGGTTTAGCTAACCCTAACGGTGGCCTCGCAATCTTGGGTGAGGGTGGCGGATCGTTATATGCCCCAACGGTCGGGATGATGACTTGGCATTGCCTCGTCCCCCGGCGATCGCACGTCCTCGGCGTGTTCGGCCAGAGCCCTTGATTGCCACCGATAGGGCAAGGACGGCTTCTGGTGTAAGCCTACCACGACCGATTCCTTAGCCTCGGTGCGGTGGTTCAGTGACATAGTTCACGTGTCCAGTCTCACACCCCTATGTCGGTGACACCGATCCGGAGATTTAGTTAGGCGTGGTGGCCGGACATGGGCGACTTGCCACTAGACCCGCACACCCCATAGTCCGCGTAGCACGCAGATCGCGCGCTTACGCTCATTACTGGCGCCGACCCGAGAGCTCCTCGGGATCTTGAGCTAGTGCACCTTTCGTGATCGACGATGAGACAGGTGAGGCCGTGACTCGTTCTCGTATAGGGCGTATTGTGTGGTGGATTTATTTCCTGACTAAGACCACGAGTTGGCATCCGAGGTCCAAGTGTGGACTTAAGCTATGTAACGACCGTGTTTTTCTTCCCGGTCTTCCGTATGCCCTAGGGGTAATTTGGTAATTTGGTCGGGCCGTCGGTGGTCGTGCGTGTCTTTTCCATTACTAAAATTATTGGATGGTTTTGTAGGTTTTTGGAGGGGTCTGTGGTTTGGTTTGAGCAAGGTTTGTTGCAAAAGTAAAAATAAAGGAAATTGTCTTTGCAAATAGGGGTTTGAACCCGGTCTCTTGGGAAGCTTGTAGAGATGTGTGCCAATTGAGCCATTAGGTGCTCTTGTTGCTCTTTACGCATCACATCTTAGTTAACCTTGGATTTTGGAGTTTTGGTGCATTTGGTTAAATGAAATAGAATTAGGTTATTCCATCTTCTTCTCCAAAACACCTCTTGGCCGCCCAAGCTCTCCATCTCCATAGCCTTGCCGATTCTTCATCCTTGCATCTCCTTGGGTTCGATCATCATCATTCCGGTAGGTATTGATCTTCTTCTTCTTCTTCTCATCCGTTTGGTGTGCGTTTGGCCAAGTGAAAAGAGGTGTTGTGTGTGTTGTGTTGATTGCAACCCGGTAGGAGTGTAGCCGAGCCAAGAGCCTTGCCGTCGCCAAAGAAAGACAGACGCCGCCCCGATCGCTCCAGACGCCCAGAGCCGTCCCAAAGACCTTGCCGCTCGCTCGCCAGCAGAAGACAGACGCCCACTCGCCGTCGCCGACGTCCACCGATCGCTCGCATGCCCAGATCTGTCCCAGCCAGCCTTTGCCGCTCGCCCGGCAACACGAGATCGCCCGATCGCTCGCACGCCGAGAGGTCCTCGCCAGCGCGCCGCGCGTCGGCCGCGCGCGCGCCATCGCCCGCCGCGCGCCGCTCGCGTCGCGTCGCCATCGCGCGCCCTCGCCATGTCCGCTTGCGAACGCTCGCCGCCGCGCGCCGCCCGAGACGTTACGCGCGCGCGCGTCCTGTCGAGCTGCTCGCCGTGTCCGCATCGCACGCCAGGCGCCGCGCGCCGCCGCCAGACGCTGCGCTCGCAAGCCGTTCGTCCTCCTGCCGTCTTGCGGTGCCGCAGCCAGCCAGCGCCATGTCCGTGTCGTGCGTGCTGCGGCAGCAGCCAACAGCGCGCCTTCCGTGCGTGCCGGCCGCCAGCACCCCAAGCTCGTGTCGTCGCGCCCGCGTGAGTTCCCCGAGCCGAGCTTGCTGTTCTATTGTTGTTTAGATATTTTAGATGTTGATTATTGTTGGTTTGCTAGGTTCCCGCTCGCTAGCTCTGGATTGTTCCGCACTTAGGATTTGTGTGTAGAAGTCTTCCACCAAGGTAAGGATTTCTTACCGGGGTTGTGTGGACCTCACGGTATATTTGTGATTGTTGTTTTGTATGCCTGTATGATTACTAGCATGTTTAGCCCTAGGTGCTCTGCTCAATTCTGACCGGCATGAACTCTTGTATTGTTTCTCATGTTAGCCCATGCTAGGTTGTTCTATTCTAGCATGTTCGATATCTGTTCTTGCTTCGTAGTATCATGCTAGGTTCTTTGTATCCGATGAGCACGTATTGGACGCATTGCATTGATTGAATCGTTATTATTGTTAAGGTTTAGAATTGAGGTAGATAGAATCATCCGGGCCCGATGCATAAAGTATCTTGCATCTATGGCAAGGACGTTCGAGACGCTTCTCCGTCCTTGGACCCGTGAGGGATTAGCTATCCCAACCGGTAGGCCCCGCAATCTTGGGTGAGGGTGGCGGATCGTTAAATGCCCCAACGGTCGGGATGATGACTTGGCATTGCCTCGTCCCGGCAGTCGGCACGCCCTCGCCGTGTTCGGCCGTAGCCCTTGATTGCCACTGTTAGGGCAAGGACCGCTTCTGGTGTAAGCCTACCACGACCGGTTCCTTAGCCTCAAAAGCGGTGGTACAGTGACATAGTTCACGTGTCGTGTCTCACACCCCTATGTCGCTGACACCGATCCGATTTAGTTAGGCATGGTGGCCGAACACGGGCGCTTGCCACTAGACCCGGCACTTCCGAGTTTGCGGTGGCATGCGGTGCGCGCTTACGCTCATTACAGCGCCCGATCGAGAGCTCCTCGGGATCTTGAGCGAGTGCACCTTTCGTGATCGACGATGAGAGCAGCCGAGGCCGGGACTTGTTCCCGTATAGCGCGTTTAGTGTGTTGTGGTATTTCCGGACTAAGACCCTGAGATGGCATCCGAGGTCCAAGTGTGGACTTAGCTATGTGCTCCGCTCTGTGTTTGTACTCATAGCCTGCATACATTCTTCTAGATGATCATGTATATCGTATTGTACCCCGGTTGGGGATTCTTACTGGGTAATTCGTTACTCACCCTTATTCTGTGGTTTTCCACAGGTAATCAAGGCGGGAGACAGGATGGCTGAAGGGGAAGCTGTGATCATGGAATCCTGCTGTCATCTCTGATTATTTTATTTATCATGACTCTTGACTTTTGTTATTTCCCCTGAATGCATGTAGACGGGCACAGAGCCCCAGGATGTTTTCTTACGTTTTATGGATTCCAGCATATTTGTACTTGTGGATTGTTTTAATGGTTTAAATGAATCTCTGATCAGAGTATGTTTTTAGAAATGTATGTTTTGGTTGTTGGATGTTTCTGTTTTTACTTGGGATCCGAAATGTATTTTTCATAATGTCTTTTATTTTCACTACATGCATTGGGGTAAAGGACCATTTAGAGCCCCTTTTGGGTCGGGTCTTTACAAGCTATGTGCTCTATTCTGTGTTTTTACTCATAGCTTGCATACATTCTTCTAGATGATCATGTATATCGTATTGTACCCCGGTTGGGGATTCTTACTGAGTAATTCGTTACTCACCCTTATTCTGTGGTTTTCCACAGGTAACCAAGGCGGGAGACAGGATGGCTGAAGGAGGAGCTGTGATCATGGAATCCTGCTGCTCATCTCGACCATTTTATTTTATCATGACTCTTGACTTTTGTTATTTCCCTGAATGCATGTAGATCGCACACGAGCCCTAGGATGTTTTCTTATGTTTTATGGATTCCAGCATATTTGTACTTGTGGATTGTTTAAATGGTTTAAATAAATCTCTGATCAGAGTATGCTTTTAGAAATGTATGTTTTGATTGTTGAATGTTTCTGTTTTTACTTGGGATCCGAAACTTATTTTTCATAATGTCTTTTATTTTGAATACATGCATTGGGGTAAAGGCCCATTTAGAGCCCCTTTTGGGTCGGTCTTTCTGCTTGGTATCAAAGCTCGAGTCATAGATTCTCAGTAGGACCGACCTTTTTGTAGGTCATTTTTCCATGATCATCAAGACTCCGACATACCATCAGTACGCCTAAGTTTACTATTTGTTGTTGAAAAAGGGTTAAGAATTTACAATACCTGTCATCTTGTGTATGCCTTGTGTGGTGTTGTGGAGCGGAGACGAGCAGGTTCTGACTCGTTGTTGGTTTGGGCTTAGTGAGCCATCATGCCAACTTTCCCGCAGTGCGAGCAGTTTGTTTAGCAGCTTGTTGAGGTATCCAGATAGATTCGGATGCCCCGGGACATCGTTCCGAGGGAGGCGAGCTTAGACTCCGCTGGCCATTTGTGGCCCGATTGGCTTGCTTTTCCCTTAGTGAGAGGGTGGTGGTGCTTCGTGCGGATCGCCAAGATGTGGATCGCACCCGCAGGAGCGGCGCTTGGCATGTCCGACCGAGGAGTTGGACCGATCGTGTTGATGTTGAGGCCGCGTCCTGGTTGTTAGGCCCGCATGCCGATTTGGCCCCGGCAGCTTGAGTTGCCTAGAGGAGGGGGTAGAGGCTAGCAGCGCCTCAGTGAGACTCCTTGAGCAGAGTGTGCTCCACCCATGAGAGATTTGATGGCGTGTCTTTAGCTATCGAGAGCGGAGACCCGCACGCAGATTGTAGCGCGTAGTGAGGAGTCCCGGCACAGATAGCCCAAATGGATGTGGTTTGTTTCAAAGATTTTTCCCCAAAGAGCTCTTGTAGCCCCTGAGGTTCCCGGGAGGGCATGATCAGCAGGTTTATTCAGATGAGTTTGTTGGCGTTGATGGAGACTCCTGTGTTGCCAAATGGATGCCTGTAGAGCTCGATGTTTTAGTAAGTCCTACCGCTAGTAGTAAAGTAGTTGGCCAGTTTGAGTTTAGCATCCGTGTGTGGGATGCCCCGCTGCTCAGAGAGGCCGAGGTGTGCCGTTCCTCGTGGTGTTTGGTTCATCGGATGGTGGTGGAAGTCCCTTGTGAGAGGTGGACTAGCGAGTCTCCACCAAAGGGCCCGATTGTTTGGCAAGTTGCCGTGTTAGTGGCTTGAGGCGGATGAAGGGTCATCTTTGCCCCTTGCGAGCCTCCTTTGTTGTTTAATGTTCCCACCTTCCTCGGATGTGGATTTGGTAGTAGTAGCACTTGAGGTGCATTGGTTGGTGTGCCACTTTGGCACTAAGTCCAGTTGAGCTTGAGTTTGGCTTGGGCATAGCAGATGGTTCTATGCCGTTCGAGTTCAGCGTACTCCTTTAGCCTTGGATCTGCTTTATGGCGCTTGCACCCGCTTAGGTCGTGCCGCAGGGCTAGTTCGGTGGTAGTCGATGGACTACAAGCGAAAGGATGCTCGAGAGGAGCCGAGCCTCTTCCCATGTTTCTCGGAGGTTGAGTAAGTCGCCAGGTTGCCGGTTGGTAAATGTTGGTGCGCGTGAGTCTCGCGCTAGTGTTAAGGCCAAGAGATTTTCCTTGTGGTTGGTAGTGCGGTCAACTACCTTCGAGTGCCCAAATCGAGGAGAGTTGAGCATTGTAGATGCGAATTTGGTCCAAATGAGGGACCATGAGTTGGATGCTTATCGGATGAGCCGGATGCCTATTAGGCGAGTTGGATGCTTTTGAGGCGAGATGAGCCGATGCCTTGCGAGAGGTTTTGGATGCCTTAGGGGTAAGCACCCTTGGTAGAGGCTTGGTACAAAGTAAGTTTGGTTTGGCATGATTATGCTTTGGTAGAGCAAGGCTGCCTCGGCTTTCAGTATATCGTGTGGAGATGGAACTTTTGGTGTTCCTGGATTGTTTGTATCGCTGCCGGAGTTATCGTTGCTTTGTGGAAAAGCGCTTGTTAGTCTTGGATCTCTAAAGGAAGGTTGGGAGTTGTGCACACAAGTGTGTTTTGTGTGGTTCGTTCCGTGGCGAGTTTCGCATCCATGTAGGGTTTGCTTTGGAGATCTCGTGCTCGGTTCCTTGAGAAGTTGGACTCGTGGTTGTTGTAAGGCTTTGGTTGAGGTGGTAAGGATACCGTGCTCGTGGTATCAAGTTGTTGCTTAGGCAAGATTTGTTAAGTTGGGCCTAAGCTTGGTTGGCGGATCTTCTTGTTGATCGTTGGTTGGAGTTCAGTTTGGAAACCAACAAGAGCGATGGTAGCTAAGCCGCGTGGTTTCCGATCGTCATGGCTAAGAGAGTTGTTCGGCTCCTTCCTTGGGTAGAAGTTATGTTGTGGCCGATGTTTTGAGTAGGAGGATGACGATTCATAGCGCTTCGGGTCCTCTAGGTTCCCAAGGAGTTGGAGTTGGCCAAGATGGTTGGGATGCCGGAAATTGGAGTTGTTTGTTCAGCAGTTGTCTGTTAGATCGTATGCCTAGCAGTGTGTGTCGAGGGTTGCCGAAGAACCCTAGGTTGTGGAGAGCCTCTCCAGAGCTCAGTCAGGCCCAGCTAGTGAGTTTCAGTTGGCTAGCTGAAGGCGTGTAGTTTGTAGCCTCGGTGGAGTTGCTAGCAGTCTTCGTAGACTAGCAAGCTAGTGTTTGTTTGGAGTAAAGTCCGGAGTGTTTCGGTGTGGTGGCAAGTTGATGCTTGGTGTTGACCAAGGTGTGGATTGGAGTTGCTAGAGTTTAGTTTTGCTCTCGTGGGGCGAGTGGTTTGTGCCATGTTGGTTGTTTTTCCTGTTTCTAGGATGTTGAGTTGCCTCGCTTGGCATTTGGAGGTTCACCGAGATGGACCCTTGTTGTGCCCCGTGAGATTAGATGTTGTTGCTCTGTGGAGCAAGACAGTGAGCGTATGTGGAGTTCTCTCGTCCGCTTGGTTGTCCGCTTGTATGAGCCGCTTCCTTCGGGAGTTGTCGTTTACTCCTTGGTCTTGGAGTTAATGGTGGAAGCGCTAGCTTGAAGGAAAAGTTTGTTGGCCGCTTGGAAGTAGTCGTTTGTCCAGCTTAAGCGGATTCTTGGATGGTGTTCTAGAGGTCGCAGTAAAGGTTGTTCTGCCTCTTGTGAGTGTTTGGCCAAGAGTTGGTTCGTTTGTTGTTTCGAGAGCTAGTTCGGTTCTAGCCGAGGGCGTTGCCCTCGAGGTCTTGTTCCTAGTCGGTAAGTTTTGGGAGTTGACCCTCCCTCGGCGATTGAGCAAGTGCTTTGTTTGTTTCGGTTTGGTGGTCCGATTGGTTGAGTTTTCTCTTGGGTGTTGCTTCCAAGAGAGTTGGTTGTTGTTGCCTTGGGTTTGAGCAAGTCAGTGAGCGTGTGTGGAGTTCGCCGCCTTTCCGGGAGTTTTTTGTCAAAGTCGCTTTCCGCTTGGCAGAGTCGCCTTAGCTCCCGAGTTGTGTAGTCGATCGAGTAGCGCAGCGGGTCACCCCAATGAGAGGGTCCTCGCTTTGTGTTGTTAGCAAGCAAGAGTTGTTTGTTCCCGCAAGGGCGGAGGCCACCAAGAAGAGTTGAGTTGTTCTGGCAAGTTGTTGGTTCTTTGGGGATTGAAGATTTCCTTTCCCTCTAGCCTCTGTGGTGGTTGAGTTGCTCCTTGGATGCCAGCCTCGAGTGATAGCTTGCGAGGTAGTCTTGCGGATTCGTGTGGCTCGTGATCCGTAAGCTTTGAGGTTGTCGTTATCCGCTTTCCTTGTGAGGTTTTGGGAGTGGAGCTTACGTTTGGAAGATGAGTTAGGCTTAGGCTTAAAGGGTAAGTCCTTTGAGTAGCCAGTTGGATTTTAAGAGTTGAGTAGTAGCTTGGAGGCGAGCGTTGCTCGTTATAAGTTTGGGTTGAGTTCTGCTGAGCAAGCCCTTCTCGGGCTTTGTTCCTAGTTGTTGTGAGTTCCCAGTTGGCGTTAGCAGAGCCGCGTTTGAGTGAGTTGGCACAGAGGTGCCGTGGCATTGGTTGGTAAGTTGTTGAGCTGTTTTCCTCAAGGTGTTGTGTCGCAGATAGCTGCGTGATGGTTTAGTCCTTGCTTCCCAAGTTTTCCTTGAGAGGAATGTTGGATGTTCCTTGCCTGGCGATGTTCTCCTTGGTCGGTTGCTGGTAGGTGTTCGTTGGAAAGTTGCGTTCGGCCGATGAGGAGTTCTAGTTTGTTGGCTTGGCGAGTGGAGTCCGTGCTTGGCCCTTGTTTTTTTTTTTTTTTTTTTTGGCGTGTAGTGAAGTTTCACCGGTGTGAGTGTTGTTAGCCGTCCGGTGTACCAGATGGTGCCCCTTGCCTTTGGTTCGGCGATTTCTCCTTAAGATGGTTGCTTAAGTGTTGTGGACGTGTTCTAGTTGGAGAAGTTTGTCTTTTGGATCGATCGCCATTGGTGGTTCGTTTGTATCTCGTTAAGGCTGTAGTCAAGGTTTAAGGTTTGTTGGTCTCTTGTGAAGTAAGAGTAGGCCGTTTAGTTTTGGAATCTGGAAGGTTCAGTTGTTTGGCCAGTTTGTTGTAGGGTTGAGTTTGTTTGTTGACACTGTGTGCACAGTGTTTTTATGTATCGATGTTGGGGCAGCATGTGCCGGACCCATTGCTCTTTGTGGACTTTGAGCCCTTGCAGCTGATTGAAGGTTTAGGGCTTCGAGGAGAAGCCTATGAGTATTCTGGTCTTGAGTCGAAGACGTTGCGTAGAAGTGAGATCCGTTGGTAAAAGTTTAGTGAAGGAGTCTGAGTTCGGAGGAGGCCGCTCGTGAGAGGGAAGAACGGGATGAGAATGCAGTATCCTGTGTTGTTTCAGTCTTAAGGACTTTCGAGGACGAAAGTCATAAAAAGGAGGGAATATTGTAACGACCCAAGTTTTCATCCCGGTCTTCCGTGTATGCCCTAGGGTATTTTAGTAATTTGGTCGGGCCGTCGTGGTCGTTTGTGTCTTTTCCAGCTACTAAAATTATTGGATGGTTTTTGTAGGTTTTGGAGGGGTTTGTGGTTTGGTTTGAGCAAGGTTTGATGCAAAAGTAAAAATAAAGGAAATTGTCTTTGCACTGGGTTTGAACCCGGGTCTCCCGGGAGCTTGTAGAGATGTGTGCCAATTGAGCCATTAGGTGCTCTTGTTGCTCTTTCTACATCACATCTTAGTTAACCTTGGATCTTTGGTGTTTGGTGCATTTGGTTAAATGAAATAGAAATTAGGTTTGTTGTGTTTTCTTCTCCAAAAGAGTTGTGGCCGCCCAAGCTTTCTCCCAAGCTCTCCTTGCCGATTCTTCATCCTTGCAGCCTCCTTGGATCGTTCATCATCATTCCGGTAAGTCTTCATCCTCTTCATCTTCTCGATTGGGTGTTCTTGTTGGCCGAAGGTAAGGAGAAGAGCTTGTGTGTGTGTGTGTTTGTAGCAGTCCCGGCATGCCCAGATCTGCTGGCAGAAGAAGCCCAGCCGCCCAGATCGCTTAGCAAAGAAGCCCAGTGCTGCCCAGATCACGCAAGAAGAGCGCACCAAGCCGCCCAGACAGCCAGCCCCGCGCGCGCACTCACATACACTACAGTGGCGGCAGCCGCGCCGCTCCGCTCGCGCGCGCCGTCGCGCGCGATCGCGTCGCTTTGCCTCGCGCCAGCGTGCTCGTCTCGTCCGCTTGCCCGAACCCGTGCGCGCTGCGCCGGCCAGCCGTCCGCGGCGCGCGCGCGCAGCCTGCCGCCTCTGCCGCCTGCCGTCAGCGCCCGATGTGCGGTCCTCGCCGCCATCAGCCCCTTCTGCGCCCGCTCGGCGCCAAGCAGCAGCCTCGCCGTCTTTGCTGCCCGTCCGCGTCGTGTCGGCGAGCCGCGTGAGTTGCTCCTTTGAGCCGAGCCTTGTTTATTTTATTATATTTAGGCTTATGGATTATGATTATCATTGTTTTGTTAGGTTCTCGTAGCTAGCTCGGGTTTGTTCCGCAGCCTTAGGATTTGTGTGTAGAAGCCTCCCACCAAAGGTAAGGATTTCTTACCGGAGTTGTGTGGGCCTGCGGTATATTTGTGATTGTTGTTTCGTATGCTCGTGTATGATTATTAGCATGTTTAGCCCTAGGTGCTCGCTCAATTCTGATCGCATGAACTCTTGTATTGTTTCTCATGTTAGCCCATGCTAGGTTGTTCCATTCTGGCATGTTCGATATCTGTTCTTGCTTCGTAGTATCATGCTAGGTTCCTTGTATCTGTTGAGCACGTATTGGACTGCATTGAATGAATTGTTATTATTGTTATGGTTTAGAGTTCAGGAAGGTAGCATCATCCGGGCCGGATGCATAACGTAACTTGCATCCCCGACAGGGACGTACGAGATGGTACTCCATCCCTGATCCCGTTAGGGTTTAGCTAACCCTAACGGCTGGCCCTGCAATCTTGGGTGAGGGTGGCAGACTGTTATATGCCCCAACGGTCGGGATGATGACTTGGCATTGCCTCGTCCCCGGCAGTCGGCACGTCCTCAGCGTGTTCGGCCGTAGCCCTTGATTGCCACCTGATAGGGCAAGGACGGCTTCCTGGTGTAAGCCTACCACGACCGATTCCTTAGCCTCAAGTGCGGTGGTTCAGCCGACATAGTTCACGTGTCCGAGTCTCACACCCTATGTCGGTGACACCGATCCGGAGATTTAGTTAGGCGTGGTGGATCGGACATGGGCGGCTTGCCACTAGACCCGCACACACCCCATAGTTCTGCAGTGAGCACGCGCGCGCGCGCTACGCTCATTACAGCGCCGACCGGAGAGCTCCTCGGGATCTTGAGCTAGTGCACCTTTCGTATCGACAGTAGACAGGCTGAGGCCGGGACTCGTTCTCGTATAGGGCGTATTGTGTGGTGGATTTATTTCCGGACTAAGACCCTGAGTTGGCATCCGAGGTCCAAGTGTGGACTTAAGCTATGTGCTCTATTCTGTGTTTATACTCATAGCTTGCATACATTCTTCTAGATGATCATGTATATCGTATTGTACCCCGGTTGGGGATTCTTACTGAGTAATTCGTTACTCACCCTTATTCTGTGGTTTTCCACAGGTAACCAAGGCGGGAGACAGGATGGCTGAAGGAGGAGCTGTGATCATGGAATCCTGCTGTCATCTCTGACCATTTTATTTTATCATGACTCTTGACTTTTGTTATTTCCCCTGAATGCATGTAGACGGGCATGGAGCCCTAGGATGTTTTCTTATGTTTTATGGATTCCAGCATATTTGTACTTGTGGATTGTTTAAATGGTTTAAATAAATCTCTGATCAAAGTATGCTTTTAGAAATGTATGTTTTGATTGTTGAATGTTTCTGTTTTTACTTGGGATCCGAAACTTATTTTTCATAATGTCTTTTATTTTGAATACATGCATTGGGGTAAAGGCCCATTTAGAGCCCCTTTTGGGTCGGGTCTTTACATAACGAAGGCGCGAGACAGGATGGCTGAAGGAGGAGCTGTGATCATGGAATCCTGCTGTCATCTCTGACCATTTTATTATATCATGACTCTTGACTTTTGTTATTTCCCCTGAATGCATGTAGACGGGCACGAAGCCCTAGGATGTTTTCTTACGCTTTTATGGATTCCAAAGATATTTGTACTTGTGGAATGTTTAAATGGTTTAAATAAATCTCTGATCGTAGTATGCTTTTAGAAATGTATGTTTTGATTGTTGAATGTTTCTGCTTTTTACTTGGGATCCAAACTTATTTTTCATAATGTCTTTTATTTTGAATACATGCATTGGGGTAAAGGCCCATTTAGAGCCCTTTTTGGGTCGGGTCTTTACAGATTGGTATCGAGCTCAGAGTCATAGATTCAGAGACTCGACCTTTTGTTGTAGGTCGTCCTTCCATGATCACCAAAGACTCAAGCAGTCCATCAGTGCGCGCTAGGTTTATTGTTTTAGAAAGAAAAAGGTTAAGAATTTACAATACCTTTCATCTAGTGTATGCCTTGTTTGGTGTTGTGGAGTGGTGACAGTGCGGTTTTGATTCGTTGTTCGTTTGGATGTAGATCGCCAAAGATGCTACCACCCGCATCGGGAGAGGAGGTTCAAGAGCGGTCGAGGTATCGTGGATAGGATCTCGATCATCGCAGGACATCGTCCCAAGCCGAGACCGATGGCATTCCACCAGCCAGCTCCTCCGCTTATGCCTAGAGCGGGCGTTGAGGCGATCGAGCGCCGTGAGATCGCTCCCCGGAGCAGAATTTGCTGAGTCTATGAGGGCCTTTATGGTCAGCATGTTGAGTGACCAGAGGGCGAGACCTGTGCCTTGTTGGCGCCGCAGCAAATGGAAGAGTCCCGAGCCCAGATTGAGCAAATGACTCGATTGGTTCAAAGAGAGCTCAAGAGCACCTCCAGCTCCACAGAGCAAGTAGCCCTGCATGCGATATGGCGAGAGGTGCCGAGGAGTTGGGTAGGTGGTCAAGGATTTTGTGAAGTGGAAGCTTCGAGAAGTTTGATGCCACCGGTGATGCGTTAGCGGCAGGCCAGTGGATTGCCCATTTGGAGTACACCTTCCCGATCATGGTGTGCCCCGATATTCAGAGGCCGAGGTGTGCGGCTCATGTGCTAGGAGGCACAAATGAGATGGTGGTGGGAGTCCACCTTGAGCGAGAGACCACTGGGTCTCCACCCGCTACTTGGGAGTTCTTCAAGGCCGAGTTCAAGGTAAAGTTCATCGGTGATGAGGCTCAAGAGAAGATGGTGGAGCTCTTCCAAAACCTCAGCGCAGGTTCTGATTCCATTGAGGAATATGAGAGGAAGTTCTCGGAGTATGGATATTTTGCTCATAGCTTGATAGCCACCCCAGTGAAGATTCGGAAGTTCATATCCGGATTGAGGCGGTGTGTTTCTCGTGATGTCGTGGCTCGTGCCCCGACACTTATGCTAGGGTCATCCAGCTTAGCCACGATCTATAATGGGAAGTATCCTGTTGAGCGGGTTGTTGCCGCTCTGTTCAGCGTCTGTCCCGTCCCAAGAATGTGGGGCGTAAGAGGAAGTTTGATTTTTCGGGAGGCGGCGGCGCCGCCAAGGGCGATTTCAAAACAGAGATCGGAGAGAGCTCCACCCGCTTCCACTTTCCGACAAGGGAGGACCCGGCGTGTTCCCGCTTGTGCTACTTGTGGGAAAGTCCACGCTGGAGCTTGTCGGGACCGACCTAGATTGTGCTTTTGTTGTGGTAGAGAGGGGCACATGGCCCGTTTTTGTGATCACCACTATGGCAAATTTAGCTAGCCAGCGCAGCAGCGGGGTCGAGTGTTTGCTACGACCGTCAGAGGCCGAGCGTCACGGATGCCGCCGTGGCGTGTACGCTTCTTGTTTTAGATCACCACGCATTTGTCTTATTTGATTCTGGTTCTACGCATTCATTTGTATCTGTGTTTGTTTGCTCGAGCATGCTAAGTTAAGACTAGAGCCTCTAGGTTTCGAGTTATCTGTTGCAACTCCTTCGGGAGTTAATATGTTGGCTAGAGATAAGATTAGGGATGGCCGGATCGAGATATCCGGAGAGTTGCTTAGGTTACGCTCATAGTTCCGCCTATGAGCGGTTTTTGATGTGATTCTTGGTATGGAGTGGTTAGTCGCTAACCACGCGTTGATTGACCGCCACCGAAAGAAGTAGTGTTCAGCCGCCAAAGTTGGCCCAGCTTTTTAAGTTTCGTGGAGTCCAGGTGGAGTTTGCCCGCCGATGGTGTCACCGTGAAAGCTCGCCGCTTGCTAGCTCATGGAGCTTGGGGCTATCTAGCCAAGTTGTCCGGGAAGAGCCGCCGCCTGTCTGCTGATCGTGCCGGGCCGTGCGGGAGTTTGCGGACGTGTTTCTGAGGAGTTACGGGGTTGCCCTCGAAGAGAGAGTTGACTTCACAATTGAGCTCGAGCCGGACCCTCCCTATCTCGAAGGCTCCGTGATCGTATGGCGCCAACAGAGTTAAAGGAATCAAGATTCATTGCGGGAGATGTTAGATCGAGGGTTCATCGGTCCGAGTGTGTCCCCGTGGGGAGCACCGATTCTGCTTGTGAAAAAGAAGGATGGTTCTATGCGCTTATGTATTGATTACCGCGAGCTTAATAAGGTGACAATGAAGAATAAGTATCCGCTGCCCCGTGATCGATGATTTGTTCGATCGCCTTCGTGGAGCTTCGTGTTCTCCAAGATAGATCTCGAGATCCGGTTACCATCGATTCTGGATCGTGATGCCGACATTCCTAAGACAAACTTTCGTGTCTAGATATGGTCACTATGAGTTTGTGGTCATGTCGTTTGGATTGACCAATGCCCCACCGCTGCGTTCATGGACATGATGGATAGGGTGTTCAAATCAATTTTGGGACAACCGTCATCGTGTTCATTGACGATATTCTGATTTATTCGAGGTCTAAAGAAGACCATGCAGAGCATTTGAGGCGAGTATTGGCAGCTTTGAGGAAAACCACTTTATGCGAAGTTTTCCAAATGTGATTTCTGGTTGGAGCAGTGGCCTTCCTAGGCCACGTGGTTTCGAGAGATGGTATAGCCGTGGACCCCGCGAAGATTGAGGCCGTGAGTTCATGGGCCAAGCCGACTTCGATTCCGAGATTCGCAGCTTTCCAGGTTTTGCGTGTTTCTACCGCCGGTTCGTCAAGGACTTTTTCGCTTTAGCCTCGCCCCTCACTCGTCGGACGAGGAAGGGTGTCGAGTTTGTTTGGGACAAGCAGTGTGATGAGAGCTTTGCCGTGCCTCAAGCGCAGCTTTGACTTCAACACTGACTGTTGGCAATCCGGAGGGGACAGTGGTTTCGTGGTCTCTGATGATGCTTCCAAGTTTGGATTAGGTTGTGTGTTGATGCAAAGACGGGAAGGTCATTGCCTATGCTTCCCGTCCACCAAGTCGTATGAGCGAACTACCCGACTCATGATATGGAGTTGGCGGCCGTGGTGTTTGCAATCAAGATTTGGAGGCATTACCTGTATGGTGAGCGGATTCGGATGTTTACCGATCACCGAGCCTCAAGTATCTGCTTTACTCGAAGGAGTTGAATATGAGGCAGAGGAGATGGTTAGAGTTGGTAAAGGATTATGATCATGAGATTTTGTACCATCCGGTAAAGCCAATGTAGTGGCCGATGCTTTGAGTAGAAAGACGCGTCGCACTCCGCGGCGTTGTTGAGTTCAGTTCAGCCCGGCTTGCGAGAGAGTTCGAGCGGGCGAGGTTGCGTGATTGTTGGGTGAGGTTACCGCTAGGGTAGCTCGATTGGACTGCTCACCATCGATTAGGCAAATGGATTATAGATGTACCAGTTGGGTGACCCGCACACTTAAGAGATTGGTTGACAGAGTTAGTGTTGAAGGTGACTTTGACTTTGTATATTCACCGCATATAAAGGGTTGACTTATAGAGGCCGGTTGTGTGTTCCGACATTGCGGCGTGTTTCATGAGCAGAGTTGCTCTCTGAGGCCCACAGCCTTCTTTTGCTTGGCACCCCTGGGTACCAAGATGTATCGTGACCTTAAGCGCACCTTCCGGTGGATGGGAATGAAGAGAGATGTGGCATAGTTTGTCACCGGTGTCTCACTTGTCGCCAAAGTGAAGGCACCTAGGCAGAGGCCACCGGTTTGTTGCAAATGACCATCGAGTGTACCCAGTGGAAATGGGAAGAGATCTCCATGGACTTTATCTCCGGTTTGCCAAGGACACCGAGGAAGTTTTCTCAGATTTGGGTGATAGTCGACCGTTTGACCAAGAGCGCACACTTCATTCCCTGTAGAGACACTTATACCGTGGAACAAAGGCGCGCGCTTGTTTTTGGAGCAGATCATCCGTTATCATGGTGTGCCGGTGAGGATTGTGTCCGATTGTGACTCGCGGTTCACTTCTCGCTTCTCGAGAGCGCTCCGTATGGGGTTTGGGCACAGAGTGCGCCAAAAGATGACTTTTTCACCCTCGGACGGATGGTCGACCGAGAGAGTGAATCGATTCTCGAGGATATGTTGAGGGCTTGTGTGTTGGATTTCCCAGCAGCTTGGGACCATGCTCAGTATTCTGATGGAGTTTGCCTATAACAACAGCTTACGACCGACGATCTCAGATGGCTCCATTCGAGGCTTTGTATGGTAAGCGTTGTCGGTCCCCGTGTTCGGGAAGAGGTTGGTGATAGACGTGTTTTGGGTCCCGAGTTACCGCAGCTTGACCAATGGTGCAAAGGCGTAAGATTAGAGCTCGTATGTTGACAGCGCAGCGAGCGCAGAAGAGTTACGCCGATGTTCGGCGTCGAGATTTGGAGTTTGAGGTTGGTCACATGTGTTCCTTAAGGTTGCTCCGATGCGAGGTGTTCGAGGTTTGGTAAGCGTGGGAAGTTGAGTCCCCGCTTTGTTGGTCCATTTGAGATCCTAGAGAGGATTGGCGAGTTGCTTACCGGTTAGCCCTACCTCCTCACTACTATCGTGCATAGTGTTTTTCATGTATCGATGTTGAGGCAAGATGTGCCGGACCCGTCGCACATTGTGGACTTTGAGCCTTTGCAACGAATGAGGATTTGAACTTTGAGGAGAAGCCGGTGAGGATCCTTGCCTTTGAGACCAAGACGTTGCGTAATCGCGAGATTCGT
The DNA here is from genome assembly GCA_036507275.1 of Sicyos edulis. Classification (NCBI taxonomy): domain Eukaryota; kingdom Viridiplantae; phylum Streptophyta; class Magnoliopsida; order Cucurbitales; family Cucurbitaceae; genus Sicyos; species Sicyos edulis. The sequence goes on from CM071858.1 coordinate 12,953,271, forward strand.
TTAGTAAAGGTTCAGTGGAAGAGTCGTGGTTCTCGAGGAAGCCACTTGGGAGCGGGAAGACGAGATGAGATTGCATTACCCTCGAGCTGTTTGAGTCTTAAGGACTTTCGAGGACGAAAGTCATAAAAAGGAGGGAATATTGTAACGACCCGGTTTTTCATCCCGGTCTTCCGTATGCCCTAGGGGTAATTTGGTAATTTGGTCGGGCCGTCGGGGCCGTTTGTGTCTTTTCCAGCTTACTAAAATTATTGGATGGATTTATGTAGGTTTTGGAAGGATTTGTGGTTTGGTTTGAGCAAGGTTTGATGCAAAAGTAAAAATAAAGGAAATTGTGCCGCAAATGGGTTTGAACCTGTGTCTCTGGGAAGCTTGTGGGGTTGTGTGCCAATTGAGCCATTAGGTGCTCTTGTTGCTCTTCCCGCATCATCTTATGGTTAGCCTTGGATTTTGGAGTTTTGGTGCATTTGGTTAAATGAAATAGAAATTAGGTTTATTCCATCTTCTTCTCCAAATCACCTCTTGGCCGCATGCTTTCCTCTCCATAGCCTTTGCCGATTCTTCTTTCCCTTGCATCTCCTTGGGTTCGATCATCATCATTCCGGTAAGTCTTCATCCTCTTCATCTCCTCATTTGGTTATTGATGCTTTGGCCAAGATAAGAAGTAGAGTGTTGTGTGTGTTTGTGTTGATTGCAACACCGAGAGAAGCCACCAAGCGAGCCATCGCCGCCGTCCCGTACCCAGCCACTCGCCCAGATCTGTTGAAGCAGCCCTGCCGCACGCCCCGCGGACAAAGCGCCTTCGCCAGATCGCTTCAAGACGCCATCGCCGCCAGTCGAGCGAGATCCACCGTCGCAGCCCTCCCGCACGCCATCGCTGCGTCGTCGTGCGAATCGCGATCGCGCAGCGAAGACGCGCCAGCGCCGCCAAGGCCGCTTCGCCGCTCGCTCGCCCGCGCCGCCCGAGCCTTTCGCCGCGCGCGCGCCCTCGCTGCCGTATCCGTGCCAAGCAGCCACGCGCCACCGCTGCCGTGCCAGCTTGCCAGCAGCTCCAAGCTCGTGTCGCCGTGCCGCGTGAGTTCCCCGAGCCGAGCTTGTTGTTCTATTGTTGTTTAGACGTTTTAGATGCTGATTATTATTGGTTTGCTAGGTTCCCGCTCGCTAGCTCGGGATTGTTCCGCAGCTTAGGATTTGTGTGTAGAAGCCTCCCACCAAGGTAAAGATTTCTTCTACCGGAGTTGTGTGGGCTCATGGTATATTTGTGATTGTTGTTTGTATGCCCGTGTATGATTATTAGCATGTTTAGCCCTAGGTGATCTGTTTCAATTCCTAACTCGCATGAACTCTTGTATTGTTTCTCATGTTAGCCCATGCTAGGTTGTTCCATTCTCGCATGTTCGATATCTCGTTCTGCTTTCGTAGTATCATGCTAGGTTCCTTGTATCCGTTGAGCACGTATTGGACCGCATTGAATGAATTGTTATTATTGCTATGGTTTAGAGTTCAAGTAGGTAGCATCATCCGGCCGGATGTATAACGTAACTTGCATCCCCGATGGGACGCATGAGAGATGGTACTCGTCCCCGATCCCGTTAGGGTTTAGCTAACCCTAACGGCCGGCCCCGCAATCTTGGGTGAGGGTGGCAAACCGTTAAATGCCCCAACGGTCGGGATGATGACTTGGCATTGCCTCGCCCCGATCGATCGGCACGCGCTCTCGCGTGTTCGCCGTAGCCCTTGATTGCCACTGTTAGGGCAAGGACCGCTTCTTGGTGTAAGCCTACCACGGCCGGTTCCTTAGCCTCAAAAAGCGGTGGTACAGTGACATAGTTCACGTGTCCAGTCTCACACCCCTATGTCGCTGTGACACCGATCCGGAGATTTAGTTAGGCATGGTGATCAACTCGGGCGCTTTGCCACTAGACCCGCACCCCGAGTTTGCGGTAGCATGCGGTGCGCGCTTACGCTCATTACAAAGCCGATCGAGAGCTCCTCGGGATCTTGAGCCATGCACCTTTCGTATCGTCGATGAGATTACCGAGGCCGGACTTGTTCCCGTATAGAGCGTATAGTGTGTTGTGGTATTTTTCCAGACTAAGACCCTGAGTTGGCATCCGAGGTCCAAGTGTGGACTTAGCTATGTGCTCCGCTCTGTGTTTGTACTCATAGCTTGCATACTTTCTTCTAGATGATCATGTATATCGTATTGTACCCCGGTTGGGGATTCTTACTGGGTAATTCGTTACTCACCCTTATTCTGTGGTTTTCCACAAGTAACCAAGGCGCGAGACAGGATGGCTGAAGGAGGAGCTGTGATCATGGAATCCTGCTGTCATCTCTGACCATTTTATTATATCATGACTCTTGACTTTTGTTATTTCCCCTGAATGCATGTAGACGGGCACGGAGCCCTAGGATGTTTTCTTACGTTTTATGGATTCCAAAGATATTTGTACTTGTGGAATGTTTAAATGGTTTAAATAAATCTCTCGATCGTAGTATGCTTTTAGAAATGTATGTTTTGATTGTTGAATGTTTCTGTTTTTACTTGGGATCCGAAACTTATTTTTCATAATGTCTTTTATTTTGAATACATGCATTGGGGTAAAGGCCCATTTAGAGCCCTTTTGGGTCGGGTCTTTACACCTTCAGAGTTTGCTTCCTGGGAAATCGTTCCCGTTTAGAAGGAGTCAGCGTAGCTTCTGAGTTGTGTAGTGGATTAGAGTAGCGCAGCGGTTAGCCCAGGGAGAGGGTCCCTGCATTGTGTTGTTAGCAAGCGAAAAGTTGTTTGTCCCCGCAAGGGCGGAGGCCAGCCAGTTTAAGAGTTGAGTTTTTGCTGGAAAGTTGTTGGTTATTTGGGGTTTGAGGAACCCCTAGTTTCCATGGTGGTTGAGTTGCACCATGGATGCCAGCCTCGAGTATTATCTTTGGAGATAGCCTCGTCGGTTCGTTTTCCTTGCGATGTTCCGAGTGTGGAGTTTCTAGTCGCAAGATGAGTTAGGCCTAGGCTAAAAGGAGGAATTCCTTTGAGTAGCTAGTTGGACTTAAGAGTTGAGTGGTAGCTTGGAGGCGAGCTTTGCTCGTTATGAGCTTGGTTTCAGTTCTGCTGAGCAAGCCCTTCTCGGGCTTTGCTTCTAGTTGTGGTGCATTCGGAGTTGGCATTTTAGCTGAGCCACATTTGAGAGAGTTGGCACAGAGGTACCGTGGCATTGGTTGGTAAAGCCCTTGAGTTGCTATCCTCAAGGTGTTGTGTTGCTAGTGGCTGCGTGATGGTTTGGTCCTTGCTACCCGAGATTTTCCATGAGAGGAATGTTGGTTGTTTCTTTGCCTGGCAATGTTCTCTTTGGCCAGTTGCAAGTAGATTTGCATGGAAAAGTTTGTGTTCGGCCGTTGAGAGGCTCCAGTTTGTTGGCTTGGCCAAGTGGAGCTTGTGCCAGGATTGTGCCCTTGCCTTTGGCGCGTCGTTTTCTCTTAAGATGGTTGCTTAAGTGTTGTAAGCGCGTGCTGGTTGGAAAGTTTGCCTTTTGGATCAATCGCCAGTTGATGGTTTGATTGTATTTCGTTAAGGCTTTAGGCAAGCCTTGTGGTTCGCTGGTCTCTTGTGAAGTTAGAGTAGGCCGTTTAGTTTCTGGAACCTTGGAGGTTCAGTTGTTTGGCCAGAATGGCATAGTGTTGAGGCTGTTTGTTAACAGCTGTGAGCATTCTGAAAAGTTACGCCAGTGCGTGGCGTTGAGTTTTGGAGCTTGTGACCAGTCTGCGAGTTTGCTGAGAGTAACACCGTAGAGAGGTGTTCCGTGTTGGATTAGCAGGGTTTAGATTGAGCCCCTGGTTTATAAGGCCTTTTGAGATCCTTGAGCGGATCGGAGCAGTGGCCTTTCGGTTAGCTTTGCCCAGTCTTTGTTGAGATAGTTTGTGGCAGACCGGATAGCATTGTGGCTTTGAGCCTTTGAGAACCCAAGAGGTTTTGGTTCTCGAAGAAGGGCTAGTGTTGTCTAAGCCGAGAAGTTCAGTTGGCTAGGAATCAGTGGAGTATTCCTAGAGCTGTTTCGTCTTAGGACTTTCGAGGACGAAAGTCTTAAAAGGAGGGAGTATTGTAACGACCCAGTTTTCTATCCCGGTTCTCGATGAGCTTCCGGTTCAGATTCAGTGGTTCGGTTGGGCCGTTAGAGCTATTTTGACCCTTAGGGGTATTTTGGTCTTTTTGCTCCCCGGGCAGGATTTTTTGATTTTCACGGCTTCGAGGTAGCTCCTGTGTAACGACCCAGTTTTCTATTTCGGTTACCCAGGTGATTTCGGGTCATTATTCGGATGTTCGGATGGGCCGTTAGAGCTGTTCTAACCCTTAAGGGTATTTTGGTCTTTTGCCCCCGGTCCGTGGTTTTGAGATTTTCAAGATTTCAGGGCCTTTCCCGCCTTCGTCGAGGTTTGGTGGTTGTTGGTTGCAAGACCCAAGAGGTTTGGGCAAGTTGTGTGGGAGTTTGGAGGTATTTTAGTTATTGGCAAAATTAATGGGTTTTTTAGTGCTCCCTTTGGGATTTGAACCCTTGCCCTAAATGGTTTTGGGAGTTTGAAGGAAAAAGAGTTTTATTAGAAAGAAAAGTTTGTTTGGGCCGGGTTTTGAAAGAGGAAGCTTTGGGAAGGGATTTTAGACCCATTTAAATTAGGAAAAGGGAAGAAAATCAAGAAAGTCCCTTTCCCCTTGTTTTGCATCTCTCTCTCTCTCTCTCTCTCTCTCTCTCTCTGCGACCTCACCAAGAAAACCCAACCCTAGCAAAGACTAACCCGAGCCACACCCTGCCCCGCCTCGCACGCACCACTGCTCACCCATGCCCACTGCTCTACACTAGGTCAGCGCCTGCATACCCACCACTCCGCCCATTCGCGCCGCACCGCCCCGCACCAGGTCGCCTAGACGTGCCGCGCCGCCTCGCACCAGGTCGCCCTGCACCGCGCTGCTCGTTGCCGTCCCCACGCGTCGCCCAGCGCCGCTCCATGCCGCTCAGCACAGGTGCCCCCAGACGCGCCGCGCCGTTCCGCACCAGGCCGTCCAGACGCGCCGCGCCGCTCCGCTCGCTGCCGCCCAGACGCGTCTGCTGCGCGCCGCCTCGCGAACTGACGCTCGTCGCCATGCGCGCCCGACCCAGCCAGAGTTCGCTCGCTGCGATAAACCAGCGTCTCGCACATCCCTGCCTCGCTAGCGCTAGCGCCCAGTGCCAGCGCCCAGCGCCAGCACGCCCTGCCTGTCATTGCAGACGGACAGCCTGTCCTGCCGTGCGAGTTGGGGGGTGACCTTGTGTCTTCTCGGTCGGTAATTCCCGAGTCTTTTCTCCTTTGGGCACTAGGCTTTTGGCTGCTATTTATTTAATTAGGTTGTTTTTACTAAAATGTTTAGGTTGCTCGGTTTCGCTTTAAAGCTCGAGGGTCACTATTTGATTGTGAAAGTTATTTCTGCTTGCTTCTAGGTAAGGATTTCTTACCGTGGTTGTGTGGAACCTGCGATGCTTTCTTGATTGTGCCTTATATGCATGTTTACTTGTATGAACATGATTAGTGGATAGGACAGCTTGTGATTGCATTCTTGCTAGCATGTTTGCCTGTTTGTACATGTTAGTGCCAGGCTAGGATTGTTCTTCCAGCATGCTTGAGATTCCTGCTTTAAGTTCGTAGTATCATGCTAGGTTATGTGTGATTGATGTTGATATGTATCTCTAGCCAGGAATCAGTTATTTTGTACTCCTAGCTAGTATAGTAGGGTTTGTCATCATCCAGAGGCTGAGAGCGGACATAACGTACTTTGTCCCCACCGGTCGGGTGTAGAGCGAAGCATAACGTACATTGCTTCCCCCGGCAGCCGATGTGCATTTAGCTACCACATCGGCATAAGCCTAGTTTGTAGCCTGCTAGAGCGGAACCCTGCCAACGGTGCAAGCCTGCCTTTGCCGGTTCTTAGCTTCAGGTCAGTGGTACAGGCTGCACAGATGAGTGCCGAGGGCCTCGCACTCACGTGTTCGGTGACACCGCTCCGAGTCTTAGGCATGCGTGCACCGCCCGCGTAGTTTGTACTTAGGCCCCCACATTTACGCCGGTTGCAGCAGCATGCGGTGTGCGCGCACACGCTTTAGTCGCCGGTTCGGAGAGCTCCCCCGGGCTAATGTTCGTGAGTACACCAGTTCCTTAAAGTTTAGAGCCAGACTTCGGGTACTCTCCCGATAGTCCAGATTTGTTAGCGAGGGTAAGAGGCCCTTGAGGACACCCATTGGGATTGGTTTTTGAGCTGATCATATGGTCGAGGGAGAAAGACCCTCGAGGGTGTCTGGACATCTTTGGGATCGGTTTTGAGTCGATCAATTGGCCGAGGAGAAAGACCCTCGGAGATGTCCCGGATTGGTTATGAGAGCCAATCATTAGGCCGGAAGTAGGAGACTTCGGAGGATTCAGATTCTTGCCTTGTAAGCTCGTTGAGCTATGATCTGTGTTGGTAACTGTTTGCATGTATACTAGGGTGCCAGATGATTGATGTATCGTATTGTACCCCGGTTGGGGATTCTTACTGAGTATGTTTATACTCACCCTTATTTCTGTGGTTTTCCACCATGTAACTTGGGACAGCACCGGGACGGCTAGCGGAGGGAGCTGATTGATCATGGGAGCTGCCGACACTCTGTCTTTATTGTTTGCATATTTGTTCAGCATGTAGATGGACAGGAGTCCTAGGGGAAACATTATTAAAAGTTGTTTGAACTGTTTTGAATGTTTTTAGATACTGGCCAGGCTTGTTTTACTTCGTTGGTTTTTCTTAAACAAAATTGTTGCTTATGTTTTAAGCATTCCCCGTTCTAAATGTTTTGGAAGGTTTTAAATATGAGCACTAAACCGCTCGGTGAAATATTTAACTTGCATGCTGAGTGAGAACCTAGTTTTAGGACCGTATTTTGGGTCGGGTTCTTACAGTTGGTATCAGAGCACAGAGTCATAGATTCTGTAGACTAACCTGCTTTTGCAGTTGTTGCCCCCATGATCATCAAGACTCCCGCGGCCAGTCAGTTTTCTGTCTCGAGTTCATTAAGCTAAGGGTTTTATTTTACAATACTGCATCTAGTATACATGTGTTACCCTTGTTTGGCAGTGAGAGCCCCAGCGTGGGCTAGCTTTTATGCTTTGTGTGGATCGCTAGTAGGTTGATTGCACTTAGAGGAGCAGGGACGTTTGGTATTTCCAACCGAGGAGTTGGACTGTTCATGTTGATGATGAGACCGCGTCCAGGGTTGTCTAGACCCGTAGGCCACCTTTGGCCCTGGCAGATGAGTTGCCAAGAGTAGGGGGGTGAGGCTAGCACGCCTCAGAGTGAGACTCTTTGAGCAGAGTGTGCTCCAGCCATGAGAGAGTTGATGGCAGGTCTTTTAGCTAACAGAGAGCGGAGACCCAGGCGCAATTTGTAGCGGGTAGTGAGGAGTCTTGAGCACAGATAGCCCAACTGGCAGAGTTTATTTAGGAGACACCCCCTAGTAGCTCCAGTAGCCCCGGAGGTTTCCGGAAGGGCTTCATTAGCAGGTTTATGCTTATGAGTAAGTTGGCGTTGATCGAGCCGCCGAGTTTGGCAAGTGGAAGCCTGTAGAGCTGGATGTTTTTGAGACCTACTGCTAGCAGCAAGGTGGTTTGCCAGGTTCGAGTTTATCATCCAAGTGTTGGGATGACCTGGTTTTCAGAGGCCGATGACCAGATGTTTAGAGGTCGAGGCACGCCAATATGGTGTTGTTTGATGCAGCAGTGTGGTGGTGGAAGTCCCCTATGAGAGGCGGACCAGCAGAGTCTCCACCAGCCACCCGGTCGATTGGCAAGCTTCCAAGTTAGTAGCTTTTGAGGAAGATGTAGAGACATCTTGTCCTCCTGCTGCAAGCCTCGCAGATCGTTTTGCGGCCAGCTTCTTTTAGTACCCTCGTAGCCAGGGGGTAGTGTGGAGTTTGCTTGTCAGGACTTAATCCGTCCATGGTTTTCAGCTGGCTAGTAGAGAGAAGCACCTTCTATTAGCATGTTCCAGGTGTGGAGCTAGGTGCTGCCACCCGAGGGTTGGCCTGAGTATTCGTTGAGCATCGAGTGGGATGCAGGAGTAGGCCGTGGCATGTCTGTTAGGCGAGATGCCAGAGTTTAGGCTGCTCGAGTGTTTGGACTCTTGTGTTGAGTTCCTTTGACCGTCACTTGGAGTGTGACCTTCCCTATCCTCAGAGGGGCATAAAGCTTGTTTTGGGCTGATTTGTGTTGTAAAGGATGTTGTGCCTGTTGGCACCAAGCTTTGAGAGGAGGCCTAGATTCGGGCCAGTTGGCACTTTTGGTGCAGATGGTTCCATGCCCGCCCGGAGTATATCACCCCCACCAGCCTTGTACCCGTTTTTCTGAAGTTGCATCTGTTGGATTGCTTAAGAAATCTAGCTCGGTGGTAGTCAGAGAACTACAAGTGTGAGGTCGTTCGAGGGATAAGTAGGAGCCTTTGAGGGTCACCGAGAGATGGGTGCAAAGGATGTTGTAGGTTGGTGAGGGCTAGCGCGTCCGAGTTTTCACGCCTGTGTTGTGGGCTTGTGAGCCAGTTGGATGGTAGTGTGATTCGACTACCCTGAAGTTACCCTAATATTAGTAGGTTTGGCATCGATGATGCGTGGTTGATCCACTGTTAGAGCCATGAGTTGGATGGTTGATGTAACGACCCAGGTTTTTCTTCCCGGTCTTCCAGGTATGCCCTAGGGGTAATTTGGTAATTTGGTCGGGCCGTCATGGTCGTTTGTGTCTTTTCCAGCTACTAAAATTATTGGATGGTTTTATGTAGGTTTTTGGAGGGGTTTGAGGTTTGGTTTGAGCAAGGTTTGATGCAAAAGTAAAAATAAAGGAATTTGTCTTTGCCGCAATGGGGTTTGAACCCGGTCTCTGGGAAGCTTGTAGAGATGTGTGCCAATTGAGCCATTAGGTGCTCTTGTTACTCTTTCTGCATCACATCTTAGTTAACCTTGGATTTTGGAGTTTTGGTGCATTTGGTTAAATGAAATAGAATTAGGTTTATTCCATCTTCTTCTCCAAAACTCCTCTTGGCCGCACAAGCTCTCCTCTCCATAGCCCTTTGCCGATTCTTCTTCCCTTGCATCTCCTTGGGTTCGATCATCATCATTCCGGTAAGTCTTCATCCTCTTCATCTCCTCATTTGGTTTTGATGCTTTGGCCGGAAGGTAAGATGTAGGGTGTGTGTGTGTTTGTGTTGGTTGCAAACAACGAGAGGAGCGACCATCATCGCCGTCCACCTTCCCCAGATCTGTCTGGCGGCCTGCCGCACGCCAGATCCGCCTAGCACCTTGTCGTTCAACCTCGCCCGATCGCTCGCGACGCGCGGATCGCGCGCCCGCAGCAGCCAGATCGTCGTTCGTCCTCGCGCGATCGCTCGCCACGCCGATCGCGCCAAAGAAGCAGCCCGGTCGTCGCTCGTCCTCGCCGATCGCTCGCACGCCAGAGGCCCTCGCCAGCGCCGCCAGCGCGGCGCCGCGTCCGCTTGCCCGCATGCCAAGACGTTCGCGCGCGTGCGCTTCCTGCCGAGCGGCTTCGCCGTGTCCGCATCGCGACGCCAACGCCAGCGCGCGCCGCCCGAGACGCTGCGCCGCGCGCGCGCGCTCATCCGTGCCGTGCATCCGTGCAGTCACAGGTGCCGGCGCGCAGCAGCCTGCGTAGCGTCCTGCCCGTGCCGTGCCGTGTAGCAAGCAGCCGGCGCCCGACCTGCCGTGCCGGCTTGCGGCGACCCCAAGCTCGTGTCGTCGTGCCGCGTGAGTTCCCGAGCCGAGCTTGTCGTTCTATTGTTGTTTAGACATTTTAGATGCTGATTATTGTTGGTTTGCTAGGTTCCCGCTCGCTAGCTCGGGATTGTTCCGCACTTAGGATTTGTGTGTAGAAGTCTTCCACCAAGGTAAGGATTTCTTACCGGGTTGTGTGGACCTGCGGTATATTTGTGATTGTTGTTTTGTATGCCTCGTATGATTACTAGCATGTTTAGCCCTAGGTGCTCTGTTCAAATTCTGACTGGCATGAACTCTTGTATTGTTTCTCATGTTAGCCCATGCTAGGTTGTTCTATTCTAGCATGTTCGATATCTGTTCTTGCTTCGTAGTATCATGCTAGGTTCCTTGTATCTGTGAGCACGTATTGGGCGGCATTGATTGAATTGTTATTATTGTTAAGGTTTAGAATTCGTAGATAGCATCATCCGGCCCGATGCATAAAGTATCTTGCATCTATGGCAAGGACGTTCGAGACGAGTTCTCCGTCCTTGGACCCCGTGAGGGATTAGCTATCCCAACCGGTAGGCCCCGCAATCTTGGGTGAGGGTGGTAGTCTAAGCGATGCCCCAATGGTCGGGATGATGACTTGGCAATGCCTAGTCCCCGGTACTGCACGCCTCGCTCGGCGTGTTCGGCGGTAGCCCTTGATTGCCACCGTTAAGGTAAGGACGGCTTCCCGGTGTAAGCCTACCATGACCCGTTCCTTAGCCTCAGTGCGGTGGTACAAGTTGACATAGTTCACGTGTCCGTGTCTCACACCCTATGTCGGTGACACCGATCCGTAGATTTAGTTAGGCGTGGTATCCGGATATGGGCGACTTGCCAATAGACCCGGCACCCCATAGTCTCAGAGAAGCACGCGGTGCATCCTTACGCTCATTACAAATACACCGAGAGCTCCTCGGGATCTTGAGCTAGTGCACCTTTCGTATCGACGATGATGAGTCAGCCGAGGCCGGGACTTGTTCCCGTATAGCGCGTTTAGTGTGTTGTGGTATTTCCGACTAAGACCACGAGTTGGCATCCGAGGTCCAAGTGTGGACTTAGCTATGTGCTCCGCTCTGTGTTTGTACTCATAGCTTGCATACATTCTTCTAGATGATCATGTATATCGTCTTGTACCCCCGGTTGGGGATTCTTACTGGGTAATTCGTTACTCACCCTTATTCTGTGGTTTTCCACAGTAATCAAGGCGGGAGACAGGATGGTGAAGGAGGAGCTGTGATCATGGAATCCTGCTTGTCATCTCTCGATTATTTTATTTTATCATGACTCTTGACTTTTGTTATTTCCCCTGAATGCATGTAGACGGGCACAGAGCCCCGGGATGTTTTCTTACGTTTTATGGATTCCAGCATATTTGTACTTGTGGATTGTTTTAATGGTTTAAATAAATCTCGATCGAGTATGCTTTTAGAAATGTATGTTTTGGTTGTTGAATGTTTCTGCTTTTACTTGGGATCCAAAATGTATTTTTCATAATGTCTTTTATTTTCACTACATGCATTGGGGTAAAGGCCCATTTAGAGCCCCTTTTGGGTCGGGTCTTTGACAGCTTGGTATCGAGCTCGTAGTCATAGATTCTATAGACTCGACCTTTGTTGTAGGTCATCCTTCCATGATCACAAGCACTCAGACACCATCAGTGCGCCTAGATTTATTGTTTTAGAAAGGAAAAAGGGTTAAGAATTTACAATACCTATCATCTAGTGTATGCCTTGTTTGGTGTTGTGGAATGGTGACAGAGCGAGTTTTTGATTCGTTGTTGGTTTGGATGTAGATCGCCAAAGATGCTACCACCCGCATCGGAAGAGGAGGTTCGAGAGCGGTCGAGGTATCGTGATCGGATCGATATCATCGCAGGGACATCGTCCCAAGCCGACACCGATGGCATTCCACCAGCAGCTCCTCCCGTTACGCCTAGAGCGGGCGTTGAGGCGATCGAGCGCCGTGAGATCGCTCCCCGAGCAGAGTTTGGCCGAGTCTATGAGGGCTTTTATGGTCGGCATGTTGAGTGACCAGAGGGCGTAGAGACCTGTGCCTTGTTGGCGCCAAGCAATGAAGAGTCCCGAGCCCAGATCGAGCAAATGACTCGATTGGTTCAAAGATAGCTCAAGAGCACCTCCAGCTCCTCGGGAGCAAGTAGCCCCAGAGGCGATATGGCGAGAGGTGCCGAGGAATTGGGTAGGTGGTGAAGGATTTTGTGAAGTGGAAGCCCGAGAAGTTTGATGCCACCGGTGATGCGTTAGCGCAGCCAGTGGATTGCCCATTTGGAGTACACCTTCCCGATCATGGTGTGCCCCGATATTCAGAGGCCGAGATGTGCGGCTCATGTGCTAGGAGGCACAACGAGATGGTGGTGGGAGTCCACCTTGAGCGAGAGACCACCGGGTCTCCACCCGCTACTTGGGAGTTCTTCAAGGCCGAGTTCAAGGTAAAGTTCATCGCTGATGAGGCTCAAGAGAAGATGGTGCAGCTCTTCCGTAACTCAAGCGGGTTCTTATTCCATTGAGGATTATGAGCGCAAGTTCTCGTGAGTATGGATATTTTGCTCCTCGCTTGATTGCCACCCCGAGGTGAAGATTCGGAAGTTCATATCCGGATTGAGGCAGGTGTTTCCCGTGATGTCGGGGCTCGTGCCCCGACACTTATGCTAGGGGCCATCCAGATTAGCCACGATCTATAATGGGAAGTATCCTGTTGAGCGGATTGTCGCCGCTCTGCTCAGCGGCCTGCTCTTCCAGCGCAGCAAAGCGAGAGAGGAAGTTTGAGTTTAGGGGTGGCGGCGCCGTCGCCAAGGGCGCTCCAAAACCGGGATCGCGCATAGGGCCCCGATCCGTTTCAGCCTCGCCCAGCGAGGCGGTCCCAGAGCGAGTTCCTGCACGTGCTTCTTCTGGGAGGACCCACACTGGAGCATGTCACCTGGACCCAGTGTGTTTTCGTTGTGGTAAAGAGGGACATATGATCCGTTTCGTCTCTCGGCCAGCAGCAGCAGCAGGTCGGGTGTTTGCTACGACCCGTCAGAGGCCGAGCGTCACGGATGCCGCCGTAAGAGTACGCTTCTTGTTTTAGATCACTGCGCATTTGTCTTGTTTGATTCTCGGTTCCACGCATTCATTTGTATCTGTGTTTGTTTGGCTTGAGCATGCTAAGTTAAGACTAGAGCCTCTAGGTTTCGAGTTATCTGCTGCAACTCCTTCGGGAGTTAATATGTTGGCTAGAGATAAGATTAGGGATGGCCGGATCGAGATATCCGGAGAGTTGCTTAGGCTACGCTCATAGTTCCGCCTATGAGCGGTTTTGATGTGATTCTTGGAATGGAGTGGTTAGTCGCTAACCACGCGCTGATTGACCGCCACCGGAAAGAAGTAGTGTTCGCCGCCAGATCGGCCGAGCTTTAAGTTTCGTGGAGTCCAGGGTGGAGTTTGCCCGCCGATGGTGTCACCGTGAAAGCTCGTCGTTTGCTAACTCATGGAGCTTGGGGCTATCTAGCCAAGTTGTGCGGAAGGGCCGCCCCTCGCTGTCTGCTGATCGTGCACCGGTCGTGCAGGAGTTTGCGGACGTGTTTCCCGAGGAGTTACCGGGTTGCCCCCAAAGAGAGAGGTTGACTTCATTATTGAGCTCGAGCCGTGACCCTCCCTATCTCGAAGGCTCCGTGACGCATGGCGCCAATGAGTTAAAGGAACCAAGATTCATTGCGGGAGATGTTAGACCGAGGGTTCATCCGTCCGAGTGTGTCCCCGTGGGGAGCACCGATTCTGTTTGTGAAAAGAAGGATGGTTCTATGCGCTTATGTATTGATTACCGCGAGCTTAATAAGGTGACAGTGAAGAATAAGTACCCGTTGCCCGTATCGATGATTTGTTCGACCACCTTCGGGGGAGCTTCGTGTTCTCCAAGATAGATCTGAGATCCGGTTACCATCGATTGCGGATCGTGGATGCCGACATTCCTAAGACAACTTTCGTGTCTAGATATGGTCACTATGAGTTTGTGGTCATGTCGTTTGGATTGACCAATGCCCCACCGCGTTCATGGACATGATGGATAGGGTGTTCAAATCATTTTTGGACAACTTCGTCATCGTGTTCATTGACGATATTCTCGATTTATTCGAGGTCTAAAGAAGACCATGCAGAGCATCCGAGGCGAGTATTGGCGGCTTTGAGGCAAAACCACTTTATGCGAAGTTTTCCAAATGTGATTTCTGGTTGGAGCAGTGGCCTTCCTAGGCCACGTGGTTTCGAGAGATGGTATAGCCGTGGACCCCGCGAAGATTGAGGCCGTGAGTTCATGGGCCAAGCCGACTTCGATTGCCGAGATTCACAGCTTTTCTGGTTTGGCGAGTTACTACCGTCGGTTCGTCAAGACTTTTCGCTTTAGCCTCGCCCCTCACTCGTCCGACGAGGAAGGGTGTCGAGTTTGTTTGGGACAAAGCAGGTATGATGAGAGCTTTGCGTGCTCAAGCGCGAGTTTGACTTCAAAGACTGATGTTGGCAATCCCGAGAGGGACAGTGGTTTCGTGGTCTACATGATGCTTCCAAGTTTGGATTAGGTTGTGTGTTGATCCAAAGACGGGAAGGTCATTGCCTATGCTTCCCGTCACCGGCCGTATGAGCGAGAACTACCCGACTCATGATATGGAGTTGGCAAAGCAGTGGTGTTTGCAATCAAGATTTGGAGGCATTACCGTATGGTGAGCGGATTCGATGTTTACCGATCACCGAGCCTCAAGTATCTGCTTACTCGAAGGAGTTGAATATGAGGCGAGAAGATGGTTAGAGCTGGTAAAGGATTATGATCATGAGATTTTGTACCATCCGGTAAAGCCAATGTAGTGGCCGATGCTTTGAGTAGAAAGACGTCGCACTCTGCGGCGTTGTTGAGTTCCCACCCAGTTTGCAGAGAGAGTTCGAGCGGGCCGAGGTTGCAGTGTTGTTGGGAGAGGTTACCGCTGAGGGTAGCTCGATTGGACTGCTCACCGTCGATTAGGCGTGGATTATAGACAACCAGTTGGGTGACCCCGCACTTAAGAGATTGGTTGATAGAGTTAGTGCTTGGTGACTTTGACTTTGTATATTCACCGATGAAGGGTTGACTTATAGAGGCCGGTTGTGTGTTCCGGACATTGCGAGTTTGCGAGCGAGTTGCTCTCGGAGGCCCACAGTCCCCTTTTGCTTGGCACCCCGGGGTACCAAGATGTATCTGACCTTAAGCGAGACCTTACGGTGGATGGGAATGAAGAGAGATGTGGCAGAGTTTGTCACCGTAGGTGTCTCACTTGTCGCAAGTGAAGGCACCCAGCAGAGGCCAAGCAGAGTTTGTTGCAAATGACCGAGTGTACCCAGTGGAAATGGGAAGAGATCTCCATGGACTTTATATCCGGTTTGCCAAGGACTCAGAGGAAGTTCTCTCTGCATTTGGGTGATAGTCGACTGCGCTTGACCAAGAGCGCACACTTCATTCCCTGTAGAGACACTTATACCGTGGAATAGTGGGCGCAGCTTGTTTTTGGAGCGGATCATCCGTTATCATGGTGTGCCGGTGAGGATTGTGTCCGATCGTGACTCGCGGTTCACTTCTCGCTTCGAGAGCGCTCGTAAGGGTTTGGCACGAGTGCGATTTAGATGACTTTTCACCCTCAAACGGATGGTCGATCGAGAGAGTGAATCAGATTCTCGAGGATATGTTGAGGGCTTGTGTGTTGGATTTCCCAGCTGGGACCATATCTGTACTTGATGGAGTTTGCCTATAACAACGATTTACGATCGATGATTCGATGGCTCCATTCGAGGCATTGTATGGTAAGCGTTATCGGTCCCCGTGTTCGGGGAAGAGGTTGGTGATAGACAGAGTTTTGGGTCCCGAGTTCTGCCGCAGCTTGACCAATGGCGCAGTCACGTAAGATTAGAGCTCGTATGTTAACCGCTCGAGAGCAGCGAGAAGAGTTACGCCGATGTTCGGCGCCGAGATTTGGAGTTTGAGGTTGGTCAACATGTGTTCCTTAAGGTTGCTCCGATGCGAGGTGTTCGAGGTTTGGTAGGCGTGGGAAGTTGAGTCCCCGTTTTGTTGGTCCGCTTTGAGATCCTAGAGAGGATTGGCGAGTTGCTTACCGGTTAGCCCTACCTCCGTCCCTATCGGCGGTGCATAGTGTTTTTCATGTATCGATGTTGAGGCGGTATGTGCCGGACCCGTCGCACATTGTGGACTTTGAGCCTTTGCAAACCGAATGAGGATTTGAACTTCGAGGAGAAGCCGGTGAGGATCCTTGCCTTTGAGACCAAGACGTTGCGTAATCGCGAGATTCGTTTGGTAAAGGTTCATGGAAGAGTCGGGTTCTCGAGGAAGCCACTTGGGAGCGGGAAGACGAGATGAGATTGCATTACCCCGAGTGTTTTGTCTTAAGGACTTTCGAGGACGAAAGTCATAAAAGGAGGGAATATTGTAACGACCAGTGTTTTTCTTCCCGGTCTTCCGTGTATGCCCTAGGGGTAATTTGGTCGGGCCGTCATGGTCGTTTGTGTCTTTTCCAGCTACTAAAATTATTGGATGGTTTTATGTAGGTTTTTGGAGGGGTTTGAGGTTTGGTTTGAGCAAGGTTTGATGCAAAAGTAAAAATAAAGGAATTTGTCTTTGCAGTAGGGGTTTGAACCCGGGTCTCCTGGGAAGCTTGTAGAGATGTGTGCCAATTGAGCCATTAGGTGCTCTTGTTACTCTTTCTACATCACATCTTAGTTAACCTTGGATTTTGGAGTTTTGGTGCATTTGGTTAAATGAAATAGAATTAGGTTTATTCCATCTTCTTCTCCAAAACTCCTCTTGGCCGCACAAGCTCTCCCTCTCCATAGCCCTTGCCGATTCTTCTTCCCTTGCATCTCCTTGGGTTCGATCATCATCATTCCGGGTAAGTCTTCATCCTCTTCATCTCCTCATTTGGTTTTTGATGCTGGCCGAAGGTAAGATGTAGGGTGTGTGTGTGTTTGTGTTGGTTGCAGCCAGCCGAGAGGAGCAGCCATCATCGCCGTCCAGCTCGCCCAGATCTGTCGAAGCAGCCCTGCCGCACGCCAGATCCGCCTAGCAGCCTTGTCGTTCGTCCTCGCCCGATCGCTCGCACGCCAGATCGCGCCAGCAGCAGCCCAGATCGTCGTTCGTCCTCGCCCGATCGCTCGCACGCCAGATCGCGCCAGCAGCAGCCCAGATCGTCGTTCGTCCTCGCCCGATCGCTCGCACGCCAGGAGGCCCTCGCCAGCGCCCGCGCGTCCAGCCGCGTCCGCTCGCCCGCACGCCAAGACGTTCGCCCGCGTGCGCGTCCCTGCCGAGCAGCTCGCCGTGTCCGCATCGCACGCCAGCGCCCGCGCGCCGCCAGACGCGCTTCGCCCGCGCGCGCGTCCTCGCCGCGTGCATCCGTGTCGCGTGTCGTGCCAGGTAGCGCGGCCAAGTAGCCAGCGTCCCTGCTGCGTGCGTGCAGCGCGCAGCCAGCGCCAGCCACCGCCTGCTTGCCAAAGAATTTCAAGCTCGTGTCGTGCGTGCCGCGTGAGTTCCCGAGCCGAGCTTGCATTCTATTGTTGTTTAGACATTTTAGATGCTGATTATTGTTGGTTTGCTAGGTTCCCGCTCGCTAGCTCGGGATTGTTCCATGACTTAGGATTTGTGTGTAGAAGTCTTCCGACCAAGGTAAGGATTTCTTACCGGGGTTGTGTGGACCTGCGCTATATATTTTTGATTGTTGTTTTGTATGCCCGTGTATGATTACTAGCATGTTTAGCCCTAGGTGCTCTGCTCAATTCTGATCGGCATGAACTCTTGTATTGTTTCTCATGTTAGCCCATGCTAGGTTGTTCTATTCTAGCATGTTCGATATCTGTTCTTGCTTCGTAGTATCATGCTAGGTTCCTTGTATCTGTTGAGCACGTATTGGACTGCATTGATTGAATTGTTATTATTGTTAAGGTTTAGAATTCAGGTAGATAGCATCATCCGGGCCCGATGCATAAAGTATCTTGCATCTATGGCAAGGACGTTCGAGACAGCGATTCTCCGCCCTTGGACCCCGTGAGGGATTAGCTATCCCAACCGGTAGGCCCCGCAATCTTGGGTGAGGGTGGTAGTCTAAGCGATGCCCCAACGGTCGGGATGATGACTTGGCAATGCCAAGTCCCCGGCAAACGCACGCGTCCTTAGCGTGTTCGGCGGTAGCCCTGATTGCCACTGTTAAGGTAAGGACGGCTTCTGGTGTAAGCCTACCATGACCCGTTCCTTAGCCTCAAAGCGGTGGTACAGTGACATAGTTCACGTGTCCAGTCTCTCACACCCCTATGTCGGTGACACCGATCCGGAGATTTAGTTAGGCGTGGTATCCGGATATGGGCGCTTTGCCACTAGACCCGGCACCCCCATAGTCTGTAGAAGCACGCGGTGCATCCTTACGCTCATTACAAATACCGACGGCAGAGCTCCTCGGGATCTTGAGCTAGTGCACCTTTCGTGTCGACGATGAGTCAGGTGAGGCCGGGACTTGTTCCCGTATAGCGCGTTTAGTGTGTTGTGGTATTTCCGGACTAAGACCACGAGTTGGCATCCGAGGTCCAAGTGTGGACTTAGCTATGTGCTCCGCTCTGTGTTTGTACTCATAGCTTGCATACATTCTTCTAGATGATCATGTATATCGTATTGTACCCCTGGTTGGGGATTCTTACTGGGTAATTCGTTACTCACCCTTATTCGTGGTTTTCCACGGGTAATCAAGGCGGGAGACAGGATGGTGAAGGAGGAGCCGTGATCATGGAATCTGCTTGTCATCTCTCGATTATTTTATTTTATCATGACTCTTGACTTTTGTTATTTCCCCGAATGCATGTAGACGGGCACAGAGCCCCGTGGATGTTTTCTTACGTTTTATGGATTCCAAATATTTGTACTTGTGGATTGTTTTAATGGTTTAAATAAATCTCTGATCGTAGTATGCTTTTAGAAATGTATGTTTTGGTTGTTGAATTTTTCTGTTTTTACTTGGGATCCGAAATGTATTTTTCATAATGTCTTTTATTTTCACTACATGCATTGGGGTAAAGGCCCATTTAGAGCCCCTTTTGGGTCGGGTCTTTACAGTTGATCGGAGCACGTTTAGTGGACCATTGCCATGAGGTAAGTTAGCTTGGTGTAGCTATGCTCTTGTAAGAGTGAGTTGGCCAATGTGGCATTCCGTGGTGAGTTGACCCCGAGTGGGTTGAACTCTTGTTGCTCCTTTGCTAGATGTGGCTCTATTGGGAGGCAAAAGTTGCCTTGTGTGAGAATACTTGTTGGTTTGGATCTTAAGGAACCAAGTTGGAGCTGTACACGCCGGTGTACTTTTGTGTAGCTCGTTCCGTGGTGTATTTTTCAAGAACCACGAGGGGTTTCAGGTTGTGAAACCGGTGCTCGGGTTCCGAGGAGTTAGGACTTTAGTTCTGGCAAGTGCCCTAACTTTGGTTGAGAGGTTACCGTGCGGCAGAGCGGGTTGTTGCGTGGCAAGTTATGCTAGTTGGCCCTTGACCAGGTAGAGGCATTTCTTGTTGATCGATGGTTGGAGTTCGATTCTCAATCGATCCAGGCGATGGTAGTAAAATCGCGGAGTTTCCGCCGCCATGGCTAAGAGAGTTGTTCGGATCCTTACCACAGGTAGAAGCTACAATGTGGCCGATGCTTTGAGCAAGAGGAAGTTTGGGTCTTCCGGTGGTTCCCGCCAGTGGATAGCGCACTCGCCGGCGGGGCGATCTAGGGGTCGCGATCGGCGCGCCGACCGCAGTTAGAGCTCGAGATCGTCGCAGGCGCGGCGCCAAGCGGCCGCTCATTGCATCAAGTGTGGTAAGGCGCTTTTTGGACTGTGTGGAGCATCGCCCCGTGCTTGCTGCAGATTTGGCAAGAAAAAGCTTTTGGCCAGCACAGTTGAGATGCTGGAGGGAGATGTGCTCGTGTAGCCAGATGTTTGTTAGACCGTTGACGACAATATGTGTTGGAGGGTGATCGGAGGAACCCTAGATTGTTGAGAGCTTCACTAGAGCTAAGTCAGACCCAGGCAGTGTTCCTCGGTTGTGTTGCTGGATGCTTGTTGTCGGTTAACAAGCTAGAGTTGTTCTTGGTAACCTCCACGTTGATTTTCGAAATTCTTAGCGAGGTGGTGCTTGGTGTTGACCAAGGTTTGGTTCCCTTGTTTTTTCGTGAGCTAGCTCGGTTCGAGAAAGCGGGCGTTGCCCTGAGGACTTGTTCTTAGTCAGGAGGTTTCGGGAGTTGACCCCATCCCCGGTGGTTGAGTAAGTACTGTTAGTTCTGGGTAGGTGGTCCAATCGGTTGTGGACTCCCTCTGGTGTTGCTTCCGAGAGAGTTGGTTGTTGATGCCTTTGAGTTTGAGCAAGACAGCGAGCGTGTGTGCAGTTCGCTATCCATCAGAAGTCCGTTTGCTAAGGAATTATCCCCGTTTATCAAGAGTCAACGTAGATCCTAAGTTGTGTAGTTGATCAGAGTAGCGCAGTGGTTAGCCCAGCGAGGGGGTCCCTGCATTGTGTTGTTAGCAAGCGAAAGTTGTTGCCCCCATGAAGGGCGAGAGCCACCAGTTTAAGAGTTGAGTTTTTGCTGAAAAGTTGTTGGTTCTTTGGGGTTTGAGGAACCCCTAGTTTCCTTGGTGGTTGAGTTGCACCATGGATGCCAGCCGCAAGTATTATCTTTGGAGATAGCCTCGTCAGTTCGTATTCCTTGCGATGTTCTGAGTGTGGAGTTTCTAGTCACAAGATGAGATAGGCCTAGGCTAAAGGAGGAAGTCCTTTGAGTAGCCAGATGGGCTTAAGAGTTGAGTGGCAGCTTGGAGGCGAGCCTTGCTCGTTATAAGCTTGGGTTGAGTTTCTGCAGAGCAAGCCTCCTCGGGCTTTGTTCCTAGTTGATGTGCGTTCGCAGTTGGCGTTATAGCTGAGCCACAGTTGAGTGGGTTGGCACAGAGATGTCGTGGCATTGGTTGGAAACCTTAGAGTTGTTATCCTCCAGCTATCGTGTTGCTAGTAGCCACGTAATGTTTTATTCCTTGCTGCTCGAGATTTCCGTGAGAGGAATGTTGTTTGTTTTCTTGTCTGGCGATGTTCACCTAGGCCAGTGGCTGATCGGATTGCATTGGAAAGTTTGTTGTCGGCCGATGAGGGGCTCCGCTTATTAGTTTGGGTGAGTGGAGCTCGCTCTCGACCTTGTCGTTCAAGGGTGGCCGGCCGGGAGTGTATCGCCTAGTGTGAGTGGTGGTAGCCGCTTGGTGAACCAGAAAAGTGCCCCTTGGCTTGGGTGCTTCGATTTCTCGTAAGATGGTTGCTTAAGTGTTGTGGACGCATGCTAGTTGGAGGAGTTTGCCTTGGGATTAGTCACCAGTTGGTGGTTCGATTTGGATTTCGTTAAGGATTGTAGGCATCCATTGGGGTTCACAGATCTCTTGCGAAGTAAGAGTAGGCCGTTTTGTTTCAAAACACAGGAGGTTCAGTTGTTTGGTCAAGATGGTGAAGGGTCGAGGTCGTTTGATAACAGCTATGAGCATTCAGAGAAGTTACGCCGGAGCGTGGCGTAGAGTTTTAGAGCTTGTGACCCGTCCACGAGTTTGCTGAGAGTAGCGCCGTAGAGAGGCGTTCGGATTTGGGTTAGCAGGGATAAGTGAGCCCTAGAGTCGTGAGACCGTTTGAGAGTTGGTGCGAGTCAGAGGGTGTGACTCACCGACTAGCTATCGCATGATTTCTTCGAAGCTCAGTGTTAGTTCAGTTTTGGTTGAGATAGTTTGTGGCAGACTCGGTGTCTTGTGGCTTGGAGCCTTTGGGAACCCAAGAGGGTTCGGTTTCAAAAAAGGATTTGTGTTGTCTTAATCAGGAGCTTGGTTGGTTAAGAATCAGTGGAGTTTCCTAGAGTTGTTTTCGACTTAGGACTTTTGAGGACGAAAGTCTTAAAAGGAGGGAGTATTGTAACGGCCCAATTTTCTATTTCGGTTACCCAGGTGATTTCGGGTCATTATTCGGATGTTCGGATGGGCCATTAGAGTTGTTCTAACCCTTAAGGGTATTTTGGTCTTTTCCCCCCGATCAGGGTTTTGAGGATTTTCAAGATTTCAGGGCCTTTCCTGCCTTCGTCGAGGTTTGGTGGTTGTTGGTTGCAAGACCCAAGAGGTTTGGGCAAGTTGTGTGGGAGTTTGGAGGTATTTTAGTTATTGGCAAAATTAATGGGTTTTTGAGTGCTCCCTTTGGGATTTGAACCCTTGCCCTAAATGGTTTTGGGAGTTTGAAGGAAAAAGAGTTTTATTAGAAAGAAAAGTTTGTTTGGGCCGGGTTTTGAAAGAGGAAGCTTTGGGAAGGGATTTTAGACCCATTTAAATTAGGAAAAGGGAAGAAAATCAAGAAAGTCCCTTTCCCCTTGTTTTGCAATCTCTCTCTCTCTCCTTGCCGACCTCACCAAGAAAACCCAACCCTAGCCGCACCAAAATTTCTAGCAAAGACCAACCCGAGCCACAGCCACGCCTGATCGCCCGTACCAGCCTTGCTCAAATTTATGCCCACCACTCTGCACCAGGCGCGCCGCCTGGGCCGCGCCCGCACCGCCCCGCACCAGGTCGCCAAGACGTATCGCGCCGCCTCGCACCAGGCCGCCCTGCACCGCGCCGCTCGTTGCCGTCCGCACGCGTCCCTCAGCGCCGCTCGTTGCCGTCCGCACGAGTCGCTCAGCGCCGCTCCGTGCCGCTCAGCCCAGGTGCGCCCAGACGCCCCGCGCCGTTCCGCACCAGGTCGTCCAGAAGCGCCGCGCCGCTCCGCTCGCTGCCGCCCAGACGCGTCGCCCGCGCGCTGTCCTAGCAGACCCGACGTCTGGCCCGCGCGCCCGACCCAGCGTGTTCGCTCACCTGCGACAGCCAGCATCTGTACATCCCCTGCCTCGCTAGCGCCAGCGCCCAGTGCCAGCTCCAGCGCCCGGCGCCAAAGGCTTAACGCCCGCTGCAGCGCCCAATGCGCCACAAGACGCCACGCTTGTCATTGGAGACGGACAGCCTGTCCTGCCGTGCGAGTTGGGGCGTGACCTTGTGTCTTCTCGGTCGGTAATTCCCGAGTCTTTTCTCCTTTGGGTACTAGGCTTTTGGCTGTTGTTTATTTAATTAGGTTGTTTTTACTAAAATGCTTAGGTTGCTCGGTTTCGCTTTAAAGCTCGAGGGTCACTATTTGATTTTGAAAGTTATTTCTGCTAGCTTCTAGGTAAGGATTTCTTACCGTTGTTGTGTGGACCCTGCGATGCTTTTTTGATTGTGCCTTATATGCTTGTTTACTTGTATGAACATGATTAGTGGATAGGACAGCTTGTGATTGCATTCTTGCTAGCATGTTTGCCTGTTTGTACATGTTAGTGCCATGCTAGGATTGTTCTTCCAGCATGCTTGAGATTCCTGCTTTAAGTTCATAGTATCATGCTAGGTTATGTGTGATTGATGTTGATATGTATGTCTAGCCAGGAATCAGTTATTTTGTACTCCTAGCTAGTATAGTAGGGTTTGTCATCATCCAGAGGCTGAGAGCGGACATAACGTACTTTGTCCCCACCGGTCGGGTGTAGAGCAAAGCATAACGTACATTGCTTCCCCCCGGCAGGCGATGTGGATTTAGCTACCACCTCGGCATAAGCCTAGTTTGTAGCCTGCTAGAGCGGAACCCTGCCAACGGTGCAAGCCTGCCTTGGCCGATTCTTAGCTTCAGGTCGGTGGTACAGGCCGCACAGATGAGTGTCGAGGGCCTCGCACCATCGTGTTCGCGACACCGCTTCCGAGTCTTAGGCATGCGTACCTGGCCCGCGTAGTTTGTACTTAGGCCCCCACATTTACGCCGGTTGCAGCAGCATGCGGTGTGCACGCACACGCTTTAGTCGCCGGTTCGGAGAGCTCCCCCGGGCTAATGTTCGTGAGTACACAGTTCCTTCCAGTTTAGAGCCAGACTTCGGGTACTCTCCCGATAGTCCAGATTTGTTAGCGAGGGTAAGAGGCCCTTGAGGACACCCATTGGGATTGGTTTTTGAGCTGATCATATGGTCGAGGGAGAAAGACCCTCGAGGGTGTGGGACATCTTTGGGATCGGTTTTTGAGATAATCAATTGGCCGAGGGAGAAAGACCCTCAAAGATGTCCCGGGATTGGTTATGAGAGCCAATCATTATGCCGGAAGTAGGAGACTTCTAAGGATTCCAGATTCTGCCTTGTAAGCTCGTTGAGCTATGATCTGTGTTGGTAACTGTTTGCATGTATACTAGGGTGCCAGATGATTGATGTATCGTATTGTACCCCGGTTGGGGATTCTTACTGAGTATGTTTATACTCACCCTTATTTCTGTGGTTTTCCACCATGTAACTTGGGACAGCACCGGGACGGCTAGCGGAGGGAGCTGATTGATCATGGGAGCTGCCGACACTCTGTCTTTATTGTTTGCATATTTGTTCAGCATGTAGATGGACAGGAGTCCTAGGGGAAATATTATTAAAAGTTGTTTGAACTGTTTTGAATGTTTTTAGATACTGGACAGGCTTGTTTTACTTCGTTGGTTTTTCTAAATGTTTTGGAAGGTTTTAAATATGAGCACTAAACCGCTCGGTGCAATATTTAACTTGCATGCTGAGTGAGAACCTAGTTTTAGGACCGTATTTTGGGTTGGGTTCTTACATCCTGCCTTTGTCGAGGTTTGTTTGTTGGTGGCTGCGAGTCCCGAGATGTTTGGGCTATTCGTTTGGAAGTTCGGTTGTGATTTGGGTTTTGGGCAAAGTTATGGTTGTTTGGGTGTTTCCTTTGGGATTCGAGCCCGAGCCCTTAGTGTTGATTTGGGAGGTTGGATTTAAGTGAGTTTATTCACTGGAAAAGGTTGCTTCAGTCGGGTCTCGAGGAGGAAGCCGGGAAATGGGATTTTATGGATTTTTTTAAGGTTGGAAAAATGGATAAGGTTGGAAATTTGGATAAGGATAAAATAAAAGAAAGAAAAAGGAAATTTCTTTTTTTTTAAATCCCCATTTTTCCTTTTTTCCCCATTTTTCCCATTTTTCCCTTTTCTCTCTCTTTCTCTCTCTCCTCCAGCTCGAGCCAACCCCCCCTGGTCGCCCAACCTAGCCGCCCAGCTCGCCATCCCGAGCCCTAGCCACCCAACTCGCCCAAGCCCGAGCCCCAGCTCGCCTAGGCCATCCCCGCGCCAGATCGCCCTGTGTCGCGCCGAGCCCAACAACTCCTGCCCTGTGCCGAGTCGCGTCGCCCAGGCCGTCCCCGCGTCGCCCAGCCTCGCCCAGGCCCCGCGTCGCCCTGGTCCGAGCGCCCTGCACTGTGCCGAGCCCGTGCGCCCTGTAGCTCGTCGTGCCGTGCCAGCCCGAGCGCCATGTAGCTCGTCGCGTCGCGTCGCCCGCGCGTGTCCTTGTAGCTTGCCGAGCTCGCGCCCGCGCGCCATCCCCTGTGCCGAGCCGCGCCGTGCGCAATCGCCCAGCTGAGCTCGAGCCCGCTGCCGCGCGCAGCCTCTGCGCCCAGCCTGCCCTGCTGTGTGGTTGGCCGAGCCTTGTGGCTTCTCGGATGGTATTTCCCGAGTCTTTTCTTCGTTGGGCCCTGATTTGTTGGCTACTGATTATGGATTTAATTTGGGGTGTTTTATTTGATGTTTAGGCTGTTCGGGTTCGATTAGAGGCTCGAGGGTTGCTTGGTTGATTTGTAATTATTTTCTGCTTGTTCCAGGTAAGGATTTCTTACCGTGCTTGTGTGGACCCTACGATATATCATGATTGTGCCTTGTATGCTTGTTTGCTAATATGAACATGATATTGTTAGGGTAGCTTTGATTGATCTCTTGCTAGCATGTTTGCTTAATTTTACATTTTAGTGCCATGCTAGGTTTGTTCTTCCAGCATGCTTATGATTCCTGCTTCAGTTCGTAGTATCATGCTAGGTAAGCGTCATTGATGTCGGTTATTGCTTTCTAGCCAGGAATCATTTATTTGCTCTGTACTCTTAGATAGAGTTGTAGGATTTGTCATCATCCAGAGGCTGAGAGCGAACATAACGTACTTTGTCCCCACTGATCGGGAGTAAAGTGTGCGCAGCATAACGTATCTTGCTTCCCCCCCCCCCCGATCGCCAATGTGGATTTAGCTCTGGTCGGGAGTAAAGTGTGCGCAGCATAACATATCTTGCTTCCCCCCCCCCCCGACCCGCCGATGTGGATTTAGCTACCCACATCGGCATAAGCCTAGTTTGTAGCCTGCTAGAGCGGAACCCTGCCAACGGTGTAAGCCTACCTTGTCCGGTTCTTAGCTTCAGGTCGGTGGTTAAAGCTGCACAGATGAGCGCCGAGGGCCTCGCGCTACTGTGATCAGTGACACCGCTTCCGAGTCTTAGGCATGCATACCTGGCCCGCGTAGTTTGCCCTTAGGCCCCCGCATTTACCCCGGTTGCAGCAGCATGCGGTGTGCGCGCACACGCGTTAGTCGCCGGTTCGGAGAGCTCCCCCAGGCTAATGTTCGTGACTACACCATTCCTTCCAGTTTAGAGCCAGACTTCGGGTACTCTCTCGTAAGTCCAGATATTAGCAAGGGCAAAGAGGCCCTTGAGGACATCCTTGGGACCAGTTTTTAAGCTGAACAATCCCCCGAGTGAAAGAGAGCTCGGTGATGTCCCAGGATTGGTCAGGGTAACCAATCATTAGGCCGGAAGTAGGAGACTTCCGATGACTCCAGATCTTGTATTATGAGCTCGTTGAGCTATGATCTGTGTTGATAGCTGTTTGCTTGCATGTTGAGGTGCTAGATGACTAATGTATTGTATTGTACCCCGGTTGGGGATTCTTACTGAGTATGTTTATACTCACCCTTATTTATCTTTCAAGTAACTTGGGACAACACCAAGAGGGCTAGCGGAGGGAGCTGATTGATCATGGGAGCTGCCGGCACTCTGTCATTTATTATTGCATTGTTTATTCAGCATGTAGATAGACAAGAGTCCTAGGGGAACATTGTTGAAAATGTTGTTTAAATTGTATTGTATGTTTTATAAACACTGGCCAGGTTGTTTTACTTGTTGATTATGTTTAAATGAAAATTGTTGATTATGTTTTAAGGGTTCCCCCTTCTCATATGTTTTGAAAGGATTTGAAATATGAGCACTAAAACGAACATAAGCCCGAGGGAGCTCTCCGAACTGGCGACTAACGAGTGTGCGCGCACACCGCATGTGGCTACAACCGGCGTAAATGTGGGGGCCTAGGTACAAACTACGCAGGGCAGGTACGAATGCCTAAAGACTCTGAAGAAGTGTCACTGAACACAGTAGTGCGAGGCCCTCGACACTCATCTGTGCAGCCTGTACCACCGACCTGAAGCTAAGAACCGGCCAAGGCAGGCTTGCACCATTGGCAGGGTTCTGCTCTAGCACGCTACAAACTAGGCTTATGCCGATGTGGTAGCTAATCCACATCAGCTGTCGGGGGGAAGCAAGGTACGTTATGCTCCGCTCTAACTCCCGACCTGTGGGGACAACGTACGTTATGTCCACTCTCAGCCTTTAGATGATGACAAACTCTACTAGTCTAACTACGAGTACAAAATAATTGATTCCTGGCTAAACATACATATCAACATCAATCACACATAACCTACCATGATTCTACGAACTTAAAGCAGGAATCATAAGCATGCTTGAAGAACTAACCTAGCATGGCACTAACATGTACAAACAGACAAACATGCTAGCAAGAATTCAAACACAAACTGACCTATCCACTAACATGCTCATAAAAGTAAACAGGCATACAAGGCACAATCAAGAAAAACATCGCAGGGTCCACACAACCCCGATAAGGAATCCTTATCTGGAAACAAGCCGAAGGTAACTACCACAACCAACAAGTGACCCTCGAGCTTCTAAGTGAACCCGAGCAACCTAAGCAATCAATAAAATCATCCTAATTAAACAACCAGTAGCCAACATCTTAGGGTCCAAAAGAGTAGAGGCTCGGGAATTACCAACCCAGAAGGCACTAGGTCTCGGCCCAACTCTCTCGGCAAAACAGGCACTCGACGGCAAGGGCGCTGCTGGGCGCGCTGGCGCGGTAGGGGACGCGCGCGCGTGGAAGAACGCTGGGGCGCAGGCGTGCAGATGCGGACAGGCGTTGAGACGCGAGCGTGTAGACGCGGACGAGCGGTGCGGCGAGCTCGCGCTGGGACGGTGCACGGGCGAAGCGGCTGGGCTGCTGGCAATGTCGCGATGCAGGCGACGGACCTGCTGTTGACGTGCGATGGGCTAGGCGATGCAGGGGCTGCTCGGTGTAGCGCTGGGCGGTGCAGGGCTGTTCAGTGCGGCGCTGGGCGATGCAGGGCTTCTCGGTGCGGCGCTGGGCGATGCAGTGGCTGCTCGGTGCGGCGCTGGGCGATGCAGGGCTGCTCGGCTCGACTAGTCTCGGCTAGGGTTCTTGGACTCGGCAAGGTGAGAGGAAGGGAATGAGGGAGGCGTGCGGCAAGAACAAGGGGGGGAATGATGGTTTTCTTGAATTCCTTTCCTTTTTCCTAATTTAAATAGGCTTTGGTGACCTAAAATCCCTTCCCAGGGCTTCCTCCTTCGAGTCCCAGCTGAATCAATCTTTTCTCTTTATTAAAACTCTTTTAAATCAAGCTTCTAAATCACCATTAGGTCAAGGGTTCAAATCCTAATGGAAGCACTTTAATTAACATTAATTTTGCTAATAACCAAACCACCACCAAACTTCCAAACAACTAGCAAAAACTTCTTAGGTTTTGCAACCAACAACAGACATGCCTAGATAAAAGGCAGGAATGACTCTGGAATCCTAAAAATCCACAAACCCTGACCGGGGAGCAAAAAAACCAAAATACCCCTAAGGGTTAAAATAGCTTTAACGGCCCAACCGAACCACCGAATATTGAACCGAAAGCACCTAGGAAACCGGAATAGAAAACTGGGCCGTTACTGGGGTGGAAGCAAATTACGTTATGCTTCGCACTGGATCCCGACTGGTTGGGACAAAGTACGTTATGTCGGCTCTCAGCCTCTAGATGATGACAAACCCTACTATACTAACTAAGAGTATAGAGTAATCGATTCCTGGCTAAACATACATTCTCAACATACAAACATAGCCTAACATGATACTACGAACTTAAGCAGGAATCATAAACATGCTGGAAGAACAAACCCAGCATGGCACTAAGATGTACAACAGGCAAACATGCTAGCAAGAAGTCAAACACAAGCTGTCCTATCCACTAACATGTTCATAAGAGTAAACAAACATACAAGACACATCATGATAATATCGCAGGGTCCACACAACCACGGTAAGAAATCCTTACTTGGAAACAAGCAGAAAACAATCACACAATAGCAAACTCCTTAAGCTGCAAGGACCAACTCAACCTAGCAAATAAACTAACATAAATGGTGCATAAATAAACTTACCAGCTAAAGTTATCCCGAGAATAAAACACAAGGCACAAGAGGCTACCAAACCAAGAAGGAAGCTCTCGGCACTAGGCTGACTCGGAAAGGGCGTGCGGCAGCAACATGCGAGAGGCAGGCAGACGCGCGGGTGCGAGCAACTGGGAAGACAAATCTGCTGCCTCAGGGGTTCGTTGGGGCGAAGCTCTGACCCGCGAAGAGACGCTGTTGTGCACGGGCGCTAGGCCTGCTATCTAGATGCTGGCAAAGGAGACACGGTGGCGAACGGGTGCTGGCTATCAACGCAGCTACACATTGGCGACGTGACGCGCTGCGCTGGGTTCGCTGCTGCGGCGCTGGGGCGAGCCGACGAGGTTGTCTTCAGTGTTGCGGCTAGGCCTGGGTTGTGGGCGGCAGCAAGGGCTGTTCTCAGTTGGGTAGAACACACACACAACATTGATTAGGGCTTGGCCAGGCGACAAGGACAAGGGTCCTCACCTAAGGAAGAAGAAGAGAAAAAGAAGACTTGCTCGGTTCTTGATCTTGGTTCATGGAGAATCGGCAAGAAGAAGATGAGGGAGCTTGGGATTCATGCGGCAACTCTAGGAAAAAGAAAATGGTTTCTCCTTTTTCTTTCTTAAATAGGTTAAGCGATTCCTTCCCTGGGCTTTCCCCCTTCGAGTCACAGTTGAAGCAATATTTTCTCTTTATTAAAACTCATTTAAACCAAGCCTTCAAATCCCCTTTAGGTCAAGGGTTCAAATCCCAAAGGAAGCACTTTAATTTTCTTTAATTTTGTTAATAACCAAACCACCTCCAAGCTTCCGAGCAACCAGAACAAACTTCTTGGATCTTGCAAGCAACAACAATCAATGCTCAACAAAAGACAAGAATAGTCCGGGAATCCTGAAAATCGACAAACCCTGATCGGGGAGCAAAATGACCAAAATGCCTTTAAAGGTTAAAATAGCTCTAACGGCCCAACCAAACATCCAAATAAAGAACCGGAAGTACTTGGAGAACCGAAACGAAAATTTGGGTCGTTACAATACTCCCACCTTTTAAGACTTTCTGTAACGACCCGACCCGAAAGGGTTCTAAAATAGGCCGTTATCTCAATGCATGCATTCAAATCTACAGAAAATTTGCAAGATGGTGTTCGGATTCTAAGTAAAAACTAAAACATAAAACATCCATTTAAAAATCAACATCAATTCCTGGAACCTGTTCCTGTTTCCAAGCACCTGTTCCAAGACAAATACATTTACAAAACTTACTCTGATCAGAGATTTATTTAAAACATACAAGCTTTACAATAGTTACAACAATGCTAGAATCCTAGCAATACATTCTTAAAACACCCTAGGGCTCCGTGCCCAACTACATGCATTCATTGGAGAGGACATTTAAATCATAAACATAAAACTCGAGAGTTGAACAACGGGTTTCCATGATCACAGCTCCTCCCACCCCATCCCGTCTCGCACCATGGCTACACGTGGAAAACCACATAATAAGGGTGAGTAACGAATTACTCAGTAAGAATCCCCAACCGGGGTACAATACGATACACATGGTCATCTAGCAGAAAGGTATGCAAGCTATGAATATAAACACAGAATAGAGCACATAGCTTAGCCCACACTTGGGCCTCGGATGCCAAGTCAGGGTCTTAGTCCGAAAATAACTCACCACACAATACGCCCTATACGAGAAACAAGTCTCGGCCTCAGCCTGTCTACTGTCGACGAAAGGTGCACTGGCTCAAGATCCCGAGGAGCTCTCCGGTCGGCGCTATAATGAGCGTGCGCGCGCACCGCGTGCTATTGCAGACTATGGGGGGTGCTGGGTCTAGTGGCAAGCTGCCCATGTCCAGTCACCACGCCTAACTAAATCTCTGGATCGGTGTCACTAACATAGGGGTGTGAGACCTGGACACGTGAACTATGTCAGCCTGAACCACCGCACCTGAGGCTAAGGCACGGGTCGTGGTAGGCTTACACCAGGAAGCCGTCCTTGCCCTATCAGGTGGCAACTCAAGGCCTACCGCCAAAACACGCTGAGGACGTGCCGGCTGTCGGGGACAAGGCAATGCCAAGTCATCATCCAGATCGTTGGGGCATTTAACAGTCTGCCACCATCACCCAAGATTGCGGGGCCTGTCGTTAGGGTTAGCTAGTCCCTAACGAGATCAGGGACGGAGCACCATCTCGTACGTCCCTATGGGGGATGCAAGGTTCGTTATGCACCTGGCCCGGATGATGCTATCTACCTGAACTCTACCCTGTCATAGCAATCAGCAAACAATCCAAACGATCCAATACGTGCTCAATAAGAATACAACGAACCTAGCATGATACTACGAAGCAAGAACAGATACGAGCATGCCAAAAAGGAACAACCTAGCATGGACTAACATGAGAAACAACATAGGAAATCATGCCAGTCGGGAATTCAGAATAGAGCACCTATCATTAAACATGTCAATAAACACAAACAAGCATACAATCAGTAATCACATAATATATCGCAGGGTCCACACAACTCTGGTAAGAAATCCTTACCTGGTCGGAAGGCAAAAACACACAACAAACCTAACTGCGATCGAACCCGAGCAACCTATAGTGAGCCAAACAAACGCATCAATAATCATAAAAATAGTCCTAAATACAATAAAATAAATAGGGCTCGGCTCGAAAGCAACTCACGAGGCGCGGCTGACACGCTAACGATCCGGCTGCAAGGGGGAGGCAGCTAAAGAGGTTGGTTGGGCGCGCAGGGGCGCAGAGCTGGGCACTGGCTCCCGAGCTCGAGTGCTGGGTTGCGTGCGGGCACGCGGGCACGGGCGCTAGCTCGGCTGGGAGCTGGCGCGTGGCGCGGCTCGGCACAGGGACAGCGCGTGGGCGCGAGCTCGACGAGCTACAGGGACGCGTGCGCTGGTTGACGCGACGCGAAGGCTACATGGCACGCGGGTTGGCACGGCGAGCTACACGGACGAGGGCGCGCGACACGGACGCGGACGAGACGGCCTGGGCGAGCTGGGGCTTGAGCTGGCGACGCTGGCACTGTGCGGGCGAGGGGCTCGGGCGACGCGACACTCCGCGATGGCGCGGGCTAGCGACCTGGGATGGGCGACGGCGCGACCTGGGCAGGGCAGGGCTCGGCTGGGCGAGGCTCGGGCGAGCAGGGGCTCGGGCTTGCTGGGGCTGCTCGGGCTAGGTGGGGGCTCGGGGAGAGAGAGAGAGAGAGAGAGAGAAAAAGAGAAAAAAATAAAAGAAAAAAAATGGGAATTTAGAAAAGAAAAGGGAAAATGGGAAAATAAAAGGAAAATGGGGATTTTATCCCTTTTTTCCATACTTATCCACTTTAAAACCTTATAATCCCATTTCCCGGCTTCCTCCTTCGAGACCCGACTGAAGCAATCTTTTCCAATAAATAAAACTCACTTAAAACCAACTCCCAAACCAACAATAAGGGCCTGGGCTCGAATCCCAAAGGAAGCACACAACCAACCATCACTTTGCCAAAGCCCAAACCACAACCAAGCATCCAACCGACTAGCCCAAACACCACGGGACTCGCAGCCAACAACAAACAAGCCTCGACAAAGGCAGGAGCTACCTCGAACCCTTGAAAACCACAAATCCTGCCCGGGGAGCCAAAAGACCAAAATACCCCCAAGGGTCAAAATCGCTCTAATGACCCAACCAACAACCGAATCTTGACCCGAAGGCACCTCGAAAACTGGAATAGGAAACTGGGTTGTTACACTTTTGTCCTCGAAAGTCCTAAGACTAAAACAGCTCTACGAAAACCCCACTGAACTCTATCCAACTAAACTCCCGGTTAAAACTACACCAGTTCTCCTTCAAAACTCAACCCAGAGAAACCTTCTTAAAGAGAAACCTTCTCCAGACGGCTAAAACTACTCACACCAGCTGAAACATCAGCCACGACCACACTAATCAACAAGGTCAAGGCAAAGGCTACACTTGCCCAAACCAACAAACTAGGCCCCTCAATGGCAGACTTCAAACAATCCAATGCAAACCCTACCAGTAACCGGCCTAAGAGAAACCTCGCCAGACAAGGAAAAACCAAAATTCTCCCAAGGCAAACCCGTGTAAAAAGAGAAGATAACACCATGGGGCTATTTGCAAACAAAACAACGTGGGGAACCAACTCAAAGGCCTATCCAACCAAGGTCACTGAACAACCGCTCCAACCTACTCAACTCGGACTCAGGTACAACACCAACATAGAACGTGCAACAAAAAAAGCACGACCTGAGAAGAACTTACTCTACCAAAACTCATTTCCAAGCATACAATGGGGCGGAGCTCCACTTCAAGGCGACACGCAACTCACCAGTCCAGCTGGCTACTCCAAGGACTTCCTTCTTCTAGCTCAGGCCTAACGCCTCTCTCAACCAGAATCTCCACACCTTAAACGTCGCAAGGAATACGAGTAGAGACAACTAAAATGGTTGGTGGATCGCAAACAATACAAACCAGCAAGGCTACCTCAACGGTTAAGACTCGAGGCCGGCATCCACGGTGCAACTCAACCACCACCGAAACTCAGGGTTTCTCAAACTCCAAAGGTCCAACAACTTTCCAACAACTCAAACTCTTGAGTTGGCTAACCACTGCCCTCGTAGGGTCGAATAACATGCCACTTGCTAACAGCACAACACAGGGATCCTCTAACTGGACTGACCGATGTGCTACTCTAATCAACTCCACAACACATGAGCTAAACTAACTCCTCCTAAACGGAAACGATTCCCTACCAAGCGGACTTCCGAGGGACAGCGAACTCCACACACACTCGCTGTCTAGCTCAACAAAGGAATAATAAACAACCCACTCGAAAGCAACAACAGAAGGGATTCACTATAGACCGAACCACCCCTCAGAACTAGCAGTACATACCCAACCGTTGAAGGAGGGGTCAACTCCCGAAACTTCTGCACAGGAACAAGCCATGCGCTTGTTCCAACCAAGCTAGCTCTTAAAACATCATGGAAACCAAACCTTGGTCAACACCAAGCACCAACTTGCTAACAGTTTCGAAACCAACGCGGAGGTACTAAAAACAACACTAGCTTGCCAACCGACTACAAGCTTCCAGCAACTCAATAGAGGAATATTGCTTGGGTCCGACTGAGCTCTGGTGAGGCTCTCCACAACATAGGGTTCCTCCGACCACCCCTTGACACACACTGTCGTCAAACGGTCTAACAGTCCACTAACTACACGGTGACAATGCCCTCCAACATCTCAACTATGCTGGCCAGCTCCAGCTCCTCAAAAACCAAAAAGACCAGAAACGCTACAGAATGTGTCATCCTCCTACTCAAAGCATCAACCACATCGTAGCTTCTACCTAGGGTAAGGATCCGAAAAACACTCTTAGCCATGACGGCCAGAAATTGCTCGGCTTCGCTACAACAGCTCTTTGTTCAGTACCATCTGAACTCCAACCATCGAACAACAAAAAGTTCCTATAACCAGGTCAAGGTCCAACTAACGAAACTTGCCTATGCAACAACCCAGCTACGAGCACGGTATTCTTACAACCGAAGTTAGGGCACTTGACAAGAACTGAAGCCCTAACACCTCAAGGATTGAGCATTGGCTCCTCAACTGGAACCACACGTGGTTCCCAAAACGTACACCACGGAACGAGCTACCCAAAAGTGCACCGGCGTGTACAGCTCCAACTTGATTCCTTAAGATCCAAATCCAACAAGAACTCTCACACAAGGTAACTTCCGCCTCCAAATAGAGCCACAACTAGCAAGAGAGCAACAAGAGTTCAAACCCACACTGGGTCAACTCACAACGAAACGCCACATTGGCCAACTCACTCTACAAGAGCATAACAACACCAAACTAACATACCTCGTCCACTAAATGTGCTCCGCAAAAACCATTCAACTCATGGCTCTAACGCTGGATCAACCACGCATCATCGATGCCCACTCTTTTCAAACTAAGGGAGCTCAAGGGTAGTTGAATCACACTACCAACAAACTGGCTCACAAGGCTACAACACCAGCCCGAAAACTCGGACGCGCTAGCCCTTAACAACCTTCAGCATCCTTTGTACCCAACTCTCGGTGACCCTAAAAAGCTCTTACTTTCCCTTAAACGCCCTCACACTCGTAGTCATCTGACCACCATCGAGCTAGATCTCTTACGCAACCCAATAGAAGCAACAACAGTAAACGGGTACAACGTCTAGTGGGGATGCTGAACTCTGGGTGGGTCATAAAACCACCTGCACATCTGGTGCGAACTGGCCTAAACCTAGGCTTCCTTATAAAGCTTGGTGACAACAAGCACTACAACCCTTACAACACTCAAACATCTATATACAAGCTCCACGTCCTACTGAGGGTAGGGAAGGTCACACTCCAGGTGACGGGGACAAGGGCACTCTAAAAAAGAACACCAACACTCGAGCGGTCTAATCTCTAGCATCTCGCCTAACAGACAAGATTGACTACTCTAGCATCCACTAGATGCAAAATAAATACTCAAGCCAACCCTCGGGAGACAGCAACTAACTCCACTTTTGGAACATGCTAACAAAAGAGTGCTTCTCTCAACTGGCCAACTGGAAGCCACGGAAGGATCAAGTCCTGACAAGAGAACTTCTGTAACGACCCGACCCGAAAGGGGTTCTAAAATAGGCCATTACCTCAATGCATGCATTCAAATCTACAAAAAATTTGCAATATGGTGTTCGGATTCTAAGTAAAAACTAAAACATAAAACATCCATTTAAAAAGTCAACATAAAATTCCTGAAACCTGTCCCTATTTCCAAGCACCTGTTCCAAGACAAATACATTTACAAAACTTGCTCTGATAAGAGATTTATTTAAAACATACAAGCTTTGCAATAGTTACAACAATGCTAGAATCCGGAAATACAGTCAGCAAACACCCTAAGGCTCCGTGCCCAACTACATGCATTCAGAGGACATTTAAAACATAAACATAAACAAGACTCAGAGTTGAACAACGGGTTCCCATGATCACAGCTCCTCCTCCAGCCATCCTGTCTCGCACCGTGGTTACCTGTGGAAAAACACATAAATAAGGGTGAGTAACGAATTACTCAGTAAGAATCCCCAACCGGGGTACAATACGAAAACATCTCATTTAGCACACCGACATGCAACCAAACAATGACTTAGAGAAAAACGGTAGGTTTAGGCTATGTGCTAACACTAGAGCTAGCCTATCAAGGGCTTTCAACTACAACCTATCCTAGGTTCTACACCTGGATGCCCATCGGGGTCTTACACAACCTAGGATACAATGACACCATGATGCCCATCGGGGACTTACACACAAGGATGCCCATCGGGGTCTTACACATACGGATGCCCATCGGGGTCTTACACCTCTAAACAATGATGCCCATCGGGGTCTTACACATACGGATGCCCATCGGGGTCTTACACCTCTAGCTATCAATGCTGCCCAACGGGGTCTTACACATCTAGGATGCCCATCGGGGTCTTACATCAGCTAAACAATGATGCCCATAAGGGTCTTACACATACGGATGCCCATCGGGGTCTTACACCTCTAGCTATCAATGCTGCCCAACGGGGTCTTACACACCTAGGATGCCCATCGGGGTCTTACTCCAGCGAGGATCACTGAGATGCCCATCGGGGTCTTACACTCTTAAGCAGCCTCATGATGCCCATCGAGGGCTTACACACCGTGAACAATGGTGCAGCAAAGGCCCATCGGGGACTTACCTACATTATGGATCACCCGCCTAGCACTAACATGGAACCGCTCGAATATAACAGAAACTGAATATGCCAAGATAAAAGACCCTAGCCCAAAACTAATATAATAGAAACACCAAGATTACAACACAAACTCGAAGCAAGAGAAAACATGTAACCTATCCACTAGAATTTCATACAATCACAAGATATGGCATACTATCAATTATTCGCAGGGTCCACACAACCTCGGTAGAAGAAACCCTTACAGGCCTAAGGCAACAACACACAAAAAACCTAAGCTGCGATCGAACCCGAGCAACCTAAAGCGAACCTAACAAACACATAAAAAATCACAATCTATAGGCCTAAATATAATAAAATAACAGGGCACGGCTCGGGAGCAACTCACGAGGCGCGGCCGACATATCTTGCGACGAGCCACCAGACGGGCGAGGGCAAATTGTTGGGAGCTGAGTGGCGCAGATGGGCGCGAGGCTGGCCGCTGGGGCGCGCTGACACGGGCGTTGGGGTGCTGAGCTGCGCGTTGGGGCGCGGCTGGGCGAGCAGGGCGCTAGGGCGCGGACGCGCAAACGCGCAAAGTGCGCCGCAGCGAGGAGAGGAGCGCGCGCGCGCGCGAGTGCTCGGGCCGGGCGAGGCGTGCGCGCGCTTCGGCAAGATGGGACGGCGCGCGAGCGCGACGCGACGCGACGGCTACAAGACTCTCGATCTGGCATGACGAGCTACAGGGAAGCTCGATCTGGCACGAGGCGGCTCAGATCTGGGCGGCACGGGCGCGAACGGGACGAGGGCACTGCACGGCCGAACAAGGCGACGCGACCTGGCTTGCGAGCTCGGGCTGGCGACCTGGCTGGGCGAGCTGGGTGAGCAGGCTCGGGTTGGGGGCGACCTGGGTGAGCTGGGGCTCGGGCTAGGGGGAGAGAGAGAGAGAAAGAGAGAGAGAGAGAAAGGGGATCTTTTTTAAAAAAAAAAGAAAAGGGAAAATAAAAGGAAAATGGGGATTTAATCTCTTTTTCCATCCTTATCTAAATTAAAACCTTAAAATCCCATTTCCCGGCTTCCTCCTTCGAGACCCGACTGAAGCAACCTCTTCCTAAAATAAAACTCACTTAAATTCAACTCCCAAATCAACACCAAGGGCCCGGGCTCCAATCCCAAAGGAAGCACACAACCAACCATCACTTTGCCAAACACCCAAACCACAACTGAACTTCCAAACGACTGGCCCAAACATCTCGGGACTCGCAACCAACAACAATCAAGCCTTGATAAAGGCAGGAGCGACCTCGAAGCCCTAAAAATCCACAAAATCCTGCCCAGGGAGCCAAAAGACCAAAATACCCCCAAGGGTCAAAACAGCTCTAACGACCCAACCAAACAACCGAATCTTGACCCGAAGGCACCTCAAAAACTGGAGTAGAAAACTGGGCTGTTACAACTTCACACTACACCCTGGCTACGGGGTACTAACAAGGCTGGCTGCAAAACGACAGCAGGCTTGCAAGAGGTCAAAGATGTCTCCACATCTTCCTCAAAAGCTACTAACTCGACAACTTGCCAAACGACCAAGTTGCTGGTGAAGACTCTGCTGGTCCGCCTCTCTCAGGGGACTTCCACCACAAAACTACTGTATCAAATAGCACAAGAACGGCACGCCTTGACCTCTGAACGTCAGAACATCCCAACACTCAAATGATAAACTCGATCCTGGGCAACCACCTCGCTGCTACCAGCAGGTTCTCTAAAACATCAAGCATTTTAGGCTTTCACTTGCCAAGTCCTTGAGTCACTTGCCGTACTCAGTGACTCCATCCACATCATCTGCCTCAATGATAGGCACCTGCTGATCCTGTCCTCCCGAGGAACCTCCGGGGCTACTGGAGCTACTGGGGGTGCCTGCTTAAATCAGTTGTGTCAACTTGGCTATCTGTGCACGAGACTCCTCTCTCTGCGCTGTTAACTGCACCTCGATCTCCATTATCTGATCAGCTAGAAGACCTGCCATCATCTCTCTCATGGTTGGAGCAAACTCTACTCCTGGAGTCCCACTCTGAGGCATGCTAGCCTCTACCCCCTTCTCTTGGCAACTTAGCCGCCAGGGCCAAAAGTGGCCTACGGGTCTAGACAACCCTGGACGTGGTCTCATCATCAACATGCTCAGTCCAGCTCCTCGGTTGGAAATATCAAACGTCCCTGCTCCTCTATATGTAATCAGCATTCTGGCGATCTACACGAAACACAAAAGCTAGTCCACACTGGGACTCTCACTGCCCAACTGTAACGACCCAGTTTTCTATTCCAGTTTTTCAGGTGCTTTCGGTTCAAGATTCGGTTGTTCGGTTGGGCTGTTAGAGCTATTTTAACCCTTAGGGGTATTTTGGTCTTTTGCTCCCCGGGCAGGATTTGTGGATGTTCAGGATTCCAGGGTCACCCCTGCCTTTGTCGAGGCTTGATTGTTGTTGGTTGCAAGACCCAAGATGTTTGGGCTAGTCGTTTGGAAGTTTGGAGGAGGTTTGGGTTTTTGGCAAATTATTATAATTTAAGTGTTTCCTTTGGGTTTTGAACTCTTGCCCTGGATGGTGAAGTGGAAGCTTGGATTAAATGAGTTTTATTTAGGAGGAAAGTTGTTTCAGCTGGGTCTCGAAGGAGGAAGCCATGGGAAGGGATTTTAGGACTATTTGAAATAAGAAAAGGAAAGAAAATCAAGAAAATCTCATTCCCCTTGTTTTTGCAAGTCTCTCTCTCTCTCTCACTCTCTCTCCAAACCCTAGCCGCACCAAGCCTTGGAACCAAGCCAAGGAGCCCAGCCGAGCCACCACACTCCAGCCGCACCAGACCGCCCAGGCTGCCCAGCCGCTCGGCACCAGACCACCCAGGCCCCCCAACCACTCCGCCCAAGCTGCCCAGCCGCGCCGCACCACCCAGCCCAGACGCCCAGCCGTCGCACGCCCACAGCAGGGCCTTCGCCTGCCGCGCGACACACCCAGCAGACCAGACGCCACACCCGTCGCACGCCCTGCATCGTCCGACGCCGCTCGCTGTCACCCAGCCCCCGTCGCTCGCGCCGTTCCGCAGCCAAGGCGCGTCGCCCGTGCGCTACCACGCAGCCCAGACACGTCGTCCCCGCGCGCCCGCTCCAGCGCGTCCGCACGCGCGCCGCCCTTCTCGCCAGTGTGCCCTGCCACACCAAAGAGCCGCCCATCCCGCCCCACCGCCGCCGAGACCGCATGTCTTCTCGGTTGGTATTTCCGAGTCTTTCCCCTTTTTGGGCCCTAAGCTGTTGGTTGCTGTCTATTTAATTAGGATGTTTTATTAAATGCTTAGGTTGTTCGGGTTCGAGTAGGAGCTCGAGAGTTGCTTCTTGACTTGTGATAGCTATTTTTTCCACTTGTTCCCAGGTAAGGATTTCTTACCGTGGTTGTGTGGACCCTGCGATATTATCATGATGTGCCTTGTATGTATGTTTGCTTTTATGAGCATGTTAGTGGATAGGACAGCTTGTAATTGAATTCTTGCTAGCATGTTTGCCTGTTTGTACATGTTAGTGCCATGCTAGGTTTGTTCTTCCAGCATGCTTGAGATTCCTGCTTTAAGTTCGTAGTATCATGCTAGGTTAAGTGTGATTGATGTTGATATGTATGTATAGCCAGGAATCAGTTATTTCATACTCTTAGCTAGTGTAGTAGGGTTTTTCATCATCTAGAGGCTGAGAGCGGACATAACGTACTTTGTCCCCACGGGTCGGGTGTTAGAGCGGAGCATAACGTACATTGCTTCCCCCCGACCGCCGATGTGGATGTAGCTACCACATCGACATAAGCCTAGTTTGTAGCCTGCTAGAGTGGAACCCTGCCAATGGTGCAAGCCTGCCTTGGCCGGTTCTTGGCTTCAGGTCGGTGGTAAAGGCTACACAGATGAGTGCCGAGGGCTTCACACTATTGTGTTTAGTGACACCGCTTCCAAGTCTTAGGCATGCGTACCTGGCCCGCGTAGTTTGTACCTAGGCCCCACATTTACGCCGGTTGCAGCAGCATGCGGTGTGAGCGCACACGCGTTAGGCGCCGGTTCGGAGAGCTCCCCCGGGCTAATGTTCGTGAGTACACCAGTTGCTTCCAGTTTAGAGCCAGACTTCGGGTACTCTCCCGATAGTCCAGATTTATTAGCGAGGGTAAGAGGCCCTTGAGGACACCCATTGGGATTGGTTTTTGAGCTAATCATATGGTCGAGGGAGAGATACCCTCGAGGGTGTCGGACATCTTTTGGGATCGGTTTTTGAGCTAATCAATTGGCCGAGGGAGAAAAACCCTCGGAGATGTCCCGAGATTGGTTATGAGAACCAATCATTAGGCCGGAAGTAAGAGACTTCCGAGGATTCCAGATTCTGCCTTGTAAGCTCGCTGAGCTATGATCTGTGTTGGTAACTGTTTGCATGTATACTAGGGTGCTAGATGACCGATGTATCGTATTGTACCCCGGTTGGGGACTCTTACTGAGTATGTTTATGCTCACCCTTATTTCTGTGGTTTTTCCACCAGGTAACTTGTGACAGCACCGGGACGGCTAGCGGAGGGAGCTGAATGATCATGGGTGCCGCCGGCACTCTGTCTTTTATTGTTTGCATAATTTGTTCAACATGTAGACGGACAGGAGTCCTAGGGGGACATTTATTGAAAGTTGTTTAAACTGTATTGTATGTTTTTATAAACACTGGCCAGGCTTGTTTTACTTTGTTGGTTTTGCTTAAATGAAGGTTGTTGTTTATGTTTTAAGTGTTCCCCGTTCTCAAATGTTTTGAAGGGTTTTAAATATGAGCACTAAACCGCTTGATGAAGTATTTAACTTGCATGCTGAGTGAGAACCTAGGTTTAGAACCGTATTTTGGGTCGGGTTCTTACACCAACAAGGGTAACTCATGTATACTAGATGCGGTATTGTAAAATAAAACCCATAGCTTAATGAACTTAGACAAACCTAACGGTCGTGGAGTGCTGATGATACAAACTGTAAGAACCCGAACCAAATAGTGGTCCATACCCGGTTCTTAACAAGCATGCTTACAATTTAAAGCCATTTTAAATTAACATTGAAACTGCTTAACAAGAAAAAAATCCTTTATTAAATCTGTAGAAAACATCAATTCAGTAAAACATCATAAAACAGGTCCGACCGGTATTTAAAAACCCCATAATTAAAACAACTCTAAAAGAAAAACAATTTCTCTAGCATGCTATCAAGGAAATAAGACTCTGAAGACAATAGAA
Source organism: Sicyos edulis (assembly GCA_036507275.1). Lineage (NCBI taxonomy): Eukaryota > Viridiplantae > Streptophyta > Magnoliopsida > Cucurbitales > Cucurbitaceae > Sicyos > Sicyos edulis. Next base: position 12,995,552 of record CM071858.1, read on the forward strand.
AGACAGACTGTCGCGGCTCCCATGATCAGTCAGCTCACTCCGCTAGTCGTTCTGGTGCTGTCCCAAATTATCAGGTGGAAAAACCACAGAAATAAGGGTGAGTACAAACATACTCAGTAAGAATCCACAACCGGGGTTGTAACGGCCCAGGTTTTCATCCTGGTCTTTCAGGTATGCCCTAGGGGTATTTTGGTAATTTGGTTGGGCCGTCAGGGCCGTTTATGTCTTTTTCAGTTGTTAAAATTATTGGATGGACTTAAGTAGGATTTTGATGCTTTGGGGATGTGTTTGGGCATGGTGAGATGCAAAAGAAAAATTGAGGAATAAAGGTGTGTTTATTGGGATTCGAACCTGGGGTGCTAAGAAGTCAGGTGGGTGCTGTGGCCAGTTGAGCCACCAAGTGATCTTGTTACTCTTTCCACGGCATATCTTGGTTAGCCTTGAGTCCTTTGGGTTTTGGTGCATTTAATTAAAATAATATGGTTATTGTGTTTTCTTCTCCAAATCACCTTGGCCGCCCAAGCATGTCTCTCCCAAGCTTCAAGCCGAGTTTCATCTCCCCAAGCAGCCCTTTGAACGAGTGTCATCCCGGGTAAGAGTTCTCTTCCTCTTCTCCTTCTTTGTTTGGTGTATTCTTGCTGGTATGGAGAAGAAGAGGTGAGCCTTGGTGTTGTGCACCACCAGTAGCAGCAGCAGCGGCCCGCGCCCAGACGCCCAGCGCCCGCCACTGCCGCACCAGCCAAATTTATCGCCAGCGCCCAGCAGCATGTTACCTGGCCGACGCCTGCGCCCGATCCATGGGACAGCGCCCGTCGCCCTCCCAGCGTCCTCGCGCCCCAGCGCCGCAGCGCGCCAACGCTGCAGCACTGCCCCAGCCATCTCTGCGCCGTCGCGCGCACCCCCTGCCGCCCATCTGCGCTCATCAGCGCCCAGCAGTAGCCCCGCACGTGTAGCCTGTCCGTCCACGCGTCAGTCGTGCCGTGTGAGTTGCTCCCGAGTTGAGCCCTATTTATTTTATTATATTTAGGCCTATGGATTGTGATTATTGTTGTGTTTGTTAGGTTCTCGTTGGGTAGCCCGGGATCAACACAGCTTAGGATTCTTGTGTGTAGTTGCCTTCCGACCAGGTAAGGATTTCTTACCGGAGTTGTGTGGGCCCTGCGATATTATATGTGATTGTTGTTTGTATGCTTGTTTGTGTTTATCAGCATGTTTAGTGATAGGTGCTCTGTTCTGAATTCCTTACTAACATCATTTCTTATGTTGTTTCTCATGTTAGTCCATGCTAGGTTGTTCCGTTCCGGCACGCTCGTATCTGTTCTTGCTTCGTAGTATCATGCTACGTTCGTTGTATCTATGGAGCACGTATTGGATTGTTTGCTGTTGATGTTATAGTTTAGAGTTCAGATAGGTAGCATCATCTGGGCCAGGATGCATAAAGTACCTTGCATCCACGGCGGGGGACGTCTGACGCAAAGATCGATCCCCTGGACCCCGTTATGGCTTAGCTAACCCTAACGGTAGGCCCTGCAATCTTGGGTGAGGGTGGCAGACTGTTAAATGCCCCAACTGTCGGGATGATGACATGGCATTGCCTTGTCCCCGCGATCGGCACGTCCTCGTGTGTGTTCGGCAAGAGCTCTTGATTGCCACCGATAGGCCAAGGACGGCTTCCTGGTGTAAGCCTACCACGACCGGTTCCTTAGCCTCAAAGCGGTGCTCAGGTGACATAGTTCACGTGTCCGTGTCTCACACCCCTATGTCGGTGACACCAATCCAAAGATTTAGTTAGGCATGGTGGATGGACTCGGGCGACTTGCCACTAGACCCGGCACCCCGTAGTCTGCAGAGCATGAGGTGAGCCGTCGCCTTTCGTATCGACGATGAGATGTGCCGAGGCCGAGACTTGTTTCTCGTATAGGATCGTATCATGAGGTGGATTATCTCGGAGTAAGACCCTGAGTTGGCATCCGAGGTTTATGTGTGGATTTAAGCTATGTGCTCTCTTCTGTGTTTATATTCATAGCTTGCATAGCTTTCTGCTAGATGACCATGTATATTGTATTGTACCCCGGTTGGGGATTCTTACTGAGTAATTCGTTACTCACCCTTATTTTGTGGTTTTCCACAGGTAACCATTATGTGAGACAGGATGGCTGGAGGAGGAGCTGTGATCACGGAATCCTGTTGTTTCGAACTCTGAGTCTTGTATTTATGTTTTTATGTTTTAAATGTCCTCTGAATGCATGTAGTTGGGCACTGAGCCCTTAGGTTGTTTTTTGGTTGTTGCCCGGATTCTGACACTGATGTAAACCATTTTTGGATTTGAATGTGAATTAAATCTCTGATTAGAGTACGTTTGGAAATGTATTTGACTTGGAACAGGTACTTGGAAACAGGGACAGGTTGCAGGACGATTTGTTCTTGTTTTGAATGGATGTTTTATTGTATTTTGTTTTAATCAGAATCTGGCATACAACCTCGCATATTATTTTCTAAGTTTTAAAGCATGCATTGAGGTAAAGGCCTATTTTAGAACCCCATTCGGGTCAGGTCTTTACAGGGGTACAATACGATACATTAGTCATCTGGCATCCTAGTATACATGCAAACAGTTACCAACACAGAATGTTTCTCAACGAGCTAATGGGGCAATTTCGGAATCCTCGGAAGTCTCCTACTTCAGGCCTAATGATTGGCTCTCCTAGCCAATCCCAAGACATCCTCGAGGGTCTTTCTCCCTCGGCCAAATGATCAGCTAAAAAATAGATCCCAATAGATGTCAAACACCCTCGAGGGTCTTTCTCCCTCGGCCAAATGATTAGCTAAAAAACCAATCCAAAACAGATGTCCTCGAGGGCTTCTTACCCTCGGCTAGCTAAAACTTGAATAATGGGAGAGTACCCGAAGTCTGGCTCTAAACTGGAACAGAAGTGGTGTACTCACGAACATTAGCCCGGGGGGGTACACCAAACTAGCGAGTAACGCGTGTGCGCGCACACCGCATGCTACTGCAACCAGCTTAAATGTGGGGGCCTAGGGACAAACTACGCGGGCCAGGTACGCATGCCTAATGACTCGGAGGCGGTGTCACTGAATACAGTAGTACGAGGCCCTCGACACTCATCTGTACAGCCTGTACCACCGACTTGAAGCTAAGAACCGGCCAAGGTAGGCTTACACCATTGGCAGGGTTTCGCTCTAGCAGGCTACGAACTAGGCTTATGCCGATGAGGGAGAAAATCCACATCGGCTACCTGGGTGGAAGCAAAGTATGTTATGCTTCACACTGGATCCCGACCGATGGGGACAAAGTAAGTTATGTCCGCTCTCAGCCTCTGGATGATGACAAACCCTACTATACTAACTAAGAGTATAGAGTAATCGATTCCTGGGTAAACATACATTCTCAACATACACACATAGCCTAACATGATACTACGAACTTAAGTAGGAATCATAAACATGCTGGAAGAACAAACCTAGCATGGCACAAACATGTGCAACAGGCAAACATGCTAGCAAGAAGTCAAACACAAGCTGTTCTATCCACTAACATTTTCATAACAGTAAACAAGCATACAAGACACATCATGATAATATCGCAGGGTCCACACAACCACGTTAAGAAATCCTTACCTGGAAACAAGAAGAAAACAATCACACAATAGCAAACTCCTTAAGCTGCAAGGACCAACTCAACCTAGCCAATAAACCAACATAAATGGTGCATAAATAAACTTGCCAGCTAAAGTTATCCCAGGAATAAAACACAAGGCACAAGAGGCTACCAAACCAAGAAGGAAGCTCTCGGCACTAGGCTGGCTCAGCAAGGGCGTGCGGCAGCAACAGGCGAGATTGCCGGCAGGCACGAGGGTGCAAGCAGCTGGAAAGACAAATTTGCTGCCTCGGGAGTTCACGGGTGCGAAGCTCTTACCGGCAAAGAGATGCTGCTGCGCACGGGGGCTGGGGCTGCGATATAGACGCTGGCGAAGGAGACATGGCAGCGAAGGGGCGCTGGTTGTCAACGCGGCTGCACACGGGCGACGCCACACGCTGGGCGGGGATGAGCGCACTAGCGCAAAGGGCGAGCATCGCTGGCAAACAAGGGGTGCTCCCGGGTGCGAGGGCCCGAGGGCAAGCTGGAGTGGCTGTGTAACGGCAGCGAGGGCTCGGCTGGGGTCCTGGCGATGGTGTGTTGGTTGGGGCGAGCCGATGTGTAAATACCCAACCCGAAAGAGGTCCTAAACTAAAATAATATGCAAGATTGCTTTCCAGATTCTAAATGAAAATAAAAACTTGTAAACATTCATGAAATAATTAATTATAAAATGTCTGTAAACCTGTCCTTGTTTCCAAGCACCTGTTCCAAGCTAAAAGCAGTTTAAAACATACTCTGATCAGAGATTTATTCAAAACATTCAAAACCCAAACAGTTTACAAACAGTGCCAAAATCCAGAACAATCAGGAAACATCCTAAGGGCTCCATGCCCAACTACATGAATTCAGAGGACAAAACCAAAAACATAAACATAAACTAAGAGTTAAAAGACAGCAGGTTTCCATGATCCGCAGCTCCTCCTTCAGCCATCCTGTCTCGCGCCCTGATTACCTGTGGAAAACCACAAAATAAGGGTGAGTAACGAATTACTCAGTAAGAATCCCCAACTGGGGTACAATACGATACAACTGGTCATCTAGCAGAAAGTATGCAAGCTATGAATACAACACAGAAGAGAGCACATCACTTTAATCCATACATAAATACCACGGATGCCATCTTACGGTCTTACTCTGGAAAACTACAACGAATATCGATACTCTGCGAGAAACCAAACTCAGCCTCAGCTTTCCTACTACTGTCGATACGAAAGGTGCACTGAACTCAAGATCCCGAGGAGCTCTCCAGTCGGCCTTGTAATGAGCGTGTGCGCGCACCGCATGCTGCTGCAAACCAAGGAGGTGCTGGGTCTAGGGCATGCTGCCCTTATCTAGTACGCATGCCTTAAAGAATCTCTGGATCGGTGTCACTGAACATAGTGGTGTGAGACCAAGACACTATGACTACGTCAGCCTATACCACCGCACCTGAGGCTAAGAAACTGGTCGTGGTTGGCTTACACCAGGAACAGGTCCTTCCATTATCAGGTGGCAATCAAAGGCTACTACCAACACGCTGAGGTCGTGTCGACTGTCGAGGACAAGGCAATGCCTCGTCATTCCCCCGATCGTTGAGGCATTTAACAGTCTGCCACCCTCACCCAAGATTGCACTGGGCTGCCGTTAGGGTTAGCTAAACCCTAACGACGGATCAGGGACGTAGTACTGCCTCGCACGTCCCTGCTACGGATGCAAATTACGTTATGCATCCTCGCCCGGATGATGCTACCTATCAGAACTCTAAGCTATAAACAGCTAACAGCAAACATACTAACACGTGCTCAGCAGAAACAATGAACCTAGCATGATACTACGAAGCAAGAACATATAACGAACATGCCAGAACAGAACAACCTAGCATGGAACTAACATGAGAAATAACACGAGAATCATGCCAGTCGGAATTTAGAACATAACACCTATCCACTAACATGCTGATAAACATAAGCATACATACAATCAACAATCACAGAAAATATCGCAGGGCCCACACAACTTCGATAAGAAATCCTTACCTGGGTCGGAAGGCAAACACACACAAGAAAGATCTTAAGCTGCAACCGAACCTGAGCTAGCTATCGGGAACCTAACAAACAAACAAAAAACATCACAATCTATAGCCCTTAGGTAAAATACAAACAGAACTCGACTCGGTCGGAAGCAACTCACAAGGCACGAGGCTGGTGCGCAGACGGACAGGCTGCAAGGCACACTGCTCAACGACGGCATGCGGACGGGCTGCTCGCTGTGTGTGCGGCAGGGGCTATGATATGGAGCTGGGGCGCGGGCATGCGGCTGGGCTTGCAGAATTGTGGCTCGGGCGCTGGCGCAGTGGGTCGCGGGTGTGTGTGCGCGCTACGATAATGCGATCGATCACGCTCGCGTGCAAAGAGGCTGCGACGCGGTGTACGGCAATGGGCGCTGCGCAGGCTGGGCGCGCGATCGCGATCGGGTTGCTCGGTGGCCGACGACGATGCAGCTCTTCTTTGCTTTCGGTGCGGTGGGATGGTGATAGGGTTGTGCCAGCAATCGCGAGGGGCTGCGATTGGCAATGAGGCGCTGTAGAGCTGGCGGGGAGGCTGGGCGTGCAGATGAACGGCTGCAAGGGTTTGGGGATGCGATTTGGGAAACGGAGAGGAGCCAATTCCAATTTGCTGAGACAACCCCCCCCCCCCCCAAACCCTTGGCTTCTAATTTCACTCCAAATCCCAAGCAACTACGGGTTAAGCAAATCACCAACGAAACAAGAGTACAAATTGCTAACCTAGCTTAACTGGAGAAGCCTCCTTTTGCTCACTGCCACAACTAAGACAACCCGGGTTCGATCCTTGGCTCAAACATCTTTTCCTTTTTAATTCCTATTTTGCAAACCAAGACCAAAAACCTCTCCAAACACTCACGGGACATAGAACCTGCACACACAGCAACTCCCCAACCTCAACAAAGGACTCAAAGAGCCTCAACGGCCCAACCAAATTACCAAAATACCCTTAGGACATACCTGGAAGACCGGGATGAAAACCTGGGCCATTACAATATTCCCTCCTTTTTATGACTTTCGTCCCAAAAAGTTATTAAGACTGAAACAGTTCAGGATAGTGCAATCTCATCTCGTCCTCCCGCTCCCAAGTAGTCTCCTCAGAACTCTGACTCCTCCACTGAACCTTTACCAAACAGATCTCTCGATTACGCAACGTCTTAGTCTCAAATGCTAGAATCCTCATAGGCTTCTACTCGAAGCTCAAATCCTCATTCAGCTGCGAAGGCTCAAAGTCTACAATGTGCGACAGGTCCGGCACTGTAACGGCCCAGTTTTCTATCCCGGTTCTCGAGGAGCTTCTAGTTCAGATTCAGTGGTTCGGATGGGCCATTAGAGCTGTTTTGACCATTAGGGTATTTTGGTCTTTTTGCTCCTCGGGCAGGATTTGTGGATTTTCAAGGTTTTGAGGCAGCTCCTGCCTTTGTTGAGGCTTGTTTGTTGTGGACTGCGAGTCCCGAGATGTTTGGGCTTTTCGTTTGGGAGTTCGGTTGTGATTTGGGTTTTGGGCAAAGTTATGGTTGTTTGGGTGTTTCCTTTGGGATTCGAGCCCGGGCCCTTGGTGTTGATTTGGGAGGTTGATTTCAGTGAGATTTGTTGTTTGGAAAGGTTGCTTCAGTCGGGTCTCGAAGGAAAAAGCCGGGAAATGGGATTTAAGGATTTTAAGGATTTTTGGAAAATTGGAAAATTGGATGAAATGGTTTTGGATAAGGATGGAAAATAAATAAAAGAGAAAAAGAAAAGAAAAAAAAAGAAAAATCCCATTGCCGCTGCGATTCCTGTGCTTGAGCCACGCTACTGCCACCGCTTGACCCACCGCTCTCCCGCGCCCGCAACGCGCCCTCGCTTCTTGACCCGCGCCCGCTTGCAGCTCCGCGCCCCAGCGTCGCCCCGCGCTACCGCCTGCGCCCGGCCACCAGCCCTGCACCCGGCCCGGCTTGTTGTGTGTTGGCTTGGCCCGAGCCTTGTGGCTTCTCGGATGGTTTTTCCCGAGTCTTTTCTTCGTTGGGCCCGGATTTATTGGCTGCTGGTTCTGGATTTATTGGGCTATTTTATTGTGTTTATTTGGGTGCTTTGTTTGATGTTCAGGCTGTTCGGGATCGATTAGAGGCTCGAGGATCGTTCGTTGATTTGTGATTATTATTATTGTTTTTCTGCTTGTTCTAGGTAAGGATTTCTTACCGTGGTTGTGTGGACCCTGCGATATATCTCGATATGCCTTGCTTGTTTGCTTGCTGTTATGAGCATGTTAGAGATAGTGCAATTGATTGATTTCTTGCTAGCATGTTTGCCTGATTTTACATGTTAGTGCCATGCTAGGTTTGTTCTGCCAGCATGCTTATGATTCCTGCTTAAGTTGTAGTATCATGCTAGCTAATGTGATTATTGTCGGTCATTGCTTGCTAGCCAGGAATCATTGATTTTGCTCTGTACTCTTAGATAGAGTTGTAGGGTTTGTCATCATCCAGAGGCTGAGCGGACATAGCGTACTTTGTCCCCACTGATCGGGAGTAGTATGCGAAGCATAACGTATCTTGCTTCCCCCCACCCCGGTCGCTAAGGTGGATTTAGCTCAGGTCGGGAGTAAAGTGTGCGAAGCATAACGTATCTTGCTACCCCCCTCGACCCGTCGGTTGTGGAATTAGCTACCCACTTCGGCATAGCCTAGTTTGTAGCCTGCTAGAGCGGAACCCTGCCATCGGTGTAAGCCTGCCCTGGCCGGTTCTTAGCTTCAGGTCGGTGGATCATGCTGCAAAGATGAGCGCCGAGGGCCTCGCGCTACTGTGATCAGTGACACCGTTTCCGAGACATAGGCATGTGCACCTGGCCCGCGTAGTTTGCCCTTAGGCCCCCGCATTTACGCCTGTTGCAGAGGAGCATGCGGTGTGCGCGCACACGCGTTAGTTGTCGGTTCGGAGAGCTCCCCCGGGCTAATGTCGTGAGTACACCATTCCTTCCGTTAGAGCCTGACTTCGGGTACTCTCCCATAAGTCCAGATTAGTGCAAGGGCAAGGGAGGCCCTTGAGGACATTTTAGGGATCAGTGTATTCCCCCCGAGTGACAGATACCTCGGTGATGTCTCAGGATTGGTCGATGTATCCAATCCCGCTTAGGCCGAAAGTAAGAGACTTGATGGCTCCGAGATCTTGTTTTATGAGCTCGTTGAGCTATGATCTGTGTTGATAGTCGCTTTGCTTGCATGTTGAGGTGCTAGATGACTGATGTATCGTATTGTACCCCCGGTTGGGGATTCTTCTTGAGTATCTTTATACTCACCCTTATTTATCTTTCGTAACTTGGGACAACACCGGGATGGCTAGCGGAGGGAGCCGATTGATCATGGGGGCCAGCGCTGCACTCTGTCATTTATTGTTGCATTGTTTATTCAAAGATGTAGATGGACAGAGTCCTAGGGGAACATTGTTTAAAAAGTTGTTTAAATTGTATTGTATGATTTTATAAATACTGGCCAGGTGGTTTTATTTAGTTGGATGGTTTAAATGAAAATTTGTTGATTATGTTTTAAGGGTTCCCCCTTCTCATATGTTTTGAATGGTTTTTAAATATGAGCACTAAACCGCTTGATATCATATTTACTTGCATGCCGAGTGAGAACCCCCGCTTAGGACCATGTTTTGGGTCGGGTTCAATCACAGATTGGTATCGTGAGCACGAGTCATAGATTCTCGTAGACTAACTTTGCTTTGTAGGTTGTTGCTTTGCCATGATCATCGGCCTCCACGACCGCTGAGTTTTTCTCGAGTTCAATTAAGCTAAGGGGTAAGAATTTACAATACTTTTCATCTAGCTTTTATGCCTTGTGTAGAGTTGTGGAGCTGAGACGAGCAGGTTCTGACTCGTTGTTGGTTTGGGCTTAGAGAGCCATCATGCCAACTTCCCGTAGTCGCGGCGACTTGTTGAGCGGTGAGAGCCCCCAGTGTGGGCCAAAGATTTATGCTTCGTGCGGATCGCTAGTGTGTCGATCGCACCCGCAGGGAGGCGCATCTTAGACTCCGTGAGGCCATTTGTGGCCCAGTTGTTGCTTTTCCCCTAGTGAGAGGGTGGAGGTGCTCGTGCAGATCGCCAGTGTGTTGATCGCACTCTAAGGAGCAGGACGCTTGGCATGTCCGACTGAGGAGTTGGACCGTTTGTATTGATGTTGAGGCCGCGTCCAGGGTTGTTTAGCCCGTTGGCCAGAGTTGGCCCTGGCAGTTGAGTTGCCTAAAGGAGAGGGTAGAGGCTAGCACGCCTCAGAGTGAGACTCCTTGAGCAGAGTGTGCTCCAGCCATGAGAGATTTGGATATGGCAGGTCTTCAGCTATCAGAGAGCGGAGACCCAGGCGCAGTTTGTAGCGCGTAGTGAGGAGTCCCTGGCACAGATAGCCCAGCTTGATAGAGTTTGTTTCAGCATTTTCCCCCAGTAGCTCTTGTAGCCCCGGAGGTTCCCGGGAGGGCATGATCAGCAGGTTTTTGCAGTCGAGTTTGTTGGCGTTGATGGAGCCGCCCAGTTTGGCAAGTGGAAGCCTGTAGAGCTCGTTGTTTGAGAAAGTCCTACTACTAGTAGTAAAGCAGTTGGCCAGGTTTGAGTTTAGCATCCGTGTGTTGGGATGCCCTGCTGTTTAGAGGCCGAGTTGTGCCGTTCCTGTGCTGTTTGGTACAGCAGTTGGTGGTGGTAGTCCCTTGAGGGACGTGGACTAGCTGAGTCTCCACCAGTCGCCCGATTGATTGGCAAGTTGCCGTGTTAGTGGCTTGTGGCAGATGTAGAGACATCTTTGCCCCCCTTGCAAGCTTGCTGTTGTTTTGCAGCCAGTTCTCTTTGTACCCTCATAGCTAGGGTGTTGTGTGGAGTTTGCTTGCCAGGGTTTTATCCATTTTTGGATTTCAGCGGTCTAGTAGAGTGGAACACTCTTTTTATTTGGATGTTCCTAGTGAGGAACTAGTTGTTGCCACCCGAGGAGTTGGCCTGAGCTTCTGTTGAGCATCGAGTGAGATGCAGGAGTTAGCCTGAGCTTTTGTTCAGCATCGAGTGGGATGCAGGAGTAGGCCTTGGCATGTCTGTTGGTCGAGATGCCAGAGATTAGGCTGCTCGAGTTCTTGGACTCTTGTGTTGAGTGTCATTGCCCCGTCACTTGGAGTGTGACCTTTCCTCAAAGGGGCGTAAAGCTCGTTGTATGCTGATTTGTGTTGTAAAGGATGTAGTGCCTGTTGGCACCAGGCTTTGAGAGGAGGCCTAGATTGAGGCCAGTTGGCACTTTGGTGCAGGTGGTTCCGTGGCCGCCCAGAGTACAGCATCCCCGCTAGTCTTGTACCCTTTTCCTGAGGTTGCACCTGTTTGGTTGCATAAGAGATCTAGCTCTGTAACAGCCCAGTTTCCTATTCCAGTTTTCGAGGTGCCTTCGGGTCAAGATTCCGTTGTTTGGTTGGGTTTTAGAGCGGTTTTGCCCTTGGGGGTATTTTGGTATTTTGGCTCTCCGGGCAGGATTTGTGGTTTTCTAGGCTTCGAGGTAGCTCCTGCCTTTGTTGAGGCTTGTTTGTTGGTGGCTGCGAGTCCCGTGGTGTTTGGGCTAGTCGTTTGGAAGTTCGGTTGTGGTTTTGGGTTTTGGCAAAGTGATGGTTGTTTGGCTGTTTCTTTTGGGATTCGAGCCCGAGCCTTTAGTGTTGCTTTGGGAGTTGGATTTAAGTGAGTTTGATTGATTAGAAAAGATTTCTTTGATCGGGTCTCGAAGGAGGAAGCCGGGAAATGGGATTTTGAGGTTTTAAGTGGATAAGGATGGAAAATGGAATTTAAAAATCCCATTTTTTCCTTTTTCCCATTTTCCTTTTATTTCTCTTTTTCTTTTCTTTTTCCCCCAAAATGCATCTTTCTCTCTCCTTCTCTCTCTCTCCCCAGCGGCCCCACCTAGCCCACCCCTCTAGCCATGGCTCGCCCACCCGGCCGTGCAGGCCTTGGCTCGCCCACGCCCAGCTAGCCCGAGCCAGCGTCGCGAGCCAGCTCGAGCTCGCCCGCGCCGAGCGCCTACCTCGCCCGGCCCGAGCATCGCGCGCCCTCGCCAGCGTCGCCCGGCTCGCGCGCGCTCGCTCTACCTACGTCCGTGTCGCCCGGTGCGCCTTTGTCGCCGAGCCAGCGCCACGATGCTGCCGCGTCGCGTCGCCGAAGTCGCCAGCTCGATCGCGGCTCGTCGGTGCGAATCTCGCGCCCCGCGTCGTGTCGCTCGCGCCCGCGCGCCGTCTCTGTCTTGCCGCAACGCGCACAGGCGCGAGCGTCCAGCCGAGCAAGCTCCGCGCGCCCGCGCGCCAGCGCCTGTCCAGCGCGCCAGCCAGCCCCCCGCGCGCGGCTCGCGCCCAGCGCCAGTGCCGTGCGCGCCCCTGCGGCCCAGCCCCAGCGGTAGCGCCCAGCGCAGCGCCCCCCTGCGGCACACTACGCCCGGCCCGGCCCTCTTTGGTCGCCTAGCCCGTCAAAACCCGGCTCGTTCGAGTGTGTCGGCCACGCCTCGTGAGTTGCTCCCGAGCCAAGCCCCTGTTTATTTTAGTGTATTTAGGGCTATTTTATGATTATTGATGTTTTTGCTTGGCTCGATATAGGTTGCTCGGGTTCGATCGCGATTAATTTATTGTGTGTTGTTGCCTTCCGACCGTAAGGATTTTCTTACGGAGTTGTGTGGGCCTGCGATATTGTCATGATTTTGCCTTGCTTGTTTGCTTTGTCGTTATGAGCATGATGATAATAGAGCGACTTTGATTGATTTCGCTAGCATGTTTGCTTGATATTACATGTTAGTGCCATGCTAGGTTTGTTCTCACAAGGCATGTTTGTGATTCTGCTTAAGCTCGTAGTATCATGCTAGGTAGTATGATTGATGTCGGTCTTTGCTTGCTAGCCAGAATCATTGCTTTTTCCTGTACTCTTAGATAGAGTTGTAGGGTTTGTCATCATCCGGGCTGAGCGGACATAACGTACTTTGTCCCCACCGATCGGGAGTAGTGTGCGACGCATAACGTATCTTGCTTCCCCGGTCACTAAGGTGGATTTAGCTCGGTGTCGGGAATAAAGTGTGCGCAGATAACGTATCTTGCTACCCGCCCCGACCAGCCGGTTGTGGAATTAGCTACCCACTTCGGCATAGCCTAGTTTGTAGCTTTGCTAGAGCGGAACCCCGCCACGGTGTAAGCTCCGCCTTGGCCGGTTCTTAGCTTCAGTCGGTGGACCAGTGCGCAGAGATGAGCGCCGAGGGCCTCGCGCTCGTGATCGGTGACACCGCTTCAAGTTTTAGGCATGCGTGCACGCCCACGTAGTTTGCCCTTAGGCCCCGCATTTACGCCGGTTGCGAGAAGAGCATGCGGTGTGCGCGCGCATACGCGTTAGATGCCGGATCGGAGAGCTCCTTCCGGGCTAATGTTCGTGAGTACACCATTCCTTCCGTTAGAGCGACTTGGGTACTCTCCCGTAAGTCCAGATTAGCAAGGGTAAGAGGCCCTTGAGGACATCCTTGGGATCGGTTTTTGAGTGATCAATTGGCCGAGGAGAAAGAGACCTCGAGAGATGTCCCGAGTTGGTTAGGATAACCAATTATTAGGCCGGAAGTAGGAGACTTCCGATGACTCAGATCTTTCTTTGTAAGCTCGTTGAGCTATGATCCGTGTTGGTAGTTGTTTGCTTGCATGGTTTGGTTCTAGATGATTGATTATATCGTATTGTACCCCTGTTGGGGATTCTTCACCGAGTAATTCGTTACTCACCCTTACTTATCTTTCAGAAACCATGGCGCGAGGCGGGATGGGTGGAGGAGGAGGAGCTGTGATCATGGAAACCCGTTGTTCAACTCGAGATTTATGTTTATGTTTTAAATGTCCTCTGAATGCATGTAGTTGGGCACAGAGCCCTAGGTTGTTTTATGAATGTTTTTCCTGATTCTAGCATTGTTGTAAATGTTGTAAAGTTGTATGTTTTTAATAAATCTCTGATCGAGTAAGTTTTGGAAATGTATTTGTCTTGGAACAGTGCTTGGAAACAGGGACGTGTTTCAAGAATTTTGTATTGACTTTTAAATGAACTCTTGCCGGTTTTTGGTTTTACTTAGAATCCAAAACAACCCTATTGCAAATTCAGTGTTGATTTGTATGCATGCATTGAGGTAAGGGCCCATTTAGAGCCCCATTCGGTCGGGTCCTTACGGTTGGTATCGAGCTCGAGTCATAGATTCTGTAGTGACCTTTTGTTGTAGGTCGTTTTTCCATGATCATCGGCACTGACGGTCATCAGTGCGCCTTAGTTCTTGCTTTTAAAGAAAAGGGTAAGAATTTACAATACTTTTCATCTAGCTTTTATGCCTTGTGTTGTGTAGCGGAGACGAAAGCGAGTTCGACTCGTTGTTGGTTTGGGCTTAGTGAGCCATCATGCCAACTTTCATGAGCGGCGCAGCGATTTGTTTAGCGGCTTGTTGAGGTATCCGGATAGATTCGGATGCCACAGGGACGTCGTTCCCGAGGGAGGTAGAGCTTAGACTCCCGTTGGCCATGTGTGGCCCGATTCTTTCGCTTTCCCCTAGTGAGAGGGTGGAGGTGCTTCGTGCGGATCGCCAAGATGTTGATCGCACCCGCAGGAGCGGGACGCTTGGCGTGTTCGACCGAGGAGTTGGACCGATCGTGTTGTTGTTGAGGCCGCGTCCGGGGTTGTTAGGCCCGCATGCGGTTTGGCCCCGCAGCTTGAGTTGCCTAGAGGAGGGGTAGAGGCTAGCGGCGCCTCGCAGTGAGACTCCTCGGCGAGTGTGCTCCACCCATGAGAGATTTGATGGCGTGTCTTTAGCTATCGAGAGAGCGGAGACCCAGCGCGATTTGTAGCGCGTAGTGAGGAGTCCCGGCACAGATAGCCCAATGGCGAGTTTGTTTCAGCATTCCCCTCGGTAGCTCTTGTAGCCCCCTGCAGGTTCCCGGGAGGGCATGATCAAGCGAGTTTATTGATGATGAGTTGGTTGGCGTTGATGGAGCCGCCGGATTTGGCAAATGGATGCTGTAGAGCTCGATGTTTTAGTAAGTCCTGCTGCTAGTAGTAAAGTAGTTGGCCAGGTTTGAGTTTAGCATCCGTGTGTGGGATGCCCTGCTGTTCAGAGGCCGAGGTGTGCCGTTCCTGTGCTGTTTGGTTCATCAGATGGTGGTGGAATTCCCTTGTGAGAGGTGGACTAGCAGAGTCTCCACCAGTCGCCCGATTGTTTGGCAAGTTGCCGTGTTAGTGGCTTGAGGCAGATGAAGGGTCATCTTTGCTCCCTTGCGAGCCTGCTGTTGTTTAACAGCCCAGCTTCCTCAGATGTGGATTTGGTAGTAGTAGCACTTGAGGTGCATTGGTTGGTGTGCCACTTTGGCACTAAGTCTGGTTCAGGCTTGAGTTTGGCTTGGGCATAGTAGATGGTTCTATGCCGTTCGGAGTTTAGTGCACTCCTTTAGCCTTGGATCCGTTTATGGCAGTTGGTAAGTGTTGGTGCGCGTGAGTCTCGCGCTAGTGTTAAGGCCAAGAGTTTCTTTGTGGTTGGTAGTGCGGTCAACTACCTTCGAGTGCCTTAATCTGAGGAGAGTTGAGCATTGTAGATGCGAGTTTGGTCCAGTAGAGGGACTCTGAGCTGGATGCCTATGAGGCGAGTTGGATGCCATGATTCGAGTTGGATGCTTTTGAGGCGAGTTGAGCTGATGCCTTGCGAGAGGATTTGGATGCCTTATGGGTAAGCACCCTTGGTAGAGGCTTGGTATAAAGTAAGTTCGGTGTGGCATGGTTATGCCTTGGTAAAGCAAGGTTGCCTCAGCTTTGAGCATCGTGTGGAGTTGGAACTTTTGGTGTTCCTTCGGTTGGAGTTCGATTGGAAACCGAGCAGTGCTGATGGTAGCAAAGCCGCGCAGTTTCTGATCGCCTTGGCTAAGAGAGTTGTTTGGATCTTTTCCTTGGGTAGAAGCCTTGTTGAGAGGCTGATGTTTGAGTAGGAGGTCGACGCATTCGGTAGCGTTTCGGATCCTCTTGGTTCCCAAGGAATTGGAGTTAACCGTTGAGATGCTTGAGAGAGTTGTGCCTGCTCGGGCATTTGGTCATTAGCTCGTTTGTCGGCCGTATGTGTCGGAGGGTGATCGAAGGATCCCTAGGTTGTGGAGAGCCTCTCCAAAGCTCAGTCGAGCCCGTAGTGAGTTTGATTGGCAAGGCGGAGCCGTGTAGTTTGTAGCCTCGGTTGAGTTGCTAGCGATCTTGGTAGACTAGCAAGCTAGTGTTTGTTTGGAGTAAAGTCCGGATTGATTCCGTGGTGGCAAGTTGATGCTTGGTGTTGACCAAGGTGTGGTTTGGAGTCGCTAGTGATTTGCTTTGCTCGTGGGACGAATGGTTCGTGCCCGGTTGGTTGTTTTCTGTTCCGGGATGTTGAGTTGCCCCCGTTGTTGCCCCGTGAGATTTAGATGTTGTTGCTCTAGTGGAGCATGACAGTGAGCGTATGTGGAGCTCTCTGTCCTTTGGATGTCTGCTTGTAAGAGCCGTTTCCTTCTGGGAGTTGTCAGATTCCTCCCGTAGCCATGAGTTAATGGTAGAGGTGCTAGCAAGAGGGAAAGATTTGTTGGCTACTTGGAAGTAGTCGTTTGTTCAGTTAAGCGGATTCTTGGATGGTGTTCTAGAGGCTGCAGTAAAGGTTGTTTTGCCTCTTGTGAGTGTTTGGCCAAGATTTGGTTCTCTTGTTGTTTCGAGTGCTAGTTCGGTTCTAGCTGGAAGGCGTTGCCCTGAGGTCGTGTTCTTAGTCAGTAAGTTTTGGGAGTTGACCCCTCCCTCGGCGGTTGAGTAAGTTTTGTTGGTTCCGGATTTGTGATCCGATTGGTTGAGTTTTCCCTTTGTTGTTGCTTCCAAGAGAGTTGGTTGCTGTTGCCTTGGGTTTGAGCAAGTCAGCGAGCTTGTGTGAAGTCCGTTGCCCTTCAGAGTTGCTTGCTGGGAAATTCGTTTCCTGTTTTTGTAGGAGTCAGCTTAGCTCCAGAGTTGTGTAGTTGGTCGGAGTAGCGCAGCGGTCAGCCCAGCGAGAGGGTCCCTGCTTTGTGTTGTTAGCAAGCAAGAGTTGTTTGTCCCCGCAAGGGTGGTGGCCAGCCAGTAAGAGTTGTTTCTGGCAAGTTGTTGGTTTTTTTGGGGATTGAAGATTTCCCTTCCCCCTAGTCTCTGTGGTGGTTGAGTTGCTCCATGGATGTCAGCCTCGAGTGTTAACTTCTGAGGTAGTCTTGCGGAATCGTGTGGCTTAGGATCCGTAAGCTTTGAGGTTGTCGTCATCCGTTTTCCTTGTAAGGTTTCGGGAGTGGAGCTTCTGGTTGGAAGATAAGTCTGGCCTAAGCGAAAAGGAGAAGTCTTTTGAGTAGCCAGTTGGATTTTAAGAGTTGAGAGGTAGCTTGGAGGCGAGCGTTGCTCGTTATAAGTTTGGGTTGAGTTCTGCTGAGCAAGCCCTTCTCGGGCTTTGTTCCTTGTTGTTGTGTGCTCGCAGTTGGAGTAGCAGAGCTGTTTGAGTGAGTTGGCACAGAGGTGCCGTGGCTTTGGTTGGTAAAGCCGTTGAGCTGTTTTTCCTCAAGGTGTTGTGCCGTAGAGAGCTGCGTGATGGTTTAGTCCTTGCACTCCAGAGTTTTCCTTGAGAGGAATTTTGGTGGTTTCCTTGCTGGCGGTGTTTTTTCTTTGGCGATTGCTAGTAGATTTGCATGGAAAAGTTTGCTTTCGGCCGTTTGGTTTCTGGAATCTGGAAGGTTCAGTTTTTTTGGCCAGTTTGTTGAAGGGTTGAGTTTGTTTGTTGTTAGTTGTGAGTTCCAGAGGAGTTTCGCCAGTGCGTGGTGTAGGGCTTCATAGCTTGTGGCCAGTCCTCGAGATTGCTGAGAGTAGCACCGTTTTAGAGTTGGTGCGAGTTGAGGACGTGGTTTGCCGTCTGTTCCCTTGGAGTTCAGTGTATGCCCAGTATGGATGACATTGTGGCCTTGAGTTTTTGAGAACCCAAGAGAGTTTTGGTTCTCGAAGAGGGCTAGTGTTGTTGGCCGAGAAGTTCGGTTTGGTTGGATCGGTGGAGTTTTCCCCGAGTCTGTTTCGTCTTAGGACTTTCGAGGACGAAAGTCTTATAAGGAGGGAGTATTGTAACAGCCCAGTTTCCTATTCCAGTTTTCGAGGTGCCTTCGGGTCAAGATTCGGTTGTTTGGTTGGGTTTTAGAGCGGTTTTGCCCTTGGGGGTATTTTGGTATTTTGGCTCTCCGGGCAGGATTTGTGGTTTTCTAGGCTTCGAGGTAGCTCCTGCCTTTGTTGAGGCTTGTTTGTTGGTGGCTGCGAGTCCCGTGGTGTTTGGGCTAGTCGTTTGGAAGTTCGGTTGTGGTTTTGGGTTTTGGCAAAGTGATGGTTGTTTGGCTGTTTCTTTTGGGATTCGAGCCCGAGCCTTTAGTGTTGCTTTGGGAGTTGGATTTAAGTGAGTTTGATTGATTAGAAAAGATTTCTTTGATCGGGTCTCGAAGGAGGAAGCCGGGAAATGGGATTTTGAGGTTTTAAGTGGATAAGGATGGAAAATGGAATTTAAAAATCCCATTTTTTCCCTTTTTTCCCATTTTCCTTTTTATTTCTCTTTTTCTTTTCTTTTTTTCCCCAAAATGCATCTTTCTCTCTCCTTCTCTCTCTCTCTCCCCGAGCAGCCCCACCTAGCCCAGCCCCTAGCCATGGCTCGCCCGACCCGCCCGTCACGGCCTTGGCTCGCCCACGCCCAGCTAGCCCGAGCCCAGCGTCGTCAGAGCCAGCTCGAGCTCGCCCAGCGCCCGCGCGCCCCTGCCTCGCCCAGCCCGAGCATCGCGCGCCCTCGCCCAGCGTCGCCCAGCTCGCGCGCCCTCGCCTGCCACGGTCGTGTCGCCCGGTGCGCCTTTGTGCCAAGCGCGCGCGCGCAGATGCGCGTCGCGTCGCCGCCCGAGCCTCGCCAGGCTCGATCGCGCGTCCCAGCGAATCTCGCGCCCCGCGTCGTGTCGCTCGCGCCGCGCGCGGCCGTCTCTCAGTCTTGCGCCAACGCGCGCGCAGCGCCTCAGCCGAGCACAAGCTCCGCGCCGCGCGCCAGCGCTGTCGCGCGCAGCCCAGCGCCCCTCCGCGCGCAGCTCGCGCCCAGCGCCCGTGCCAGCGCGCCCCAGCGCGCCCCCTGCGGCCCCAGCGCGCCCAGCCAGCCCCTTTGGCTGCCTAGCCCGTGCAGCCGGCTCGTTCGAGTGTCAGCCGCGCCTCGTGAGTTGCTCCCGAGCCGAGCCCTGTTTATTTTAGTGTATTTAGGGCTATTTTATGATTATTGATGTTTTTGCTTGGCTCGATATAGGTTGCTCGGGTTCGATCGCGATTAATTTATTGTGTGTTGTTGCCTTCCACCGGTAAGGATTTCTTCCGGAGTTGTGTGGGCCTGCGATATTGTCATGATTTTGCCTTGCTTGTTTGCCGATCATATGAGCATGATGATAATAGAGCAGCTTTGATTGATTTCTGCTAGCATGTTTGCTTGATATTACATGTTAGTGCCATGCTAGGTTTGTTCTGTCAGCATGTTTGTGATTCCTGCTTAAGCACGTAGTATCATGCTAGGTAGTATGATTGATGTCGGTCTTTGCTTGCTAGCCAGGAATCATTGCTTTTTCCCTGTACTCTTAGATAGAGTTGTAGGGTTTGTCATCATCCAGAGGCTGAGCGGACATAACGTACTTTGTCCCCACTGATCGGGAGTAGTGTGCGACGCATAACGTATCTTGCTTCCCCGGTCACTAAGGTGGATTTAGCTCAGTCGGGAATAAAGTGTGCGCAACATAACGTATCTTGCTACCCCCGCCCGACCAGCCGGTTGTGGAATTAGCTACCCACTTCGGCATAGCCTAGTTTGTAGCCTGCTAGAGCGGAACCCTGCCACGGTGTAAGCCTGCCTTGGCCGGTTCTTAGCTTCAGGTCGGTGGACCAGGCTGCACAGATGAGCGCCGAGGGCCTCGCGCTACTGTGATCAGTGACACCGCTTCCAAGTTTTAGGCATGCGTGCACCCGCGTAGTTTGCCCTTAGGCCCCGCATTTACGCCGGTTGCGAAGAGCATGCGGTGTCTTGCGCACACGCGTTAGATGCCGGATCGGAGAGCTCCTTCCGGGCTAATGTTCGTGAGTACACCATTCCTTCCGTTAGAGCGACTTGGGTACTCTCCCGTAAGTCCAGTTAGCAAGGGTAAGAGGCCCTTGAGGACATCCTTGGGATCGGTTTTGAGTGATCAATTGGTGAGGAGAAAGACCCTCGAGAGATGTCCCGAGATTGGTTAGGATAACCAATTATTAGGCCGGAAGTAGGAGACTTCCGATGACTCGAATCTTTCTTTGTAAGCTCGTTGAGCTATGATCCATGTTGGTAGTCGCTGTTTGCTTGCATGCTTTGGTTCTAGATGATTGATTATATCGTATTGTACCCCGGTTGGGGATTCTTCTTGAGTAATTCGTTACTCACCCTTACTTATCTTTCAGAAACCATGGCGCGAGGCGGATGATGGTGGAGGAGGAGCTGTGATCATGGAAACCCGTTGTTCAACTCTGAGATTTATGTTTATGTTTTAAATGTCCTCTGAATGCATGTAGTTGGGCACGGGCCCTAGGTTGTTTTATGAATGTTTTTCCTGATTCTAGCATTGTTGTAAATGTTGTAAAGTTGTATGTTTTTAATAAATCTCGATCGAGTAAGTTTTGGAAATGTATTTGTCTTGGAACAGTGCTTGGAAACAGGGGACGTGTTTCAAGAATTTTGTATTGACTTTTAAATGAACTCTTGCCGGTTTTTGGTTTTTACTTAGAATCCGAAACAACCCTATTGCAAATTCTAGTGTTGATTTGTATGCATGCATTGAGGTAAGGGCCCATTTAGAGCCCCATTCGGGTCGGGTCCTTACAAGCTCGCTGGTAGTCAAAGGACTACAAGTTTGAGGTTTTTCGGGGGAAAGTAGGAGCTTTCCAGTGTCACCGAGATTTGGGTACAAAGGATGTTGTAGGCTGTTAAGAGCTAGCGCGTTCGAGTTCTCGCGCCTGTGTTGTGAGCTTGTAAGCCAGTTTGTTGGTAGCATGATTCGGCTACCCTTTGAGTTACCCGAGTATGGGTAGTGTTGGCATCGAGGATGCGTGGCTGATCCAGTGTTAGAGCCATGAGTTGGATGGCTGTTCGGAGCGTGTTTAGTGAGCACATTGGCTTGAGGTATGTCAGCTTGGTTGGATATGCTCTTGTAGAGTGAGTTGGCCAATGTGGCTTTCCGTGGTGAGTCGACCCCGAGTGGACTCTTGTTGCTCCCTAGGTAGTTGTGGCTCTGTTTGGAGGCAAGTGTTGCCCTGTGTGAGAGCCCTTGTTGGCATTGGATCTAGTTGGAGCTGTACACCCCGGTGTACTTTTGTGTAGCTCGTTCCGTGGTTTAAGTTTGGAGAACCACGAAGGGTTCGTGTTGAGGAGCCAGTGCTCAGTCTTGGAGTTGTCAAGGCTTTGGTTCTTGGCAAGTGCCCTAGCTTTGGTTGTAAGGATGCCGTGCTCGTAGCCGGGTTGTTGTTTGAGCAAGTTTTGATTGTTGGTCCTTAGCCTGGTCAGAGTTCAGTTGGATCTGAACAAGAGCGGTGGTAGCAGCCGTGTAGTTTCTGATCGTTATGGCTAAGTGAGAGCTGTTCGGATCCTTGCCTTGGGCAGAAGGTTTGTTGAGGCTGATGCTTGAGTAGGAGGATGACGCATTTTGTAGCGTCTCCGGTCCTCTTAGTTTTCAAGAGTTGGAGTTGGCCAGCGTAGTTGAGATGCTGGAGAGGGTTGCGCCCATGTAGCCGGTTGTCTGTTAGATCGTTTGACGATCGTGTGTGTCGGAGGGTGATCGGAGGATCCCTAGTTTGTGGAGAGCCTCTCCAGAGCTCAGTTAGACCCAGGCAGTGTTCCTTGGGTGAGTTGCTTGCAGATTTGGCAGTCTAGCAAGCTAGTGCTTGTTTGGATTATGGAGGCTAGTTGGTGCTTGGTGTTGACCAAGATTTGGTTCTCTTGATGTTTCAAGAGCTAGCTCGGTTCGAGCAGGAGGATGTTGCCCTGAGGATCTGTTCCTAGTCAGGTTGTTTTGGGAGTTGACCCCTCCCTCGGCAGTTAAGTAAGTTCTGCTAGTTCTGGATTGGTGGTCC
The DNA here is from genome assembly GCA_036507275.1 of Sicyos edulis. Classification (NCBI taxonomy): domain Eukaryota; kingdom Viridiplantae; phylum Streptophyta; class Magnoliopsida; order Cucurbitales; family Cucurbitaceae; genus Sicyos; species Sicyos edulis. The sequence goes on from CM071858.1 coordinate 13,017,394, forward strand.
AATCAGTTGAGGTTTCCCTTGGGTGTTGCTTCCAAGAGAGTTGGTTGTTGTTGCCCTTGGGTTTGAGCTAGTCAGCGAGCGTGTGTGTAGTTCATTTGCCTTCGAGAGTTCGCTTCTTTGGGAAATCGTTCCCATTGAGGAGTCAGCGTAGCTCCTGAGTTGTGTAGTTGATCAGAGTAGCGCAGTGGTTAGCCCAACGAGAGGGTCCCTGCATTGTGTTGTTAGCAAGCAAAAGTTGTTTGTCCCCGCAAGAGCGGAGGCCAGCCAGTTTTAGAGTTGAGTTTTTGCTGGTGAGTTGTTGGTTCTTTGGGGTTTGAAGAGCCCCTAGTTTCCATGGTGGTTGAGTTGCACCATGGATGCCAGCCTCGAGTGTTATCTTTTGAGATAGCCTCGTCGGTCCGTTTTCCTTTCGATGTTTCGAGTGTGGAGTTTCTAGTCGCAAGATGAGTTAGGTCTTGGCTAAAAAGGAGGAAGTCCATTGAGTAGCCAGTTGGACTTAAGAGTTGAGTGGTAGCTTGGAGGCAAGCTTTGCTCGTTATGAGCTTGAGTTGAGTTTCTGCTGAGCAAGCCTTTCTCGGGCTTTGTTCCTGTTGTTGTTGTGCTTTCGCAGTTGGCGATTAGCGGAGCCTCAGTTGAGTGAGTTGGCACAGTGGTGTAGTGGCTTTGGTTGGTTAGCCTTTGGGCTGTTCTCCTCAAGCTGTTGTGTTGCTAGTGGCTGCGTGATGGTTTGGTCCTTGCAGCCCGAGATTTTCCATGAGGGAACGTTGGTTGTTCCTTTTCCTGGCAAAGTTCTCTTTGGCCAGTTGCTAGTAGATTTGCATGGAAAAGTTTGTGTTCGGCCGTTGAGAGGCTCCAGTTTGTTGGATTGGCCGAGTGGAGCATGTGCCTGGTTTTGGCCATTTAGGGTTGGCCGTAGCTGAAGTTTCAGCTTGTACTAGTTGGTAAAGTTTGCTTTTTTTTTTTTATCAATCGCCAGTTGGTGGTTCGATTTGTTGTTCGTTAAGGCTTTAGGCAAGCTTTGTGGTTCGCTGGTCTCTTGTGAGGCAAGAGTAGGCCGTTTGGTTTCTGGAACCTGAGAGGTTCAGTTGTTTGGCCAGCATGGTGTAGAGTTGAGGTTGTTTGATAACAGCTGTGGGCATTTAGAGAAGTTTCGCCAGTGCGTGGCGTTGAGTTTTGGAGCTTGTGCCCAGTCTGCGAGATTGCTGAGAATAACACCGTAGAGAGGTGTTCCGTGTTGGATTAGCAGAGGGTTTGTATGAGCCCCAGGTTTGTAGGCCTTCAGAGATCCTTGAGTGGATCGGAGCAGTTGCCTTTTGGATAGCTTTGTGGCTTTGAGCCTTTGAGAACCCAAGAGGGTTTGGTTCTCAAAGAGGGCTAGTGTTGTCTTAGCCGAGAAGTTCAGTTGGCTAGGAATCAGTGGAGTATTCCTAGAGCCGTTTCGTCTTAGGACTTTCGAAGACGAAAGTCTTATAAGGAGGGAGTATTGTAACGGCCCAGTTTTCTATCCCGGTTCTCGAGGAGCTTCCGGTTCAGATTCAGTGGTTCGGATTGGCCGTTAGACCTATTTTGACCCTTAGGGGTATTTTGGTCTTTTTGCTCCCCGGGTAGGATTTGTGGATTTTCAGGGCTTCGAGGTAGCTCCTGCCTTTGTTGAGGCTTGTTTGTTGTGGACTACCAGTCCCGAGATGTTTGGGCTTTTCGTTTGGGAGTTCGGTTGTGATTTGGGTTTTGGGCAAAGTTATGGTTGTTTGGGTTTTTCCTTTGGGATTCGAGCCCGGGCCCTTGGTGTTGATTTGGGAGGTTGATTTCAGTGAGATTTGTTGTTTGGAAAGGTTTCTTCAGTCGGGTCTCGAAGGAGGAAGCCGGGAAATAGGATTTAAGGACTTTAAGGATTTTTGGAAAATTGGAAAATTGGATAAATTGGATTTGGATAAGGATGGAAAATAAATAAAAGAGAAAAAGATAAGAAAAAAAAAAAAGAAAAATCCCATTTTCTTTCCCCCCATTTTTCCCCCTTTCTCTCTCCTCCAACCCGAGCCCCCCTCTTGGCCCCTCACCTCCCTGCCCGAGCAGCCCCTGGTCGCCTACCCTGGCCGCCCATTCCGAGCCATCCCCAGCGCCCAGCTCACCCATGGTAGCGAGCCTAGCCGCCCAGCTCGCCTGCCTGCGGGTCGCCTGGTATCGAGCCCACCTTTGCTCGCCCCGCCTAAGCGTCGCCCCAGTCGCTCGGTTCGCCCGGTCCGAAGTCGCCTCGGTCCAAGTCGCCCAGCCCCGTGCCGTGCCGTCCGTGCCAGCCCGTGTGTCCTGTAGCTCGTGTCGCTCGCGCCCGAGCGCCCTGTAGCTCGTCGCCTCGCGCGCGCGCCCATGTGCTTGTCGAGCTCGGGCCCGCGCGCCGTTCCTTGTGCCGAGCCGCGCCGCGTGCCAGCGCCCAGCCAGCTGCTCTCCCGCGCCCGCGCGCCCTCGCCTCGCCCCAGCCCGCGCCCGCGTGCAGCTCCGGGCCCCAGCGTCGCTTGCCCTGCGCTTTGCCAGCCCAGCCCCTGCGCCTTGTGGCTTGTTGTGTGTTGGCTTGTTGCGAGCCTTGTGGCTTCTCAGATGGTTTTTTCCCGAGTCTTTTCTTCGTTGGGCCCAGATTTATTGGCTGCTGGTTCTGGATTTATTGGGCTGTTTTATTGTGTTTATTTGGGTGCTTTGTTTGATGTTCAGGTTGTTCGGGATCGATTAGAGGCTCGAGGATCGTTCATTGATTTTTTATTATTATTATTGTTTTTCTGCTTGTTCCAGGTAAGGATTTCTTACCGTGGTTGTGTGGACCCTGCGATATATCTCGATATGCCTTGCTTGTTTGCTTGCTGTTATGAGCATGTTAGAGATAGAGTAGTTGATTGATTTCTTGCTAGCATGTTTGCCTGATTTTACATGTTAGTGCCATGCTAGGTTTGTTCTGCCAGCATGCTTATGATTCCTACTTAAGTTGTAGTATCATGCTAGGTAATGTGATTATTGTCGGTCATTGCTTGCTAGCCAGGAATCATTGATTTTGCTCTGTACTCTTAGATAGAGTTGTAGGGTTTGTCATCATCTAAAGGCTGAGCGGACATAACGTACTTTGTCCCCACTGATCGGAAGTAGTGTGCGAAGCATAACGTATCTTGCTTCCCCCCCTCGGTCGCTAAGGTGGATTTAGTTCAGGTCGGGAGTAAAGTGTGCGAAGCATAACGTATCTTGCTACCCCCCTCGACTCGCCGGTTGTGGAATTAGCTACCCACTTCGGCATAGCCTAGTTTGTAGCCTGCTAGAGCAGAACCCTGCCATCGGTGTAAGCCTGCCCTGGCCGGTTCTTAGCTTCAGGTCGGTGGATCATCTTTGCACGAGATGAGCGCCGAGGGCCTCGCGCTCATCGTGATCGATGACACCGCTTTCCGAGTCATAGGCATGTGCACTGCCCGCGTAGTTTGCCCTTAGGCTCCCGCATTTACGCCGGTTGCGGAGGAGCATGCGGTGTCGCGCGCACACGCGCGTTAGTTGCCGGTTGCAGAGCTCCCACAGGCTAATGTCGTGAGTACACCATTCCTTCCGTTAGAGCCTGACTTCGGGTACTCTCCCGTAAGTCCAGATTAGTGCAAGGGCAAGGAGGCCCTTGAGGAAATTTTTGGGATCAGTGTATTCCCCCCGAGTGACAGATACCTCGGTGATGTCTCAGGATTGGTCAGTGTATCCAATCCCAGTAAGGCCGGAAGTAAGAGACTTCTGATGGCTCCAGATCTTGTTTTATGAGCTCGTTGAGCTATGATCTATGTTGATAGCTGTTTGCTTGCATGTTGAGGTGCTAGATGACTGATGTATCGTATTGTACCCCGGTTGGGGATTCTTACTGAGTATCTTTATACTCACCCTTATTTATCTTTCAGGTAACTTGGGACAACACCAGGATGGCTAGCGGAGGGAGCTGATTGATCATGGGGAGCCGCCGGCACTCTGTCATTTATTGTTGCATTGTTTATTCAGCATGTAGATGGACAGGAGTCCTAGGGGAACATTGTTTAAAAAGTTGTTTAAATTGTATTGTATGATTTTATAAAATACTGGCCAGGTGGTTTTACTTCGTTGGATGGTTTAAATGAAAATTTGTTGATTATGTTTTAAGGGTTCCCCCTTCTCATATGTTTTGAATGGTTTTTAAATATGAGCACTAAACCGCTTGATATCATATTTACTTGCATGTTGAGTGAGAACCCCGGTTTAGGACCATGTTTTGGGTCGGGTTCGTCACAGTCACGTACTGCCTCAACATCGATACGTGAAAAACACTGTGCACTGCTGACAACGACGGAGGTAAGGCTAACCGATATGCAACTCTGCCAATCCTCTCAAGAATCTCAAACAGACCAACAAAATGGGGACTCAACTTCCCTCGCTTACCAAACCTCAACACACCACGCATCAGTGCAACCTTTAAGAACACGTGTTGTCCAACCTCAAACTCCAAGTCTCGACGCCTCACATCAGTGTAACTTTCCTACCTGCTCTGACTGTTAACATGCGAGCTCTAATCTTCTCCACTGCACTGTTGGTCAACTGTAGCAACTTAGGACCCAAAACCTGTCTAACACCAACCTCTTCCAAGAACACAGGAGACAGGAAGCGCTTACCATACAAAGAATCAAATGGAGCCATCTGGATCGCGACTGATAACTGTTATTATAAGCGAACTCCATCAGATACAGATACTGGTCCTAACTTCCTGGGAAGTCTAACACGCACGCTCTCAGCATATCCTCAAGAATCTGGTTCACCCTTTCAGTCTGACCATCTGTCTAAGGGTGAAAAGTTGTGCTGAAACTGCACTCGGTGCCTAAGCCTTTCTGGAGCGCTCTCCAGAAACGAGAAGTGAATCGCGAATCTCAGTCCGACACAATCCTGACAGGAACACCGTGGTAACGGATAATCTGGTCCAAAACCAACTGCGCCCACTGTTCCACGGTATAAGTGTCTCTACCGGGAATGAAGTATGCGCTCTTAGTCAAGCAGTCTACAATCACCCAGATCTGAGAAAACTTCCTCGGAGTCCTCGGCAAACCAGAAATAAAGTCCATGGAGATCTCTTCCCATTTCCACTGAGGCACGCTCAGCGGCTGCAACAAACCGGCTGGCCTCTGCCTGGGTGCCTTCACTTGCTGACAAGTGAAACACCGACTAACAAACTCTGCAACATCTCTCTTCATGCCCATCCACTAGAACGTCTTCTTAAGATCCTGATACATCTTGGTACCCCCGGGGTGCCAAGCAAACGGTGAACTGTGGGCCTTTGAAAGCAATTCTGCTCGTAATCCTGCAACCTCTAGAACACATAATCGGTCTCTGTACGTCAACCCACTGTCTGTTGAATACACGAAGTCAAAGTCTTCGTCAACACTAACTCTGTCAAACAATCTCTTAAGTGCGGGATCACTCAGCTGGCTAACAATAATTCGCTGTCTGATCGAAGGTTGAACTGTCAACTGAGCTACTCTGGCGGAAACCCCACCCAACAACACTACAACCTAGGCCCGCTCAAACTCTTTCCGCAATCTGTACTGGGAACTCAACAACGCTGCGGAGTGCGACCTCTTCCTACTCAAAGCATCAGCCACAACATTGGCTTTACCCGGATGGTACAAAATCTCGCAGTCATAATCCTTCACTAACTCTAACCACCTCCTTTGCCTCATATTCAACTCCTTCTGAGTAAACAGATACTTGAGACTCTGGTGATCCGTAAACATCTGAATCCGCTCTCCGTACAAGTAATGCCTCCAAATTTTTAACGCAAACACTACTGCAATAAAGTAAATCTCCTCATACGGTTTCAACTGACGAGAAGCGTAAGCAATTACCTTCCCGTGCTGCATCAACACACAACCTAAACCAAACTTGGAAGCATCATTGTAGACTACGAAACCACCTGTCCCCTCGGGACTGCTAACACCGGTGTTGAAGTCAAACTGCGCTTGAGCCTGGCAAAGCTCTCATCACACTTACCATCCCAAAAAGCTGCGAATCTCAGCAACTAAAGTCGGCTTGGCCCACAAACTCACGGCCTCAATCTTCGTGGGGTCCACGGCTATACCATCTCTCGATACTACTTGACCTAGGAAAACTTTGCATAAAGCTGGTTTTCCCTCAAAGCTGTCAACACTCGCCTCAAATGCTCTGCATGATCCTCCTTAGTCCTAGAATAGACCAGAATGTCGTCAATGAACACGATGACGAAGCTGTCCAAAAATGATTTGAACACCCTATCAATCATGTCCATGAACGCTGCTGAGGCGTTAGTCAATCCGAACGACATGACCACAAACTCGTTGTGACCATATCTAGACTTAAAAGCTGTCTTAGGAATGTCGGCATCCCTAATCCGCAACTGATGGTAACCAGATCTCAAATCTATCTTGGAGAACACGGAAGCTCCCTGAAGCTGGTCAAACAAATCATCAATACTAGGCAACGAGTACTTATTCTTCATGGTAACCTTATTAAGCTCACGATAATCTATACACAAGCACATCGAACCATCCTTCTTCTTTACAAACAGAACTTGGTCTCCCCACGAGGACACACTCGGACGGATGAACCCTCGATCTAACATCTCCTGAAACTGAACCTTAAGGTCCTTTAACTCTGCTGGCGCCATACGATACGGAGTCTTCTAGATAGGGAGGGTCCCTGGCTCAAGCTCGATAATGAAGTCAACCTCTCTCTTCGGGGGCAACCCCAGTAAATCCTCAAGAAATACATCCGCAAACTACTGCACGACCGGTACCTGTTCAACAGTCAGCGAGGGGCGGCTCTCCCCAGACAACTTGGCTAGGTAGCCCTAACCTCCACGAGCTAATAGACGACGAGCTTTCACAGCTAAAACTATCGGCGGACAAACTCCACCCTGGACTCCACAAAACATAAAGCTAGGCTGACCCTGCAGCCCGAACACTACTTCTTTCCTGTGGCAGTGGATCAACGCGTGGTTAGCAGATAACCACTCTATACCAAGTATCACATCAAAGCCGCTCTTAGGCAGGACTATGAGCGCAGCTACAAGCAACTCTCCAGATATCTCGATCCCGCCATCCTTAACCTTATCTCTAGCTAACATACTGACCCCCGAAAGAGTTGCAACTGACAACTCAAATCCTAGAGGCTCTAATCTCAAACTAGCATGCTCAGCAAACATAACTGATACAAATCAATGCGTAGAACCAGAATCAAACAAAACAAATGCGCAGTGATCTAAAACAAGTAGCGTACTTGCCACAGCGGCATCTGTACCCTCGGCTTCCTGTCGGGTCGTAGCAAACACCCGACCCTGCTGTTGTTGCACCGGCTAAGCTGCCATAGCTGGCTGATCACAAAAATGGGCCAGGTGCCCCTCCCTACCACAACAGTAACAAAGTCTGGTCCCTGCCTGACAAACTCCAGTGTGGGCTCTCCCACACGTAGCACATGGGGGAATCTATCAAGGACCGCCCTGCTGGCGAGGCTGGAAGCGAACCAGAGCTCTACGCTGATCCCGGTTCTGATACAGCCCTTGGCGACGCTGGCCGCTACCTCTTAAGTCAAACTTCCTATTCTATCTCGATGTGGCTGGGACAGGACGCTGAATTGGAGCAGTGATAACTTGTTGGACTGGGTACTTTCCATTATAAATGGTCGCCAATTGCACCGTCTTAGCATAAGTATCAAGGGCCTGTGCCCTGACAGCCTAGGATACACCTTGTCTCAGACCAGAAATAAACTTCCTTATCTTTAACTCAGGAGTAGCTATCAACTGTGGATCAAAGTTTCCATACTCTGAGAATTTCCTCTCATACTCCACTATCGAATCAGATCCCTGCTTCAGGTTCTAGAACAGCTCTACCATCTTCTCCTGGGCCTCTTCACTGATATACTTGGCCTTAAACTCTGTCTTAAAGAAACCTCAGGTGGAAGGTGGAGACTCAGCTAGTCTCTCACTCAAAGTGGACTCCCAACACCATCTAGTTGTGCCACCTAACACATGAGCTGCAAAACGCGGCCTCTGGACATCAGGACACACCATAATCAGAAAGGTGTACTCCAGATGGGAAATCCATCTGGCTGCTGCTAATGGATCTCCTAGGGCGTCGAACTTCTCTGGCTTCCACTTCACAAAGTCTTTCAGCCATCTGCCAAGTTCCTCAGCACCCTCTGCCCAACTGCCTCTATGGCTGCTTGCTCCTGCAGAGCTGGTGGTGATGCAGTGCCATGCTGGAACATCTGAGTCAACTGCTCTATCTGGGATCGGGACTCTTCCCGTTGCGCGGCCAACAAAGCCTGGGTCTCTGCCCTCTGGTAACTCAACAAACTGACCATCATGGCCCTCATGGAATCTGCAAACTCTACTCCATGAGCATTCTTGTAAAGACCCGACCCGAAAGGGGTTCTTAAATAGGCCGTTACCTCAATGCATGCATTCAAATCTACAGAAAATTTGCAATATGATGTTCGGATTCTAAGTAAAACTAAAACATAAAACATCCATTTAAAACTTGCTCTGATCAGAGATTTATTTAAAACATACAAGCTTTGCAATAATTACAACAATGCTAGAATCCGGAAATACAGTCAGCAAACACCCTAGGGCTCCGTGCCCAACTACATGCATTCAGAGGACATTTAAAACATAAACATAAACAAGACTCAGAGTTGAACAACGGGTTCCCATGATCACAGCTCCTCCTCCAGCCATCCTGTCTCGCACCGTGGTTACCTGTGGAAAAACCACAGAAATAAGGGTGAGTAATGAATTACTCAGTAAGAATCCCCAACCGGGGTACTATACGAAAACATCTCATTTAGCACACCGACATGCAACCAAAAAATGACTTAGAGCAAAACGGTAGGTTTAGGCTATGTGCTAACACTAGAGCTAGCCTATCAAGGGCTTTCAACTCTGACCTATCCTAGGTTCTACACTGGATGCCCATCGGGTCTTACACAACCTAGGATACAATGACACAATGATGCCCATCGGGGACTTACACACAAGGATGCCCATCGGGGTCTTACACCTCTAAACAATGATGCCCATCGGGGTCTTACACCTCTAGCTATCAATGCTGCCCAACGGGGTCTTACACATCTAGGATGCCCATCGGGGTCTTACACCAGCTAAACAATGATGCCCATCGGGTCTTACACATACGGATGCCCATCGGGTCTTACACCTCTAAACAATGATGCCCATCGGGTCTTACACATACGGATGCCCATCGGGTCTTACACCTCTAGCTATCAATGCTGCCCAACGGGTCTTACACACCTAGGATGCCCATCGGGGTCTTACTCCAGCTAGGATCACTGAGATGCCCATCGGGGTCTTACACTCTTAAGCAGCCTCATAATGCCCATCGGGGGCTTACACACCGGAATAAAGCAGTCAAGGCCCATCGGGGACTTACCTACATTATGGATCACCCGCCTAGCACTAACATGGAACTGCTCGAATATATCAAGAACCGAGAATATGCCAAGATAAAAGACCCTAGCCTGTAACTAATATAACAGAAACACCACTACAACACAAACCTGGAAGCAAGAGAAAACATGTAACCTATCCACTAGAATTTCATACAATCACAAGATATGGCATACTATCAATTATTCGCAGGGTCCACACAACCTCGGTAAGAAACCCTTACCTGGCCGGAACGCAACATCACACAAGAAACTTAAGCTGCCATCGAACCCGAGCAACTCACGAGGCGCGGCTGACACTTGAACGAGCCGGCTGCACGGGCGAGGCAGCTGTTGGGCGCTGAGGGGCGCAGATGGGCGCAGGGGCTGGCCGCTAGGGCGCGGCCGACAAGGCTCGCTGGCGAGCGGGGCGCTCGGCGCGACGCGCGACGCGCGGCGAGCCAGTGCTTTGAGGCGAGGGCGCGAGCTCGGCTGGGCGAGGGCGTGCGGCGCGGCTCGGCACAGGGACGGCGCGCGGGCGCGACGCGACGCGACGGCTACAAGACGCTCGATCTGGCACGACGAGCTACAGGGGACGCTCGATCTGACACGAGGCGGCTCGGATCTAGGCAGCACGGGCGCGGACGGGACGAGCGGCATTGCGCGGCCGGGCTGGGCGACGCGACCTGGCTGGGCGGCCTCTGGCCGGAGACGCGATCTGGGTTGCGAGCTCGGGCCAGTGACTGGGGCTGGGCGAGTGGGGCGAGCGTGCTCGGTGGCAGGCGACTGGCGCGGCTGGGCTCTGGGCCGGGCTAGGCTCGGGCTGGGGGGAGAGAGAGAGAGAGAGAGAGAAAGTGATTTTGAAAAGAAAAGGGAAAAATGGGAAAAATAAAGGAAAATAGGGATTTTAATCCTAATTTCCATCCTTATCCAAATCAAAACCTTAAAATCCCATTTCCCGGCTTCCTCCTTCGAGACCCGACCGAAGCAACCACTTCCAATAAATAAAACTCACTAAATCCAACTCCCAAAATCAACACCAAGGGCCCGGGCTCGAATCCCAAATGAAGCACACAACCAACCATCACTTTGCCAAAACCCAAAATCACAACCGAACTTCCAAACGACTAGCCCAAACATCTCGAAACTCGCAGCCACCAACAATCAAGCCTCGACAAAGGCAGGAGCTGCCTCGAAGCCCTAAAAATCCACAAATCCTGCCCGGGGAGCAAAAAGACCAAAATGCCCTTAAGGGACAAAACAGCTCTAACGGCCCAACCGAACCACTAAAACTTAACCGGAAGCACCTCGAGAACCGGAATAGAAAAGCTCTGGCCATTATAGATGATCCTCCTTTTAAGACTTTCGTCCTCGAAAGTCCTAAGACAAAAAACTCAAGAAAATCGCAGATCAATCCAACCAACCGAACTTCTCGGCTAAAACAACACCAACCTTCTTCAAAACCAAACCTTCTTGGGTTCTTAGAAACTCAAAGGCACTATGCCATCCGCATCGCCACAAACAAACTCAATCATGACTGGGCATACACTGAACTCCAAGGGAACAGACGGCAAACCACATCCTCAACTCGCACCAACTCTCAAACGGTGCTACTCTCAACGAAACTCGAGGACGGCCACAAGCTCTGAAACTCTACACCACGCGCACCGGCAAAACTCCTCTCGAAGCTCACAACGCTAACAAGCGGCCTCAACCCGACAACAAGTCGGGCCAAACAATCCAACCTCCCGGGTTCCAAACCAAATCGCCTACAACACTCACACCACCAAACTTCACTCGGCCAAATCTAAAAGACAAGGGCCAAGCATAGACTCCACTCGGCCAAACCAACAAACTCGAACTCCTCACCGGCCGAACGCAAACCTTACGGAGCAAAACTACCAAAGATTGGCCAAAGAAAACACTGCAAGGCAAGGGACAACCAACACTCCCCTCAAGGAAATCTCGGGCTGCAAGGACTAAACCATCACGCAGCTAACCGCGGCACAACACCTTGAGGAAAACAGCTCAACAGCTTTACCAACCAAGCCACGGCACCTCTGTGCCAACTCACTCAACGCGGCTCGCTAACGCCAATCGCGAACGCACAATAACTCGGAACAAAGCCCGAGAAGGGCTTGCTCGTGAGAACTCAACCCAAACTTATAACGAGCAACGCTGCGCCTCAAGCTACCACTCAACTCTAAAAACCCAACTGGCTACTTAAAGGACTTCTCCTTTAAGCTTAAGCCTAACACATCTTCCAACCAGAAGCTCCACTCCAGAAACCTTACAAGGAAAATGGATAACAACAACCTCAAAGCTTACGGATCATGAGCCACCCGAATCTGCAAGACTACCTCGGAAGCTAACACTCGAAGCTGGCATCCAAGGAGCAACTCAACCACCAGAGAGGCTAGGGGGAAAGGAAATCTTCAATCCCCAAAGAACCAACACTTGCCGAGCAACTCTCAACTCTTCTTGGCCGCCTCCGCTCTTGCGGGAACAAACAACTCTTGCTTGCTAACAACACAAAGCAGGGACCCTCTCGCTGGGCTGACCGCTGCGCTACTCTGATCAACTACACAACTCAAGAGCTAAGCTGACTCCTTCCAAACGGGAAACGAAAATTCCCAGCAAGCAAACCCCAGAAGGGCAGCAAACTTCACACACGCTCGCTGACTTGCTCAAACCCAAGGCAACAACAACCAACTCTCTTAGAAGCAACACCCAAGGGAAAACTCAACCAATCGGACCACCAATCCGAAACTAACAGCACTTGCTCAACTGCCGAGGGAGGGGTCAACTCCCCAAAACTTCCTTACTTGGAACAAGACCTCAGGGCAACGCCCTCCAGCTAGAACCGAACTAGCTCTCGAAACAACAAAAGAACCAAATCTTGGCCAAACACTCACAAGAGGCGAACAACCTTTACTGCAAACCTCTAGAACACCATCCAAGAATCCGCTTAAGCGGACAAACGATCGCTTCCAAGAAGCCAACAAAGCTGCTCCCTCTTGCTACCACCACTACCATCAATTCCAAGACCAAGGAAGAACCTGACAACTCCCCGAAGGGAACGACTCTTACTAGCAGACAACCAAGGGACAGAGAACTCCACATACGTTCACTGTTTTGCTCCACTAGAGCAACAATATCAAATCTCGCGGGGCAACAACAGGGGTCCACCACGGACTGAACCTCCAAATGCCAAACGGGGCAACTCAACATCTTGAAAGCAGAACACAACCAACAGGGGCACAAACCACTCGCCCCACGAGCAAAACTAATCTCTAGCAATTCCAATCCACACCTTGGTCAACACCAAGCATCAACTTGCCACCACACCGGAACCAATCCGGACTTTACTCCAAACAACCACTAGCTTGCTAGTCTACCAAGACTGCTAGCAACTCAACCAAGGCTACAACCCACACGCCTCCAGCTGGCCAACTAAACTCACTACCTGGGCCTGACTGAGCTCTGGAGAGGCTCTCCACAACCTAGGGTTCTCCGACAACCCTCGACACACCCACCGCTTTAAGCAAATGATCTAATGACAACCGCTGAACAAACAACTCCAATTTCAAAGATCACAACCATGTTTGGCCAACTCCAACTCCTTGGGAACCAAGAGGACCCGAAACGCTACAGAATGCGTCATCCTCCTACTCAAAGCATCGGCCACAACATAACTTCTACCCAAGGAAGGATCCGAACAACTCTCTTAGCCATGACGATCAGAAACCACGCGGCTTAGCTACCACCGCTCTTGTTCAGTTTCCAACTGATCTCCAACCAACGATCAACAAAAAGATCCGTCAACCAAGCTTAGGTCCAACTTAACAAATCTTGCCTAAGCAACAACCTGATATCACGAGCACGGTATCCTTATCACCTCGCTAAAGCCTTACAACATCCACCTGAAGTTTAACTTCTCCAGAAACTGAGCACTAGATCTCCAAAGCAAACCCTACATGGATCTGAAACTCTCGCCACGGAACGAACCACACAAAACACACTTGTGTGCACAACTCTCAACCTTCCTTTAGAGATCCAAGACTAACAAGCATTTTTCCAAAAAGCAACGCTAACTCCTAGCAGCGATACAAACAATCCAAGGAACACCAAAAGTTCCATCTCCACACGATACTCGAAGCTGAGGCAACCTCGCTCTACCAAAGCATAACAATGCCAAACCGAACTTACTTTATACCAAGCCTCTACCAAAGGTGCTTACCCAAAAAGACATCTGAAACCTCTCACAAGGCATCCAACTCTCCTCATAGACATCCAACTCATGGTCCCTCAGCTGGACCAAACTCGCATTTACAACGCTCAACTCTCCTCAGATTTAGGCACTCGAAGGTAGCTGACCGCACTACCAACCACAAAGAAAATCTCTTGGCCTTAACACTAGCGCGAGAATCACGCCCACAAACAATTACCAACCGCCAACCTGCTGACTTACTCAACCTCCAGTAACACTGGGAAAACGCTCCGGCTCCGGCTCCTCTCGAGCATCCTCTCTCTTGTAGTCCATCGACTACCACTGAACTAGCCCTCTGGCACGACCTATACAGGTGCCACTGCATAAACGGATCCAAGGCTAAAGGAGTGCACTAAACTCCGAACAGCATAGAACCATCTGCTATGCCCAAGCCAAACTCAAGCCTCAACCAGACTTAGTGCCAAAGCGGCACACCAACCAATGCACCTCGAGTGCCACTACTACCAAAACCACATCTTACTACCAATGGGGCCAACAAGGTCACAACCTCAAGTGACAAGAACTCTGGTTAGGCATACAAGGGCTCCAACTCAAAAACCATGCCTACGGCATCTCATCAAACCGAAGGCTCACGGCCTACCCTTGCATCTCCACATGATGCTCAACAAAACTCTGGCCGGCTCTCTCAACATGCAGCAGCTAGCTCCACTCCAGGAGCTCACCAAAAGAAGAGTGCTCAACTCTACCAAACATCTGAGGAAAACACCAACGGATCCAATCCGAAGGGAACACTGCTCACTGCACCCTTAACCACAGGGTTCCGGCTTATTGGCTGCAAAAACCACACTTTACAGGAGCATAAAGATGCCTCAACAATCTCCTCAAAGGCTGCCAACTCTGCAGCTACTCACTGGGCAACCAAATAATTTAACAAGACTCAAGATCAACACTTGAGCTACCCAGGCTAGTCCACACGGGGACCTGCTCCACAAACATCCACCTAAGCACAGCCATAGCTAACTCCTCTCTTGGAGTGGCACTCCAAGGCAAAGCACCTCCACCCTCTCACTAGGGGAAAACCAACAACTGGGCCACAATTGGCCTACGGGAGTCCAAGCTCTGCCTCCCATGGGGACGATGTCCCAGGGCATCCGAATCTATCTGGATACCTCAACAAGCCACAACAAACATCACACACTGCGGGAAGTTGGCATGATGGAGCTCTAAACCCAAACCAACAACGAGTCAGAACCTGCTCGTCTCCGCTCCACAACACTACACAAGGCATACACTAGATGACAGGTATTGTAAATTCTTAACCCTTTTCATAAACAGTAAACTTAGGCGTACCTGATGACTGTCGAAGTGCTGATGATCATGGAAAAACGACCTACAACAAAAGGTCAGTCTACATAATCTATGACTTTGAGCTCTGATACCAACTGTAAAGACCCGACCCGAAAGGGGTTCTTAAATAGGTCGTTACCTCAATGCATGCATTCAAATCTACAGAAAATTTGCAATATGATGTTCGGATTCTAAGTAAAACTAAAACATAAAACATCCATTTAAAAAGTCAACATAAAATTTCCTGAAACCTGTCCCTGTTTCCTAACACATGAGCTGCACAACGCGGCCTCTGGACATCAGGACACACCATAATTAGAAAGGTGTACTCCAGATGGGAAATCCATCTGGCTGCTGCTAATGGATCTCCTAGGGCGTCGAACTTCTCTGGCTTCCACTTCACAAAGTCTTTCAGCCATGTGCCAAGTTCCTCAGCACCCTCTACCCAACTGCCTCTATGGCTGCTTGCTCCTGCGGAGCTAGTGGTGATGCAGTGCCCTGCTGGAACATCTGAGTCAACTGCTCTATCTGGGCTCGGGACTCTTCCCGTTGCTCGGCCAACAAAGCCTGGGTCTCTGCCCTCTGGTAACTCAACAAACTGACCATCATGGCCCTCATGGAATCTGCAAACTCTACTCCATGAGCATTCTTGTAAAGACCCGACCCGAAAGGGGTTCTTAAATAGGCCGTTACCTCAATGCATGCATTCAAATCTACAGAAAATTTGCAATATGATGTTCGGATTCTAAGTAAAACTAAAACATAAAACATCCATTTAAAAAGTCAACATAAAATTTCCTGAAACCTGTCCCTGTTTCCAAGCACCTGTTCCAAGACAAATACATTTACAAAACTTGCTCTGATCAGAGATTTATTTAAAACATACAAGCTTTGCAATAATTACAACAATGCTAGAATCCGGAAATACAGTCAGCAAACACCCTAGGGCTCTGTGCCCAACTACATGCATTCAGAGGACATTTAAAACATAAACATAAACAAGACTCAGAGTTGAACAACGGGTTCCCATGATCACAGCTCCTCCTCCAGCCATCTGTCTCACTTGATCAGTAGTTACCTCGTGGAAAAACCACGAAAATAAGGGTGAGTAACGAATTACTCAGTAAGAATCCCCAACCGGGGTACAATACGAAAACATCTCATTTAGCACACCGACATGCAACCAAACAATGACTTAGAGCAAAACGGTAGGTTTAGGCTATGTGCTAACACTAGAGCTAGCCTATCAAGGGCTTTCAACTCTGACCTATCCTAGGTTCTACACTGCATGCCCATCGGGGTCTTACACACAACCTAGGATACAATGACACAATGATGCCCATCGGGGACTTACACACAAGGATGCCCATCGGGGTCTTACACCTCTAAACAATGATGCCCATCGGGGTCTTACACATACGGATGCCCATCGGGGTCTTACACCTCTAGCTATCAATGCTGCCCAACGGGGTCTTACACATCTAGGATGCCCATCGGGGTCTTACACCAGCTAAACAATGATGCCCATCGGGGTCTTACACATACGGATGCCCATCGGGGTCTTACACCTCTAAACAATGATGCCCATCGGGGTCTTACACATACGTATGCCCATCGGGGTCTTACACCTCTAGCTATCAATGCTGCCCAACGGGGTCTTACACACCTAGGATGCCCATCGGGGTCTTACACTCTTAAGCAGCCTCATAATGCCCATCGGGGGCTTACACACCAGGGAACAGTGCAGTGCCCATCGGGGACTTACCTACATTATGGATCACCTGCCTAGCACTAACATGGAACTGTCAGAATATATCAAGAACCAGAATATGCCAAGATAAAAGACCTAGCCTCAGAATTAATATAATAGAAACACCACTACAACACAAACCTGGAAGCAAGAGAAAACATGTAACCTATCCACTAGAATTTCATACAATCACAAGATATGGCATACTATCAATTATTCGCAGGGTCCACACAACCTCTGTAAGAAACCCTTACCTAGCCGGAAGGCAACATCACACAAGAAACTTAAGCTGCCATCGAACCCGAGCAACTCACGAGGCGTGGCTGACACGCGAACGAGCCCGCTGCACGGGCGAGGGAGCTGTTGGGCGTTGAGGGGCGCAGATGGGCGCAGGGGCTGGCCGCTGGGGCGCGCTGACACGACCGCTGGGCGAGCAGGGCGCTCGGGCGCGGACGCGAACGCGCGGGCGAGCTGTTGGGAGGCGAGGGCGCGAGCTCGGCGGGCGCGCGGCGTCGCGCGCGCTCGGCAGAGGGCGGCGCGCGCGCGCGCGCGCGCGCGACGGCTACAAGACGCTCGATCTGGCACGACGAGCTACAGGGGACGTTCGATCTGACACGAGGCGGCTCAGATCTAGGCTGCACGGGCGCGGACGGGACGAGCGGCACTGCGCGGCCGGGCTGGGCGACGCGACCTGGCTGGGCGGCCTCTGGCTGGAGACGCGATCTGGGTTGCGCTCTTCGCCGTGGTGACTGGCCTGGCGAGCCGGGCGAGCGGCAGCTCGGGCTGGGGCGACTGGGGCGAGCCGGGCTCGGGCCGGGCTAGGCTCGGGCTGGGGGGAGAGAGAGAGAGAGAAAGAGAGAAAGTGATTTTGAAAAGAAAAGGGAAAAATGGGAAAAAATAAAGGAAAATAGGGATTTTAATCCTAATTTCCATCCTTATCCAAATCAAAACCTTAAAATCCCATTTCCCGGCTTCCTCCTTCGAGACCCGACCAAAGAAACCACTTCCATAAATAAAACTCACTAAATCCAACTCCCAAAATCAACACCAAGGGCCCGGGCTCGAATCCCAAATGAAGCACACAACCAACCATCACTTTGCCAAAACCCAAAATCACAACCGAACTTCCAAACGACTAGCCCAAACATCTTGAGACTTGCAGCCACCAACAATCAAGCCTCGACAAAGGCAGGAGCTGCCTCGAAGCCCTAAAAATCCACAAATCCTGCCCGGGGAGCAAAAAGATCAAAATGCCCTTAAGGGACAAAACAGCTCTAACGGCCCAACCGAACCACTGAAACTGAACCGGAAGCACCTCGAGAACCAGAATAGAAAACTGGGCTATTACAATTCTCTCGGAGCTTGGTCTCCTCAACGCCTTCTCTAGGCAAAACAAGAGGAGCTACTGGTGGCACACCATCTGTCTCATCTTGGGCCGATGTCCGAGCGATATCAGAACCAATCCTGATACTCTGACCTTGTAAAGAATTGACCCGAAAGAGGTCCTAAACTAGGCCTTTATCTCAATGCATGCTTAAAAACTTAACAAATAATATGCAAGATCACTTTCCAGATTCTGAATAAAATAAAACTTGAAAACAAACACTTTAACAACAAGCTTAAAAGTCCTGGAACCTGTCCCTGTTTCCAAACACATGTTCTAAGCTAAATACCATTAAAAACATACTCTGATCAGAGATTTATTCAAAACATTCAAGAAAACCCAAACAGTTTACAACAGTGCCAGAATCCAGAAAAATGATCAGAAAACATCCTAAGGGCTCCGTGCCCAACTACATGCATTCAGAGGACAATAAAAACATAAAAACATCAACTTAGAGTTTTCAAAACAGTTGTTTCCATGTTCAGCAGCTCCTCCTTCAGCCATCCTGTCTCGTGCCTTGGTTACCTGTGAAAAACCACAAAATAAGGGTGAGTAACGAAGTACTCAGTAAGAATCCCCAACCGGGGTACAATACAATATAACTGGTCATCTAGCAAAATGTATGCAAGCTATGAATATAAACACAGAAGAGAGCGCATCACTTTAATCCATACATATACCACGGATGCCATCTTACGGTCTTACTCTGGAAAACTACAACGCGTTACGATACTATACGTGAAACTAATCTCGGCCTCAGCTTTCCTACTACTGTCGATACGAAAGGTGCACTGAACTCAAGATCCCGAGGAGCTCTCTAGTCGGAGCTGTAATGAGCGTGTACGCGCACCGCATGCTGCTACAAACCAGGGAGGTGCTGGGTCTAGGGCATGCAACCCTGGTCCAGTACGCATGCCAAACAAATCTCTGGATCGGTGTCAGTGAACATAGTGGTGTGAGACCGGGACACTATGACTATGTCAGCCTGTACCACCGCACCTGAGGCTAAGAAACCAACCGTGGTAGGCTTACACCAGGAACCGGTCCTTGCCCTATCAGGTGGCAATCAAGGGCTACTGCCGACACGCTGAGGTCGTGTCGACTGTCTGGGACAAGGCAATGTCTCGCCATTCCCCCGACCGCGGGGGCATTTAGCACTCTGCCACCCTCACCCAAGATTGCACTGGACTGCCGTAATGGTTAGCTAAACCCTAATGACAGATCAGGGACGAAGTACTGCCTCGCACGTCCCTGCCACGGATGCAAGTTACGTTATGCATCCTCGCCCGGATGATGCTACCTATCAGAATTCTAAACTATAAACAGATAACAGCTAACAATCCAATACGTGCTCAGTAGAAACAATGAACCTAGCATGATACTACGAAGAAAGAACAGATAACGAGCATGCCAGAACATAACAACCTAGCATGGAACTAACATGAGAACAACACGAGAATCATGTCAGTCGGAATTAATAACAGAGCACCTATCCACTAACATGTTGATAAACATAAACAAGCATACAAATAACAATCACAGAATATATCGCAGGGCCCACACAACTCCGGTAAGAAATCCTTACCTTGGTCGGAAGGCAACAACACACAAAGGTCCTATGCTGCAATCAAACTCGAGCTAGCTATCGGGAACCTAACAAACAACAAAAATTGTCACAACCTATAGGCCTTAAATAATAATACAAACAGGGCTCGGCTCGGGAGTAACTCACACGCAAGACGCGAGTCGCACCGGACGGACAGTGCCGTGCCGCAGCGCTGTTGGCGTCTTTAGCGCATGAAGAGGTCGCGCGGGACCGATCTTTGCCGACGGGCGTTCTTGGCGCGGCGAGGTCGCGCAGTACGACGGGGGTTGGTGCAGGCGTGCAGATGCGACGGCTAGGAGCTGGGCTACGCACGGACGGGCGGCGTTGGCGTGGGCGTGCAAATGCAATTGCTGCTGCGCGCAGACGGGATCGAGCGCCGGGCAGGAGGGTCGATGCGATGGGCGATGCAACGCAACGGGCAGGAGGCTCGATGCGAATGATCTGCGACGCGACGGCTGCGATGCCTGGGGCGCTACAGGCGAAGGGCTGGGCTGCGATGGGCTGCAATGGGCTGGGCGCTGCAGGCTGGGCGACTGTGCGTGCGACGTTGGGCACCGCAGGCTGTCGGCGCTGGGGTCTACTCAGCTAGGCGATCGGTGCTGCTGGTCTGCTCGGCTGGCATCAAACACAAAACTCCACCATCAACCCAATCCTTTCTCTCAGCCAGCAAGGATGACAACAACAACAGAATGAGAAGAAGAGATCGAGGAACACTTACCTGGGACGACGAATGATGGAGCTCTCGAGAGAAGAATGCACGGAAAGAGGCTTGAAAGAAGATGGTGGGCGACAATGGGGATTTGGAAAGAAAATATGAATAACCCTATTTCTTTTCTCTTTTAAGCAAACTCCCTAAAACTCGAAAACCAAGGCAAACCCAGGCATACTGCAGAATGAGCAACAAAAACAACCGGTGGCCCAACTGGCAGGACCACACCACTGACTCCCTAGCCACCTGGGCTCAAATCCTAGCTGATGCACTTTTAAACCTGGATTTTATTTTTGCATCTCTCCATACCCAAACTCATCCAGAAAGCAACCAAAGCCTACATTTGACCAACCAACAGCTGAAAAAGACAGAAATGGCCCTAACGGCCCGACCAAATTACCAAAATGCCCTTAAGACATACCTGGAAGACCGAAATGAAAACCTGGGCCGTTACAGACCTGCTGCTCTCGAACCTCCTCTTCCTGCGCGGGTAATTGGCATGCTGGTGATCTACACCCAAACCAACAACGAGTCAGAACCTGCTCGTCTCCGCTCTACACCACTAAACAAGGCATACACTAGATGAAAAGTATTGTAAATTCTTAACCCGCTTCTAAAACAGTAAACTTAGGCGTACCTGATGAGTGTCGGAGTGCTGATGATCATGGAAAAATGACCTACTACAAAAGGTCAGTCTACAGAATCTATGACTCTGAGCTCTAATACCAACTGTAAAGACCAGACCCGAAAGAGGTCCTACACTAGGCCTTTACCTCAATGCATGCATTTAAAACTTAAAATAATATGCAAGATTGGTTTCCAGATTCTGAATGAAAATAAAAACTTGTAAACATTCATGAAATAATCAATTATAAAATGTCCTAAAACCTACCCCTGTTTCCAAGCACCTGTTCCAAGCTAAAAACAGTTTAAAACATACTCTGATTAGAGATTTATTCAAAACATTCAAAACACAAACAGTTTACAAACAGTGCCAAAATCCAGAACAATTAGAAAACATCCTAAGGGCTTCGTGCCTGTAACGGCCCAGGTTTTCATTCCGGTCTTCCAGCTATGCCCTAGGGGTATTTTAGTAATTTGGTCGGGACATCAGGGCCATTTCTGTCTTTTTCAGCTGTTAAAATTATTTGATGGTCTT
This sequence comes from Sicyos edulis, assembly GCA_036507275.1. Lineage (NCBI taxonomy): Eukaryota > Viridiplantae > Streptophyta > Magnoliopsida > Cucurbitales > Cucurbitaceae > Sicyos > Sicyos edulis. The sequence goes on from CM071858.1 coordinate 13,039,027, forward strand.
ATGTACGGTTTTGATGCTTTGTGGATGTGTTTGGGCATGGTGAGATGCAAAAGTAAATTAGAGATTTAAAGGCGTAGTTGTTGGGATTCGAACCCGAGTCGCTGGGAAGTCTGAGGGGTAGTGTGCCAGTTGTGCCATTCTGTGCTTTTGTTGCTCATTCCACGGTAGGTCTTGGTTAGCTATGGGTCTTTGGGGTTTTGGTGTATTTGATTGAAAGGAAAGGAAAATAGGTTTGTTGCTCTTTTGTTCCTCCAAACCCCCCTAGCCGCCCAACCCATCCTCCCAAGCTCCTTGTCGTGCTCTCCTTCCCAAAGATCCATTGTTCGTCGCCCCGGGTAAGTGTCCTCGATCCCTTCTTCTTTTTTTTGGTGTATTCTTGCTGGACGAGAGAAGAAGAGGTGAGCCTTGGTGTTGTGCAGCCCAGCCGAGCAGAAGTAGCTCCAGCCCATCGCCCTACAATGCCCGACGCACCAGCAGCAGCCCCTGCCCGTTGCATCAGCAGCCGAGCAGCCCAGACACCCATCGTTAGCCCCTGCATCGCGCCCAGACGCCCATCGTGTCTCCTGCATCGCCAGCAGCCCCAACAGCAGCGCCCCGTCCTGTCGCGTCGCAGTCCGTGCGCCGCCTTAGCGCAAGCGCGCCCGAGCCCCAGCGCTCGTCCGCGTCTGCACGCCGCACCCCAACACCCGTCACGCGTGCGCGCTACCCTACCCCGCGGCTCGGCCCCGTGCGGCACATGCATCCCAAGCGCCAGCCCGTGCCGTGTGAGTGCTCCCGAGTCAAGCTCTATTTGTTTTATTATATTTAGGCCTATAGATTGTGATAATTGTTGTTGCTTGGTTAGGTAACCGTTAGCTACCTCGGGGTCGATCGCAGCATAGGATCTTTGTGTGTAGTTGCCTTCCGACCAAGGTAAGGATTTCTTACCAGAGTTGTGTGGGCCCTGCGATATATTATGTGATTGCTGTTTGTATGCTTGTTTATGTTTATCAGCATGATTAGTGATAGGTGCTCTGTTCTGAATTTCGACTGGCATGATTCTCGTGTTGTTTCTCATGTTAGTTCCATGCTAGGTTGTTCTGTTCTGGCATGCTCATTATCTGTTCTTGCTTCGTAGTATCATGCTAGCTTCATTGTCTCTGCTGAGCACATATTGGATTGTTTGTTGTATCTGTTTATAGTTTAGAGTTATGATAGGTAGCATCATCCGGGAGAGGATGCATAACGTAACTTGCATCCGTGGCAGGGACGTACGAGGCAGTACTCCATCCCCGATTCGCGATTAGGGTTTAGCTAACCCTAACGGCAGCCCATTGCAATCTTGGGTGAGGTGGCAGACTGTTAAATGCCCCAACGGTCGGGGTGATGACGAGGCATTGCTTTTTCCCCGGCAGTGGACACGTCCTCAGCGTGTCGGCAATAGCCCTTGATTGCCACCTGATAGGACAAGGACCGTTTCCTGGTGTAAGCCTACCACGACTGGTTCCTTAGCCTCAGGTGCGGTGGTACAGGCTGAAATAGTTTACGTGTCCTAGTCTCGCACCCCTATGTTCAGTGACACCGATCCAGAGATTTGTTAGGCATGAGTACTGAACCAGGGCAGCTTACCTTAGACCCGGCACCCCCTGGTTTGCAGCAGCATGCGGTGCGCGCACACGCTCATTACAGCGGCGACTGGAGAGCTCCTCGGGATCTTGAGTTCAGTGAACCTTTCGTATCGACAGTAGGAAGGCTGAGGCCGGGACTAGTTTCTCGTATAGTATCTGTAAAGACCCGACGCGAATGGGGTTCTAAACTAAGCCTTTACCTCAGTGCATGCATTCAAAACTTAAAGACAATATGCAAGATTGGGTTTCAGATTCTAAGTGAAAACTAAAACATGCAAACATCCGTTTAAAACAAACACAATTATAGAATTCCTGAAACCTGTCCCTATTTCCAAACACCTGTTTCAAGTCAAATACATTTCCAAAACTCACTCTGATCAAAGATTTATTTAAACCATTCAAAAACTTCCAACAGTTACAACAGTGCTAGAATCCGAAAAAACAGTCAGAAAACAACCTAGGGCTTCGTGCCCAGCTATATGCATTCAGAGGAAAATAAAGCATAAAGAATCATAGACATAAATTCAGAGTTCGACAACTGGTTTCCATGATCACAGCTTCTCCTTCAGCCATCCTGTCTAGCACCATGGTTACTTGTGGAAAAACACAAAATAAGGGTGAGTAACGAATTACTCAGTAAGAATCCCCAACCGGGGTACAATACGATAGAAATGGTCATCTAGCAGAAAGGTATGCAAGCTATGAATATAAACACAGAAGAGAGCACATAGCTGAAATCCACATATGAACCTCGGATGCCATCTCAGGGTCTTATTCCAGAAAATCTACCATGTGATACGATCCTATACGAGAAACTAGTCTCGATCTCAGCCTGTCTACTGTCGATACGAAAGGTGCACTGAACTCACAATCCCAAGGAGCTCTCTGGTCGGCGCTGTAATGAACTTGTGTGCGCACTGCATGCTGTTGTAAACCAGGGGGTGTCGGGTCTAGTGGCAAGCTGCCCTGGTCCAGTACTCATGCCTAACTAATCTTTGGATCGGTGTCACTAACATAGGGGTGTGAGACCTGGACACGTGAACTATGTCAGCCTGTACCACCGCACCTGAGGCTAAGGAACCGGTCGTGGTAGGCTTACACCAGGAAACGGACCTTGCCCTATCAGGTGGCAATCAAGGGCTACTGTCGAACACGCTGAGGACGTGCCGACTGCCGGGGACAAGGCAATGCCTAGTCATCATCCCGACCGTTGGGGCATTTAACAGTCTGCCACCCTCACCCAAGATTGCAAAGGGCTGCCGTTAGGGTTAGCTAAACCCTAAAGACGGATCAGGGACAGAGTACTACCTCGTACGTCCCTGCCACAGATGCAAGTTACGTTATGCACCCTCTCCCGGATGATGCTACCTATCATATCTCTAATCTATAAACAGATACAACAAAAAATCCAATACATGCTCAACAGAAACAACAAACCTAGCATGATACTACGAAGCAAGAACAGATAACGAGCATGCCAGAACGGAACAACCTAGCATGGACTAACATGAGAAACAACACAAGAAATCACGCCAGTCGGGAATTCAGAACAGAGCACCTATTACTAAACATGCTGATAAACATAAGCAAGCATACAAACAGCAATCACATATTATATCGCAGGGACCACACAACTCCTGTAAGAAATCCTTATCTTGGTCGGAAGGCAATGACACACTAAGGCCCTATGCTGCAAACGAACCCCGAGCTAGCTATCGTGTAGCTATCGGGTACCTAGCAAACAACAACACACTTTACAATCAATAGGCCTAAAATAATAAATCAAACAGGGCTCAGCTAGGGAGCAACACACACGACACGGATGACGCGCGGACGGACAGGCTGCACGGTCGTGGCTGCTGCTGGGCGGCAGGGGGCTGCGCGCTCCCGCGGACGAGCTCGCAGGGGCGAGGGTTGAGCGCGGATGGGCGCTGGGGCGCGGGCGTGCAGTCGCAGACAAGCAACGGGCATGCGGGCGCGCTGGAGCGACGTGCAGACGCGATGGAGCACTGGGACGTCGCGAGGACGATGCGAGCGGGCTGCTGGGCTGCGACGCGGACGCGCACGAGCTGCTGCTGCAGGCGATGGGCGTCTGGCGAGATGGCATGGCTGCTCGGCTGGGCATGTGCTGCTGGCGATGGGGTTGCTTATGGTTGTATTATCCTCTAAATGCATGTAGTTGGGCACGGAGCCCTTAGAGTATTTTATGATTGTTTTTGTATTCTGACACTGCTATAAACCGTTTGAAGTTTTGAATGATTTGAATAAGTCTCTGATCAGAGCATGTTTTGGAAATGTGTTTGGCTTGGAACAGGTGCTTGGAAATAGGGAGAGGTTTCAGGAAATTAAATGTTTGACTTTTAAAATGGATGTTTATATGTTTTTAGTTTTCATTCAGAATCTGGAATACAATCCTGCATATTGTTTCTAAGTTTTAAAGCATGCATTGAGGTGAAGGACTTGTTTAGGACCCCATTCGGGTCGGGTCTTTACAGTTGGTATCAGAGCTCAGAGTCATAGATTCTGTAGACTGACCTTTTGTTGTAGGTCGTTTTTCCATGATCATCAACGCCTTCGATACCATCAGTGCGCCTAAGTTTCTGATTTTAAGAAAGGGTTAAGAATTTACAATACATTTTACATCTAGTGTATGCCTATTTTAGCAGAGCAGGGCGGAGACGAGCAGGTTCTGACTCGTTGTTGGTTTGGGTCCAGAGCACCATCATGCCAACTATCCGCAGAGTAAGAGTATGATAGCAGCTAGTCAGGGTATCCAGATAGACTCAGATACCGTAGGGACATCGTCCTGGGGGGAGGTAAAGATTAGACTCCCGTAGGCCATTTGTGGCCCAGTTGTTTGCTTTTCCCCAGAGAGAGGGTGGAGGTGATTTGCCTTGGAGTACCGCTCCAGGAGCGGAGTAGCTTTGGCTTTGCTCATGTTGTTGCTAGTGGAGCAGGTCCTAGTGTGGACTAGCCTGGGTAGTGCAAGTGTTAATCTTGAACCTTAGCAGATTGTTTGGTTGCCCAGAGAATGGCTGCAGAGTTAGTAGCCTTCGAGGAGGATGTAGAGACTTCTTTGTTCTCTTGCAAATTTTTGTTGATTTGCAGCCAATAAGTCGGAACCGTGTGGTTAAGGGTGCAGCAAGCAGTGTACCCATCGGACTTGATCCGTTGGTGGTTTCCCCAGTTGTCTAGTAGAGTTGAGCACTCTTCTTATGGTGAGCTCCTAGAGCAGAGCTAGCTGCTGCATGTTGAGAGAGCCGGTCGGAGTTTTGTTGAGCATCATGTGGAGATGCAAGAGTAGGCCGTGAGACTTCAGTTAGATGAGATGCCATAGACAGGGTTGTTTGAGTTTTGAGCTCTTGTATGCCTAACCAGAGTTTTTGTCACTTGAGGTTGTGACCTTGCGGGCCCTATTTGTAGTAAGATGTAGAATTTGGTGGTAGTGGCACTTGAGGTGCGTTGGTTGATGTGCCGTTTGGGCACTAAGTCTGGTTCAGGAATGAGTTTGGCACGAGTAGAACAAATGGTTCTATAACTCGTCCGGAGTTTAGCACACTCCTTTAGCCATTGGACCCGTTTGTGGCAGTTGCACCTGCTTAGGTCGTGCAAGAGGACTAGTTCAGTGGTAGTCGTAGGACTACAAGCGAAAGGTCGTGCGGGAGGAGCCGGAGCCTCTTCCCAGTGTTACCGGGGGTTGAGTCGTCAGCAGGTTGAAGGTTGATAAGTGTTAGTGCGCGTGAGTCTCACGCTAGTGCTAAGGCCAAGAGATCTATGTGGTTGGTAGTGCGATCAACTACCTTCGAGTGCCTAAATCTGAGATGAGTTGGATGCCTATGAGATGAGTTGGATGCCTTATTTGTAAAGCACACTTGGTAGAGACGTTAGTATGAGGTAAGTTCGGTTTGGCATTGTTATGCTTTAGTAGAGCAAGGTTGCCACAGCTTCGAATATCGTGTGAAGTTGGAACTCTTGGTGTTCCTTTGGTGGACTGTATTTCTGCCGGGAGTTGGTTGTTGTTTTTTGTAGAAAGCGCCTGTGAGACTTGGATCTCTAAAGGAAGGTTGGGAGTTGTGCACACAAGTGTACTTTTGTGTAGTTCGTTCTGGTGGCGAGAGTTTCGGAAACCATGTAGGGTTTGCATTGGAGAACTGGTGCTCAGTTCTTGGGGAAGTTGGACCCCAGGTGGAGGCCGAAAGGCCTTAGTTCAGGTTGTAAGGATACCGTGCTAGTAGTCGGGTTATTGCTTAGGAAAGTTTTATTATGTCAGTCCTAACTTGGTTGGTGGAACCTCTTGTTGTTCATGGTTGGAGTTCAGATGGTACTGAACAAATGGTGGTTGTAGCGAAGCCACGTAGTCTCTGACCGTAGTTGCTAAAGGTGTTGTTCGGAATCCTTACCCTGGGTGGAAGCTACGATGTGGCTGATGCTTTGAGTAGGAGGATGACACATTCTATAGCATTTCTGGTCTTTTTGGTTTTGAGGTTCGGAGCAGGCCAGCATAGTTGTAATGCTGGAAAAAGGAGTTGTTTGTTTAGGCCGTTGACTGTTAGACCGTTTGACGACAGTGTGTGTTTGAGAGTTGTCGAAGAAACCCTAGTTGTGGAGAGCCTCGCCAGAGCTCAGTCAGGCCCAGGAAGTGAGTTTCAGTTGACAAGCCGGAGTCGTGTAGGCAGTAGACCTTGGGTGAGTTGCTGGCAGATTTGGTAGGCTAGCAAGCTAGAGTTGTTTGAAGTAGAGTCCGGATTGGTTTAGGTGTGGTGGCAAGTTGGTGCTTGGTGTTGACCAATGTGTGGTTTTCGAGTTGCTAGAAGTTAGCCTTGCTCGTGGGGCGAGTGGTTCGTGCCCTATCGGATGTTTTTCCTCGTTCCGGAGTTTTAGGAGCTGCCCCTCTTTTGGCGTTTGGGGGTGAGTCTTTGCCAGTTTGTGGTTGGCGGTTCAGTCTGTGGTGGAACCCCCCCTTTTGTTGCCTCCGTGAGACTTAGATGTTGTTACTTTAGCTGAGCAAGACAGCGAGCGTGTGTGGAGCTCTCTGTCCTTCGGATGTCCGCTTGTAAGGAACTGTTTCCTCTTAGGAGTTGTCAGATTATTCCTTGGTCTTGAAGTTAGTGGTAGTGGTGCTAGCAAGAGGGAAAGCCTGTTGGTCGCCTGAAAGCAGTTGTTTTGTCCAGTTAAGCGGACTCTTTAATGGTGTTCTGGAAGTAGCTGTAAGGGTTGTTCTGCCTCCTATGAGTGTTTGGCCTAGTCAGTTACTTTGTGTGTTTGGCCTGGGAGTTGTTGCACCTTTATAGTTGAGAAACCATTTCTATCAGTTTTGGGATGAGATTGCGTCATTGTGGCTGGACTAGTATCTTGACCTTTGAGGGATCCTTGCTGGTCAGTGTAGCTTGTGCTCGGCCAGCTATTGTTAGTATTCTTGTTCTTGGTAGCTGGTGTTAACCAGGTAGTGGCGTTCCATTTATAAAGTTCGGTGGGAAGGTGCAATAGCCCTTGATTGCCACCTGATAGGGCAAGGACCGTTTCCTGGTGTAAGCTAGATGAAAAGTATTGTAAATTCTTACCCCTTAGCTTAATGAACTAAGAAAAACCTGGCGGCCGTGGAGTGCTGATGATCATGGGAGCAAACAACCTACAAAGCAGGTTAGTCTACAAAATCTATGACTCTGTGCTCTGATACCAACTGTGACGAACCCGACCCAAAACATGGCCCTAAACCGGGGTTCTCACTCAGCAAGCAAGTTAAATATGATATCAAGCGGTTTAGTGCTCATATTTAAAAACCTTTCAAAACATATGAGAAGGGGGAACCCTTAAAACATAACCAACAATTTTCATTTAAACATCCAACGAAGTAAAACATCCTGGCCACTGTTTATAAAAACATACAATACAATTTAAACAACTTTTTAAACAATGTTCCCCTAGGACTCCTGTCCATCTACATGCTGAATAAACAATGCAATAATAAAAGACAGAGTGCTGGCGGCTCCCATGATCAATCGGCTCCTCCGCTAGCCATCCCGTGTGTTGTCCCAAGTTACCTGAAAGATAAATAAGGGTGAGTATAAACATACTCAGTAAGAATCCCCAACCGGGGTACAATATGATACATCAGTCATCTAGCACCTCAATATGCAAGCAAACAGCTATCAACACAGATCATAGCTCAACGAGCTCATAAAACAAGATCTGGAGCCATCAGAAGTCTCTTTCTTCCAGCCTAAAAGGATTGGATACACTGACCAATCCTGGACATCACCGAGGTATCTGTCACTCGGGGGGAAATACACTAATCCCTAGAATGTCCTCAAGGGCCTCCTTGCCCTTGAACTAAACTGGACTTACGGGAGAGTACCAGAAGTCAGGCTCTAACGGAAGGAATGGTGTACTCACGACATTAGCCCGGAGGAGCACTCCGAACGGGCAACTAACGCGTGTGCGCGCACACCGCATGCTCTCTGCAACTGGCGTAAATGCGGAGGCCTAAGGGCAAACTACGCGGGCCAGGTACGCATGCCTATGACTCGGAAGCGGTGTCACTGATCACAGTAGCACGAGGCCCTCGGCGCTCATCTGTGCAGCATGATCCACCGACCTGAAGCTAAGAACCAGCCAGGGCAGGCTTACACCAATGGCAGGGTTCCGCTCTAGCAGGCTACAAACTAGGCTTATGCCGAAGTGGGTAGCTAACTCCACAACCGGCGGGTCGGGGGTTGAAGCAAGATACGTTATGCTGCGCACACTTTACTCCCGACCTGAGCTAAATCCACCTTAGCAACCGGGGGGGAAGCAAGATACGTTATGCTGCGCACACTTTACTCTCGATCAGTGGGGACAAAATACGTTATGTCCGCTCAGCCTCTGGATGATGACAAACCCTACAACTCTATCTAAGAGTACAAAGCAAAAATAAATGATTCCTGGTTAGCAAGCAATGACCGACATAAAACACATTACCTAGCATGATACTACAACTTAAGCAGGAATCATAAGCATGCTGGCAGAACAAACCTAGCATGGCACTAACATGTAAAATCAGGCAAACATGCTAGCAAGAAATCAATCAACTGCTCTATCTCTAACATGCTCATAACAGTCAGCAAACAAGCAAGGCATATCGAGATATATCGCAGGGTCCACACAACCACGGTAAGAAATCCTTACCTGGAACAAGCAGGAAAACAATAATAATAAATCACAAATCAACGAACGACCCTCGAGCCTCTAATCGATCCCGAACAGCCTGAACAATAAACAAAGCACCGAAATCAAATACATAAAACAGCCCAAATAAATCAATAACCAGCAGCCAACAAATCCTGGCCGAACGAAGAAAAGACTCGGGAAATACCATCCGAGAAGCCACAAGGCTCGGAACAACCAGCACACAACACGCAGGCTGGGCGTAGGGGCTGGCTGGTGGGTGCGTGGCAGCGCGAGGCGCAGGCGCGACGAGCACGAGCCGAAGCTGCGCGCGGGCGAGCTGGGGCGAGGCAAGGGCTCGCGGCGCACGGCGCGGCTCGGCACAGGGGACGACGCGCGGGCGCGAGCTCGGCAAGCACAGGGACGTACGCGAGGCGACGAGCTACAGGGCCCTCGGGCGCGAGTGACACGAGCTACAGGACACTCGGTGGCACGCACGGCGCACGAAATTGAAGCGGCGCGAACGAGGCGGCGGCTCTCGGGGCGGCTGGAGCGAGGCGGATCTGGGCGACGCGGGACCTAGGCGAGGGCGACACGGGCTGGGCGGCACGGGAGGCTGGGCTGGCGACGGTGGTGGGGCTCGGTAGCTCAGCTCGGGGCCGGGCGGCAGGTAGGGCGGCCAAGGGGCTCGGGCTGGCTCGGGCATGGGCTACCAAGGGGGGCTGGGGTGCTCGGGATGGAGGAGAGAGAAAGGAGAGAAAAAATGAAAAATGGGGATTTTGGGAAAAATGGGAAATAAAAGGAAAAATGGGATTTTATCCTCATTTTCAAACTTATCCATTTAAATCCAATTTTCCAAAAATCCTTAAAATCCTTAAATCCCATTTCCCGGCTTCCTCCTTCGAGACCCGACTGAAACAACCATTTCCAAACAACAAATCTCACTTAAAACAACCTCCCAAATCAACACTGAGGGCCCGGGCTCGAATCCCAAAGGAAACACCCAAACAACCATAAATTTGCCCGAAACCCAAATCACAACCGAACTCCCAAACGAATAGCCCAAACATCTCGGGACTCGCAGCCACTAACAAACAAGCCTCAACAAAGGCAGGAGCTGCCTCGAAGCCCGAAAAATCCACAAATCCTGCCCGGGGAGCAAGAAGACCAAAATACCCCTAAGGGTCAAAACAGCTCTAACGGCCCAACCGAACCACTGAATCTGAACCGGGAGCACCTCGGGAACCGGAATAGAAACCTGGGCTGTTACAATACTTCCTCCTTATAAGACTTTCGTCCTCGAAAGTCCTAAAACGAAACGGCTCTAGGAATCTCCACTGATTCCTAACCAACTGAACTTCTCGGCTAAGACAACACTAGCCCTCTTCGAGAAGCAAACCCTCTTGGGTTTTCAAATGCTCAAAGCCACAATGCTATCCAGACTGCCACAAACGGGGCAAAGCTAACCGAAAGGCCACTGCTCCGATCCGCTCAAGGATATTAGAAGGCCCTACAAACTAGGGGCTCAAACAAAACCCTGCTAATCCAACACGGAACACCTCTCTACGGTGTTACTCTCAGCAAACTAGCAGACTGGGCACAAGCTCCAAAACTCAACGCCACTCACTGGCGTAACTTCTCTGAATGCCCACAGCTGTTAACCAACAGCCTCAACTCTACACCATGCTGGGCAAACAACTGAACCTCTCAGGTTCCAGAAACCAAACGGCCTACTCTTACTTCTCATGAGACCAGCAAACCACAAGCTTGCCTAAAGCCTTAACGAAAAACAATCGAACCACCAACTGGCGATTGATCCAAAAATGCAAACTTTTTCCAACTAGCACAAGCTGAAACTTCAGCTACGGCCAACCCTAAATGGCCAAAACCAGGCACAGGCTCCACTCGGCCAAGCCAACAAACTGGAGCCTCTCAACGGCCGAACGAAAACTTTTCCATGCAAATCTACTAGCAACTGGCCAAAGAGAACATTGCCAGGCAAGGAAACAACCAACGTTCCTCTCATGGAAAAACTCGGGCTGCAAGGACCAAACCATCACGCAGCCACTAGCAACGCAACACCTTGAGGATAGCAACTCAAGGGTTTAACCAACCAATGCCACGGCACCTCTGTGCCAACTCTCTCAAATGAGGCTCAACTAATCGCCAACTACGAAAGCACAACAACAAAGCCCGAGAAAGGCTTGCTCAGCAGAAACTCAAACCAAGCTCATAACGAGCAAAGCTCGCCTCCAAGCTACCACTCAACTCTTAAGTCCAACAGGCTACTCAAAGGACTTCCTCCTTTTTAGCCAAGACCTAACTCATCTTGAGACTAGAAACTCCACACTCGAAACATCGCAAGGAAAAAGGACCGACGAGGCTATCTCCAAAGATATACTCGAGGCTGGCATCCATGGTGCAACTCAACCACCATGGAAACTAGGGGGAAAAACTTCAAAGAACCAACAACTTTCCAGCAAAATCTCAACTCTTAAACTGGCTGGCCTCCGCCCTTGCGGGGACAAACAACTTTTCGCTTGCTAACAACACCATGCAGGGACCCTCTCGCTGGGCTAACCACTACGCTACTCTGATCAACTACACAACTCAGGAGCTAAACTGACTCCTACTAAACAGGAAACGAATTCCCAGCAAGCAAACTCAGAAGGGCAGCGAACTTCACACAAGCTCGCTGACTTGCTCAAACCCAAGGCAACAACAACCAACTCTCTTGGAAGCAACAACCAAGGGGAAACCTCAACCAATTGGACCACCAATCCTGAACTAGCAGAACTTACTCAACTGCTGAGGGAGGGGTCAGCTCCCAAAACCTCCTGACTAGAAACAAGTCCTCAGGGCAACGCCCTCCTGCTCGAACCGAGCTAGCTCTTGAAACAATCAAGAGAACCAAATCTTGGTCAACACCAAGCTCCAACTAGCCAACTGTAACGACCCAGGTTTTTCTTCCCGGTCTTCCAGGTATGCCCTAGGGGTAATTTGGTAATTTGGTCGGGCCGTCAGGGTCGTTTGTGTCTTTTCCAGTTACTAAAATTATTGGATGGTTTTTGTAGGTTTTTGGAGGGGTTTGAGGTTTGGTTTGAGCAAGGTTTGATGCAAAAGTAAAAATAAAGGAAATTGTGCTGCAGCCGGGGTTTGAACCCGGGTCTCTTGGGAAGCTTGTAGAGATGTGTGCCAATTGGGCCATTAGGTGCTCTTGTTGCTCTTTCTGCATCACATCTTAGTTAACCTTGGATTTTGGAGTTTTGGTGCATTTGGTTAAATGAAATAGAATTAGGTTATTCCATCTTCTTCTCCAAAACACCTCTTGGCCGCCCAAGCTCTCCATCTCCATAGCCTTGCCGATTCTTCATCCTTGCATCTCCTTGGGTTCGATCATCATCATTCCGGGTAGGTATTGATCTTCTTCTTCTTCTTCTCACCCGTTTGGTGTGCGTTTGGCCAAGTGAAAAGAGGTGTTGTGTGTGTTGTGTTGATTGCAGCCAGCCGAGTGTAGCCGAGCCAGCAGCCTTGCCGTTCGCCCAGCAGCACAGATCGTCCAGCCGATCGCTCGCACGCCCAGATCTGTCCCAGCAGCCTTGCCGTTCGCCCAGCAACACAGATCGCCCGATCGCTCGCACGCCAGAGGTCCTCTCGCCAGCCGCCCAGCGTCGGCCGCGTCGCGTCGCCCATCGCGGCGCCCTCGCCGCGTCCGCGCGTCGCCCATCGCCACGCCCTCGCCGTGTCCGCTTGCGAATCTTGCTCGCCGCGCGCGCGCCGCCCCGAGCGCGTTACGCCCGCGCGCGCGTCCTGCCCGGCGCGCTCGCCGTGTCCGCGCATCGCCGCGCCCGCGCCAGCGCGCCTTCGCCGCCAGACGCTCGCCGCGCGCGCGCGTCCTGCCGTCTTGCGTGCCGGTAGCGCGGCAGCCGTAGCGTCGTGCGTCTGTGCCAGCGTCGCGTCCTTGCGTGCCGGCTTCGCCAGCGACCCCAAGCTCGTGTCGTCGCGCGCGTGAGTTCCCCGAGCCGAGCTTGCTTGTTCTATTGTTGTTTAGATATTTTAGATGCTGATTATTGTTGGTTTGCTAGGTTCCCGCTCGCTAGCTCGGGATTGTTCCATGACTTAGGATTTGTGTGTAGAAGTCTTCCGACCAAGGTAAGGATTTCTTCACCGGGGTTGTGTGGACCTGCGGTATATTTGTGATTGTTGTTTTGTATGCACGTGTATGATTACTAGCATGTTAGCCCTAGGTGCTCTGTTACAATTCTGATGGCATGAACTCTTGTATTGTTTCTCATGTTAGCCCATGCTAGGTTGTTCTATTCTAGCTTGTTCGATATCTGTTCTTGCTTCGTAGTATCATGCTAGGTTCCTTGTATCTGTTGAGCACGTATTGGACCGCATTGATTGAATTGTTATTATTATTATTGTTAAGGTTTAGAATTCGGGTAGATAGCATCATCCGGCCCGATGCATAAAGTATCTTGCATCTATGGCAAGGGCGTTAGAGACAGTTCTCAGTCCTTGGACCCCGTGAGGGATTAGCTATCCCAACCGGTAGGCCCCGCAATCTTGGGTGAGGGTGGCGGTCGTTAAATGCCCCAACGGTCGGGATGATGACTTGGCATTGCCTCGTCCCCGCCGATCGGCACGTCCTCGGCGTGTTCGGCGTAGCCCTTGATTGCCACTGTTAGGGCAAGGACCGCTTCACGGTGTAAGCCTACCACGATCGGTTCCTTAGCCTCAGTGCGGTGGTACGGTGACATAGTTCACGTGTCCATGTCTCACACCCCTATGTCGGTGACACCGATCCGGAGATTTAGTTAGGCATGGTGGCCGAACTCAGGCGACTTGCCACTAGACCCGGCACCCCGAGTTTGCGGTAGCATGCGGTGCGCGCTTACGCTCATTACAAATACCCGATCGAGAGCTCCTCGGGATCTTGAGCTAGTGCACCTTTCGTATCGTCGATGAGACAGCCGAGGCCGGGACTTGTTCCGTATAGCGCGTATAGTGTGTTGTGGTATTTTTCCTGACTAAGACCACGAGATGGCATCCGAGGTCCAAGTGTGGACTTAGCTATGTGCTCCGCTCTGTGTTTGTACTCATAGCTTGCATACATTCTTCTAGATGATCATGTATATCGTATTGTACCCCGGTTGGGGATTCTTCTTTGGTAATTCGTTACTCACCCTTATTCTCGTGGTTTTCCACGGTGTAATCAAGCGCGGAGACAGGATGGGTGATGGAGGAGGCGTGATCATGGAATCTGCTGTCATCTCTCGATTATTTTATTTTAATGACTCTTCACTTTTTATTATTTCCCACTGAATGCATGTAGGCGGACACGAGCCCCGGATATTTTCTTACGTTTTATGGATTCCAGCATATTTGTACTTGTGGATTGTTTTAATGGTTTAAATAAATCTCTGATCGAGTATGCTTTTAGAAATGTATGTTTTGGTTGTTGAATGTTTCTGTTTTTACTTGGGATCCAAAATGTATTTTTCATAATGTCTTTTATTTTCACTACATGCATTGGGGTAAAGGCCCATTTAGAGCCCCTTTTTGGGTCGGGTCTTTACTGATTGGTATCGAGCTCGAGTCATAGATTCTGTGAGACCGACCTTTTGTTGTAGGTCATTTTTCCATGATCACCAAGACTCAAGCGGTCATCATCAGTGCGCCTAGATTTATTGTTTTAGAAAGGAAAAGGGTTAAGAATTTACAATACCTATCATCTAGTGTATGCCTTGTTTGGTGTTGTGGAATGGTGACAGCGGTGTTTTGATTCGTTGTTGGTTTGGATGTAGATCGCCAACATGCCCGATCACCGTCATCGGGAGAGGAGGTTCGAGCGCGTCGAGGTATCGAGGATCGGATCGACATGCGGGACATCGTCCCAAGCGACACCGATGGCATTCCACCAGCGGCTCCTCTGTTACGCCTAGAGCGGGCGTTGAGGCGATCGAGCGCCGTGAGATCGCTCCTGGAGCGAGTTTGCTTTGTCTATGAGGGCTTTTATGGTCGGCATGTTGAGTGACCGAGGCGAGACCCATGCCTTGTTGGCGTATGGCGGGAAGAGTCCCGAGCCCGGATCGAGCGGTGACTCGATTGGTTCAAAGAGCTCGATGCACCTCCAGCTCCTCGGAGCAAGTAGCCCCCGAGGCGAGATGGCGAGAGGGTGCCGAGGAATTGGGTAGGTGGTGAAGGATTTTGTGAAGTGGAAGCTTTGAGAAGTTTGATGCCACCGGTGATGCGTTAGCGGCGGCCGGTGGATTGCCCATTTGGAGTACACCTTCCTGATCATGGTGTGCCCGATATTGAGAGGCCGAGATGTGCGGCTCATGTGCTAGGAGGCACACAGCGAGATGGTGGTGGGAGTCCACCTTGAGCGAGAGACCAGTGGGTCTCCACCCGCTACTTGGGAGTTCTTCAAGGCCGAGTTCAAGGTAAAGTTCATCGGTGATGAGGCTCGGAGAAGATGGTGGAGCTCTTCCGAACACAAGAAGGGGTTACGATTCCATTGAGGAATATGAGCGCAAGTTCTCGAGTATGGATATTTTGCTCCTCGGTTGATTGCCACCCCAGAGTGAAGATTCGGAAGTTCATATCCGGTTTGAGGCGGTGTTTCCCGGATGTCGAGGCTCGGGCCCGACACTTATGCTAGGGTCATCCAGATTAGCCACGATCTATAATGGGAAGTATCTGCTTGCGGGTTGTTGCCGCTCTGTTCGGCGTCTGTCCCAAAGAAGTGTGGGGGCGAAAGAAAGTTTGACTTTCGGGGCGGCGGCGCGCCGCCAAGGGCGATTCGAAGCAGAGATCGGAGAGCTCCATCCGTTTCGGCCCGACAAAGTAGAGAGGACCCGAGCGATTTCCGCTTGTGCTACTTGTGGGAAAGTCCACGCCGGAGCTTGTCGGCTGGACCTAGATTGTGCTTCCGTTGTGGTAGAGAGGGTCACATGGCCCGTTTTTGTGATCGGCCAGCTATGGCGGCTCGGCCATACGCAGCGCCGGCGGTCGAGTGTTTGCTACGACCCGTCGGAGGCCGAGCGTCACGGATGCCGCCGTGGCGGTACGCTTCTTGTTTTAGATCACTGCGCATTTGTCTTGTTTGATTACTTTCTACGCATTCATTTGTATCTGTGTTGTTTGGCTTGAGCATGCTAAGTTGAGACTAGAGCCTCTAGGTTTTGAGTTATCTGTTGCAACTCCTTCGGGAGTTAATATGTTGGCTAGAGATAAGATTAAGGATGGCCGGATCGAGATATCCGGAGAGTTGCTTGTGGCTACGCTCATAGTTACGCCTATGAGCGGTTTTGATGTGATTCTTGGTATGGAGTGGTTAGTTTGCTAACCACGCGTTGATTGACTGCCACCGGAAAGAAGTAGTGTTCGGACCGCCGAGTCGGCCATTTTAAGTTTCGTGGAGTCGGTGGAGTTTGCCCGCCGATGGTGTCACCGTGAAAGCTCGTCGTTTGCTAGCTCATGGAGCTTGGGGCTATCTAGCCAAGTTGTGCAGGAAGAGCCGCCTCGTCGTATGCATTGATCAGTGCTTGGTCGTGCAAGAGTTCGCGGATGTGTTTCTGAGGAGTTCACAGGTTGCCCCCAAAGAGAGAGTTGACTTCATTATTGAGCTCGAGCCGGGGACCCTCCCTATCTCGAAGGCTCCGTGACGCATGGCGCCAGTGAGTTAAAGGCGAAGATTCGATTCTGCAGGAGATGTTAGACCGAGGGTTCATCCGTCCAAGTGTGTCCCCGTGGGAGCACCAGATTCTGTTTGTGAAAAAGAAGGATGGTTCTATGCGCTTATGTATTGATTACCGCGAGCTTAATAAGGTGACATGAAGAATAAGTATCCGTTGCCCCGTATCGATGATTTGTTCGATCGGCTTGAGGGAGCTTGGTGTTCTCCAAGATAGATCGAGATCCGGTTACCATCGATTGCGGATCGGGGATGCCGACATTCCTAAGACGACTTTGAGTCGGATATGGTCACTATGAGTTTGTGGTCATGTCGTTTGGATTGACCAATGCCCCACCAGCGTTCATGGACATGATGGATAGGGTGTTCAAATCATTTTTGGACAACTTCGTCATCGTGTTCATTGGCGATATTCCGATTTATTCGAGGTCTAAAGAAGACCATGCGAGCATTTGAGGCAAGTATTGGCGGCTTTGAGGAAAACCACTTTATGCGAAGTTTTCCAAATGTGATTCTGGTTAGAAGGTGGCCTTCCTAGGCCACGTGGTTTCGAGAGATGGTATAGCCGTGGACCCCGCGAAGATTGAGGCCGTGAGTTCATGGGCCAAGCCGACTTCCGATTCTTAGAGATTCGCGGCTTTTCAGGTTTGGCGAGTTACTACCGTCGGTTCGTCAGGACTTCTCTGCTTTAGCCTCGCCCCTCACTCGTCCCGACGAGGAAGGGTGTCGAGTTTGTTTGGGACAAAGAGTGTGATGAGAGCTTTGCCGGGCTCAAGCGCGGCAGCTTGACTTCAAAGACTGATGTTGGCGATCCGGAGGGCGACAGGTGGTTTCGTGGTCTCTGATGATGCTTCCAAGTTTGGATTAGGTTGTGTGTTGATGCAAAGACGCGGGAAGGTCATAGCCTATGCTTCCCGTCACCAAGCCGTATGAGCGCGAAACTACCCGACCCATGATATGGAGTTGGCGTGCAGTGGTGTTTGCAATCAAGATTTGGAGGCATTACCCGTATGGTGGCGGATTCGAGATGTTTACCGATCACCGAGCCTCAAGTATCTGTTTACTCGAAGGAGTTGAATATGAGGCGAGAGGAGATGGTTAGAGTTGGTAAAGGATTATGATGCGAGATTTTGTACCATCCGGTAAAGCCAATGTAGTGGCCGATGCTTTGAGCGAAAAGACGTCGCACTCTGCGGCGTTGTTGAGTTCCCAGCCAGTTTGCGAGAGAGTTCGAGCGGGCCGAGGTTGCGATGTTGTTGGGAGAGGTTACCGCCAGGGTAGCTCGATTATTTATTCGCCGATCGATTGCGTGGGATTATAGACGGCCCAGTTAGGTGACCCGCACTTAAGAGATTGGTTGACAGTCGAGTCTTGACGTGACTTTGACTTTGTGTATTCACGAGATGATGGGTTGACTTATAGAGGCGGTTGTGTGTTCCGGACATTGCGAGTTTGCGAGCCGAGTTGCTCTCGGAGGCCCACTGTTCCCCTTTGCTTGGCACCCGGGGTACCAAGATGTATCGAGACCTTAAGCGGACTTTACGGTGGATGGGGATGAAGAGAGATGTGGCGAGTTTGTCGTAGGTGTCTCACTTGTCGGCAAGTGAAGGCACCCGAGCAGAGGCTGCCACTGGTTTGTTGCGACCAGCGAGTGTGCCCAGTGGAAATGGGAAGAGATCTCCATGGACTTTATCTCTGGTTTGCCAAGGACTCAGAGGAAGTTCTCTCGATTTGGGTGATAGTCGACCGTTTGACCAAGAGCGCACACTTCATTCCCTGTAGAGACACTTATACCGTGGAACAAAGGCGCAGCTATTTTTGGAGCAGATCATCCGTTATCATGGTGTGCCGGTGAGGATTGTGTCCGATCGTGACTCGTGGTTCACTTCGTTTACGAGAGCGCTCCGAAGGGTTTGGGCACAGTGCGATTTCAAAGATGACTTTTCACCCTCGGACGGATGGTCGGTGAGAGAGTGAATCGATTCTCGAGGATATGTTGAGGGCTTGTGTGTTGGATTTCCCGAGCGATTTGGGACCAAAGATGTCACATACTTGATGGAGTTTGCCTATAACAACGATTACCCGATCGGCGATTCGGATGGCTCCATTCGAGGCATTGTATGGTAAGCGTTATCGGTCCCCGTGTTGCGGGAGAGGTTGGCGATAGAACGAGTTTTGGGTCCCGAGTTCTGCGATTGACCAATGGTGCGATCACGAGAAGATTAGAGCTCGTATGTTGACACTCTCAGAGCGGCGGAGAGAGTTACGCCGATGTTCGGCGTCGAGATTTGGAGTTTGAGGTTGGTCGGCATGTGTTCCTTAAGGTTGCTCCGTCGCGAGGTGTTACGAGGTTTGGTAAGCGTGGGAAGTTGAGTCCACGATTTGTTGGTCCGTTTGAGATCCTAGAGAGGATTGGCGAGAGTTGCTTACCGGTTAGCCCTACCTCCGTCACTATCGGCGGTGCATAGTGTTTTTCATGTATCGATGTTGAGGCGGTATGTGCCGGACCCGTCGCACATTGTGGACTTTGAGCCTTTGCAAATGAATGAGGATTTGAACTTCGAGGAAAAGCCGGTGAGGATCCTTGCCTTTGAGACCAAGGCGTTGCGTAATCGCGAGATTCGTTTAGTAAAGGTTCGATGGAAGAATCGGGGTTACGAGGAAGCCACTTGGGAGCGGGAAGACGAGATGAGGTTGCATTACCACTGAGTGTTTTTGTCTTTAAGGACTTTCGAGGACGAAAGTCATAAAAAGGAGGGAATATTGTAACGACCCAGGTTTTTTCTTCCGGTCTTCCGGTATGCCCTAGGGTAATTTGGTAATTTGGTCGGGCCGTCAGTGGTCGTTTGTGTCTTTTCGATTACTAAAATTATTGGATGGTTTTGTAGGTTTTTGGAGGGGTTTGAGGTTTGGTTTGAGCAAGGTTTGATGCAAAAGTAAAAATAAAGGAAATTGTCTTTGCAGTAGGGTTTGAACCGGGTCTCTTGGGAAGCTTGTAGAGATGTGTGCCAATTGAGCCATTAGGTGCTCTTGTTGCTCTTTCTGCATCACATCTTAGTTAACCTTGGATTTTGGAGTTTTGGTGCATTTGGTTAAATGAAATAGAATTAGGTTATTCCATCTTCTTCTCCAAAACACCTCTTGGCCGCCCAAGCTCTCCATCTCCATAGCCTTGCCGATTCTTCATCCTTGCATCTCCTTGGGTTCGATCATCATCATTCCGGGTAGGTATTGATCTTCTTCTTCTTCTTCTCATCCGTTTGGTGTGCGTTTGGCCAAGTGAAAAGAGGTGTTGTGTGTGTTGTGTTGATTGCGGCCCGGTAGTGTAGCCGAGCAGCCCGACCTTGCCGTTCGCCAGCCCTGGATCGTCGGCCGATCGCTCGCCGCGCCAGATCTGTCCCGGCCGGCCTTGCCGTTCGCCCGGCAACACGATCGCCCGATCGCTCGCCGCGCCAGAGGTCCTCGCCCAGCGCCGCGCGTCGGCCAGCGTCGCGCGTCGCCCATCGCCAGCGCCCTCGCCGCGTCGCGTCGCCGCCCATCGCACGCCCTCGCCGTGTCCGCTTGCGGAATCCCGCTCGCGCGCGCGCCTTCCGCCCGAGCGTTCGCCGCGCGCGTCCTCCCCTGCTGAGCTGCTCGCCGTGTCCGCATCGCGCACGCCGCCGCCCGCCAGCGCCGCCGCCAGACGCTCGCCGCGCTGCGCGCGTCCTGCCGTCTTGCGTGCGGTAGCGCGCGCCGGCAGCGTCCGTCCGTGCGTCTGTGCCGCGTCGTCTTGCCGTGCCCGGCTCGCCAGACCCCAAGCTCGTGTCGTCGCGCGCGTGAGTTCCCGAGCCGAGCTTGCTTGTTCTATTGTTGTTTAGATATTTTAGATCTTGATTATTGTTGGTTTGCTAGGTTCCTTTCGCTAGCTCGGGATTGTTCATGCGACTTAGGATTTGTGTGTAGAAGTCTTCCGACCAAGGTAAGGATTTCTTCACCGGGGTTGTGTGGACCTCGCGGTATATTTGTGATTGTTGTATTGTATGCACGTGTATGATTACTAGCATGTTTATCTCTAGGTGCTCTGCATTGCAATTCTGACGGCATGAACTCTTGTATTGTTTCTCATGTTAGCCCATGCTAGGTTGTTCTATTCTAGCATGTTCGATATCTGTTCTTGCTTCGTAGTATCATGCTAGGTTCTTTGTATCCGATGAGCACGTATTGGACCGCATTGATTGAATCGTTATTATTGTTAAGGTTTAGAATTGAGGTAGATAGAATCATCCGGCCCGATGCATAAAGTATCTTGCATCTATGGCAAGGGCGTTCGAGACAGATTCTCAGATCCTTTGACCCCGTGAGGGATTAGCTATCCCAACCGGTAGGCCCCGCAATCTTGGGTGAGGGTGGCGGTCGTTAAATGCCCCAGCGGTCGGGATGATGACTTCGCATTGCCTCGTCCCGCGATCGGCACGTCCTCGGCGTGTTCGGCCGTAGCCCTTGATTGCCACTGTTAGGGAAAGGACCGCTTCTGGTGTAAGCCTACCACGGCCGGTTCCTTAGCCTCGAGTGCGGTGGTACAGTGACATAGTTCACGTGTCCGTGTCTCACACCCCTATGTCGGTGACACCGATCCTGAGATTTAGTTAGGCATGGTGGTCCGAACACAGGCGACTGCCACTAGACCGGCACCCCCGAGTTTGCGGTAGCATGCGGTGCGCGCTTACGCTCATTACTGGCGCCAGCCGGAGAGCTCCTCGGGATCTTGAGCTAGTGCACCTTTCGTATCGTCGATGAGGCGGTGAGGCCGGGACTTGTTCCCGTATAGCGCGTATAGTGTGTTGTGGTATTTTTCCGGACTAAGACCCTGAGATGGCATCCGAGGTCCAAGTGTGGACTTAGCTATGTGCTCCGCTCTGTGTTTGTACTCATAGCTTGCATACATTCTTCTAGATGATCATGTATATCGTATTGTACCCCGGTTGGGGATTCTTACTGGGTAATTCGTTACTCACCCTTATTCTGTGGTTTTCCACAGGTAATCAAGGCGGGAGACAGGATGGCTGATGGAGGAGCTGTGATCATGGAATCCTGCTGTCATCTCTGATTATTTTATTTTAATGACTCTTCACTTTTTATTATTTCCCCTGAATGCATGTAGACGGGCACGGAGCCCCAGGATATTTTCTTACGTTTTATGGATTCCAGCATATTTGTACTTGTGGATTGTTTTAATGGTTTAAATAAATCTCTGATCAGAGTATGCTTTTAGAAATGTATGTTTTGGTTGTTGAATGTTTCTGTTTTTACTTGGGATCCGAAATGTATTTTTCATAATGTCTTTTATTTTCACTACATGCATTGGGGTAAAGGCCCATTTAGAGCCCCTTTTGGGTCGGGTCTTTACACCAACTCACCGGAACCAATCCGGGCTCTACTCCAAACAAACACTAGCTTGCTAGACTACCAAGTCTGCAAGCAACTCACCCAAGGAACACAGCCTGGGTCTAACTGAGCTCTGGAAAGGCTCTCCACAAACTAGGGATCCTCCGATCACCCTCCGACACACACGGTCGTCAAACGATCTAAAAGAAAACCGGCTACATGGGCACAACCCTCTCCAGCATCTCAACTACGCTGGCCAACTCCAACTTGAAAACCAAGAGGACCGGAGACTCTACAGAATGCGTCATCGTCCTACTCAAAGCATCAACCTCAACAAACCTTCTACCCAAGGCAAGGATCCGAACAGCTCTCTTAGCCATAACGATCAGAAACTGCGCGGCTTTGCTACCACCGCTCTTGTTCAGTTCCAACTGAACTCTGACCAGGCTAAGGACCAACTAGCAAAACATGCTTAAACAACAACCCGGCAACGAGCACGACATTCTTACAACCAAAGCTAGGGCACTTGCCAAGAACCAAAGCCATGACAACCCAAAGACTGAGCACTGGCTCCTCAACACGAACCTCTTGTGGTTTTCCAAACATATACCACGGAACGAGCTACACAAAAGTACACCGGCGTGTACAGCTCCAACTTGATCCAATGCCAACAAGGGCTATCACACAGGGCAACTTTTGCCTCCAAACAGAGCCACTACTAACCAGGGAGCAACAAGAGTTCAAACCCTCTCGAGGCCAACTCACCACGAAAAGCCACATTGGCCAACTCACTCTTACAAGAGCAAATCCACACCAAGCTGACAAACCTCAAGCCAATGTGATCACTAAACGCGCTCCGATCAGCCATCCAACTCATGGCTCTAACACTGGATCAATCATGCATCCTAGATGCCAACGCTACCCATACTAGGGTAACTCAAAGGGTAGCCGAATCATGCTACCAACAAACTGGCTCAGAAGCTCACAACATAGGTGCGAGAACTCGAACGCGCTAGCTCTTAACAGCCTACAGCATCTTTTGGTACCCAACTCTCGGTGACACTGAAAAGCTCTTACTTTCCCTCGAAAGATCTCATACTTGTAGTCCTCTGACTACCACCGAGCTAGATCTCTTATGCAACCCAAACAGGTGCAACCTCAGGAAATGGGTACGAGACTAGATGGGATGCTATACTCTGGGCGGCCATGGAACCACCTGCACAAAAGAGCCAACTGGCCTGAATCTAGGCCTCCTCTCAAAGCCTGGTGCCAACAGGCACTACATCCTTTACAACACAAATCAGCCTTAAACGAGCTTTATGCCCCTCTGAGGGAAAAGGAAGGTCACACTCCAAGTGACGGGACAATGGCACTCAACACAAGAGTCCAAACACTCGAGCAGCCTAATCTCTGGCATCTCACCTAACAGACATGCCAAGGCCTACTCCTGCATCCCACTCGATGCTCAACAAAGCTCAGGCCAACTCTTCCATCTCACTCGATGCTCAACAAAGCTCCGACCAACTCTTGCATCTCACTCGATGCTCAACAGAAGCTCAGGCCAACTCCTCGGGTGGCAACAACTTGTTCCACACTAGGAACATCCAAATAAAAAGAGTGCTCCACTCTACTAGACCGCTGAAATCCTCAAACGGATAAAACCCTAGCAAGCAAACTCCACACTACACCCTGGCTACGAGGGTACTGAAAGAACTGGCTGCCAAACGACAGCAGGCTTGCAAGGGGGGCAAAGATGTCTCTACATCTGCCTCAGGCCACTAACACGGCAACTTGCCAATCAATCGGGCGATCAGGAGACTCGCTAGTCCACCTCTCTCAAGGGACTACCACCATCAATCTGCTGTACCAAAGCGGCCAGAACGCACATCTCGGCCTCTGAATGCAGCGGGCATCCCAACACATGGATGCTAAAGCTCAAACTTGGCCAACTGCTTTACTACTAGCAGTAGGACTTTCTCAAACAACGAGCTCTACAGGCTTCCACTTGCCAAACTGGGCGGCTCCATCAACGCCAACAAACTCGCCTGCATAAACATGCTGATCAATGCCCTCCCGGGAACCTCCGGCGCTAAAAGAGCTACTGGGGGGAATGCTGAAACAAACTCTGTCAGCTGGGCTATCTGTGCCCGGGACTCCTCACTACGCGCTACAAACTGCACCTGAGTCTCCGCTCTCTGATAGCTAAAGACCTGCCATCAAATCTCTCATGGCTGGAGCACACTCTGCTCAAGGAGTCTCACTCTGAGGCGTGCTAGCCTCTACCCCCTCCACTTGGCAACTCAACTGCCAGGGCCAACTCTGGCCAACGGGCCTAACAACCCTGGACGCAGCCTCAACATCAACACGATCAGTCCAACACCTCGGGTGGACATGCCAAGCGTCCTGCTCCTCTGAGTGCGATCAACACACTGGCGATCTGCACAAAGCACCTCCACCCTCTCACTAGGGGAAAAGCAACAACTGGGCCACAAATGGCCTACGGGAGTCTAAGTTCAACCTCCCTCTAGGTGCGATCGACACACTGGCGATCTGCACAAAGCATAAAAGCTGGCCCACACTGGGGCTCTCACTGCTCATCAAACTACTCGCACTGCGAAAAGTTGGCATGATGGCTCTCTAAGCCCAAACCAACAACGAGTCAGAACCTGCTCGTCTCCGCTCCACAGCTCTACACAAGGCATAAAAGCTAGATGAAAAGTATTGTAAATTCTTACCCCTTAGCTTAATGAACTCAGACAAACCTGACGGTCGTGGAGTGTTGATGATCATGGGAGCAAACAACCTACAAAGCAGGTTAGTCTACAGAATCTATGACTCTGTGCTCTGATACCAACTGTGACGAACCCGACCCAAAACATGGCCCTAAACCGGGGTTCTCACTCAGCATGCAAGTTAAATATGATATCAAGCGGTTTAGTGCTCATATTTAAAAACCTTTCAAAACATATGAGAAGGGGGAACCCTTAAAACATAACCAACAATTTTCATTTAAACATCCAACGAAGTAAAACATCCTGGCCAGTGTTTATAAAAACATACAATACAATTTAAACAACTTTTTAAACAATGTTCCCCTAGGACTCCTGTCCATCTACATGCTGAATAAACAATGCAATAATAAAAGACAGAGTGTCGGCGGCTCCCCATGATCAATCAGCTCCCTCCGCTAGCCATTCTGGTGTTGTCCCAAGTTACCTGAAAGATAAATAAGGGTGAGTATAAACATACTCAGTAAGAATCCCCAACCGGGGTACAATACGATACATCAGTCATCTAGCACCTCAACATGCAAGCAAACAGCTATCAACACAGATCATAACTCAACGAGCTCATAAAACAAGATCTGGAGCCATCGAAAGTCTCTTTCTTCCGGCCTAAAGGGATTGGATACACTGACCAATCCTGGATATCACCGAGGTATCTTTCACTCGGGGGGAAATACACTGATCCCTAGAATGTCCTCAAGGGCCTCCTTGCCCATGCACTAAAATGGACTTACGGGAGAGTACCAGAAGTCAGGCTCTAACGGAAGGAATGGTGTACTCACGACATTAGCCCGAGGGAGCTCTCCGAACCGGCAACTAACGCGTGTGCGCGCACACCGCATGCTCTCTGCAACTGGCGTAAATGCGGAGGCCTAAGGGCAAATTACGCGGGCCAGGTACGCATGCCTATGACTCGGAAGCGGTGTCACTGATCACAGTAGCACGAGGCCCTCGGCGCTCATCTGTGCAGCATGATCCACCGACCTGAAGCTAAGAACTGGCCAGGGCAGGCTTACACCGATGGCAGGGTTCCGCTCTAGCAGGCTACAAACTAGGCTTATGCCGAAGTGGGTAGCTAACTCCACAACCGGTGGGTCGGGGGGGAAGCAAGATACGTTATGCTGCACACACTTTACTCCCGATCTGAGCTAAATCCACCTTAGCGACCGAGGGAAAGCAAGATACGTTATGCTGCGCACACTTTACTCCCGATCAGTGGGGACAAAGTACGTTATGTCCGCTCAGCCTCTGGATGATGACAAACCCTACAACTCTATCTAAGAGTACAGAGCAAAAATAAATGATTCCTGGTTAGCAAGCAATGACCGACATAAAACACATTACCTAGCATGATACTACAGCTTAAGCAGGAATCATAAGCATGCTGTCAGAACAAACCTAGCATGGCACTAACATGTAAAATCAGGCAAACATGCTAGCAAGAAATCAATCAATTGCTCTATTTCTAACATGCTCATAACAGTCAGCAAACAAGCAAGGCATATCGAGATATATCGCAGGGTCCACACAACCACGGTAAGAAATCCTTACCTGGAACAAGCAGGAAAACAATAATAATAAATCACAAATCAACGAACGACCCTCGAGCCTCTAATCGATCTGAACAAATTTGAACAATAAACAAAACACCAAATCAAATACATAAAACAACCCAAATAAATCAATAACCAAAGAGACCAACAAATCAGGCCCAACGAAGAAAAGACTCGGAAATACCATCCGAGAAGCCACAAGGCTCGACCAACCAAAGACACAACAGTGCGGCCGGGCGCAGGGTGGGGGGCTGGGCGCGAGGCACGGCGCGCGCGCGGCGGGGAGAGGCGAGGCGGGCTGCGCTTCGCTCGGCCTGAGGACGGCGGCACGCGGGCGCGAGCTCGCAACCACGAGGGGACGCGCGGGGCTACGAGCTACTGGGGCGCGGGCTCGAGTGACACGAGCTACGAGACACTCGGCCGCACGGCGCACGACGCACGCACGTGGTCGGGCGACGACGACCAGGCGGCTGGCTGGGACGGCCTGGCGGGCGAGGCGGATCGGGCGACGCAGACTGGCGAGGGCGACACGGGGTGGGCGGCTCGAAGCTAGGCGACGCGAGCCGAGGCTGGGCTCTCGGCCGCTCGGGCATGGGCGACCAAGGGGGCTGGGTGCTCGGGTTGGAGGAGAGAGAAAGGAGAGAAAAAATGAAAAATGGGGATTTTGGGGATTTTGGGAAAAATGGGAAATAAAAGGAAAAATGGGATTTTATCCTCATTTTCAAACTTATCCATTTAAATCCAATTTTCCAAAAATCCTTAAAATCCTTAAATCCCATTTCCCGGCTTCCTCCTTCGAGACCCGACTGAAGCAACCATTTCCAAACAACAAATCTCACTTAAAACAACCTCCCAAATCAACACTGAGGGCCCGGGCTCGAATCCTAAAGGAAACACCCAAACAACCATAAATTTGCCCAAAACCCAAATCACAACCGAACTCCCAAACGAATAGCCCAAAAATCTCGGGACTCGCAGCCACCAACAAACAAGCCTCAACAAAGGCAGGAGCTGCCTCGAAGCCCTGAAAATCCACAAATCCTGCCCGGGGAGCAAAAAGACCAAAATACCCTTAAGGGTCAAAACAGCTCTAACGGCCCAACCGAACCACTGAATCTGAACTGGATGCACCTCGGGAACCAGAATACAAACCTGGGTCGTTACACAGGCTGACATAGTTTACGTGTCCTGGTCTCACACCCCTATGTTCAGTGACACCGATCCAGAGATTTGTTAGGCATGAGTACTGAACCAGGACAGCTTGCCTTAGACCCGGCACCCCCTGGTTTGCAGCAGCATGCGGTGCGCGCACACGCTCATTACAGTGTCGACTGGAGAGCTCCTCGGGATCTTGAGTTCAGTGCACCTTTCGTATCGAAAGTAGGAAGGCTTAGGCCGAGATTAGTTTCTCATATAGTATCGTATCGCATGGTAGATTTTCTGGAGTAAGACCCTGAGATGGCATCCGAGGTTTATGTGAGGATTAAAGTAAAGTTCTCTCTTCAATGTTTATATTCATGGCTTGCATACTTTCGGCTAGATGACCAGTTTTATCGTATTGTACCTCGGTTGGGGATTCTTACTGAGTAATTCGTTACTCACCCTTATTATGTGGTTTTCCACAGGTAACCATGGTGCGAGACAAGATGGCTGAAGGAGGAGCTGCTGATCATGGAAACCAGCTGTTTACTCTGAGTCTTATGTTTATGTTTTCTTATGGTTGTATTATCCTCTGAATGCATGTAGTTGGGCACGAAGCCCTTAGGGTGTTTTATGATTGTTTCTGTATTCTGACACTGCTATAAACCGTTTAAAGTTTTGAATGATTTGAATAAGTCTCTGATCAGAGCATGTTTTGGAAATGTGTTTGGCTTGGAACAGGTGCTTGGAAACAGGGACAGGTTTCAGGAAATTAAATGTTTGACTTTTAAAATGGATGTTTATATGTTTTTAGTTTTCATTCAGCATCTGGAATACAATCCTGCATATTGTTTCTAAGTTTTAAAGCATGCATTGAGGTGAAGGCCTTGTTTAGGACCTCATTCGGGTCGGGTCTTTACAGTGCCCAACTACATGCATTCAGAGGACAAAACCAAAACCATAAACATAAACTCAGAGTTAAAAGACAGCAGGTTTCCATGATCCACAGCTCCTTCTTCAGCCATTCTGTCTCGCGCCCTGATTACTTGTGGAAACCCACAAAATAAGGGTGACTAAAGAATTACTTAGTAAGAATCCCCAATCGGGGTACAATACGACACAACTGGTCATCTAGCAGAAAGTATGCAAGTTATGAATACAACACAGAAGAGAGCAAATGTAAACACCCGACCCAAAAGGGGTTCTAAAATAGGCATTTACCTCAATGCATGCATTCAAAACTTAAAGACAATATGCAAGAATGGGTTTCAAATTCTAAGTGAAAACTAAAACATGCAAACATCCGTTTAAAACAAACACAATTACAGAATTCCTGAAACTTGTCCCTGTTTCCAAGCACCTGTTTCAAGCCAAATACATCTCCAAAACTCACTCTGATTAGAGATTTATTTAAACCATTCAAAAACTTCCAACAGTTATAACAGTGCTAGAATCCGGAAAAACAGTCAGAAAAACAACCTAGGGCTCCGTGCCCAACTACATGCATTCAGAGGAAAATAAAGCATAAAGAATCATAGACATAAACTCAGAGTTCGACAGCTGGTTTCCATGATCACAGCTCCTCCTTCAGCCATCCTGTCTCGCACCATGGTTACCTGTGGAAAACCACAAAATAAGGGTGAGTAACGAATTACTCAGTAAGAATCCCCAACTGGGGTACAATACGATATAAATGGTCATCTAGCAGAAAGGTATGCAAGCTATGATTATAAACACACAAGAGAGCACATAGCTTAAAGCCACACATAAACCTCGGATGCCATCTCAGGGTCTTACTCCGGGAAAATCTACCACGCGATACGATCTTATACGAGAAACAAGTCTCGGCCTCAGCCTGTCTACTGTCGATACGAAAGGTGCACTAAACTCAAGATCCTGATGAGCTCTCCGGTCGGCGCTGTAATGAGCGTGTACGCGCACCGCATGCTGCTGTAAACCAGGGGGTGCCGGGTCTAGTGGCAAGCTGCCCTAGTCCAGTACTCATGCCTAACTAATCTCTGGATCGATGTCACTGACATAGGGGTGTGAGACTTGGACACGTGAACTATGTCAGCCTGTACCACCGCACCTGAGGCTAAGGAACCGGTCGTGGTAGGCTTACACCAGGAAACGGTCATTGCCCTATCAGGTGGCAATCAGGGGCTACGGCCGAACACGCTGAGGACGTGCCGACTGCCGGGGACAAGGCAATGCCTTATCATCATCCCGACCGTTGGGGAATTTAACAATCTACCACCCACACCCAAGATTGCAAAGGGCTATCGTTAGGGTTAGCTAAACCCTAACGACAGATCAGGGATGAAGTACTGCCTCGTACGTCCCTGCCACGGATGCTTGTTACTCTATGCACCCTCGCCCGGATGATGCTACCTATCACAACTCTAATCTATAAACAGATACAACAAACAATCCATTACGTGCTCAACAGAAACAACGAACCTAGCATGATACTACGAAGCAAGAACAGATAACGAGCATGCCAGAACGGAACAACCTAGCATGGACTAACAATAGAAACAACACAAGAAATCATGCCAGTCGGGAATTCCGAATAGAGCACCTATTACTAAACTTGCTGATAAACATAAGCAAGCATACAAACAGCAATCACATATTCCATCGCAGGGCCCACACAACTCCGGTAAGAAATCCTTACCTTACCTTGGTCGGGAGACAACTACACACAAGGATCCTATGCTGCGATCGACACCGAGCTAGCTCATGAGAACCTAACAAGCACAACAATTATCACAATCCATAGGCCTAAATATAATAAAACAAACAGGGCTCGGTGTAAAGACCCGACCCAAAAGGGGCTCTAAATGGGCCTTTACCCCAATGCATGTAGTGAAAATAAAAGACATTATGAAAAATACATTTCGGATCCCAAGTAAAAACAGAAACATTCAACAACCCAAACATACATTTCTAAAAGCATACTGATCGTAGATTTATTTAAACCATTAAAACAATCCACAAGTACAAATATCTTTGGAATCCATAAAACGTAAGAAAACATCCTGGGGCTCTGTGCCCGTCTACATGCATTCGGGAAATAATAAAAAGTGAAGAGTCATGATAATTAAAATAAAATAATCGAGAGATGACAAAGAGTTCCATGATCACGGCTCCCTCCTTGACCATCCTGTCTCCCGCCTTGATTACAGTGGAAAACCACGAGAATAAGGGTGAGTAACGAATTACCCAAAGAAGAATCCCCACCGGGTACAATACGATATACATGATCATCTAGAAGAATGTATGCAAGCTATGAGTACAAACACGAGCGGAGCACATAGCTAAGTCCACACTTGGACCTCGGATGCCATCTCGGGGTCTTAGTCCGGAAAATACCACAACACACTAAACGCGCTATACGGGAACAAGTCCTCGGCCTCGGCTGTCTCACCGTCGATCACGAAAGGTGCACTCGCTCAAGATCCCGAGGAGCTCTCGATCGGCGCAGTAATGAGCGTAAGCGCGCACCGCATGCTCACGCAAACTCGGGGTGCCGGGTTTAGTGGCAAGCGCCCGAGTTCGATCACCATGCCTAACTAAATCTCTCGGATCGGTGTCACCGACATAGGGTGTGAGACTGGACACGTGAACTATGTCGGCTGTACCACCGCACTGAGGCTAAGGAACCGGTCGTGGTAGGCTTGCACCGTGAAGCGGTCCTTGCCCTAACAGTGGCAATCAAGGGCTACGGCCGAACACGCCGAGGACGTGTCGATTTGCCGGGGCGAGGCAATGCCAAGTCATCATCCCGACCGTTGGGGCATTTAACGATCGCCACCCTCACCCAAGATTGCGGGGCCTACCGGTTGGGATAGCTAATCCCTCACGGGGTCCAAGGACGGAGAACTGTCTCGAACGTCCTTGCCATAGATGCAAGATACTTTATGCATCGGGCCCGATGATTCTATCTACCTCAATTCTAAAACCTTAACAATAATAACGATTCAATCAATGCGGTCCAATACGTGCTCATCGGATACAAAGAACCTAGCATGATACTACGAAGCAAGAACAGATATCGAACATGCTAGAATAGAACAACCTAGCATGGGCTAACATGAGAAACAATACAAGAGTTCATGCCACTCAGATCGAGAATTGAGCAGAGCACCTAGGGCTAAACATGCTAGTAATCATACACAGCATACAAAACAACAATCACAAATATACCATGCAGTCCACACAACCTCGGTAAGAAATCCTTACCTTGGTGGGAGACTTCTACACACAAATCCTAAGTGCGGAACAATCCCGAGCTAGCGGCGGGAACCTAGCAAACCAACAATAATCAGCATCTAAAATATCTAAACAACAATAGAACAACAAGCTCGGCTCGGGAACTCACGCGCGCGCGACGACACGAGCTTGGGGCAGGCGCAAGCCGCACGGCAAGGGCGCGCGCCGCACGACGACACAGCGAGGACACACGCTGCCGCTGCTGCTGCACGCACAGCACGGCAGGCAGGACACCTGCGCCGGCCGCGCTACCGCACGGATGGTCAGCGAGGACGCCAGCCCAGCCGCTGCTGCTTGCCGCGCACGCAGCACGGCACGGACGCGCTTGCGGCGAGCGCTCGGGCGAAGCGCGCGGCGAGCGCGGCGAAGCGCGCGCGAGCGGCGCGTCTCGGCGAAGGCCTCTGGCGTCTGCGCGGCGATCGACGGGCGAGCGGCTCGGCGAAGGCCTCTGGCGCGATCGGCGTCGCGATCGGCCGGTGGGCGTCGCGGCAGCGAGGCGTCTGTCTTCTTTGGACGAACGCAAAGGCGCTAGCGCGGATCGGCGTCGCGGCATGGCTGCCAGACAGATCTGGGCGTCGCGACGACGAGTGGTGCGCCGTTGACGGAGCTGGCTGATGCGACGAGCTCTCGGTCTTTGGACTTCCTCGGTGGTTGCACAACACACACACACACAACCCTTTTTCTTACATTCGCCAAAGAACACCCAAATGAGAAGATGAAGAAGACGAAGACTTACCGGAATGATGATGATCGAACCCAAGGAGATGCAAGGATGAAGAATCGGCAAGGCTATGGAGATGGAGAGCTTGGGCGGCCAAGAGGTGTTTTGGAGAAGAAGATGGAATAACCTAATTCTATTCCATTTAACCAAATGCACCAAAACTCCAAAATCCAAGGTTAACTAAGATGTGATGCGAAAAGAGCAACAAGAGCACCTAATGGCTCAATTGGCACACCTCTCTACAAGCTTCCCAGGAGACCCGGGTTCAAACCATACTGCAAAGACAATTTCCTTTATTTTTACTTTTGCATCAAACCTTGTTCAAACCAAACCACAAACCCCTCAAAAACCTACAAAAACCATCCAATAATTTTAGTAATGGAAAAGACACAAAAGCGACCACTGACGGCCCGACCAAATTACCAAATTACCCTAGGGCATACCGGAAGACCGGAAGAAAAACACAGGTCGTTACAATATTCCCTCCTTTTTATGACTTTCGTCCTCGAAAGTCCTTAAAACAAAACAGCTCAGGGTAATGCAACCTCATCTCGCCTTCCCGCTCCCAAGTGGCTTCCTCGTAACCCCGATTCTTCCATCGAACCTTTACCAAACGAATCTCGCGATTACGCAACGTCTTGGTCTCAAAGGCAAGGATCCTCACCGGCTTCTCCTCGAAGTTCAAATCCTCATTCACCGCAAAGGCTCAAAGTCCACAATGTGCGACGGGTCCGGCACATCTTGCCTCAACATCGATACATGAAAAACACTATGCACCGCTGATAGTGACGGAGGTAGGGCTAACCGGTAAGCAACTCGCCAATCCTCTCTAGGATCTCAAATGGACCAACAAAGCGGGGACTCAACTTCCCACGCTTACCAAACCTCGAACACCTCGCATCGGAGCAACCTTAAGGAACACATGCCGACCAACCTCAAACTCCAAATCTCGACGCCGAACATCGGCGTAACTCTTCTCGCTGCGCCTCCGATTTGTCAACATACGAGCTCTAATCTTACGCCTTTGCACCATTGGTCAAGCTGCAGAATTCGGGACCCAAAACTCGTCTATCACCAACCTCTTCCCGAACACGGGGGGACCGACAACGCTTACCATACAATGCCTCGAATGGAGCCATCTGAATCGTCCGATCGTAATCGTTGTTATAGGCAAACTCCATCAAGCATGACAGATCATCGATCCCAAGCGCTGGGAAATCCAACACACAATCCTCAACATATCCTCGAGAATCGATTCACTCTCTCGATCGACCATCCGTCCGAGGGTGAAAAGTCATCTTTGAATCGCACTCTGTGCCCAAACCCTTCTGAGCGCTCTCGAAACGAGAAGTGAACCATGAGTCACGATCGGACACAATCCTCACCGACACACCATGATAACGGATGATCTGCTCCAAAAGCAATTGCGCCTTTGTTCCACGGTATAAGTGTCTCTACCGGGAATGAAGTGTGCGCTCTTGGTCAAACGATCGACTATCACCCAAATCTGAGAACTTCCTCGAGTCCTTGGCAAACCAGAGATAAAGTCCATGGAGATCTCTTCCCATTTCCACTGGGTACACTCGATGGTCGCAACAAACCAGTGGCCTCTGCACAGGTGCCTTCACTTGGCGACAAGTGAGACACCTACCGACAAACTCTGCCACATCTCTCTTCATTCCCATCCACCGGAAGCTCTCGCTTAAGGTCTGATACATCTTGGTACCCCGGTGCCAAGCAAAAGGGGCTGGGCCTCAGAGAGCAACTCGGCTCGCAAACTGCAATGTCCGGGACACACAACCGGCCTCTATAAGTCAACCCACATGCGGTGAATATACAAAGTCAAAGTCACCGTCGGCACTAACTCTATCAACCAATCTCTTAAGTGCGGGGTCACCCAACCGGTTGTCTATAATCCATTGCCGAATCGGCGGTGAAATCAGTCAATCGAGCTACCACGGCGGTAACCTCTCCCAACAACATCGCAACCTCGGCCGCTCGAACTCTCTCTGCAAAAGCTGGGCTGAGGAACTCAACAACGCCGCAGAGTGCGGCGTCTTTCTGCTCAAAGCATCGGCCACTACATTGGCTTTACCGGATGGTACAAAATCTCGCATCATAATCCTTTACCAACTCTAACCATCTCCTCTGCCTCATATTCAACTCCTTACGAGTAAACAGATACTTGAGGCTCGGTGATCGGTAAACATCTGAATCCGCTCACCATACGGTAATGCCTCCAAATCTTGATTGCAAACACCATCTTTGCCAATTCCATATCATGAGTCGGGTAGTTCTCGCTCATACGGCTTGGTGATGGGAAGCATAGGCAATGACCTTCCGTCTTTGCATCAACACACAACCTAATCCAAACTTGGAAGCATCATCAGAGACCACGAAACCACTGTCCCCTCCGGATCGCCAACACCAGTCTTTGAAGTCAAATCTGCGCTTGAGCACGCAAAGCTCTCATCACACTGCTGTCCCAAACAAACTCGACACCCTTCCTCGTCGACGAGTGAGGCGAGGCTAAAGCGAAAAAGTCCTTGACGCAACCGACGGTAGTAACTCCGCCAAACCGAAAAAGTGCGAATCTCGCGGCAATCGAAGTCGGCTTGGCCCATGAACTCACGGCCTCAATCTTCGCGGGGTCCACGGCTATACCATCTCTCGAAACCACGTGGCCTAGGAAGGCCACCGCTCTAACCAGAATCACATTTGGAAAACTTCGCATAAAGTGGTTTTCCCTCAAAGCCGCCAATACTCGCCTCAAATGCTCTGCATGGTCTTCTTTAGACCTCGAATAAATCGAGAATATCGTCAATGAACACGATGACGAAGCCGTCCAAAAATGATTTGAACACCCTATCCATCATGTCCATGAACGCACTGGGGCATTGGTCAATCCAAACGACATAACCACAAACTCATAGTGACCATATCCGGACTGAAAGTCATGTCTTAGGAATGTCGGCATCCCCGATCCGCAATCCGATGGTAACCGGATCTCGATCTATCTTGGAGAACACGAAGCTCCTGAAGGCGATCGAACAAATCATCGATCACGGGCAACGGGTACTTATTCTTGCACTTTGTCACCTTATTAAGCTCGCGGTAATCAATACATAAGCGCATAGAACCATCCTTCTTTTTCACAAAATGAATCGGTGCTCCCCACGGGGACACACTCGGACGGATGAACCCTCGGTCTAACATCTCCTGCAATCTGAATCTTGATTCCTTTAACTCACGGGCGCCATGCGATCACGGAGCCTTCGAGATAGGGAGGGTCCTGCCTCGAGCTCAATAATGAAGTCAACCTCTCTCTTTGGGGCAACCCCAGAACTCCTCGGAAACACATCCGCGAACTCCCGCACGACCGGCACTGATCAGCAGATGAATGAGGGCGCTCTTCCCGCACAACTTGGCTAGATAGCCCCAAGCTCCATGAGCTAGCAAGCGACGAGCTTTCCACAGGTGACACCATCGGCGGGCAAACTCCACCACGGACTCCACGAAACTTAAAGCTAGGCCGACACGGCGGCCTAAACACTACTTCTTTCCGGTGGCGGTCAATCAGCGCGTGGTTAGCAGACTAACCACTCCATACCAAGAATCACATCAAAACCGCTCATAGGCGGAACTATGAGCGTAGCCACAACAACTCTCCGGATATCTCGATCCGGCCATCCCTAATCTTATCTCTAGCCAACATACTAACTCCCGAAGGAGTTGCAACAGATAACTCAAAACCTAGAGGCTCTAATCTCAACTTAGCATGCTCGAAGAACAACACGGATACAAATGAATGCGTAGAACCAGAATCAAACAAGACAAATGCGCGTGATCTAAAACAAGAAGCGTACACTTGCAGTAGTGCATCCGTGCGCTCGGCCTCTGACGGTCGTAGCAAACACTCGACCTCGCTTTCTGCTACTGGGCCGAGCCGCCATAGCCGGTGATCACAAAAAGCGGGCCATGTGCCCCTCTCTACCACAACGGTAGCACAATCTAGGTCGGTGACAAGCTCGGCGTGGACTTTCCCACAAGTAGCACAAGCGGAAATCGCTCGGGTCCTCCTGTTTGTCGGGGCAGAAACGGACCGGAGCTCTCCGCCGATCTCTGTTCGAATCGCCCTAGGCGGCGCCGCGCCTCCCGAAAGTCAAACTTCCTCTTACGCCCCACAATTTGGCTGGGACGGACGCCTGAACAGAGCGGCAACAACCCGCTCGGCAGGATACTTCCCATTATAGATCGTGGCTAAGCGAACAGCCCTAGCATAAGTGTCGGGGCACGAGCCCGACGACATCTCGGGAAACACCCCGCCAATCCGGATATGAACTTCCGAATCTTGACTCTGGGTGGCAATCAACCGAGGAGCAAAATATCCATACTCGAGAACTTGCGCTCATATTCCTCAATGGTATCGAAACCACGCCTGGAGTTCCGGAAGAGCTCCACCATCTTCTCTTGAGCCTCATCACCGATGAACTTTACCTTGAACTCGGTCTTGAAGAACTCCCGGTAGCGGGTGGAGACCAGTGGTCTCTCGCTCAAGGTGGACTCCCACCACCATCTCGGCCGTGCCTCCTAGCACATGAGCCGCACATCTCGGCCTCTGAATATCGGGGCACACCATGATCGGGAAGGTGTACTCCAAATGGGCAATCCACACAGTGCCGCTAACGCATCACCGGTGGCATCAAACTTCTCGAGCTTCCACTTCACAAAGTCCTTGACCACCTACCCAATTCCTCGGCACCCTCTGCCATATCCGCCTCTGGGGCTACTTGCTCTGTGGAGCTGGAGGTGCTCTCGAGCTCTGCTTGAACCAATCAATCGAGTCACCGCTCGATCTGGGCTCGACTCTTCCCGCCTGTTGCTTTCGCCAACAAGGCACAGGTCTCTGCCCTCTGGTCACTCAACATGCGACCATAAAAGCCCTCATAGACTCGGCAAACTCTGCTCCACGGCGATCTCACGGGCGCTCGATCGCCTCAACGCCCGCTCTAGGCGTAACGGGGGAGCCGCTGGTGGAATGCCATCGATGTCGGCTTGGGACGATGTCCCGGGCCAGACGAATCCGATCCCGATACCTCGACCGCTCTCGAACCTCCTCTCCCGATGCGGGTGGTAGCATCTTTGGCGATCTACATCCAAACCAACAACGAATCAAAACACACACATCACCATTCCACAACACCAAACAAGGCATACACTAGATGATAGGTATTGTAAATTCTTAACCCTTTTCCTTTCTAAAACAATAAATCTAGGCGTGCACTGATGACTAGCCGGAGTGCTTGTGATCATGGAAGGATGACCTACAACAAAGGTCGATCTATAGAATCTATGACTCGAGCTCGATACCAATCAGAAAGACCCGACCCAAAAGGGGCTCTAAATGGGCCTTTACCCCAATGCATGTAGTGAAAATAAAAGACATTATGAAAAATACATTTCGGATCCCAAGTAAAAACAGAAACATTCAACAACCCAAACATACATTTCTAAAAGCATACTCGATCGAGAGATTTATTTAAACCATTAAAACAATCCACAAGTACAAATATGCTTTGGAATCCATAAAACGTAAGAAAAAACATCCTGGGGGCTCTGTGCGCCTACATGCATTCGGGGAAATAATAAAAAGTGAAGAGTCATGATAATTAAAATAAAATAATCGAGATGACAAAGAGGTTCCATGATCACGGCTCCTCCTTGACCATCCTGTCTCCCGCCTTGATTACCCGTGGAAAACCACGAATAAGGGTGAGTAACGAATTACCCAGTAAGAATCCCCAACCGGGTACAATACGATATACATGATCATCTAGAAGAATGTATGCAAGCTATGAGTACAAACACGAGCGGAGCACATAGCTAAGTCCACACTTGGACCTCGGATGCCATCTCGGGTCTTAGTCCGGAAAATACCACAACACACTAAACGCGCTATACGGGAACAAGTCCCGGCCTCGGCTTCTCATCGTCCGATCACGAAAGGTGCATCGCTCAAGATCCCGAGGAGCTCTCCATCGTGCGCTGTAAATGAGCGTAAGCGCGCGCACCGCATGCTCACCGCAAACTGCGGGTGTGCCGGGTCTAGTGGCAAGCCGCCCGTGTTCGATCACCATGCCTAACTAAATCTCTGGATCGGTCACCGACATAGGGGTGTGAGACTGGACACGTGAACTATGTCGGCTGTACCACCGCACTTTGAGGCTAAGGAACCGGTCGTGGTAGGCTTGCACCGAGAAGCGGTCCTTGCCCTAACAGTGGCAATCAAGGGCTACGGCGAACACGCCGAGGACGTGTCGATCGCCGGGGCGAGGCAATGCCAAGTCATCATCCCGACCGTTGGGGCATTTAACGATCGCCACCCTCACCCAAGATTGCGGGGCCTACCGGTTGGGATAGCTAATCCCTCACGGGGTCCAAAGACGGAGAATCGTCTCGAACGTCCTTGCCATAGATGCAAGATACTTTATGCATCGGGCCCGATGATTCTATCTACCTCAATTCTAAAACCTTAACAATAATAACGATTCAATCAATGCGGTCCAATACGTGCTCATCGGATACAAAGAACCTAGCATGATACTACGAAGCAAGAACAGATATCGAACATGCTAGAATAGAACAACCTAGCATGGGCTAACATGAGAAACAATACAAGAGTTCATGCGATCGAGAATTGAGCAGAGCACCTAGGGCTAAACATGCTAGTAATCATACACAGGCATACAAAACAACAATCACAAATATACCGCAGGGTCCACACAACCTCGGTAAGAAATCCTTACCTTGGTGGAAGACTTCTACACACAAATCCTAAGTCATGAACAATCCCGAGCTAGCGAGCGGGAACCTAGCAAACCAACAATAATCAAAGATCTAAAATATCTAAACAACAATAGAACAACAAGCTCGGCTCGGGGGAACTCACGCGCGGCGACGACACGAGCTTGGGGTCAGCCGCAAGCCGGCACGGCAAGGACGCGCTACCGCACGACACGCGCGAGGACACACACGCCGCCGCTTGTATGCACGGCACGGCAGGGCAGTGGACACGCTACTGGCTGCGCACACGCAACGCAACGCACGGATGGTCGGCGGGGACGCGCTGGCCGCTGCTGCTGCACGCACGGCAGCGGCAACACGACGCAGCGCGCGGCGAAGCGTCTCGCGGCGCGCGCGCGAAGCGTCAGCGGCGGCGCGCGCGAAGCGCGTCTCGGCGAAGGCCTCTGGCGTCGCGGCGATCGGGCGGCGCAGCTCTGCGAAGCCCTCTGGCGCGATCCGGCGTCGCGATCCGACCGGCCGGCGTCGCGGCAGCGAAGCGATCTGTCTTCTTGCTGACGAACGGCAAGGCCGCTAAGCGGATCTGGCGTCGCGGCATGGCCGCTTCGACAGATTCTGGCGCGGCGACGAGTGGCCGCCGCTGATGGAGTGATCGATGCGACGAGCTCGGTCTTTGGACTTCCCTACCGGGCCGCACAACACACACACACACAACCCCTTTTTCTTACATTCGCCAAAAAACACCCAAATGAGAAGATGAAGAAGACGAAGACTTACCCTAATGATGATGATCGAACCCAAGGAGATGCAAGGATGAAGAATCGGCAAGGCTATGGAGATGGAGAGCTTGGGCGGCCAAGAGGTGTTTTGGAGAAGAAGATGGAATAACCTAATTCTATTCCATTTAACCAAATGCACCAAAACTCCAAAATCCAAGGTTAACTAAGATGTGATGCAGAAAGAGCAACAAGAGCACCTAATGGCTCAATTGGCACACCTCTCTACAAGCTTCCCGGGAGACCTGGTTCAAACCCCATACTGCAAAGACAAATTTCCTTTATTTTTACTTTTGCATCAAACCTTGCTCAAACCAAACCACAAACCCCTCCAAAACCTACAAAAACCATCCAATAATTTTAGTAATCGGAAAAGACACAAACGACCCTGACGGCCCGACCAAATTACCAAATTACCCCTAGGGCATACCTGGAAGACCGGGAAGAAAAACCTGGGTCGTTACACTCGGCTCAGGAGAAACTCACACAGCACGACTGACACGCGGACAGATGGGCTGCACGGCACTAGGCGCTGCTGGGCGTCTTGCACGCAGGCGGGGCGGCTGGCCGAGGCTGGCACGCACATTCTTTGAGCGTCTGAGCGATGCACCGGCTGTGCGATGGGGCGGGGTTGCTCTCTTGAGCATCTCTTCTTTGCGATGGGGCTGCTGGTGCAACGACAGGGGATGGGCGATGCAAGGCGTCTGGCTTTGCTCATTTCTTGGCGCGCGCAGTTCTTTGCTCTCTCTCTCATTGTGGCTGCACAAAAAAACACAAAAATCACCTCTTTTCCTCTCAGCCAGCAAGACTCCAATCGGAAGAAGATGAAAAGGACGAGGACTCTTACCCTGAATGACGATCGAACAACGGGGCTGCTAGGGGAGATGGAGCTCGGCTTGAAGCTTGGGAGGGAGAGCTTGGGCGGCTAGGGGAATTTGGAGAAGAATGCCACACAAACCTAATTTCCCTTCTTTTAATCAAATGCACCACAAACCCAAGGACCCAAGACTAACCAAGACATGTCGCGGAAAGAGCAACAAGAGCAGCTCGAGGCACAACCGACAACAACACACAATTGACCTCCCAGACAACTTGGGTTCGAACCCCAACTGCTACACTTTTACTCCCAATTTTACTTTTGCATCTCACCATGCCCAAACAAATCCACAAAGCATCAAAATCCTACATAAGACCATCCAATAATTTTAGCAACTGAAAAAGACATTAACGGCCCTAACGGCCAGACCAAAATACCACAATACCCCCAGGGCATACCTGGAAGATCGGGATGAAAACCTGGGCCGTTACATCACATCACCCTGGGTGTTGTCTCAGCAACACCTCCACTCGCAGTCCCGGACTGTAACGGCCCAGGTTTTCATCCCGATCTTCCAGGTTTGTCCTAAGGGTATTTTGGTAATTTGGTCGGGCCATTAGGCCTATTTTTGTCTTTCTCAGCTGATATTATTCTTGGATGGTCAAATGTAGGGTTTGGTTGCTTTGTGGATGTGTTTGGGCATGGAGAGATGTAAAGATAAATTAGTGGTTTTAAAGTGTTGTTGTTGGGTCTCAAACCCGGGTGGCCAGGGAGTCAGAGCTGTGGTCTTGCCAGTTAGGCCACCGGGTGCTTTTGTTGCTCATTCCTCGGTATGTCTTAGTTTGCTTTGGTTTTGGGATTTAGGTGAGTTTGATTAAAAGAGAAAAGAAATAGGTTTTCATTCTTTTCTTCCTCCAATTCCTTAGCCGCCCAACCCCATCTCCTCTCTAGCTTCTTGTCGTGTTTCTTATCCCCAGGCAGCTCCGTCGTCGGAGTTGTTCTTGCTGGCCGAGAGAAGGAGAATTTGAGTTTTGGTGTTGTGCAATAGCCGAGCACCACGCCATGCAAGCTCACCGCATCGCACTGCAGCGAATTTCATCGCATTAGTAGCCCCATCGCTCTTGCAAAATCTGGGCTCAGCGTCAAGCGCGCCGCCGACGCTCGGCTGCCGCCAAAGAGCCGCGCTCGCGACGCTCGCACAGACACCGCCCGCCGCAGCCGCGTCGCGTCGCTGCGCCGCTGCCGCAGCCCAGCGCTCGCGTCCACGGCCAGTCATCCGATCGCAGCCGTCCCCTCGTGGCGGCGGCCTCCTGTCGCGCCTGGCCGACGCCCGATCCCGTCGCGGCGGCGCAAAGCTCGTCGCGCACAAGACAACCTGTGTCGTGTCACCCAGCTCCAGCGCAAGCTCTCCCCTCGCAAGCAACCCC
Source organism: Sicyos edulis (assembly GCA_036507275.1). Classification (NCBI taxonomy): domain Eukaryota; kingdom Viridiplantae; phylum Streptophyta; class Magnoliopsida; order Cucurbitales; family Cucurbitaceae; genus Sicyos; species Sicyos edulis. Next base: position 13,081,139 of record CM071858.1, read on the forward strand.
TCTACGCGCCAAAGACGCCAGCCAGCGCCCCCAAGATGCACCACTGCCGTCCGCTGCGCGCGCAGCCCATGCCGCATCAGAGATTTGGTAAGCGAGGGAAGTTGAGTCCCCATTTTGTTGGTCCGTTTGAGATTCTTGAGAGGATTGGCAGAGTTTCATATCGTTTAGCCTTACCTCCGTCGTTGTCAGTTGTGCACAGTGTTTTTCATGTATCGATGTTGAGGCAGTATTTGTCGAACCCGTCGCACATTGTGGACTTTGAGCCTTTGCAGCTGAATGAGGATTTGAGCTTCAAGGAGAAGCCTGTGAGGATTCTGGCCTTTGAGACGAAGACGTTGCGTAATCGTGAGATCCGTTTGGTAAAGGTTCAGAGGTCAGATGCTTTACCGGCCGCCAAGTGATGCTCAAATTGAAGCCATAAAGAAATAATTCAATTGTTTATTTTATTTGTATTTAATTTTAATTCTACCATAGAAATAATTCAATTACTTAATTTTATTTGTTATTTTTTATAAATGAATTTAAACATATATTTATTACGTTTAAATTTTACCATGGATATAATTCAATTGTTTAATTTGTTTCTAATTTGGATTTGAAGAAAAAAGAATGTAACCTAATTTTGATTCAAGTTTTAAAATAAAATAAAATAAAATAATAATCATGTCTTTTTAAATAAGAAACGAAAAACGAAAAAAGTTTATATAAATTTACATATATATTTAGTAAAGGTCTCGTCTGAGTTAAGAAGTTATATTGAAGAGTTATAACTGACCCTCCTTAATCCCCATGTAGCTTCATCCCTGATTAAGAAATTATATTGAGTAATTAAAAATTGAGAGTTGTTTCAAAACTCGTTTTGATGTAGTTTTTGTGTAGAGTTAGAATCAAAACTTTGTTTGAAAGTAGATTTAAAAATGAATAATTATTTTTAATAGTTAAAAAAGAAATGATTAAAAATGAGTTGTTAGAAATAATTGAATAGTTATAAATGAATGATTAAAAATGAATAGTTAAAAATGAATGGTTAGAAATGAGAGTTGATTTTAAAAGTAAAACGAGGGGAAGTTAATAAAAACTCGTTTGGAGGTAAGTTTTCAAGGAGTCAATAAATTCTAAAACTAACTCCTACCTATCAAACAAACACCCCTCTAAGATCTTAAGAGGGCGTCTTTAGAAAGTTATCCTTTATAATATTTTCCGTAAATATACATTCAAGAATGTCTTAACAATATTCATAAAATTCTTCATTAATTTAAAATAATTTTAATTTATAGAGCATAATTATTTATATGAAAATTTAATTTCAAGCATGTTATGAATCATAAATTTTCAAAAAGATAATTATATAGTTAATTGTAATTTTTAATGACTATATATATATAACCAAAATAAACAAAATTTTGAAAGAAATAGTATCAACTTTTGTATTTATTATTTTTTTTAAAAGGTAAACCATCTTTGGAAAAGTAAATAAATAAACACTTAAAATTTCAATTTACATATATAATAATAATTAATTAAATTTTTACATGTATATTTTAAATTAGATAAATAAAGAAAATTAATAGATATAAATATATATTAAAAAAGGGGACAAAATCGTCATTAAATGATTACCTCACCATGAGAATCATGGAAACCCACCAATAAAAAAGGCATCCAAATCTTATTGGATGCTCTTCATATGAGAATCTTAAGATGCCCAAGAATATTAGGATAAGTGGTATTTCTATTGCTTCAAAACGAACATGGTAATCCAGATACCTATTTAATAAAAAATTTAGATTACCTCAAAATGAACGGTCTTTAATGGTTTTTGGAAGGGCAAATTTTAAGTTTAGTTTCCTATGGTTTAATGAAAGTTAGAGTTTAATTCCTATGGCTTCAAAACAAGAATTTGGTCCTTATGGTTTGAAAAAAAAATAAGAATCTAGACTATAATTTTAAAAACTAGAAATCTATTCCTATGGTTAGAGAAACTCTAAAAAAATAGTCATTTTTTAAGAATTCTTATCGTTTATAGTTGTTAGCAACTTGAATACGTGAAAGTCAGTTATTCATGTGGCAATAACGTAATGACAATCAAGTTAAATTACTAGTTGAACAAAACAATCACATCATTTATGCATGAATAACTAATTTTGACATATATAATTCAAAATGATTACAAACTAGAAACAAAAACTAATTTATAGATTTTATCATACCATTGAAACTAAATTCTAATTTTTAATATCATAGGAACTATATTTTAACTTCAAGATTAATTTTAATTTTTGAAATCATATAAATTAAACTCTAACCTTCTTCCTAATATAGAGACCAAACTTAAAATTTACCTGGTTTTGGAACAATTGCGAGAAGTTGGATTGGTGGTTGTATGGCATATACAAATTTCTTGCCTTTCTAACCAGTAGACCAATGAAGATCTTTGCTGGAGGAATTAGACATGAGATATACGATATGATTCAATTGATTGCATAAATCCCACAATTGGACACCCTCAATTTTATGGCCTAATATGAGGGGTGCCATTTTTGGGATTTCTTGACTATTTGATTAAATCGGAGTTTTGCTCCCCTGTACTTTGGATAACCATACCTTTTGAGGTTTCTTAACTATTTTATTAAATTATAGTTTTACTTCACTATATCTAGGATAATCACGCTCATCCTTAGGCCAGACCCCAAGAAACATCGAAGAAAAAAAGATAAGGGAGTGTCTACAAATTAATGTCACATGTGAGTCTCAAACTTCAGACTTTGAGGAGAACACACTTTCAAAGTCCAAGTCTTCGACTACTGTGTCACTCTTTAGAGACTTTTGGATTATTTTATCAATAAAAAGTGCATATGAATGTCTATGACAATGATATGGTTGAAGGTTGATCCTACGGTGGTATGGGTTGAATCAAAGCACGTTCCTCGTTCTTAGCAGGTTTTTAAAGCTCCTAGGGGAAGTTATTAACAAGACATAATATGGGTTGAACAAAAAATGAAAAAATTAATAAAGAAAATGTTGCAATCATATATCTAACTACCTAACAACTAAAATTCTTCCCCTTACAAAGGCACACTTCTGGCATCAATGAATCTACTACTATTCTAACTAAAACAATCCAAATATCGTATGATACATGCCCTGCATATATAATAAAAAGTATATGATAACCAAAATTCTTGGTTCAAATACCTATTAGTAGTAAAGACACCAAAAATTTAGCTAAATATTAGCATTCGACCTAAGAAACATGAGATATTATAGTTAATATAAGTGTGTGCTTATGACCAAAAAATCATGAATTCTAATTCACTCCAGCCAAAAAATAAATATTTTGAACAGAGTTGAAATACCATAACAAGAGAACGTTATATTGTAATATGTACCAGGGTTACCAAAGTAATAGAAAGTAAAAGATAGTAATATGTCTAAGATAGTTAGAGTGATACAACTTCACAAATACAAGAACTATAACACTTTTTCAAGTTTTATGTAAGTTGTAAAGATGTACTCATGTATTATGAGTAACATTCTCTTCTGTTATCTTGTTTTAAACTTTTTATTATCACTTTGTCTAGCACAATATGTCTAAGATATTTAGAGCAATACAACCTTGCTAATATAAGAACTTACATAAGTTAGTTTTAGGAAAGTTGTAATTATGTATTTAGAGCAATACACACTTCTAGTTTTAGGAAAGTTGTAATTATGTATTATGTTTAACATTCTCTCTGAAGGTGTTTGTATGAGATTTTGGATGATAAGTTAGTTTAACGAGTTATTTATGAGTAATTAGAAAATTGAGATATTTGTAATAGCTCGTTTGGATATAGATTTTTAAAGAGAAGTTACAATAAAAAAACTCGTTTAGATGTAGTTTTTTTTTTTTGTAAAGGAGTTAGAGACAATAGCTTACTTGGATGTGAATTTGAAATGAGGTATTATTTTGATTCGACCATTACCCACATGAGTTAGAGGCAATAGCTTTCATCGACCATGATTGCATATATCATATATTGTTGATTAATTAACCCCAGGAAAAGAAATCTCAGGAATAGTGCCTATCTGTAACGACCCGACCCAAAGAAGCGGTCGCTAACCTAGATCCTTACTTAGCATGCATGTCTAGGAATGTAAAACACCATCCAACTGTAATAATTTAAAACTTTTGCAATCAACAAAACTTTAAACAAACCACAAAAGCCAATGTAAAAATCAAGAGTAATTAGACTGATCAGTGCTTTTCTTAAAAACAAATAAGAGTACGGTACGAGAACCATAAAATAGTTTGAGTGTTTCCCTAGGGACTCAAGTCCCACTACATGCTAAATCATAAAGAAAACAATTAAAGAACATGCATCCCAGAGTCAGCTATCCATGATCATCCAGCCGCCTCCTCCTAGCCATCCTGCCGATGTCCCAAGTTACCTGGTGGAAAACCACAGAAAATAAGGGTGAGCAACGAGTTACTCAGTAAGAATCCCCAACCGGGGTACAATACGAAAACATATCATTTAGCACACGGACATGCAACCATGCAATGACTCAGAGCAAACAGATGGGTCAACAGAACGTCACTCTTGGGGCTTGCCTATTCGAGGCTTACAGCTACCAGCTACCCTAGGTTCCACACCTGGGTGTCCTTCGAGCCTTACACAACCTAGGACTCAGTGTTGCCCATCGGGGACTTATACACCTAGGATGCCCATCGGGGTCTTACACCTCCAACTCAGTGATGCCCATCGGGGACTTATACACCTAGGATGCCCATCGGGGTCTTACACCTCCAACTCAGTGATGCCCATCGGAGACTTATACACCTAGGATGCCCATCGAGTCTTACACCTCCAACTCGGTGATGCCCATCGGGACTTATACACCTAGGATGCCCATCGGGTCTTACACCTCCAACTCAGTGATGCCCATCGGGGACTTATACACCTAGGATGCCCATCGGGGTCTTACACCTCCAACTCAGTGATGCCCATCGGGGACTTACACACCTAGGATGCCCATCGGGGTCTTACACCTCCGGTTGTCCATCGGGGCCTTCCCCGAGCGGGACGCGCTAGTTACCTCTACAATCTCTCACACTATACATCATCCGCCAATTCCTAGCATGGCACTAACAGGATAACAAGGTCACGGTTATGCCGAGACAATTTAACTCCTAGCATGATAACTAACGGGATATATCAGAATCTCAAGCACAAAATCACCGAAACAAGAAAGAGCAAGCAACCTATCCACTAGAAATTCCATACAAACACAACACATGGCATGCTATCAAAGTATTCGCAGGTCCACACAACCCCTGGTAAGAAATCCTTACACAAGTGAATAGAACCAACGATCAACGGATGACTCTCGAGCTTCTAAGCGAACCCGACAACCTAAGCAAGTAATAAAAATCAACCTAGTTAACCAACAAAGAACTAAAAAGCACAAAAAGTCCAAAGGGTCACCTCGAAATTTACCAACCGAGAAGGCACCGAGCTCGGCAAGGCGCGCGTGCGAGCGGGCGTCGCGAGCGAGCGGCAAATGTCGCTTCTTGCGCGGGCGGTCGATCGGCTGGGCCGCGCTGCTAAGGCGCTAGTGCAGCAGGGCGCTGGGCGCGGTGCGCTGCTGGTGCAAGGGCGAGGCGCGTGGCCCTCAGCAAGACGGGCAGGCGAGATGTGCGCGGCCGGGGCGACGGCCGTCTGACGCGGTCGGTCGCGGCTTTGCGCGACGACGCAGACGGTCTTGGTGCCGAAGCGAAGTCACGTGCGGGCGAGAACCGCGGCGGGGCGAGCGGGCTCGGCTGGAGCGAGCGTCGGCGGCGACGCCGAGAGCACGCGGACGGACGGCACACGGTGGGTGTCTTTGAGACGCGATCTCGCGGGTGCGGTCGGTCTCGAGCGGCGGCATTTGGCGCCGCGGTCTGCGGCGATGGCGCGCGCAGGGCGCGCAGGCAGTGCGACGACAGCGGCGGCGCTGGCGCCGGCGGCGACAGGCGATTTGGCTGATCGGTCGCGCGCGGGCGGGCAAAAGTCGACGGCGAGGGTGGGTGGCGCGGCGCGCGGTGTGGGGAGAGGGTTTTGCGAGAGGAGTGCTTTTTTTTTTTTTTTTTTTTTTTTCTTTCTTCCTCCAATTAAATAAGCTTGGAAATCTAAAATTCCCTTCCCAAGGCTTCCCTCCTTCAAACCCAAGTTGACGCATTTATTTTCCTTAATTAATTCCAAACTCCCATCTCTCTTTGAGACCGAGGGTTCGAGTCCTCCAAAAACATCTTTTAAACCTTATTTTATATTTAACTAAAATCCGGGCTGTTACACTATCCTTAGGCTAAACATATAAACATTGAAAATTAATTATAAGTACATTTCCTGGGGTTAATAAATCAACAATATATTCAAGAAAATAAGGATTTTGGTGTGAGTTGAATTACCATAGGACGAGACCTGAAATTTTTCTTCTTTTTTATATCCATGACTATTCGAGTTCGCTTAATTGCACCTCCACCCTGGCATGGGACCTAAATAAGCATATAAACATTCATAAAGAGATTTTTTCCACTACTGGAGCTTTCACCAAGAGAGAGATACACATACAAGGATAACCAAAGTAATGCAAAGTAAAAAAGATCGTATAGCACAATATGACTAGGATAATTACAGGAAGACAACTTTACTAATGTAAAAAGTATAACACTTTTCTAAATTTTAAAAAGTTGCACCTGTGTATTCACTATTCATAACATTCTCTCTTGGTTTTTCTTTTTCCTATTGGTCCTTTTCACTTTGCCTACCCTTACACACTTAATAAACTTCATGAATGGTGCTTACCAATAAAATTAACTCAATCACAAACCACCACAATATGCTCTCTACTACTCTATTATTATCATAATAACGACCTAACCAGCACATCTAATCAATACTATAAATACCATCAAAAGATTAAGAGAAAGGAAAAATAAACATTAATCATTAAGATTTTGCATAGTCAGCTAAATATATTGGAACAAAGATCGTAATAACCAATAAGATAGAAGCCAAATATAAGAGTTATAATGATAATCAGTTGAATAGAAGAGTCATAAAAATAACCAGCCGAGAAAAGTGTTTAGAGATGTTCTTTTTTATAACTGGAAACCGTAGCTTTTCCCATTATACTCAGGGACACTTGCACCCTTGCCAAGACCCGGATCCAGAAGACAACAAAGCATTTTACAATTAAGCTCATTCGGGGGTTATGAACCTAAGAACTCCAAGGGAGCATACCTTGGAGACAACAAGCCTCTACCAACAAAACTGCTCTTTGGAGCAAGTGTTCAAAGATGATTTTTTTTTTTTGAAACAAGGGTAACCACACCCGTCCCTAGGCCAGGCACCGGGAGACATCGAAAGAGTAATGTCACAGTTGAATCTCGAATCTAGAATCTTAAGGGGAGCATACCCTCAAAGCCCAAGTCTTCAACCACTGTGCTACCCCTTGGAGACAAGTGTTCATAAATGATTTAAATGCTGAATTTAATCTAGTCTAATATTTATAATCTTTTTAACTTCGTAATAATTTAAATAACACCCGAATCTCAAATTTACCCATGACTATTTTCTCATACTCGTTAAAGTAAAGTGGTTCAAAACTAGCATAAAGGCTACACTACTACAAAAATCAAGAACGTTGACGCGCATGGAACGTCAACTGGCTAGTTTAGATGACGCTCTCAAAAACGTCAAGGAATCGACTGTCAACTAAAGTCATTATAGTTGACGCTTGTATAAGCGTCATGTAATAGTATAATTGACATGTTCGAAATGTCAAGACTAGAAGTGATTGACACAAATAAAGCGTCATGTGAGATTTTTTATGACATTGTACACACGTCAACGAATTATTTTGTTGACAGGTCTTAAACGTCAACGATAGTTTCAAAACGTCAAGTAAACATATATTTGTTGACGTTGTTTTATGTCAATAAAAGTTATATTTGACGCGCTTTTGTATCGTTAACTAATATTTTACAAAACGTCATTGTAAATTAAGGTTGACACGTATTAAACGTCAAGGAATATACCTCTTTTTTTTTTTTATTTGGTCCAATTTATCAATTTATTTTGTTCATCCTGTTTAATAACCTGTTCATCCTGTCAAATAGGATACTAAATTTCATGTTCATCTTGTCAAATATAGTTGGAGAGAATTCAAATTTTAAAATACAAAATATTTCAACATGAACATAAACATAATATATATTTTCAATAATACTAAGTTCAAAACATGTTATAACATGTTTTGAACTTAGAAATGTCGTTCAAAGTTCTCTTCCTAAATGTATACAAAAAATATATCATATTCCAAAAATATACCCCATCCAAACTATACCCCATCCAAACTATACCCCATCTAAAGTATACCCATTCCAAAAACTAACCCAACTATTTCCAAAACTAACTTTTCCACAAAAAAGAATATGAAGTATATGTTTCTCAAAAGTTGTAGTCTTCCAAAATATATTCATGAGCTACAAACAAAAGATCATTCTAGGCGCACTGTATCCAACTCACAGGTAGGGCACTAGAAATTCAGCCCATTCCACACGCACTTCATCCAGCTCATCCTGTGTGTATGCTTCTCTTTTATCAATCTGTCACCATTAATTAAGAGTCAAATAATAACTAATTTATGAAAATCAATATAATAAATTTTCAAACTAAACAATAGAATGAAGAACATACTATTTCGGTGATGTTTGTGCTATTTGTTTTGATGATAACTCTCATATTTCTCATCACATAATAGCCACATTCGGTACTCCCCTCTTGCAGTGGACACTATAATTCCAACAAAGAGAAGAAATAAATGAAGTCATAAATCACATAAAGACAGCCCTTTGCTACACAACCACATAAAGATGTTTCAAGTAGAAAATTTGTATTAAAAAAAGAATGAATCACATGAAGACATTTATTCCCACAGAACAACCAAAATGTAAGGGTATTACTTTCCTTAACAAATTTTAAATCTTCAACTAATGGTGCTAAGTATATGGCAATGTCATCCCCTGGTTGCTTTGGACCTGATATCAACATTGATAGCATCATGAACTTTCTTTTCATACATAACCATGGTGGAAGATTATAGATAATTATCACAACAGGCCAACAACTATATTTAGAACTCATAGTACCATGTGGATTTATTCCATCTGCTGACAATGCTAAACGTGGATTCCTATGTTCAGAACCAAACTCTGGCCACTTATCATCTACTAACTTCCAAGCCGGAGAGTCTGCAGGATGACGTAATTTACCATCTATGACTCTCTCTTCAGAATGCCATGTCAGGTTCCTAGCATAATCAAGAGTTCTAAACATTTTTTTGAATCGGGGGATAGGTGGGAAATACCATATAACTTTTGCAGGAGTTTTTTTTTGTTTCTTCTTTTTATTTGCATCATATTTCCATCTTGATTCACCACATTGAGGACAAATATTTTCATTTATATATTCGTTTCTATACAAACAACAATCATTAGGGCATGCATGAATTTTTTCATAATCCATTCCTAATGCCCCCAAGGTTTTCTTTGCTTCATACATAGATGAAGGAAGCTCATTAGTCATAGGCAGAATTTCTTTAAATGTTTTGAGCAATTCTGAAAAACTAATGTCACTCCATCCAAATCTAACTTTCAAATTATACAATTTCACTAGTGTAGACAACTTAGTGAATTTCTTGCATCCCCTATACAATGGTTTCTCGGCATCGGTAAGCAACTTCTCAAATCCCCTTGGATCTTTTGAATATTCCTCTTGAGCAACTTCAATCATTTCCTTAACACCTCCAACATCATTCTCTTCATACATATCAGTGTCCGACTTAGAATACCGACTATTGAAAGTAGAACTAGGAAGATCTTCGCCATGACAATACCAAATTGTATAACTTTGATCTATGCCATTTACATATAAATGGTCTCTAATAACATTGTGACTATGCTTTTCACAATTACAACATTTCAAACAAGGACAACGAATTGATGTACTATTTGTATTAGAGAATCCATATTCAATAAAATTTTCCACACCCAACTCAAACTCTTTAGATAATCTACTCTTGTTCATCCACGATTTATCCATTATTAGAAAGCTGTTCAAGGAACAATAATTAGTATTAAAGCTATTGGGGTCATTCAACCACTACAAGAAAAGACAATAATTCTCAATTTAAAGGCCAACACAAGAAAAGAAAAGAATTGCAGCCTTCATCTTTTTACTCTTCAATATTGATTTGCTCTTAAATTCCCTACGAAGTGTTAAAGTGCTTTCACTACTCTAAAAAAAATAATAACACTCTTTAAACAAATTATCTAGTCAAAGAGACCAAGTCGTGAAGAATCTAAATTGAACTCTATGAAAAAACAAAAATCAATATTTCACCTCCAACCTCTAGAACTAAAATAAGGACAACAAGAAAAAGAATAAAAATAAAGGAGAATTTGGGTGCAGTCCAGGTAGTACCCCCACCATGATATCATTCATGAAACAATTTGGACCACTCGGGTTTCCTTGAGTGATCTAGATTAAATGAACTTACACGGCTGTCCCCACAAAGTTGGATGAAATTTCTCACATTTTTTTAAGAATGTTGAAAAAAGAAACCTCATTTTGATTTCCATTTTGCTCACTTGGTTTTTGTAAATGTAACCTTTAAAACCTTGCTTATTACCCAATATTTACTTAATTAGCTGAGTGGGTGAATTTGTCAGCAAAAAGAACACGAAAAAAATAGTTTGTATACCTATATAGTGACTATTAGTTAGTCTTTATCTACATTTTCATTTAAAAGATACAATTGTTTTGGCTAGACAATTGGAATGGAAACAGAGCCCTGATTAATTTGACATATCCCCTCATTTACAATATCTCTTTATGCAAGCAGGCTTTAATTACTGATTGTTGGGGTGTGTCACTCATAGATCCTGGAACTTGAAACTTCAAAGAAACTCTTAAGGATGATGAAATTTCAGAGTGGGCAGAATTATCTCATCTTTTGGATAGTACCACTCTAAATGATAGAAAAGATTATTGGAATGAACTCTAGAAACAAGTGGGACTTTCACATCTAAATCTCGATTAAAGCAATTATCCTCATCCCCTTTGGCTGAAAATAGTGAATATTATATCGAAATATGGAAAGCCCAACATCCTAAGAAGGTAAAGTTCTTTGTTTGGGAGCTTAGCCATGGAGCTATCAATACTATTGTCACCTATAGATGAAATTGCCGAGAATGGCCTTGGCACCTTACAATCATGGCTAAAATCTATGTGAAATTATCTACTCTATGTCAAATTATCTACTCTACACTTGTTTCAGGTTTTTTTCTTTCAACTTTTGCCTATTTTTTATATCTCTTTTTCAGCTTGGAATTTCATCGAACACCTTACAGCCATGGCTAAAATCTACAAATTCCTACAATGTTGATTCACTTTATCCATCTCTTTCAATTAATTTCTCACTACTAAGTTATCAAATGCCTAAAAAATAGTGTAGCCTCCATAATTAGTACATCAAGTAATTTTGGCATCCAACAAAATGAAATGATATTTGAAGAGGGGGGAGGGGTTAATAGAGGAGTAAATTTACCTGGAGAACCAAGCAGATCTGTTGGCGAGCGGAGAAACGATTGGAAGAAGAGAGAGGACGGACGTGTGCGGGAGCTCTATTGTACGGGAGTGGCAGTGGGCTTGCGCGGCGAGCTCTGTTGAGAGGGAGCTCTGGGCGTGGTCGAGAGGTCTGTGCACGAAAGAGTGGCGCGGCGAGCTCTGGTGCGCAGGAGTGTGCGTGCGAGGGAGTGCCAGTGGCCGTTCGCGACGAGCTCTGTTCAGCGGGAGCAGTGGTCGTGCGGGGGACGAGCTCATTGTCTTTGGAGCTCGTCGTGCGCCGGAGTGGCAGTGGTATGTGAACGAAAGAGCGCGGCGGGCGAGAACAAATCCGACTAAGGCCACAGCGTTGAGAGGTCGGTAGGAGAGGAAGGGGTTAGGGTTTGAGGATGGAGGAGAAGGGAATATGATTTTCCTTTTACTTTTCTTAATGTCCTAAATGAGTTTTATTTTATTTTTTCCATTTTTTTCCCTCATTTAACAAAACAAAAACCAAAACAAAACAAACATTTTCACCTTCTTTTTTCCCCCATTTAACAAAACAAAAACCAAATCGTGATTATTAAAACTAGATTTAATAATTTAATTTTTTATAAGTATTCATTGACGTTTATAATTAGTCAACACATGTAACATAATAATTGACATGCAGAATGCGTCAACTAAAAAGAAGCAACAAAATCATCTCCGTATTTTTGTATTAGTTGACGTTTTTTATACTCAATTTGTATTAGTTGACGTTTTTTCCTTATAAACGTCAATTATTAAAAACTATCGAGCGTCAACTATACCATTTTTTGTAGTAGTGCTAATACTAACCGTAATTTAATAGAAGGATTATTTGGTATCATTGTTATGGTCTTTTGACTAGGATTAAGATTAGGTGAAACATAAGAAAAAGAATGTTGTTGCATAAACGAACTTACCTTCTGATGTGCATAAACATTCTTACCTACTAATGCTTTGGCCAACACCATGAATTCCCAAATAGAAAGAATTTTGGCACATAATACTAAGCATAACTATAACACAAATGCCAAAACATAAAAGATGAAAATAATTTCAACCACCAATATGCAGTTATATGCACATATCACATATTTACGTAATTAAACAATTAACTGGAGCAAAAAAACAAATATATTCAGCTTACAAAGAGAGAAATAACATTACATACAAAACATATAACATACCTTGAGAGTTGGATTCCAAAAATGTGGCTATCAATATAAAGGCTACTGTCTAAAAGAAAAATGTCTTCAAATCTGTGCGTTAAATAAATTGCATTTCCAATAGGATGGGTATTAAAGATGCTAACAACTAGAACATATTATGAGATATTAAAGATGGATATTAAAGATGTTAACAACCGGAACATATTAAAGTGTTCAAAAGAGAAATTTTTTACACCAACAATGGATATTGTTTCAAGACAATCGATATTCAAAGGGACAATATCTCTAGCCAACCAATTTTCAAAAAGAAATTATCTCAAGCCTACCAATATTTAAAGTGACATTCTTTCAAGCCAACCGATATTTAAAGGGACATTCTTTCAAGCCAACCGATATTCAAAACGACATTCTTTCAAGCCAACCGGTATTCAAAGGGACATTCTTTCAAGCCAACCAATATTTAAAGGGACTTTCTTTCAAGCCAACCGATGTTCAAAAGGGACATTATCTGTAAGAACCCGACCCAAAATACGGTCCTAAACCTAGGTTCTCACTCAGCATGCAAGTTAAATATTTCACCGAGCGGTTTAGTGCTCACATTTAAAACCTTCCAAAACATTTAGAACGGGGAATGCTTAAAACATAAACAACAACCTTCATTTAAGCAAACCAACAAAGTAAAACAAGCCTGGCCAGTGTTTATGAAATCAAACAATACAATTTAAACAACTGTTAAAAACATCCCCCTAGGACTCCTGTCCGACTACATGCTGAACAAATTATGCAAACAATAAAAGACAGAGTGCCGGCGGCTCCCATGATCAATCGCTCCTCCTTCTAGCCGTCCCGGTCTTGTCCCAAGTTACACGTGGAAAACCACGAAATAAGGGTGAGTATAAACATACTCGGAAGAATCCCCAACCGGGTACAATACGATACATCAATCATCCGGCACCCTAGTATACATGCAAACGATTACCAACACGGATCATAGCTCAACGAGCTTACAAGGCGAGAATCTGGAATCCTCGAAGTCTCCTACTTCCGGCCTAATGATTGGCTCTCATAACCAATCCGGGACATCTTCGAGGTCTTTCTCCTCGCCCAATTGATCACTCAAAAAACCGATCCCAAAGATGTCCGACACCCTCGAGGTCTTTCTCCTCGACCATATGATCACTCAAAAGTCAATCCCAATGGGTGTCCTCAAGGGCCTCTTACCCTCGCTAACAAATCTGGACTATCGGAGAGTACCCAAGTCCGCTCTAAAGCGGAAAGAACGGGTGTACTCACGAACATTAGCCCGGGAGCTCTCCGAACCGACGACTAACGCTGCGTGTGCGCGCACACACCGCATGTTGCTTTGCAACCGGCGTAAATGTGGGGCCTAAGTACAAACTACGCGGGCGTGTGCGCATGCCTAAAGACTCAAAACGTGTCACCGAACACGATGAGTGCGAGGCCCTCGGCACTCATCTCAGGCACCTGTACCACCGACTGAAGCTAAGAACCGCCAAGGCGAGGCTTGCACCGCTGGCGGGGTTCCGCTCTAGCAGAGCTACAAACTAGGCTTATGCCGATGTGGTAGCTAAATCCACATCGCCGCCGGGGAAGCAATGTACGTTATGCTTCGCTCTACTCCCGACCGGTGGGGACAAAGTACGTTATGTCCGCTCTCAGCCTCTAGATGATGACAAACTCTACTATACTAGCTAAAAATAACTTATTCCTGGCTAGACATACATATCATCATCATTCACACATAACCTAGCATGATACTACGAACTTAAAGCAGGAATCTCAAGCATGCTGGAAGAACAATCCTAGCATGGCACTAACATGTACAAACAGCAAACATGCTAGCAAGAGTGCAATCACAAGTCATGTCCTATCCACTAATCATGTTCATACAAGTAAACATGCATATAAGGCACAATCAAGAAAGCATCGCAGGGTCCACACAACCACGGTAAGAAATCCTTACCTAGAAACAAGTAGAAAATAACTACCATAAGCCAACCAAGCGACTCCCGAGCTTCTAAGTGAACCCGAGCAACCTAAGCATTTAATAAAAATATCCTAATTAAATAACAACAGCCAATCAACTTAGGGTCCAAAAGAGTGGAGGCTCGGGAATTACCTACCGAGAAGGTACAAGGTCTCGGCCACAACAATTTTGGAAAAACAGGCTCTCGGCGGCAAGTGGGCGAGCGGGGCGTGCGGTGGGCGAGCGGCGGCGGGCGCCGCTGAGTCCGGCGGCGCTGGCTGGGCACGCTGGCGCGCGTGGGACCGGCACCCAGCGCGCGCGGGGACCGACCGCCGCGCTGCGAGAGGCAATGGGGCCGGGCGGAGCGCGCCGCGCGACGATCGTCTGCAGCGCGCGGACGGCGCTGGGCGCGGCGCCGCTCTGCTCGCAGGCAGACGAGACGCCCGACGCGGCGCGCTGGCGCTGGCGACGGGCGTGGCGACGCGCTTCTTTGGCGTCGGCGTCTAGGGCGACGGCTGCCGGCCGCGACAGCGTCTCGGCCGCTCTCGGTGGGCGACAGAATGATGGTCGGGCGATCGGGCTGATGGTCGGGCGACAGGGCTAATGGCGTGCAGGGCCGCTGCTGGGAAATTTGGTGGCTCGGGGCGGCTCGGTGCGGCTCGGTTGGGTTTCTTAGTGAGGTCGGCAAGGAGAGAGAGAGAGAAAGAGAGAGAGAGAGAGAGAGAGAGAGAGGTAAAACAAGGGGAATGAAATTTTCTTGATTTTCTTTCCTTTTCCTAATTTAAATAGGTCTTGGTGACCTAAATCTCTTCCCCGGGCTTCCTCCTTCGAGTCCCGGCTGAAGCAACCTTTTCTCCTTATTAAAACTCATTTAAACCAAGATCCCAAATCACCATCAAGGGCAAGGGTTCAAATCCCAATGGAAGCACTTAAATTAACAATAATTTTGTTAATTACCAAATCACCTCCAAACTTCCAACCAACTAGCCCGAACTTCTTGGGTCCTGGAACCAACAACAATCAAGCCTCGACAAGGGCAGGAGTGACCCTGGAATCCTGAAAATCCACAAAACCCTGACTGGGGGCAAAAAGACCAAAATACCCCTAAGGGTTAAAATAGCTCTAACGGCCCATCCGAACATCCGCATAATGTCCCGAAAACACCTGGGAAACCGAAATAGAAAACTGGGCCGTTACATTATCTCAAGGCAACAGATATTTAAAGAGACATTATCTCAAGACAACCAATATTCAAAGGGAAATTAACTCAAGCCAACGGATATTCAAATAGACATAATCTCAAGCCAACCGATATTTTAAAGGACACTATTTCAAATCAACCAATATTCAAAGGGACCTTATTTCAAGCCAACCGATATTTACAGAAACATTATTTCAAGTCAACCGCTTTTAAAAGTGACATTATCTCAAGGAAACCAATATTCATATGGACATTATTTCAAAACAATCGATATTCAAATGGATATTGTTTCAAGACAATCGATATTCAAAGGGACATTATCTCTAGCCAACCAATATTCAAAGAGAAATTATCTCTAGCCAACCAATATTCAAAGAGAAATTATCTCTAGCCAACCATTATTTAAAGCAACTTTCTTTCAAGCCTACTGATATTTAAGGGACATTCTTTCAAGCCAATCAATATTCAAAGGGACATTATCTCAAGGCAACAGATATTTAAAGAGACATTATCTCAAGGAAACCAATATTCAAGGGACATTAACTCAAGCCAACAAATATTTAAAGAGACATTATCTCAAGGCAACCAATATTCAAAGGGACATTAACTCAAGCCAACAAATATTCAAATGGAAATTATCTCAAGCAAAACGATTTGAAAAGGGACATTATCTCAAGACAACTAATATTTAAAGGGGCATTATCTCAAAACAACAAATATTCAAAGAGAAATTATCTCAAGACAACAACTATTTAAAGGGACATCATCTCAAAACAACCGATATTCAGAGAGACAATATCAGAAAGCAACCAATATTTAAAGGGACATTATCTCAAGCCAACGGATATTCAAATATACATTATCTCAAGCCAACTGATATTTAAACATAAATTATATCAAATCAACCGATATTCAAAGGGACATTATTTCAAGCCAACCGATATTTAAAGAAACATTATTTCAAGCCAACCTATTTTAAAGGGCCATTATCCCAAGGAAACCAATATTCATAGGCAAATTATCTCAAGGAGACCGATATTCATAGGGACATATTATCTCAAGACAATCGATATTCGGAGGGACACTACCTCTAGCCAACCAATATTCAAAAGGAAATTTTCTCAAGCCTACCGATATTTAAAGGGACATTCTTTCAAGCCAACCATATTTAAAAGGACATTCTTTCGAGCCAAACAATATTTAAAAGGACATTCTTACAAGCCAATAGATATTCAAATGGACTTTCAAGCCAATTGATATTCAAAGGGACATTCTTTAAAGCCAACCAATATTCAAACGGACATTCTTTCAAGCCAACCAATATTTAAAGGGACATTCTTTAAAGCCAACCAATCTTTAAAGGGACATTATTTCAAGTCAACCGGTATTCAAAAGGGACATTATCTCAAGGCAACCGATATTCAAAGGGACATTATTTCAAGTTAACCGGTATTCAAAAAGGGACATTAATTCAAGCCAACAAATATTCAAATGGAAATTATCTCAAGCAAAAAAATTTTAAAACGGACATTATCTCGATACAACCAATATTTAAAGGGATATTATAAAAACAACCGATAATCAAAGAGACATTATTTGAAAGCAACCAATATTTAAATGGACATTATCTCGAGCCAACAGATATTCAAAAGCACATTATCTCACTCAAGCCAACCGATATTTAAAGGAACATTATTTCAAATCAACCGATATTCAAAGGGACATTATTTCAAGCCAACAGATATTTGAAGAAACATTCTTTCAAGCCAACCAATTTTAAAAGGGACATTATCTCAAGGAAGCCGATATTCATAGGGACATTATCTCAAGGAGACCGATATTCATAAGGACATATTATCTCAAGGAGACCGATATTCATAGGGACATATTATCTCAAGACCATCGATATTCCAAGGGACATTATCTCTAGCCAACCAATATTTAAAATGGAAATTATCTCAAGCCTACCAATATTTATAGGGAACTTCTTCAAAGGGACATTATTTCAAGCCAACTGATATTCAAAGGGACATTCTCTCAAGCTAACCAGTATGTAAAGGGACATTATTTCAAGACAACTATTCAAACAGACATTATTTCAAGCCAACCGGTATTCAAACGGGACATTATCTCAAGGAAACCGATATTCAAAGGGACATTAACTCAAGCCAGCAAATACTCAAATGGAAATTATCTCAATCAAAACAATTTTAAAAGGGACATTATCTCAAGCAACCAATATTTAAAGGAACATTATCTAAAAACAACCTTCAAAGAGACATTATTTGAAGGCAACCAATATTTAAAGGGACATTATCTCAAGCCAACGGATATTCAAAAGGACATTATCTTAAGCCGACCGATATTTAAAGGGACATTATTTCAAATCAACCGATATTCAAATGGACGTTATTTCAAGCCAACCAATTTTAAAAGGGACATTATCTCAAGGAAACCAATATTCATAGGGACATTATCTCAAGACAATTGATATTCAAATGGATATTGTTTCAAGACAATCGATAATCAAAGGGACATTACTTAGAGAAAGAAAAAACCAAACTAAACAATCAAGCCAAGCTCAACTGGCTCATCAATGGTTCGCAGGAAGAGTAGAGTGATTCGCGGGAATTGGAGAGTGCTCCTTCGCTAAAGTCCTGTCTGCTTGCCCGTTGATTCAGTACGTTCCTATCTAACAAATATTCAAAGAGAAGTTATCTCAAGCAAACTAATATTTAAAGGGACATTCTTTCAAGTCAACCATATTTAAAAGAGGCATTATCTCAAAACAACTGATATTCAAAGACACATTAACTGAAAGCAACCAATATTTAAAGGGACATTATCTCAAGCCAATGGATATTCAAATGGACATTATCTTATCTCAAGCCAACAGATATTCAAATGGATATCTTAAGCCAACTAATAATCGATATTCAAAGGAACATTATCTCTAGCCAACCAATATTCAAAGAGAAGTTATCTCAAGCCAACTAATATTTAATGGGACATTCTTTCAAGGCAATTGATATTTAAAGAGACATTCTTTCAAGCCAACCAATATTTATTAAAGGGACATATTTTCAAGCCAATCAATATTCAAAGAGACATTCTTTCAAGTCAACCGATATTCAAAGGAACATTCTTTCAAGCCAGGCAATATTTGAAGGGACATTCTTTCAAGCCAACCGATATTCATAGGGATATTATTTCAAGCCAACCAATATTCAAAAGGGACATTATCTCGAGGCAACCGATATTCAAAAAGACATTATCTCAAGGCAACCGATATTAAAAGGGACATTAACTCAAGCCAACAAATATTCAAATGGAAATTTTCTCAAGCAAAACAATTTTAAAAGGGGCATTATCTCAAAACAACAAATATTTAAAGGGACATTAACTCAAAACAACCGATTTTCAAAGAGACATTAACAGATAGCAACCAATATTTAAAGGGAAGCCAAAATGAGTTAGAGTTCCTTCGAACCTTGTCATTCTCGAAGTATGGCACAACACTTTTTCGAAAACACGAGGCGGGAGTGCGTTGAAGCATGAATTGACCTATCGACGTGAACCTTGGGTGTGGTGCACTAGCGAGCGACTTCTTTCCCCAATAATGTCGCTATCATGCACGAAGGAAAGCATGATAGAAGCGAACATATGTTATTTCAAATCAACCGATATTCAAAGGGACGTTATTTCAAGCCAACCGATAAAATTATTTCAAGCAAACCAATTCTAAAAGGGACATTATCTCAACGAAACCAATATTTATCTCAAGACAATCGAATTCAAATGGATATTGTCTCTAGCCAACCAATATTCAAAGAGAAGTTATCTCAAGCCAACTAATATTTAAAGGGACATTCTTTTAAGTCAATTGATATTTAAAGGGACATTGTTTCAAACCAATTGATATTTAAAGGGACATTCTTTCAAACCAGCCATATTTACAATGACATTCTTTCAAGCAAACCGATATTCAAAGGGGCATTATTTCAAGCCAACCAATATTCAAAAGGGACATTATCTCGAGGCAACCAATATTCAAAGAGACATTATCTCAAGATAACAGATATTCAAATGGACATTAACTCAAGCCAACAAATATTCAAATGAAAATTATCCCAAGTACAACAATGTTAAAAGGGAAATTATCTCAAGCAAAACAATTTTCAAATGGAAATTATCTCAAGGAAAACAATTTTAAAAGAGGCATTATCTCAAGAAAACCAATATTTAAAGGGACATTATCTTAAAACAACCGATATTCAAAGAGACATTAACTGAAAGCAACCAATATTTAAAGGGACATTATCTCAAGCCAACGAATATTCAAATGGATATTATCTTAAGCCAACCAATATTTAAAGAGACATTATTTCAAATCAATCGATATTCAAATGGACATTATTTCAAGCATACTGATATTTAAAGAAACATTATTTCAAGCCAACCGATTTTAAAATGGGCAATATCTCAAGAAAATCGATATTCATAAGGACATTATCTCAAGACAAACGAATTCAAATGGATATTGTTTCAAGACAATCAATATTCAAAGGGTCATTATCTCTAGCCAACCAATATTTAAAGAGAAGTTATCTCAAGCCAACCAATATTTAGAGGGGACATTCATTCAAGCCAATTGATATTTATAAGGACATTCTTTCAAGCCAACCATATTTAAAGGGGCATTCTTACGAGCCAACCAATATTTAAAGGGACATTCTTTCAAAAGCCAATCGATATTCAAAGGGACATTCTTTCAAGCCAACCAATATTCAAAGGGACATTATTTCAAGCCAACCAATATTTAAAGGGTCATTCTTTCAAGCCAATCGATATTCATAAGGATATTATTTCAAGCCAACCGATATTCAAAAGGGACATTATCTCAAGGAAAACGATATTCAAAGAGACATTATCTTAAGGCAATTGATATTCAAAGGGAAATTAACTCAAGCCAACAAATATGCAAATGAAAATTATCTCAAGCAAAACAATTTTAAAAGGGAAATTATCTCAAACAAAACAATTTTACAAGAGGCATTATCTCAAGACAACCAATATTTAAAGGGACATTAACTCAAAACAACTGATATTCAAAGAGACATTAACGGAAAGCAACCAATATTTGAATAGACATTATATCTCAAGCCAACGGATATACAAATGGACATATTATCTTAAGCCAACTAATATTTACAAATACGTTATCAAATCAACCAATATTCAAAGGGACGTCATTTCAAGCCACCCATTTTAAAAAGGACATTATCTCAAAGAAATCGATATATATAGGGGCATTATCTATCTCAGGACAATCGAATTCAAATGGATATTGTTTCAAGACAATCAATATTCAAATGGACATTATCTCTAACCAACCAATAATCAAAGAGAAGTTATCTCAAGCCAACTAATATTTAAAGGGACATTCTTTCAAGCCAATTGATATTTAAACGGACATTCTTTCAAGCCAACCATATTTAAAGGGACATTCTTTCAAGCCAATCGATAATCAAAGGGGCATTCCTTCAAGCCAACCAATATTCAAAGGAACATTTTTTCAAGCCAACCGATATTCAAAAGGACATTCTTTAAAGCCAACCAATATTCAAAGGGACATTTTTGCAAGCCAACCGATATTCAAAAGGGATGTTATCACGAGGCAACCGATATTCAAAGACATTATCTCAAGGAAACCTATATTCAAATGGACATTAACTCAAGCCAACAAATATTCAAATGAAAATTATCTCAAGCAAAACAATTTTAAAAGGGAAATTATCCCAAGGAAAACAATTTTCAAATGGAAATTATCTCAAGCAAAAAAAAATTAAAAGGGGCATTATCTCAAGACAACCAATATTTAAAAGGACATTATCTCAAAACAACCAATATTCAAAGAGACATTAACGAAAAGCAACCAATATTTAAAGGGGCAATATCTCATGCTAGCGGATATTCAAATGAACATTATCTTAAGCCAACCAATATTTAAAGGGACATTATTTCAAATCAACCGATATTCAAAAGGACGTTATTTCAAGCAAACAAATATTTAAAGAAACATTATTTCAAGCCAACTGATTTTAAAAGGGACATTATCTCAAGGAAACCGAT
This sequence comes from Sicyos edulis, assembly GCA_036507275.1. Taxonomy (NCBI): domain Eukaryota; kingdom Viridiplantae; phylum Streptophyta; class Magnoliopsida; order Cucurbitales; family Cucurbitaceae; genus Sicyos; species Sicyos edulis. The sequence continues at coordinate 13,103,285 of CM071858.1, forward strand.
ATTCATACGGACATTATCTCAAAAAAATCGAATTCAAATGGATATTGTTTCAAAACAATTGATATTCAAAGGGACATTATATCAAGACAATCGATATTCAAAGAAAAGTTATCTCAAGCCAACAAATATTTAAAGGGACATTATCTCTAGTCAACCAATAATCAAAGAGAAGTTATCTTAAGCCAACTAATATTTAAAGGGACATTGTTTCATGCCAATTGATATTTAAAGGAACATTCTTTCAAGCCAACCATATTTAAAAGGACATTCTTTCAAGCCAACCAATATTTAAAGTGACGTTCTTTCAAGCCAACCGATATTTAAAGGGACATTCTTTCAAGCCAACCGATATTCAAAGAGACATTCTTTCAAGTCAACCGATATTCAAAGAGACATTATTTCAAGCCAACCGATATTCAAAAGGGACATTATCTCAAGGCAACCGATATTCAAAAGGGATATTATCTCAAGGCAACCGATATTAAAGGAGACATTATCTCAAGGCAACCGATAGTCAAAGGGACATTAACTCAAGCCAACAAATATTCAAATGAAAATTATCTCAAGGAAAACAATTTTAAAAGGGAAATTATCACAATTAAAACAATTTTAAAAGGGAAATTATCTCAAGCAAAACAATTTTCAAATGGAAAATATTTCAAGCAAAACAATTTTTAAAACGGGCATTATGTCAAGAAAACTATCATTTAAAAGGATATTATCTCAAAACAACAGATATTCAAAGAGATATTAACAGACGACAACCAATATTTAAAGGGACATTATCTCTAGCCAACCAATATTCAAAGAAAAGTTATCTCAAGCCAACTAATATTTAAAGGGAATTTCTTTCAAGCCAACCAATATTTAAAGGGACATTCTTTCAAGGTAATCGATATTCAAAATGACATTCTTTCAAGTCAACCAATATTTAAAGAGACATTCTTTCAAGCCAATCAATATTCAAAATGACATTCTTTCAAACCAATCGAAATTCAAAGGGACATTCTTTCAAGCCAACCAATAAACAAAGGGACATTCTTTCATGCCAATCGATATTCAAACGGATATTTTTTCAAGCTAACCAATATATAAAGGGACATTCTTTCAAGCCAATCAATATTTGAACGGACATTCTTTCAAGCCAATCGATACTTAAAGGGACATTCTTTCAAGCCAACCAATATTCAATGGGACATTCTTTCAAGCCAATCAATATTTGAATGGACATTCTTTCAAGTCAATCAATATTCAAAGGGACATTCTTTCAAGCTAACCGATATTCAAAGGGACATTCTTTCAAGCCAATCGATATTTAAAGGGACATTCTTTCAAGCCAACCGATATTCAAAGGGACATTCTTTCAAGCCAACCACTATTTAAAGGAACATTCTTTCAAGCCAATAAATATTCAAAGGGACATTATCTCAAAGCAACCGATATTCAAAAGGGAAATTATCTCGAGGCAACCGATATTTAAGGAGACAATATCTCAAGGCAACCGATAGTCAAAGGAACATTAACTCAAGCCATCAAATATTCAAATGAAAATAATCTCAAGCAAAACAATTTTAAAAGGGAAATTATCTCAAGCAAAACAATTTTAAAAGGGAAACTATCTGAAGCAAAAGACTTTTCAAATGAAAATTATCTGAAGGAAAACAATTTTAAAAAGGGCATTATCTCAAGACAATTAATATTTAAAAAGACATTATCTCAAAACAACTGATATTCAAAGAGATTAATGGAAAGAAACCAATATTTAATAGGACATTATCTCTAGCAAACCAATATTCAAAGAGAAGTTATCTCAAGCCAACTAATATTTAAAGGGACATTCTTTCAAACCAACCAATATTTAAAGGGACATTCTTTTTCAAGCCAATCGATATTCAAAGGGACATTCTTTCAAGCCAACCAATATTCAAAGGGACATTCTTTCAAGCCAACCAATATTTGAACGGACATTCTTTCAAGTCAATCGATATTCGAAGGGACATTCTTTCAAGCCAACCAATATTTAAAGTGACATTCTTTCAAGCCAACCAATATTTAAAGGGACAACCGATATTCAAAAGGGACATTATCTCATGACAACCGATATTCAAAGAGACATTATCTCAAGGCAACCGTTAGTCAAAGAGACATTAACTCAAGCCAACTAATATTCACATGGAAATTATCCCAAACAAAACAATTTTAAAAGCGAAATTATCTCAAGCAAAACATTTTTCAAAAGAAAATTATCTCAAGCAAAACAATTTTAAAGGGAGCATTATCTCAAGATAACCAATATTTAAAAGGGATATTAGCTCAAGGTCACACATATCAAAGGGACATTATCTCGAGGCAACCAACATCCAAAGGATCCATTACTATAAGGTGCACTGATGAACTGGAGCTCGCATTAGTAGATTGATGCTGAAGCATAAAGCCTCTCCTAACCCAAACAACCAATTTACAACTCGTGCACCGTACGCCCATAATGGGCTTGGACGACGCTTGACTATTCACAAACCCACAAATAGGAATGCAAAATCATCAAGCAAAGTCAAGCCCAGAACATCGTGTGCGAACAATAAACTTAAAACCAAATAATTCTTTATAGAACTTTAGAGAAAGAAATAGTACACTAAAAAATTTCTACTAACTTTTTTAGAAAAATTTATTTCAGATGATTTTTCTAACTAGATATAATCAAAACCTTCTTAATTTCAATAATTGAACATCATAGATGTTACTGACCCCCTCAAACTCAAAGTACTGCTTCCAATGAAATTAGAGAACACAGAGACAAGATTTCCTGCATCGTAACAGAGAAAGGGTTTGAATCATTACAATCCTTGTCTATAATGTTCATAATAGAGTTTATGTAAGGGACCGACCCGAATGGGGCACTAAATGGGCCCTTATCTCAATGCATGCATTCAAAGTAAAGGACATTTAAACATACATGATTTCGGATTCCAATTAAAACAAAAACATCCAAAATAACCCCTTTAAAAACTAGACAATTTCCCTGGAACCTGTCCCTGTTTCCAAACACCTGTTCCAAGATAAATATATTTCCAAAGTTTACTCTGATCAGAGATTTACTAAAAACCATTCAAAACTTGTTCAGATACAAAATGCTGGAATCCACAAATATTTACAAAACATCCTAGGGCTCCGTGCCCGGTTACATGCATTCAGGGGAAAACAAAACATAAAGAGTCATAATACAAAAATCAGAGTTGGAAGACTGGGCCCCATGATCACAACTCCTCCTTCAAACATCCTGTCGCGCACCACGATTACCTGTGGAAAACCACATAATAAGGGTGAGTAACGAATTACTCAGTAAGAATCCCCAACCGGGGTACAATACGATATACATGGTCATCTCGATGAGCGTATGCAAGCTATGAATATAAACACAGAATAGAGCACATAGCTTAGCCCACACTTGAGCCTCGGATGCCAGCTATATAAGTCGCCCTATACGAGAAACAAGTCCCGGCCTCAGCCTATCTACTGTCGACAAAAGGTACACTGGCTCACAATCCCGAGGAGCTCTCCGGTATTTGTAAATGAGCGTAAGCATACACCGCGTGCTCTGCTGCAGACTATGGGGTGCCGGTCTAGAGGCAAGCGCCGCCCATGTCCAATCCACGCCTAACTAAATCTTTGGATCGGTGTCACCGACATAGGAGTGTGAGACTGGACACGTAAACTATGTCGGCTGAACCACCGCACTGGGGCCAAGGAACGGTCGTGGTAGGCTTACACCAGAAGCCGCCCTTGCCTTAACAGTGGCAATCGGGGCTCTTGCAAAACATGCCGAGGACATGCCGCTCACGGGGGCGAGGCAATGCCAAGTCATCATCCCGACCGTTGGGGCATTAACAATCGCCACCCTCACCCAAGATTGCAGGGACCGCTTGGGTTAGCTAATCCCTCACGGGATCCAGGGACGGAATGACTTGCTCGACGTCCCTGCCATGGATGCAAGGTACTTTATGCATCAGGCCCGAATGATGCTATCTACCTGTAATTCTAACTCGCCTAGCAAACAAAGAAACAATTCCATAAAATTCAATACGTGCTCAATAAGAATATAACGAGCCTAGCATGATACTACGCAAGCAAGGAATGATACGAGCATGCTAGAAGGGAACAACCTAGCATGGATTAACATGAGAATTAAATCGGAAAATCATGCTAATCGGGAATTCGAGAATAGAATACCTAGCTACACATGTCAATAAACACAAACAAGCAATCAATCAAGAATCGCATAATATATCGCAGGGTCCACACAACTCCGGTAAGAAATCCTTACCTTGGTCTGGGACAATTTGACACGAAATCCTAAGCGGCGAACGAACCCAAACTAGCTACCGAGAACCTATCAATCACAACAAAAATCACACAATAGGCCTAAATATAATAAAATAAACGAGGCTCACTCGGGAGCAACTCACGAGGCACGCACGAACGCATTTAACGAGCCGATTGCACGAACGGGGCAGCAACGGGGCTGGCTGGGTGAGTTGGGGCGCAGAAATGGGCGCGTGGGCACGCTGGGGCGCGAGCTGTGCGCGGACGAACAGGGCGTTGGGCGCGGACGCGGGCGCGCGAGCGATGCAGAGGCGCGAGGGCGCGCGCGGGCGAGCGGCGTGACATGGAGCTGGGCGAGCGCGCGCGCGCGGCCCGGGCGGCGCGCGCGCGCGCGCTCGGCGGCGATGGCTCTGTTCTGCCGCGCGAACAGGGGCGAAGGAGAAACCCGAAATCGAGCGATCCACGGGGATTCGACGAGCGATTCTTGGATGGCGAACTCCACTACACTAGCTGCACAAAACTCATACCTCAAATCGCCTCGACTCGACCGGAAAACGAAATCGAAACCAAGGAAAAAGAAATCGGATTTTTGAAGGAAAGGAGGAAGAAGAAGCTTACCTGCTGCTCGGGGATGGAAAAACGACTTCGAATTGGAGACGAAGCTTGGTCGAACAGAGCTGGAGAAAGAAGAAATCGCAAGGAAATCGCCGGTCGGTCGAAGGGAATCCGCGAAGAAGAAGAAGATGAAATGGGGAAGGAGCTTCGGCCGACTCTGTTTTTATACCAACCGCCTTCGAAAACACGCATATGTATTAGATCGCGCGATTAAAATAACAAACACGCCCGGTGGCTCGATTAGCAGCGCCCCCTGCCTAGCACGCGACACGTCCTTGGCTCGAATCTCACTCGACGCGCTATTTAATTCCTTATTTATTTTCACATTCTTCCAAGCCCAAATGCCTTTACCAAAATTCTCGATCCCATTCAAATCGACTCATAATTTTTCCGGCAATTAACAATTTCAAAACCGGCCCTGTCGGCCCGACCCAAAATTACCAAAATTCCCCTGGGCCTCCCGGGAAGACCGGGATGAAATTTCCGGGCCGTTACAGTTTATTCCTTGCTTTTTAACCGAATGAACTATTAGGAACTGTAATGAATAGCAACATTAAATATTTATATGCTCGCGAAAGAGGTAAAGTCCAAAGGCATACCGTTGAACATAGTCAGCCAACAACCAATATTTAAAGGGACATTATCTCTAGCCAACCAATATTCAAATAGAAGTTATCTCAAGCAAACTAATATTTAAAGGGACATTCTTTCAAGCCAACCAATATTTAAAAGGACATTCTTTCAAGTCAATCGATATTCAAAAGAATATTCTTTCAAGCCAACCAATATTCAAAGGGACATTCTTTCAAGCCAACCAATATTTGAACGAACATTCTTTCAAACCAATCGATATTCAAAGCGACATTCTTTCAAGCCAACCAATATTCAAAGGGACATTCTTTCAAGCCAATCAATATTTGAACGGACATTCTTTCAAGCCAATCGATATTTAAAGGGACATTCTTTCAAGCCAACCAATATTCAATGGGACATTCTTTAAGCCAATCAATATTTGAATAGACATTCTTTCAAGTCAATCGATATTCAAAGGGACATTCTTTCAAGCCAACCGATATTCAAAGGGACATTCTTTCAAGCCAACCAATATTTAAAGGAACATTCTTTCAATATTCAAAGGGACATTATCTCAAGACAACCAATATTCAAAAGGGACATTATCTCAAGACAACCAATATTCAAAAGGGACATTATCTCGAGGCAACCGATATTTAAGGAGACAATATCTCAAGGAAACTGATAGTCAAAGGGACATTAACTCAAGACAACATTCAAATGGAAATTATCTCAAGCAAAACAATTTTAAAAGGGAAATTATCTCAACCAAAACAATTTTAAAATGGAAATTATCTCAAGCAAAACACTTTTCAAATGAAAATTATCTCAAGGAAAACAATTTTAAAAATGGCCTTATCTCAAGACAATCAATATTTAAAAAGACATTATCTCAAAAAACTGATATTCAAAAATATTAACAGAAAGAAACCAATATTTAATGGGACATTATCTCTAGCCAACCAATATTCAAAGAGAAGTTATCTCAAGCCAACTAATATTTAAAGGGACATTCTTTCAAGCCAACCAATATTTAAAGGGATAATCCTTTTCAAGCCTATCGATATTCAAAGGGACATTCTTTTAAGCCAACCAATATTCAAAACGACATTCTTTCAAGCCAATTGAAATTCAAAGGGATATTCTTTCAAGCCAATCGATATTCAAAGGGACATTCTTTCAAGCCAATTGATATTAAAAGAGATATTTTTTCAAGCCAACTAATATTTAAACAGACACTCTTTCAAGGTAATCGATATTCAAAGGGACATTCTTTCAAGTCAACCAATATTTAAAGAGACATTCTTTCAAGCCAACCAATATTCAAAAGAACATTCTTTCAAACCAATCGAAATTCAAAGGGACATTCTTTCAAGCCAACCAATAAACAAAGGGACATTCTTTCAAGCCAATCGATATTCAAAGGGATATTTTTTCAAGCTAACCAATATTCAAAGGGACATTCTTTCAAGCCAATCAATATTTCAACGGACATTCTTTCAAGCAAATCGATACTTAAAGGGACATTCTTTCAAGCCAACCAATATTCAATGGGACATTCTTTCAACCCAATCAATATTTGAATGGACATTCTTTCAAGCCAATCATGATCAATATTCAAAGGGACATTCTTTCAAGCCAACCGATATTCAAAGGGACATTCTTTCAAGCCCACCGATATTCAACGGGACATTCTTACAAGCCAACCAACCAATATTTAAAGGAACATTCTTTCAAGCCAACAAAAATTCAAAGGGACATTATCTCAAGGCAACCCATATTCAAAAGGGACATTCTTTCAAGCCAACCAACCAATATTTAAAGGAACATTCTTTCAAGCCAACAAAAATTCAAAGGGACATTATCTCAAGGCAACCCATATTCAAAAGGGACATTATCTCGAGGTAACCGATATTTAAGGAGACAATATCTCAAGGCAACCAATAGTCAAAGGAACATTAACTCAACCCAACAAATATTCAAATGAAAATTATCTCAAGCAAAACAATTTTAAAAGGGATATTATCTCAACCAAAACAATTTTAAAAGGGAAATTATCTCAAGCAAAACACTTTTCAAATGAAAATTATCTCAAGGAAAACAATTTTAAAAAGAGCATTATCTCAAGAAAACTAACATTTAAAAGGATATTATCTCAAAACAACAGATATTCAAAGAGATATTAACATACGACAACCAATATTTAAAGGGACATTATCTCAAGCAAACCAATATTCAAAGAGAAGTTATCTCAAGCCAACTAATATTTAAATAGACATTCTTTCAAGCCAACCAATATTTAAAGGGACATTCTTTTTCAAGCCAATCGATATTCAAAGGGACATTCTTTCAAGCCATCCAATATTCAAAGGGACATTCTTTCAAGCCATCCAATACTTGAACGGACATTCTTTCAAGCCAATCGATATTCAAAGGGACATTCTTTCAAGCCAACCAATATTTAAAGGGACATTCTTTCAAGCCAACCAATATTTAAAGGGACAACCGATATTCAAAAGGGACATTATCTCATGGTAACCGATATTCAAGGAGACATTATCTCAAGGCAACCGATAGTCAATGGGACATTAACTCAAGGCAACAAATATTCAAATGGAAATTATCTCAAGCAAAACAATTTTAAAATTGAAATTATCTCAAGCAAAACATTTTTCAAATGGAAATTATCTCAAGCAAAACAATTTTAAAAGGGACATTATCTCAAGAAAACTAATATTTAAAGGGACATTATCTCAAAACAATCGATATTCAAAGAGATATTAACGGAAAGCAACCAATATTTAAAGGGACATTATCTTTAGCCAACCAATATTCAAAAAGAAATTATCTCAAGCCAACTAATATTTTAAGGGACATTCTTTCAAGCCAGGGATATTATTTCAAGCCAACCAATATTCAAAGGGATATTCTTTCAAGCCAACCAATATTCAAAGGGACATTCTTTCAAGCCAATCAATATTTGAATGGGCATTCTATCAAGCCAATCGATGTTCAAAGGGACATTCTTTCAAGCCAACCAATATTTAAAGGGATATTCTTTCAAGCCAACCAATATTCAAAGGGACATTCTTTCAAGCCAATCAATATTTGAACGGGCATTCTATCAAACTAATCGATATTTAAAGGGACATTCTTTCAAGCCGATCAATATTTGAATGGACATTCTTTCAAGCCAATCGATATTCAAAAGGACATTCTTTCAAGCCAACCAATATTTAAAGGGATATTATTTCAAGCCAACCAATATTTAAAGGGACATTATCTCAAGGCAACCCATATTCAAAATGGACATTATCTCGAGGCAACCAATATTTAAGGAGACAATATCTCAAGGCAAGTCAAAGGGACATTAACTAAGCTAACAAATATTCAAATGGAAATTATCCGAAGCAAAACAATTTTAAAAGGGAAATTATCTCAAGCAAAACAATTTTAAAAGGGGCATTATCTCAAGACAACTAATATTTAAAAGGACATTATCTAAAAACAACCGATATTCAAACAGATATTAACGGAAAGCAACCAATATTTAAAGGAACATTACCTCTAGCCAACCAATATTCAAAGAGTAGTTATCTCAAACCAACTAATATTTTAAGGAAAATTCTTTCAAGCCAACCAATATATCAAGGGACATTCTTTCAAGCCAATCGATATTTAAAGGAACATTCTTCCAAGCCAACCAATATTCAAAAGGGCATTCTTACAAGCCAACCAATATTTGAACAGAAATTCTTTCAAGCCAATCGATATTCAAAGCGACATTCTTATAAGCCAACCAAGATTCAAAGGGAGATTCTTTCAAGTCAACTAATATTTAAAGAGAAATTCTTTCAAGCTAACCAATATTTAAAGGGACATTATCTCAAGGCAACCAATATTCAAAAGGGACATTATCTCGAGGCAACCGATTTTCAAGGAGACATTATCTCAAGGTAACCGATAGTCAAAGGGACATTAACTCAAGCCAACAAATATTCAAATGAAAATTATCTCAAGCAAAACAATTTTAAAAGGGAAATTATCTCAAGCAAAACAATTTTAAAAATGAAATAATGTCAAACAAAACAATTTTAAAAGGGAAATTATCTCAAGCAAAAAAATTTTAAAAATGAAATAATGTCAAGCAAAACAATTTTAAAAGGGAAATTATCTCAAGCAAAACAATTTTAAAAATGAAATAATGTCAAGAAAAACAATTTTCAAATGGAAATTTTCTCAAGCAAAACAATTTTAAAAGGGGCATATTATCTCAAGACAACAAATATTTAAAACGACATTATCTCAAAACAACCGATATTCAAAGAGATATAAACGGAAAGTAACCAATATTTAAAGTGACATTCTTTCAAGCCAACAAATATTTAAAGGGACATTCTTTCAAGTCAATCGATATTCAAAGGGACATTCTTTCAAGCTAACCAATATTCAAAGGGACATTCTTTCAAGCCAATCAATATTTGAACAGATATTCTTTTAAGCCAATCGATATTCAAAATGTTACTCTTTCAAGCCAACCGATATTCAAAGGGACATTCTTTCAAGCCAACCAATATTTAAAGAGACTTTTTTTCAAGCCAACCAATATTTAAAGGGACATTATCTCAAGGCAACCGATATTCAAAAGGGGCATTTATCTCGAGGCAACCGATATTCAAGGAGACATTATCTCAAGGCAACCGATAATCAAAGAGGCATTAACTCAAACCAACAAATATTCAAATGGAAATTATCCCAAGCAAAACAAATTTAAAAGGGAAATTATCTCAACCAAAAAAAATTTAAAAGGAAATTATCTCAAGCAAAATACTTTTCAAATGAAAATTATCTCAAGACAACTAATATTTAAAAAGACATTATATCAAAACAATCAATATTTAAAGGGACATTCTTTCAAGCCAACCAATATTTATAGGGACATTCTTTCAACCAATCGATATTTAAAGGATATTCTTTCAAGCCAACCAATATTCAAACGAACATTCTTTCAAGCCAATCAATATTTGAACGGACATTCTTTAAAGCTAATCGATATTCAAAGAGACATTCTTTCAAGCCAACCAATATTTAAAGGGACATTCTTTCAAGTCAATCAATATTTGAATGGACATTCTTTCAAGCCAATCGATATTCAAAGGGATATTATTTCAATCCAACCGATATTCAAAAGGACATTCTTTCAAGCCAACCAATATTTTAAGGAACATTATTCAAGTCAACCAATATTCAAAGGGACATTATCTCAAGGCAACTGATATTCAAAAGGAACATTATCTCAAGGCAACTGATATCCAAGCAGACATTATCTCAAGGCAACCGATAGTCAAAGGGACATTAACTCAAGCCAACAAATATTCAAATGATTTTTTTAGCTTAGATATAATCAAAACCTTCTTAATTTCAATAATTGAACAACATAGATGTTACTGACCTCCTCAAACTCAAAGTACTGCTTCCAATGAAATTAGAGAACACAGAGACAAGATTTCCTGCATCGTAGCAGAGAAAGGGTTTGAATCGTTACAATCCTTCTATATAAGAATGTTCAAAATAGAGTTTATTCCTTGCTTTTTAACTGAATGAACTATTAGGAACCCTAATGAATAGCTAAGAAGTTTAGAGAAACATTAAATATTTATATGCTCGCGAAAGAAGTAAAGTCCAAAGGCGTACCGTTGAACATAGTCAGCCTCCTCTCAAAATTCATTCCTTCTTCGAATAGACAAGAATCCCAACAAAAACCAGAACCCATCTCTGTTTCTTCGCAGCGGCAAATTACTCTTTCCAGCGGCGGGTTCTCAAATTCAGCATTGCGAATTTCCCATCTCCGTGCCCTAAATTCTGGAAATCGTGTCCGTGCAAATCCCACCGATGGATCTCGTTCATAATCGTGTTCAGCATAATCAAATCCACGATCTATCCAATCTCGAACCGGAACCCCCGATTTCCGGTCTTCTTCTCCTTGTGGACGGAGCGGAAGTTAAATTTCACGGCCGGAGGGATAAGGAGACGTTGATGGACCACTTAATGAAGCCGTGGAGGAGCAGGATGCGGCGGTGGGACTTTGGCGACGGCGGCGATCGGAAGGGCATCGTTGCAGGTGGTGATTTCCGGAGGCGAAGAAGTGAAAGTTCAGTTGTAAATCAGAAGGCGGCTATATTTAAAGCTCAAATGCTGGCTTCTGTTTTACGCAGACCTAATTTTAGGTTTATACGCGTCTTGTACACGCACAATTTTCTATTTTAAAAAAATATAATATGTTCTTTCAAAAACAAAAAATAGTAATATGTTTTTTATATTCTTTGAATAATAATAATAGAAAAATTAATTTATCAACAAATTAATAATCATGCAAAAATTAATGCATTTGTCTTGATGTTAATTATGTTTAGTTGGACCTAGGTTTCTTTTTAAAACTTCTTTCCGTCCATGTAAAAAATAAAATGTAGAATATTGTCGATAAATTTTACCAATTAACTTTTTTCAAAAATACAATAATGGGTGAATTGTAAAATATTGTCAATAAAATTTCACCAATTAACTTTTTAAAAAATATATAATAATTGGTGGATTGTAAAATATTCTCGCTAAAATCTCACCAATTAACACTTTTTTTTAAAAAAAATACAATAATGAGGTGGATTATAAAATATTGTCAATAAATTTCACCAATTAATTTTTTTAAAAAAAGTATTAATAATGGATGGATTGGTCGTAAAAAAGACACGTAAAAACAATTTTGAAGAAAATTTAATCATATAGAATTTTAGGAGCAAGTTCTCCTTCAAATTTTCTATTTCAAAAATAATATTTTTTTAAAAAGAAAAATTTTGTGGCACTAAATTAACAAGCTCAAAATAAAATATTAATTATTTTTTAACATAAATGTGAATTTTAATAAATTTAATTCATGTGAAAAAATAGTTATAAAATTAAATTTATATTGAAATTATTATTTGATGATTTAAATTCAGCAAAAGAAATGTAGGAAACAATTTATAATTATTTGATGATATAAAATTTATTATTTAAAAAATTATCACGTGCAACACCGTGTTAAAAATTCTAGTTTCTAAAAAAGTAGGAATAAAATGTATGAATTTTTTATAGATAATATTCAATTTTATATTAAAAAGTTGAACATGTCAAAGATTTAGTTATTGTATACAAAATTAAAAATTCATGGACTAAGTAACAATTACTGACTTAATAAGATTTAAAAAAAAATACAATAACAATATTTCAGGGGTGAGGAATTTATCCCCAACCTGCCACTTGACTCAACTTGCTTTGGTGGGACTTGAATAAGATAAATCTCACAAATGTATTCAAAATCTAGCCTCTCTTGAAAAATTAAAAGATTGCTTTTACAAATTTTTTTAACAATCAAATATTGTAAAGTCAATCAATCTATTTCATGAAAATAATGGAAGTGTGCATCTTCGCTCTCTAGAGTATATGGGAAATTTTTTAATTTTTCATGTTTAATCCAACCCAGGGTTTAGGTTGTAAATCTCACCTTTTACTTCAGCGAAATGGCAACTATCCAATTAATTTTTCTATGATGAATCGCTCTTGAAGCATATGTCTTTTCTGCGCTTTTCGCGAGTATTTACATAATTCGCTTCAGCGAACTCCACCCCCAAACTTGGACTTTTCATAGTCCCAATGAAAAACACTCAGCACCCCCAAACTTAAAGTTTGCTAAAAGTTTAAGGCTTTGGTTGAGTAGAATTGGGTTCGCCAAAGCTAAAAGAATTCGCGAAATTAAATTTCTAAACTTAAGGAATTTTTTAAAACTATGACCTCCACTCCTCAAAAAATTTCGCTCCGTCCAATTTAAGGTTTCGCCCCAGCATAGAGGAGTTATAAAATGAATTTACAGAGAAATAAAATTGTATTGTACAGAAAGAAAGTTAACTAAATTGCGCAAAGAAAAAGACATATTGTTTCGCTGAGGCGAAAGATAATAGCATTGATATTGATAATTTTACATGTATACAAAAAAAATGAAATAAAACAAATCAGCGAAGTATATACATGCAATCATACAAACAAAAAAAATTAAGAGATGAGGATAAAGTGAAGAGAGGACTTCCATTTAGCGCTCTTGATCAGGTGGAGCTTCGCTGGAGTCTTCTGGCTGATCAGGGAATGGCGGAAGACAGAAGGGACCACCTTTTAGACGACGAAGCATGTGCTGGATTACTCGGTCTCGCTGAAGGAAATAACTATGAACTCTACGATTTTCATCTCTAATTTCCCTCAGCAACTTGAGTTGCTCGTCATTGCTTGATGTTGATGCAGGGGCCTTCTTCGCTGCGCGAGATCGTTTCGCTTGAGCCTTTTGACCAAAATTGAGGCATCTCTTCGCTGGAATGAAGGGATCATTTGGTATGCCCACGAGCCCTTGGTGTTGGCACAAGGTAGAGATGGAATGTGGAAATAAGAAGTAGCTCCCCTTGCGCCCCTTCCACTTGCGAATCTCCTTCGCGATGATGTTGCCGATGTTGATGGAAAGACCCGTCATGATTGTGCAAATCAGCAACGCTCCTAGCACAGTGAGGGTGGACTCATGGGAGATTGATCGCAGCAAAGACTTCATGATGGCGGCCCAGATTTTCGCTTCTTCATTTAAATTTGCGGTGTGGAAGCGGCAAGACTGCAGACCTTCATCCCATTCTGCTCCTTCAATGCCGATTGTCTCGATGCAGAGCTGAAGGTCTTCTTCTGAAACTCGTCCATGAGTATGTCGAAATCGAACTTCTCGTCGCTGAGGCCAAACAACGAATTCCATGCCTTCGGAGACCAATCGACTTCGCTCCCACGAACTGATGCTTTGAAGCTCTTTGGGTCTAGCAAACTTGCATAAAACTCCATGACCCATTCTCGCCTCGTCGAGCCTAACTCTGTAGAGAGTTTCTCCCAGCCACACTCTTCAATTTGCTTCACTACATTCGCTGGAAGCCCTCTGAGGTCCGGGTGTTTGCGAAATCGTGAACACACAATAATAAAAATAATAAGAAAATGAGAATGATGACGTGGTAGCTTGGATTTCGCTAAAGCAAAATCTCTACTCAGATTAAGCGAAATGTGTGTGATTTCCCAAAGATGTGCAAGTATAAACAATCTTATTGTAGCAAGTTTTAAAGTAAGTAAAAGTCATCACAACATGGATTAGTGATTAACAACATGCTTAAGCGAAAATTAGAGAGTTATGGTAACCCAGGAAATATTGTTGTGATGGAAATAAAACTAAGTTGCTGGAATAAGTTCGCTAAATCAGTTCGCTAAAGCGAACAAAATGCGAATCTCATTTGACAAAATACTTAAAATGCAACGAATGATAAACTAACTTTAATCAAATTAAAGACATCGGAAGGAGGTTAAGACTTTTCAGAGAGTTTCACTAAAGCGAAATGGCATTTGGCTAAGAAGCAAACATCTGATGGCTTTCTCTTTGGCTCTCTTAAGCTCTCTAACTTGGCTCTCTCGAGCTCCTAGTTTGGTTCTCTCGAACTCAAACAACAAATAATTAAGCGCTCAGCACTAGGCGAACCTTATCTCTAAGTGTTCTTTTCAAATGCAAGTAAACTTAGCAAAACCTAATATTATGACATGCAAGGGTTGTCTATTCCCTTTCTCTCGAAAGCGAAATAAAGTTCATACAATTAGTTAGCTAGAAAAAATGTATTTCAACACAACATGCATAAATAATTGACATCTTGCTCCCACTTCACTAAAGCAAAATACTCATACTTAACCTGTTTCCTTCCGACTAAAAAATTAGCTAAACATAATGATAAATAGATGCAACACAAAGTAAAAAGAAAAGTTCATCTTCAATTAAATAAGGAAATAACAATGTATGCTTACAAAACAAGGCGAAAGCGAAAATACTAAAATGAAAGTAAAGAGAAAAAAAGTTAATATTGAAAAGAGAAGCAAACTATAAAAATGACAATGATTTTGGTCTGAAGTAAACTTGACGATGTCTCTCCAACAAAATGGATGATGCCTTTCACAATGACAATACGTTGGTATTTATACTGCTTCCGACAAGGCTCTACTCCACGATCTCACGCGCATGTCCTTGGCTCCACGATCCCACGTGCAACAGTTGAGATTGAAAGGCTTTGCTAAGATTTTTGACACATCTTCCACATTAGCTATTTTTCCGAGAACCCATCTCGCTAGATTCAGTTCGCTTCAGCGAAACTTTTAGCAACTGCACTTAGTTTCGTAAAACTTCTCTCGCTGGATTTGTGTTCGCTTAAGCCAAATATTTAGCAACCACACTTAGCTCCAAAAAGCTTCCAGCACTTCTGCATTTCGCTCCTTTGGTATGCTAGAGCAAAAACAAAATATTAGATTTATAGAGATGAAACTTAAAGATGTACACATTCATGTACTTTTGCTAAAGCAAACCTCTGAAATGTTATCCTAAACAGAAAACTATAGGATTTTGTAATTCGCTCAAATAATTAAGCCAAGCGAACAGACTTAGCGAATTCTTGCTATGATGTAGTGAAAGTTCTAACGAACAGTTATTAAACTTAGCTCTTAACTCTCAATTCTTGAGAGTTTTCACACCTCCAAACTTACATTATTGCTCGTCCTCGAGCAATGACTATGCAAATAGGGAGAACTTTTCTTTCCATTAATCTCACCTTACAACATCAAAACAATGCTTATCCATTTCTTTAAAGCGAACAACATTCAATTCAAATAATTCAAGTAAATTTCTAAGCTAAGCCTTTTAATAACTGGACCATGCTAAGCAATGTTTTTAAAATTCAAAGAACTCTGTTTTGCAATTTCGCTCTTGCCACACAACTCAAGCAAACCCCTTTTGGTTTAGAAATTTCACTTCATGGTTCCGATAACTTTCACTCTAATAGGAAATAATCACTCGCTTTAAAACTTGTAGCACCCTTGGTATATCTCATCTTTTGCCGAAGTGAATACTCTCCTTTTATAGTTTACTGGGAATCTCTCACTTTTCGTCGAATGTTTGATATAATGATAGGTACCCAATGTTTTAGCAAATGACAGCAGGGAACCCTAGAAACTTAGGCTACTAGCCCTTTGATTCACTTCGCGCTTTTTTTTTCTAATTATGAGTCGATTTGAATGGGATCGAGAATTTTGGTGAAGGGATTTGGGCTTGGAAGAATGTGGAAATAAATAGGGAATTAAATAGCGCGTCGAGTGAGATTCGAGCCAAGGACGTGTCGCATGCTAGGCAGAGAGCGCTGCCAGCCGAGCCACTGGGCGTGTTTGTTAATCTACGCGCGCGATCTTGTATATATGCCGTGCGGAGCGGAGATTTAATATAAAAGCAGAATTTCGCCCGATTCCTTCCCCATTTCTCTTCTCCTTCCTCGCGATTCTTCTCCGACCGACCAGCGTTTCCTTCGCGAATTTCTCCCTCGCCAACCTCGATTCAGCCGAGCTTCTTCCCCAAATTCACGTCGATTTTGATTCCGAGCAGCAGGTGAGCTTCGTTCCTTCTCCTTCTCCCTCTCTTTTTCGGCGACTTTCCCCCCTATTTCCGACTTCCATTTTCCGGTCGAGTCGAGGTGAATCGTTGGGTGGTTTTTGTGCAGCTAATGTAGGGGAAGTGGTCCAGCAACAAATCGCGAGTCGAATCCTCTCCAATCGCCCGGAATCGAGCTCGTTTTCTCCGATCCTCTGTTCGCCTGTTGCGAGCTCGCTGCGTAAAGCGGCCAGTTTCTGCCGCCGAGCCACGCCGCTCATCGTCCGTGCGCCGCGCGTCCTCGCGCCTCGGCGCCCGGCCGCATCGCGTCGCTCGAGCCCCTCGCTCGCCGAAGTCGTGCCTCATCGCCTGCTGCCGCTCAAGCGCGTCCGCGCGCGCTTCGCGCCCAGCTCTGCGCCCATCTGCGCCCAGCGCGCACTGCGCCACGCGCCATTCTCGCGCCCATTCCTGCGCCCACGCCCAGCCCACCCGTTCTTTGCCGTTCGTGCAATCGGCCCGTTCGTGGCGTTAAATCGCGCCTCGTGAGTTGCTCCCGAGCTGAGCCTCGTTTATTTTATTATATTTAGGCCTATTGTGTGATTTTTGTTGTGATTGATAGGTTCTCGGTAGCTAGTTCGGGTTCGTTCGCAATTTAGGATTTTGTGTCAAATCGTCCCCACCCAGGTAAGGATTTCTTACCGAGTTGTGTGGACCTGCGATATATTATGCGATTGCTTGATTGATTGCTTGTTTGTGTTTATTGACATGTGTAGCTAGGTTCTCTATTCTCAATTCCCGATTAGCATGATTTTCCCGATTTAATTCTCATGTTAATCCATGCTAGGTTGTTCCTTTCTAGCATGCTCGTATCTGCTCTTGCTTCGTAGTATCATGCTAGGCTCGTTGTATTCTTATTGAGCACGTCTTGGATTTTATGGAATTGTTTGTTTGCTTGCTAGGGCGAGTTAGAATTGCGGTAGATAGCATCATCCGGCCCGATGCATAAAGTACCTTGCATCCATGGTAGGGACGTCGAGCAAGTCATTCCGCCCCTGGACCCCGTGAGGATTAGCTAACCTGCGGTAGGCCCGCAATCTTGGGTGAGGGTGGCGATCGTTAAATGCCCCAACCGTCGGGATGATGACTTGGCATTGACTCGTCCCCGGCAGTCGGCACGTCCTCAGCGTGTTCGGCCGTAGCCCCTGATTGCCACCTGTTAAGGTAAGGGCGGCTTCCTAGTGTAAGCCTACCACGACCCGTTTCCTTAGCCTCAGGTGCGGTGGTTCAGGCTGACATAGTTTACGTGTCCAGGTCTCACACCCCTATGTCAGTGACACCGATCCAAAGAATTAGTTAGGCGTGGTGACTGGACATGGGCAGGTTGCCTCTAGACCCGGCACCCCCCATGGTCTGCAGTAGCACGTGGTGCATGTTTACGCTCATTACAGCTCCGACCGGAGAGCTCCTCGGGATCTTGTGCCAGTGTACCTTTCGTCGACAGTAGACAGGCTGAGGTCGGGACTTGTTTCTTGTATAGGGCAACTTATATATTGGACTGTGTGGTGATATTATTCCGGACTAAGACCTTAAATTGGCATCCGAGGCCCAAGTGTGGGCTAAGCTATGTGCTCTATTCTGTGTTTATATTCATAGCTTGCATACGCTCATCGAGATGACCATGTATATCGTATTGTACCCCGGTTGGGGATTCTTACTGAGTAATTCGTTACTCACCCTTATTATTGTGGTTTTTCCACAAGTAACCAAGTTGCGAGACAGGATGGCTGAAGGAGGAGCTGTGATCATGGGGCCCAGTCTTCCAACTCTGATTTTTGTATTATGACTCTTTATGTTTTGTTTCCCCTGAATGCATGTAGCCGGGCACGGAGCCCTAGGATGTTTTGTAAATGTTTTGTGGATTCCAGCATTTTGTATCTGAATAGGTTTTGAATGGTTTTTAGTAAATCTCTGATCAGAGTAAACTTTGGAAATGTATTTATCTTGGAACAGGTGCTTGGAAAGCAGGACAGTTCCAGGAAATTGTCTAGTTTTTAAAGGGGTTATTTTGAATGTTTTTGTTTCAATTGGAATCTGAAATCATGTTTGTTTAATGTCCTTTACTTTGAATGCATGCATTGGGGTAAGGGCCCATTTAGTGCCCCATTCGGGTCGGTCCCTTACAGTTGGTATCAGAGCTCAAAGTCATAAATTCTGTAGTTTGACCTGTTGTTGTAGGTCGTTTTCCCATGATCACTAGCACTCAGCAAACCATCAGTGCACGCTAAGTTTACTATTTGTTGTTGAAAAAGGGTTAAGAATTTACAATACCTGTCATCTAGTGTATGCCTTGTGTAGTGTTGTGGAGCGGAGACGAGCAGGTTCTGACTCGTTATTGGTTTGGGTTTAGAGCGCCATCATGCCAACTTCTCGCAGTGTGTGATGTATGTTGTGGCTTGTTGTGGTATCCAGGTAGATTCGGATGCCCTAGAACATCTTTCCAGAGGGAGGTAGAGATTGGACTCCCATAGGCCATCCGTGGCCCAGTTAATGGTTTTCCCCTAGTGAGAGGGTGAAGGTGCTTTGCCTTGGAATGCCACTCCAAGAGAGGAATTAGCTATGGTTGTGCTGAAGTGGATGTTTGTGGAGCAGGTCCCCGTGTGGACTAGCCTGGGTAGCTCAAGTGTTGATCTTGAGCCTTGATAGATTATTTGGTTGCCCAGAGAGTGGTTGCAAAGTTGGTAGCCTCGAGGAGGTTGATGAGGCATCTTTGTGCTTCTGTGAAGTGTTGTTGTTTGCGACCCGATGGCGGAACCACGTGGTTAAGGGTGCAGCAAGCAGTGTTCCCTTCGGACTGTATCCGTTTGTGGTTTCCTCAGTTGTTTGGTAGAATTGAACACTCTTCTTTTGGTAAGCCTTAGAGTAGGGCTAGCTGCTGCATGATGAGAGAGCCGGCCAGAGTTTGTTGAGCATCATGTGGAGATGCAAGAGTAGGCTGTGAGCCTTTAGCTTGATGAGATGCCTTAGGCATGGTTGTTGGAGTTGAGCCCTTGTATGCCGAGCCAGAGTTCGTGTCACTTGAGGTTGTGACCTTGTTGGCCCCGTTGTAGTAAGATGTGGATTTGGTAGTAGTGGCACTTGAGGTGCATTGGTTGGTGTGCCGCTTTGGCACTAAATCTGGTTCAGGCCTGAGTTTGGCATGGGCATAGCAGATGGTTCTATGTCGTTCGGAGTTTAGCGTACTCCTTTAGCCTTGGATCTATTTATGGTAGTTGCACATGTGTAGGTCGTGCAAAAAGGGCTAGTTCAGTGGTAATCGAAAGACTTCAAGCGAAAGGATGTTCGAGAGGAGCCGGAGCCTTTTCCCAGTGTTACTGGAGGTTGAGTAAGTCAAGCAGGTTGGCGGTTGGTAAGTGTTAGTGCGCGTGCATCTCACGCTAGTGTTAAGGCCAAGAGATCCTTGTGGTTAGTAGTGCGGTCAACTACCTTCGAGTGCCTAAATCTGAGGAGTGTTGAGCATCGTAGAAGCAAGTTGGGTCCAGCTGAGGGACCATGAGTTGGATGCCTATGAGGTGAGTAGGATGCCTTGTGAGAGGAGTTGGATGCCTTATGGGTAAGCACCCTTGGTAGAGGCTTGGTATAAAGTAAGTTTGGTTTGGCATGGTTATGCTTTGGTAGAGCAAGGTTGCCACAGCCTCGAGCATCGTGTGGAGATGGAACTTTGGGTGTTCCGTTGATTGGTTGTATCTTGGCCAGGAGCTAGTGTTGCTTTTTGGGAAAGGCATTTGTTAGTCTTGGATCCCTAAAGGAAGGTTGGGAGTTGTGCACACAAGTGTGTTTTGTGTGGTTCGTTCTGTGGCGAGAATTTCAGATCCATGTAGCGTTTGCTTTGGGGATCTGGTGCTCCGTTCTTGGAAAAGTTGGACTTCAGGTGGATGTTGTAAAGCTTAGTGAGGTGGTAAGGATACCATGCTCGTGGTATCAGGTTGTTGCTTAGGTAAGATTTGTTAAGTGGACCTAAGCTTGGTTGGCGGATCGTCTTGTTGATCGTCATGGCTGAGAGAGTTGTTCGGATCCTTCCTTGGGTAGGAGTTATGTTGTGGTTGATATCTGAGTAGGAGGATGACGCATTCGGTAGCATTTCGGGTCCTCTTGGTTTCCAATGAGTTGGAGTTGGCCAGCATGGTTGTGTTGCTGGAAAAAAAAAAAGTTGTTGTTGTTCAGGCAGTTGGTTGTAGGCCGTTAGTTGGCAGTGGGTGTCGAAGGTTGTCGGAGAACCCTAGGTTGTGGAGAGCCTCTCTAGAGCTCACGAGCCCAGTAGTGAATTTCGGTTGGCAAGTCGGCGCCGTGTAGTTCGTAGCCTTGGGAAATTCTTTGTGATCTTGGTAGCCTAGCAAGTTAGTATTTGTTTGGAGTAGAGTCCGGATTGGTTCCGGTATAGTGACAAGTTGATGCTTGGTGTTGACCAAGCTGTGGATTGGAATTTCTAGAAGTCAGTTTGCTCGTGGGGCGAATGGTTCGTGCCCTGTTGGTTGTCTTCCTGTTTCTAGGAAAGTTGAGAGTTGCCCCGTTGGTATTTGGAGGTTCAGTCCGTGGTGGACCCATGTTGCTACCCAGTAAGATTTTGATCTTCTGGCTTTAGTGGGCAAGACAGTGAGTGTAAGTGGAGCTCTCTGTTCTTCGGTGGTTTGCTCGTAGGAGCTGTTTCTTTCTGGGTTTGGCAGGTTACTACCGTCGGTTTGTTAAGGATCTTTCCGCCATAGCCTCGCCCCTCACTCGTCTGACGAGGAAGGGTGTCGAGTTTATTTGGAACAGTAAGTGTGATGAGAGCTTTGCCAGGCTCAAGGGCAGTTTGACTTCAGCACTAGTGTTGGCAGTCCCGGAGAGGACATGTGGTTTCGTGGTTTACAACGATGCTTCCAAGTTCGGGTTGGGTTGTGTGTTGATGCAGCACGGGAAGGTCATTGCTTATGCTTCCCGTCAGCTGAAGCTATATGAGCAGAACTATCCGACTCATGATATGGAGTTGGCAACAGTGGTGTTTGCACTGAAGATTTGGAGGCATTACCTGTATGGTGAGCGGATTCAGATGTTTTCCGATCACCAGAGCCTCAAGTATCTGTTTACTCAGAACTAATTCAATATGAGGCAGAGGAGATGGTTAGAGTTGGTGAAAGATTATGACTGCGAGATGTTGTATCATCCGGGTAAAGCAAATGTTGTAGCTGATGCTTTGAGTAGGAAGACGTTGCACTCCGCGGTGTTGTTGAGTTCCCAGCCCAGATTGCAGCGAGAGTTTGAGCGGGCTGAGGTTACAGTGTTGTTGGGTGAGGTTCTTTGCGAGTAGCCGAGTTGAATGATTCGACCATCGATTAGACAAATGGATTATTGATAGTCGGTGTGACCCCGCACTTAAGAGATTGTTTGACAGAGTTAGTGCTGATGGAGATTTTGACTTCGTATATTCACCAGACAGTGGGTTGGCTTACAGAGGCCGATTGTGTGTTCCGGACGTGGCAGGATTGCGAGCAGGAGTTGCTCTCGAGGCCCACAGTTCCTCCGTTTGCTTGGCACCCCGGGGTACCAAGATGTATCGAGATCTTAAGCGAACATTCGGTGGATGGGTATGAAAAGAGATGTTGCGGAGTTTGTCGATCGATGTCTTACTTGTCGGCAAGTGAAGGCACCTGCAGAGACCACCATTTATTGCGTGCACGTGAGTGTACCTCGGTGGAAATGGGAAGAGATCTCCATGGACTTTATTTCGGTTTGCCGAGGACTCAGGAAGTTCTCTCAGATTTGGGTGATAGTCGGCCGATTGGCTAAGAGCGCACACTTCATTCCCTGTAGAGACACTTATACCGGTGGAACAAAGGCGCGATTGTTTTTGGAACAGTTGTTTCGTTATCACGGTGTGCTGTGAGGATTGTGTCGGACCGTGATTCGAGGTTCACTTCTCGTTTCTAGAGCGCTCGTATGGGTTTAGGCACTCGAGTGCGATTTCAAGATGACTTTTTTCACCCTCGGACCGATGGATGCGGGTGAGAGGGTGAACCAGATTCTCGAAGATATGTTGAGGGCTTGTGTGTTGGATTTCCCGAGCAGTTGGGACCAGTACCTGTATCTGATGGAGTTTTCAAATAACAACAGTTATCGGTCGACGATTCAGATGGCTCCATTCGAGGCTTTGTATGGTAAGCGTTGTCGTTCTCTTGTGTTCTGGGAAGAGTTTGGTGATAGGCAGGTTTTGGGTCCCGAGTTGCTGCAGTTGACCAATGGTGCCGTGCAGAAGATTAGAGCTCGTATGTTGACACTTCGAGAGCGATGAAGAGTTATGCCGATGTTCGCGTCGGGATTTGGAGTTTGAGGTTGGTCAACATGTTTTCCTGAAGGTCGCACCGATGCAAGGTGTTTTGAGGTTTGGCAAGCGTGGAAAGCTGAGTCCCCGTTTTGTTGGCCCGTTTGAGATTCTGGAGAGGATCGGCAAGGTTGCTTATCGATTAGCCTTACCTCCGTCATTGTCAGTAGTGCACAGTGTTTTTCATGTTTCGATGTTGAGGCAGTACGTGTCGGATCCGTCGCACATTGTTGATTTTGAGCCTTTGCAGCTGAATGAGGATTTGAGCTTCGAGGAGAAGCCAGTGGGGATTCTTGCTTTTGAGACAAAGACACTGCGTAATCGTGATATCCGGTTGGTAAAGGTTCAGTGGAGGAGTTAGAGTTCGAGGAAGCCACCGGGCGCGGAGGATGAGATGAGATTGCGATATCCCGAGTATTCCAGTCTTAAAGGGACTTTCGAGGACGAAAGTCTTATAAGGGGGAATATTGTAACGGCCCGAAAATTTCATCCCGGTCTTCAGGAGGCCCAGGGCATTTTGGTAATTTTGGGTCGGGCCGCGGGGCGATTTTGAAATTGTAAATTGCCAGAAAAAATATGAGTCGATTTGAATGGGATCGAGAATTTTGGTGAAGGCATTTGGGCTTGGAAGAATGTGGAAATAAATAGGGAATTAAATAGCGGGTCGAGTGAGATTCGAGCCAAGGACGTGTCGCATGCTAGGCAGAGGGCGCCGCAATGAGCCATCATGGGCGTGTTTGTTAATCAATGCGCGCGATCTTGTATATATGCCGTGCGCAGCGGAGATTTAATATAAAAGCAGAATTTCGCCCGATTCCTTCCCCATTTCTCTTCTCCTTCCTCGCGATTCTTCTCCGACCGACCAGTGTTTCCTTCGCGAATTTCTCCCTCGCCGACCTCGATTCAGCAGAGCTTCTTCCCCAAATTCACGTCGATTTTGATTCCGAGCAGTAGGTGAGCTTCGTTCCTTCTCCTTCTCCCTCTCTTTTTCGGCGACTTTCCCCCCTATTTCCGACTTCCATTTTCCGGTCGAGTCGAGGTGAATCGTTGGGTGGTTTTTGTGCAGCTAATGTAGGGGAAGTGGTCCAGCAAAAAATCGCGAGTCGAATCCTCTCCAATCGCCCGGAATCGAGCTCGTTTTCTCCGATCCTCTGTTTGCCCCTGTTCGCCGAGCTTGCCTGCGCAGAAGCAGCCCAGCCGCCGAGCCACGCCGCTTATCGTCCCGTGCCCGCGCGCGCGTCCTCACCTCAGCGCCCAGCCGGATCGCGTCGCCCGAGCCCCTGCTCGCCGAGTCGTGCCGCATCGCCCAGTGCCGCTCGCGTCCGCGCGCCCGCGTTTGCGCCCAGCTCTGCCGCCCATCTGCGCCCCAGCGCGCCCACGCGCCCATTCCTGCGCCCCAGCGCGCCCAGCCAGCCCCGTTGCTGCCCCGTTCGTGCAATCGGCCCGTTCGTCGCGCCTCGTGAGTTGCTTCCGAGCTGAGCCTCGTTTATTTTATTATATTTAGGCCTATTGTGTGATTTTTGTTGTGATTGATAGGTTCTCGATAGCTAGTTCGAGTTCGTTCCCAATTTAGGATTTTGTGTCAAATCGTCCCCGACCAAGGTAAGGATTTCTTACCGGAGTTGTGTGAACCCTGCGATATATTATGCGATTGCTGATTGATTGCTTGTTTGTGTTTATTGACATGTGTAGCTAGGTTCTCTATTCTGAATTCCCGATTAGCATGATTTTCCTGATTTAATTATCATGTTAATCCATGCTAGGTTGTTCCTTTCTAGCATGCTCGTATCTGTTCCTTGCTTCGTAGTATCATGCTAGGCTCGTTGTATTCTTATTGAGCACGTCTTGGATTTTATGGAATTGTTTGTTTGCTTGCTAGGGCGGTTAGAATTGCGGTAGATAGCATCATCCGGCCCGATGCATAAAGTACCTTGCATCCATGGCGGGGACGTCGAGCAAGTCATTCCGCCCCTGGACACCGTGAGGATTAGCTAACCCAAGCGGTAGGCCCCGCAATCTTGGGTGAGGGTGGCGTATTCGTTAAATGCCCCAACCGTCGGGATGATGACTTGGCATTGCCTCGTCCCCGGCGATCGGCACGCCCTCGGCGTGTTGGTAGTAGCCCCGATTGCCACTGTTAAGGTAAGGGCGGCTTCTGGTGTAAGCCTACCACGACCCGTTTCCTTAGCCTCAAAGTGCGGTGGTTCAGGTGACATAGTTTACGTGTCCGTGTCTCACACCCCTATGTCGGTGACACCGATCCAAAGAATTAGTTAGGCGTGGTGGATGGACATGGGCGGCTTGCCTCTAGACCCGGCACCCCCATGGTGCGCGCAGTAGAGCACGCGGTGCATGTTTACGCTCATTACAAATACCAGACTAGAGAGCTCCTCGGGATCTTGAGCCGGTGTACCTTTCGTCTGATGATGATGCAGTGAGGTCGGGACTTGTTTCTCGTATAGGGCGACTTATATATTGGGTGTGTGGTGATATTATTCCGGACTAAGACCTTAAATTGGCATCCGAGGCCCAAGTGTGGGCTAAGCTATGTGCTCTATTCTTTGTTTTATATTCATAGCTTGCATACGCTCATCGAGATGACCATGTATATCGTATTGTACCCCGGTTGGGGATTCTTCTTGAGTAATTCGTTACTCACCCTTATTATTGTGGTTTTTCCACGGTAACCAAGTTATGCGAGACAGGATGGTCAAGGAGGAGCCGTGATCATGGGGCCCATCTTCCAACTCTGATTTTTGTATTATGACTCTTTATGTTTTGTTTCCCCTGAATGCATGTAGCCGGGCACGGAGCCCTAGGATGTTTTGTAAATGTTTTGTGGATTCCAGCATTTTGTATATGAACAGGTTTTGAATGGTTTTTAGTAAATCTCTGATCAGAGTAAACTTTGGAAATGTATTTATCTTGGAACAGGTGCTTGGAAACAGGGACAGGTTCCAGGGAAATTGTCTAGTTTTTAAAGGGGTTATTTTGAATGTTTTTGTTTCAATTGGAATCCGAAATCATGTCTGTTTAATGTCATTTACTTTGAATGCATGCATTGGGGTAAGGGCCCATTTAGTGCCCCATTCGGGTCGGTCCCTTACACATTTTGCTAAAGCAAAGTGGCTACTAGCCAATTAATTTCTTTCTTTGTTGCACCACTCTTAAAGCATTTTAAAATTTTGCTTGGGTAAACTCTTGAAGCATTTCAAAGAATTCGCTAAAGGCGAACTCCACCCCAAACTTAAATTTTTCATTGTCCCAATGAAAACACTCATACCCCCAAACTTAAAGTTTACAAAAATTTTAAGGCTAAGATTATGCTCTTATTAGGTTCGCTCTAGCTAACAGTCGCCACAAAATAAATTTTCTAGACTTAATGAACTTGCGTAAATGCAGGCCGCAACTCCTCACAAAACTTCGCTCTTATTCTTTTCAAGACATTACACTAGCATCGAAGAGTTATAGAATGAACATGGCACAAAATTAAACTTGAATTTCTCAGAAAGATATGTCATTCGAATTCGCAAAATGGTAAACATTGTGTTTTGTTGAAACAAAATTGTTACCCAAGGTTTTTTTTTTTTTTTACATGCAAAATTTTGTTAACATGCAAATGAAAACATGGAGTTCGTCAACTTCAATCTATCTAAACTAACAAAAACCAATAGAAACAAACATTCACACAAAAACTACAAAAGACGAATAATTTAAAAGTTAGCAAAGAGACTCCCCTTTTCATTTTCTGACTTGGCTGCCACTTCCTTTGGATTTTGCTCTAGCATTTTCCTCGTTCGCTACTGCCATCGTTGTGGCGTCAACATTGCGAAATTCCTGTTGGCTGTCCTTTCGCCCCAACAAACTTCAAGGTTTCTGCTAACACAATGGCCACAGAAGCCACATGCTCTATTTGGGGGAAATTCTCTCACTCACTCACACAAAACAAAATCTAGCCTACAAATTCTATTACATTAAAATCAAGCAAAAACATGAAGAAAATTAATTCTACTGACCTGGCATGGAGCAATTTTTATGAAATCACTTGCTAATACCTTTACTCCATCGAAATAGTTAGCACAAGTCCGCAACTCCGAGCAAGACTTTGGCCAAATAATGATCTTCGGTTGTACCCCATCCTTGATGACCTCCTTGAGCCTTCTTTGATGCTCACATAATTTCGCGTTTCTATCCTTAACAAAGATCATGAGCAAACACATTAGATTTACACACTGAATATCCTTACCTTCCTCGATCGTCCAGTCTTTCGCTTGAATTTTTCCAATTGCTTGATTTCGCTCCACCAAGAAGTTGTCAACGTACGCTCCGTCATTCCCCTTCATTATCAATCTTTGAGGGCATGGAGGTAGAGGAATTTCAAGCACGGGAAAATTTTCCTTGGATCCTTCTTCATTTTGATTTTTAGGCTTTCATGACAGATCTTCAACTATGGATTCTTTTTCTTCTTCCATAGGATTTTGCACAGATTTCACTTCCTCAAATGGTACAGTGAAGGTTTCCTCCTTGGGCTTTTCCTTGGCTTCCTTCTTCTCAATTACAGCCTCATCATCCTTTAATGTTATAGTGTGAACTCGCTCCTTCTCATGATCATTCGATGGCTTTGTGTCTGAAGGAGGTTCGTCTAGATGGTTTCGCTCAAGTTAATTGGCTGATTGAGTCGCATCTGGTTCTAGATTGGTCAAAGTGGTTCGCTGACCTTGAACGACGTCGTCCATTCTAGTGAAGCTTGCCCTTGGTAAATCTTCCGAAGAAATGTCAAGATTATGTTGACACATAGGCTGTTGAACGAATTGAAAATTCGCAGAAGCATCCGCTTGAGCATAATCCAAATTGGCGAACTCAGGATTCAAGGTTTGAAGGATACTGTCACATTTGGCTATGGCTTCTCTAAGCAAACTTTCAAAGGACGTATCAGAGTCATGCTGAATTATTGGCTGCTAGGAGAATTGAGAGTTCGCTAAAGCGTTGGCTGAAGCATAATCTGAAAAGGCGTATGGAAAATCTGCATTATGTTGCTCGTATTCTTGTTGTTGTTGAATGTCAAATTCCAATGGATGGTTCACTCCTTCATAATTATAAGCATTCGAATAGGGATCGCTCATGTTATGGAATTTTTCATGTTCTCTTCATACATGGCAGGATCAGGACTTCTTGGGTCATTTCTGCAAGTGTGAGTGTCTTCACAATAATCATAACTTTCAAAGCTCATTGGGGTAAACATTGAAAAATTCTTCTCATGCCAAGCAAATTCAGAAATTGGCTCTTCCATGAAGGATTTGCCTGTGCAAACTGCGGCATAGCAAAGTTTTGCTCTTCAAAACTATAGTTGGGCGAAAAATTGGGGTCCCATGGTTGATTTTGTGGAACAAACATCTCGTCAACATATTGATTAGGGTAGATAAAGTTATCAAAATTGCCTTGATAATCATCCATCTTCCTTAATCTTCCAAGAATTTTCTTGTTTGAGCGAAAAATCAACTCTGAACTTCAACTCCTCGGATTAACTTACCTACAACAAAGGCAAAGATCACTTGCTAGCTCTTTCAATTAAGCACTACTCTCAAAATTACACTTAAACAAAAATTAATGGCACTAATCCCCAGCAACGACGCCAAAAACTTGTTTGCGAAATCGTGAACACACAATAATAAAAATAATAAGAAAATGAGAATGATGACGTGGTAGCTTGGATTTCGCTAAAGTGAAATCTCTATTCAGATTCAGCGAAATGTGTGTGATTTCCCAAAGATGTGCAAGTATACGCAGTCTTATTGTAGCAAGTTTTAAAGTAAGTAAAAGTCATCTCCACAGGGATTAGTGATTAATAACATGCTTAAGCGAAAATTAGAGAGTTATGGTAACACAGGAAATATTGTTGTGATGGAAATAAAACTAAGTTGCTGGAATAAGTTCGCTAAATCAGTTCACTAAAGCAAACAAAATGCGATTCTCAATTGAGAAGATACTTAAAATGCAACGAATGATAAACTAACTTTAATCAAATTAGAGACATAGGAAGGGGGTTAAGACTTTTCAGAGAGTTTCACTAAAGCGAAATGGCATTTGGCTAAGAAGCAAACATTTGATGGCTTTCTCTTTGGCTCTCTCAAGCTCTCTAAGTTGGCTATCTCGAGCTCCTAGTTTGGTTCTCTCGAACTCAAACAACAAATAATTAAGTGCTCAGCACTAGGCGAACCTTATCTCTAAGTGTTCTTTTCAAATGCAAGTAAACTTAGCAAAACCTAATATTATGACATGCAAGGGTTGTCTATTCCCTTTCTCTCGAAAGCGAAATAAAGTTCATACAATTAGTTAGCTAGACAAAATGTATTTCAACACAACATGCATAAATAATTGACATCTTGCTCCCACTTCGCTAAAGCAAAATACTCATACTTAGTCTGTTTCCTTCCGACTAAAAACTTAGCTAAACATAATGATAAATAGATGCAACTAAAAGTAAAAAAGAAAAGTTCATCTTCAATTAAATAAGTAAATAACAATGTATGCTTACAAAACAAGGCGAAAGCAAAAATACTAAAATGAAAGTAAAGAGAAACAAAGTTAATATTGAAAAGAGAAGCAAACTATAAAAATGACAATGAATTTGGTCTGAAGTAAACTTGACGATGATCTCTCCAACAAAATGGATGATGCCTTTCACAATGACAATACGTCGGTATTTATACTGCTTCCGACAAGGCTCTACTCCACGATCCCATGCGCATGTCCTTGGCTCCACGATCCCACGTGCAACGGTTGAGATTGAAAGGCTTTTCTCAGATTTTTTACATGTCTTCCACTTTAGCTATTTTTCCGAGAACCCATCTCGCTAGATTCAGTTCGCTTCAGCGAAACTTTTAGCAACTGCACTTAGTTTCGTAAAACTTCTCTCGCTGGATTTGTGTTCGCTTAAGCCAAATATTTAGCAACCACACTTAGCTCCAAAAAGCTTCCAGCACTTATGCATTTCGCTCCTTTGGTATGCAAGAGCAAAAACAAAATATTAGATTTATAGAGATGAAATTTAAAGATGTACACATTCATGTACTTTTGCTAAAGAAAACCTCTGAAATGTTATCCTAAACAGAAAATTATAGGATTTTGTAATTCGCTCAAATAATTAAACAAGTTTTCGAAAGACTGCTCTGATAAGAACCTCTTCGATTGATATTCGATGATGTTCTTGCTTATGAGTTCGCAAGTCTTTTCGACCGAGCGAACAGGGAATGTCCTTAGCGGCTCTTTTCCTTCGTAAAGAATCCTTCGCTGAGGCGGCAGTGGCGCAGACAAAGTTTCTTGTCTTTGAGGCTCGGCGGCTTGTTGGTCTACTTGCTCTTCTTCTTCTTCGTCCGTCAGGGAGAAGAGGCCTTCATCAAATTCTTCATCGCCAAAATCCTCTTCGCTGCTAGCCACTTTGCGAAAGAACCCCTTGCCATTTCCACTTGCAGGCTTGCTGCTCGCTGGATCAACAACAACTTAACTAGGTGTCAAGTGTGTGTCATCTCCATCGAATGGCAAATCCTCGCCCAACTCGCCAAATTCTTTGCTTGCCACAGGGCTAGCGACATTTTCTAGCTCTTCTTCTTTTACCGCAGGGCTCTCAATTTCTTTGGCTTCTTCCCTTATCTCTTCGCCTCTCGCTGAGCCAACTCTGAAGCGTTAGCTGTAACGGCCCAGAATTTCATCCCGGTCTTCCCGGTGTGCCCTAGGGGTATTTTGGTAATTTGGTCGGGCCGACAGGGCCGTTTATGTCTTTTTCTAGTTGCTAAAATTATGGGATGGATTTAGGTAGGATTGTGAAGCTTTGTGAAGGTATTTGGGCTTGGTAAAATGCAAAATAAAATCGGGAATTAAAAAGTGCGTCGGATGGGTTTCAAACCTTGGTGGCTTAAGAGGCTAGTTGGGTGTCATTGCCAATTGAGCTTCCAGGCGCTCTTGTTAATCTTTCTGCACCACCTTGTACTTAAGCCCGAGTCTTCTTCTCCATTTCTTCCTCGACCGACCACTCTCTTTTCGCAATTTCTTCCTCGCCGACCAGCAATTCGCCGAGCTCTCCCTCCCCAATTCCAAGCCAATTCTCATCTCGAGCAGCCGGAGGTCCGATCGTCATCCCGGTAAGCCTTCTTCCCCTTCTTCTTCTTCTTCATTTTCTTCCCCTGTTTCCAGTTTCGACGTTGCTGGTCGAGAGAGTGAGGAGCAGCATTTGTGTAGGTTCCGTGCAGCTAGCCGAGGGGAAACAACCAGCACCAATTCGCCAGCTCGTCGCCTCGATCGCTCGAGCTCGCTTAGTTCGCCTTCCCTTCTCAATCGCGCGCTGCAGCCGGCCCAGCTCGCCCCCTCGATCGCGCGCAGAAGCAGGCTCCATCGCGCCAACCGCCTAGCTCGCCAGCTCCACCGCGCCAGATCGCTAAGCCGCGCTGCGCACCGAATTGCGCCGTGCGTCGCGCTTGAGCGCCCTGCCCTGTCCGTGCGCAGCCCGCGCCCTAGAGCCGTGCCACCTTCTGTCCGCGCGCCTGCTCGCCGCGCCGTGTCGCGTGTCCTGTCGCAGCCCAGCGGCGACCAGCTCTGTGTCGCCGAGCCGTGTGAGTGCTCCCGAGCCTAGCCTGTTTGTTTTGTTAAATTTAGGTTATGGTTTGTAATTATGGTTGTGCTTGTTAGGTTCTCGGTAGCTAGCTCGAGTTCTTTCGCAGCTTAGGATTTCGTGTTAATCGCCTCCCGACCAAGGTAAGGATTTCTTACCGGAGTTGTGTGGACCCTGCGATATATTATGTGATTGCTGATTGATGCTTGTTTGTGTTTATTGACATGTGTAGTGATAAGTGCTCTATTCTGAGTTTCCCGACCAGCATGATTTCCTATGTTGTTTCTCATGTTAGTCCATGCTAGGTTGTTCCTCTCTGGCATGCTCGTATCTGTTCTTGCTTCGTAGTATCATGCTAGGCTTGTTGTATTCTTATTGAACACGTATTGGAATGTATTGGATTGTTTGTTGATTGCTATGACAGGTTAGAGTTCAGGTAGATAGCATCATCCGGGTGCATAATGGATGGTGCTCCGTCCCTGATCCCGTTAGGGACTAGCTAACCCTAACGGCTGGCCCTGCAATCCTGGGTGAGGGTGGCAGACTGTTAAATGCCCCAATGGTCGGGATGATGACTTGACATTGCCTCGTCCCCGGCAGTCGGCACGTCCTCAACGTGTTCGGCCGTAGCCCTTGATTGCCACCTGTTAGGGCAAGGATGGCTTCCTGGTGTAAGCCTACCACGACCGGTTCCTTAGCCTCAGTGCGCGTGGTTCAGCCGACATAGTTCACGTGTCCAGTGTCTCACACCCCTATGTCAGTGACACCGATCCAAAGATTTAGTTAGGCATGGTGACTGGACATGGGCAGCTTGCCACTAGACCCGGCACCCCCCATAGTCTGCAGTAGCACGCGGTGAGAGCTTACGCTCATTACAGCGCCGACCGGAGAGCTCTTCGGGATCTTGAGTTAGTGCACCTTTCGTATCGACAGTAGACAGGTTGAGGCCGAGACTTGTTTCTCGTATAGGGCGTATTGTGTGGTGGATTATTCCAGACTAAGACCCTGAGTTGGCATCCGAGGTCCAAGTATGGACTTAAGCTATGTGCTCTATTCTGTGTTTATACTCATAGCTTGCATACATTCATCTAGATGACCATGTATATCGTATTGTACCCCGGTTGGGGATTCTTACTGAGTAATTCGTTACTCACCCTTATTTTTTGGTTTTCCACAGGTAACCGAGGTGCGTGACAGGATGGCTGAAGGAGGAGCTGTGATCATGGGGACCAGCCGTCAAACTCTGATTTTGTGTTATGACTCTTTATGTTTTTGTGTCCTCTGAATGCATGTAACCGGGCACGGAGCCCTGGGATGTTTCCTGAATGTTTTTACGGATTCCAGCATCGTTGCAACTGTCGAAAGTTTTGAATGCTTTAATAAATCTCTGATTAGAGTAATCTTTTGGAAACGTATTTATCTTGAAGCAGGTGCTTGGAGACAGGGACAGGTTTCAGGAAAATTGTCTTGACTTTGAATTGAATGTTTGAATGTTTTGTTTTTAATTGGAATCCGAAAGTCATTCCTGCTTATTGTCTTTAACTTTGAATGCATGCATTGAGGTAAAGTCCCATTTAGAGCCCCTTTCGGGTCGGGTCTTTACATTAGCACCCTTCCGGCGACGAACTAGTGGTGCATCATTCGCCTCTTCGCTGGACTCGACAGCAAAAATTTCCAATTCGTGTTCCGGTTCTTCACCCTCGAACTCCGCAATTGTGAACTGCTCTTCTTTCTGCTCGATTTCCATTATTACACTCCTCTCGGCCACAGAAGCATGAGGAGTTCCCCTTGCCTTGGTGGCGCTTTTCTCTACCCTTCGCTGCCTTTTCGCCGCAACGACTTCTTCTTCTCTTTTGTCCTTCTCTTTCCTCTTTCTCTCCTTCTTCTCCTTCTCTTTTCGCTCACTTTCTTCCATCAATCGCTGCTGCTCAGCCCTGGCCTTCGCCAATTCAACCTCCAATTCTGCCATTTTTCTCTTCATGGCCAACTGTTCTTCGCTCTCCTTCGCCTCGGCCGCATCCTTCGGGACCGACTTCTTCTGCTGTAGCTCAGCAGACTTGACTAAACTGACCTTCGCTGGCTCGGAGGCCTTCCCCTGAGCAATCTTCACGCTTGCTTCTTCTGGCTGCTTCGCTGAGCTATTCTCCTTCAGTGAAGCTTTCCCTTTGCCCACAGAGGGCACCATTGGCGAAGCGAAACTTGGTCCTGTAAAGACCCGACTCGAATGGGTCCTAAACTAGGTCTTTACCTAAATGCATGCTTTTAAAAACTTAGAAAACATTATGCAGGATTGTATTCCAGATTCTGAATGAAAACTAAAAACATATAAACATCCATTCTAAAAGTCAAACATTTATTTCCTGAAACCTGTCCCTGTTTCCAAGAACTTGTTCCAAGCCAAATACATTTTCAAAACAAACTCTGATCAGAGATTTATTCAAATCATTCAAAAGCTTCAAACGGTTTACAACAGTGTCAGAATCTAGAAAATAATAAAAAACATCCTAAGGGCTCCGTGCCCAACTACATGCATTCAGAGGAAAATAATAGCATAAAACATAAACATAAGACTCAGAGTAAAACAGCTGGTTCCCATGATCAGCAGCTCTTCCTCCAGCCATACTGTCTCGCACCATGGTTACCTGTGGAAAACCACATAATAAGGGTGAGTAATGAATTACCCAGTAAGAATCCCCAACCGGGGTACAATATGATTAAACTGGTCATCTAGCAGAAAGTATGCAAGCCATGAATATAAACACAGAGGAGAACACACAGCTTAAATCCATACATATACCTCGGATGCCATCTTACGGTCTTACTCCAGAAAACTACCACGTGATACGATACTATACGAGAAACTAGTCTCGGCCTCAGCCTTCCTACTGTCGATACAAAAGGTGCACTGAACTCAAGATCCCGAGGAGCTCTCCAGTCGACGTTGTAATAAGTGTTTGCGCGCACCGCATGCTGCTGAAAACCAGGGAGGTGCTGGGTCTAGGGCATGCTGCCCTGGTCCAGTACGCATGCCTAAAAGAATATCTGGATCGGTGTCACTGAACATAGTGGTGTGAGACCAGGACACTATGACTATGTCAGCCTATACCACCGCACCTGAGGCTAAGAAACCGGTCGTGGTAGGCTTACACTAGGAACCGGTCCTTGCCCTATCAGGTGGCAATCAAGGGCAACGACCGACACGCAGAGGACGTGTCGACTGCCGGGGACAAGGCAATGCCTCGTCATTCCCCCGACCGTTGGGGCATTTAACAGTCTGCCACCCTCACCCAAGATTGCACTGGGCTGCCATTAGGGTTAGCTAAACCCTAACGACGGATCAGGGACTGAGTACTGCCTCGCACGTCCCTACAACGGATGCAAGTTACGTTATGCATCCTCGACCAGATGATGCTACCTATCAGAACTCTAAGCTATAACAGATAACAACAAACATTTCAATATGTGCTCAACAGAAATTTAGTTAGGCATGGTGACTGGACCTGGGCAGCTTGCCACTAGACCCGACACCCCCCATGGTTTGCAGTAGCATGCGGTGCGCGCATACGCTCATTACAAATACGACCGAGAGCTCTCCTCGGGATCTTGAGCGATGCACCTTTCAGTGTCGATGAGACAGCGGTGAGGCCGAGACTTGTTTCTCGTATATAGGGTCGTCTCATGAGGTGGATTATCCCGAGTAAGACCACGAGATGGCATCCGGTTTATGTGTGGATTTAAGCTATGTGCTCTCTTCTGTGTTTATATTCATAGCTTGCATACCTTTCTGCTAGATGACCATGTATATCGTATTGTACCCCGGTTGAGGATTCTTACTGAGTAATTCGTTACTCACCCTTATTTTGTGGTTCTCCACAGGTAACCATGGTGCGAGACAAGATGGCTGGAGGAGGAGCTGTGATCATGGAAACCCGTTTTTGAACTCTGAGTTTATGTCTATGATTCTTTATGTCTTATTTTTCCTCTGAATGCATGTAGTTGGGCACGGAGCCCTAGGTTTTTTTTCTGACTGTTTTTCTGGATTCTAGCACTGTTATAACTATTGAAAAGCTTTGAATGTTTTAAATAAATCTCTGATCATAGTGAGTTTTGGAAATGTATTTGCCTTGGAACAGGTGCTTGGAAACAGGGACAGGTTTCAGGAACTTTGTATTGACTTTTTAAATAGATGTTTGAATGTTTTAGTTTTCACTTAGAATCCGAAAACCATACTTGCATATTGTCTTTAAGTTTTGAACACATGCATTGAGGTAAAGGCCTATTTTGGACCCCATTCGGGTCGGGTCTTTACAGGTCGTGTCGACTGTCGGGGACAAGTCAATACCTCGTCATTCTCCCAACCGTTAGGGCATCTAACAGTCTGCCACCCTCACCCAAGATTGCACTAGGCTGCCGTTAGGGTTAGCTAAACCCTAACTGTAATGGCCCATTTTTCTATTCTGGTTTCCCAGGTGTTTCTGGTTCAATATTCGGTTGTTCGGTTGGGCCGTTAAAGCTATTTTAACCCTTAGGGGTATTTTGGTCTTTTTGCTTCCCGATCAGGGTTTGTGAATTTTCAGGATTCCAGGGTCATTCCTGCCCTTTATCGAGGCTTGATTGTTGTTGGTTGCAAGACCCAAGAAGTTGGTGCTAGTTGTTTGGAAGTTTGGAGGTGATTTGGTTATTAGCAAAATTAATGTTAATTAAAGTGCTTCCATTGGGGTTTGAACCCTTGACCTAATGGTGAGTTGGAAGCTTGATTTAAATGAGTTTAATTAAAGAGTAAAGATTGTCTCAGCGGGGACACGAAGGAGGAAAGCCCTGGGAAGGTGTAACGGCCAAGGTTTTCATCCCAGTCTTCCAGGTATGTTGTAACGACCCGACCCGAAACGGTTCTAACTAGGCCGTTACCTCAATGCATGCATTACAAATCTACAGAAAATTTGCAAGAGGATGTTCGGATTCTAAGTAAAAACTAAAACATAAAACATCCATTTAAAATCAACATCAATTCCTGGAACTTGTCCCTGTTTCCAAGCACCTGTTCCAAGTCAAATACATTTACAAAACTTACTCTGATTAGAGATTCATTTAAAACATACAAACTTTACAACAATGCTAGAATCCTAAAATACATTGAGAAAACACCCTAGGGCTCCGCCCAACTACATGCATTCAGAGAACATTTAAATCATAACATAAACATAAGACTCAGAGTTGAACAACGGGTTTCCATGATCACAGCTCCTCCTCCAGCCATCCTGTCTTGCACCATGGCTACCTGTGGAAAAACCACATAATAAGGGTGAGTAACGAATTACTCAGTAAGAATCCCC
The DNA here is from genome assembly GCA_036507275.1 of Sicyos edulis. Taxonomy (NCBI): domain Eukaryota; kingdom Viridiplantae; phylum Streptophyta; class Magnoliopsida; order Cucurbitales; family Cucurbitaceae; genus Sicyos; species Sicyos edulis. The sequence continues at coordinate 13,140,586 of CM071858.1, forward strand.
AACCGGGTACAATACGATATAATCATCAGTCATCTAGTACCAAAGCATGCAAGCAAACGACTACCAACACGGATCATGGTTCAACGAGCTCATAAAACAAGATCTGGAGTCATCGGAAGTCTCTTTCTTCCGGCCTAACTGGGATTGGATACACTGACCAATCCAGGACATCACCGAGGTATCTGTCACTCGGGGGGAATACATTGATCCCTAGAATGTCCTCAAGGGCCTCCTTGCCCTTGCCACTAATCTGGACTTACGGGAGAGTACCCAAGTCGCTCTAACGGAAAGAATGATGTACTCACGACATTAGCCCGGGAGCTCTCCGAACCGAACAAGCAACTAACGCGTGTGTGCGCGCACACCGCATGCTCTCTACAACCGGCGTAAATGCGGGGGCCTAAGGGCAAACTACGCGGGCCAGGTGCACATGCCTATGACTGGGAAGCGGTGTCACTGATCACAGTAGCGCGAGGCCCTCGGCGGTCATCTGTGCGCACTGATCCACCGACTGAAGCTAAGAACCGCCCAAGGCAGCTTACACCGCTAAGGGGGTTCAAATATAGCAGCTACTACAAACTAGGCATACGCCAATGAGGTAGCTAAGTCTCATTGGCGCCGAGAGGGGGAGAAAAAGCAAGGTATGTTATGCTTTGCTCAATATCCGACCACCGGGACAAAGTACGTTATGTCCGCTCTCAACCCAAGCAATGCTTCGCTTTACTCCCCTCCGGGGTGGGGACAAGATATGTTATGTCCGCTCTCAGCCTCTGGATGATGACAAACCCTACAACTCTATCTAAGAGTACAGAGCAAAAATCAATGATTCCTGGCTAGCAAACAATGACCGACATCAATCACATTTACCTAGCATGATACTACGAGCTTAAGCAGGAATCATAAGCATGCTGGCAGAACAAACCTAGCATGGCACTAACATGTAAAATCAAGCAAACATGCTAGCAGAAATCAATCAAAGCTGATCTATTACTATCATGCTCATAACAGTCAGCAAACAAGCAAGGCATATCATGAAAATATCGCAGGGCCCACACAACTCCGGTAAGAATACCTTACCTGGTCGGAAGGCAACAACACACAATAAAAATAACTGCGATCGAACCCGAGCAACCTATATCGAGCCAAACAAACACATCAATAATCACACAATAGGCCTAAATAAAAAAAAAAATAGGGCTCAGCTCGGAAGCAACTCACGAGGCGCGGCTAACACGCGAACGAGCGAGCAGCCGCAGACGCTAGCGCAGCAAAGTGGCCGGCCGGCGCTGCTGGGCTCGCCCGCACAGCGCTAGGCTGCTGCGCGCGACGCGGCTCGGCACAGGGACGACGAACGGGCGCGAGCGACACGACGCGACGGGCAAGCTCGGGCGACACGGGCGTGGACGCGACCTGGCGACACTGTGCGAGGTTCGGGTGACACGAGCTGGGCGACGCGACGCGGCACTGTGCGCAGTTGGGCGACATGGACCAGGGCAGGGCGAGTTCGGGCTGGCGACGCGACGGCCTGGGAGAGGGCTGGGCTCGGCGAGCTGGGGCGAGGGTGACCAAGGGCTGGGGCTGCTCGGGCTGGCTGGGTTGGGCGAGCCAAGGGGCTCGGGGAGAGAGAGAGAGATAGAGAGATAAAAAAATGGATTTTGGGGAAAAATAAAAAGGAAAATGGTAAAAAAGGAAATAAATGGGATTTTAATCCTATTTCCATCCTTATCCACTTTTATCCAAATCAAAACCTTAAAATCCCATTTCCCGGCTTCCTCCTCCGAGACCCGACCGAAGCAATCTTTTCCAATCAATCAAACTCACTTAAATCCAACTCCCAAAGCAACACTAAGGGCCCGGGCTCGAATCCCAAAGGAAACACCCAACAACCAATACTTTGCCAAAGCCCAAACCCCAACCGAGCATCCAACCGACTAGCCCAAACACCTCGGGACTCGCAGCCACCAACAAACAAGCCTCGACAAAGGCAGGAGCTACCTTGAAGCCCTGAAAACCACAAATCCTGCCTGGGGAGCCAAAAGACCAAAATACCCCCAAGGGTCCAAACGGCTCTAAAACCCAACCAAACAACCGAATCTTGACCCGAGGCACCTCAAAACTGGAATAGGAAATCGGGCATTTACAATACTCCTCATTTTAAGACTTTCGTCCTCGAAAGTCCTAAGACGAAATGACTCGGGAAAACTCCACTGATCTAGCCAACTGAACTTCTCGGCCAAGACAACACTAGCCCTTCCTCGAGAACCAAACCCTCTTGGGTTCTCAAAGACTCAAAGCCACAATGCCAACCAATCTGCCACCAACGGGGCAAAGCTAACCGAAAGGCCACTGCTCCGATCCGCTCAAGGATCTCAAAAGGCCCTACAAACACAGGCTCAAACTAAAGCCCTGCTAATCCAACACTGAACACCTCTCTACGGTGTTACTCTCAACAAACTCGCAGACTGGGCACAAGCTCCAAAACTGTACACCACGCTCTGGCAAAACTCCTCTAGGAGCTTACAGCTGCTAACAAGCAGCCTCAACCCACAACAAATTGGCCAAACAACTGAACCTCTCAGGTTCTAGAAAACCAAACGGCCTACTCTTACTTCACAGAGACTAGCGAACCACAAAGCTTGCCTACAGCCTTAACGAAAATAATCGAACCACCAACTGGCGATTGATCCAAAAAGACAAACTTTTCCCACTAGCACAAGCTGAAACTTCAGCTACAGCCAACCCTAAATGGCCAAAACCAAGCACAGGCTCCACTCGGTCAAGCCAACAAACTGCAGCCTCTCAACGGCCGAAAGCAAACTTTTCGGAGCAAAACTACCAACAATTGGCCAAAGAGAAAATTGCCAGGCAAGGAAACCACCAACATTCCTCTCAAGGAAAACTCGGGCTGCAAGGACTAAACCCTCACGCAGCTCTCTGCGGCACAACACCTTGAGGAAAACAGCTCAACGACTTTACCAACCAAAGCCACGGCACCTCTGTGCCAACTCACTCAAACAAGGCTCCGCTACGCCAACTGCGAGCGCACAACAACAAGGAGCAAAGCCCGAGAAGGGCTTGCTCAGCAGAACTTAACCCAAACTTATAACAAGCAACGCTCGCCTCCAAACTACTACTCAACTCTAAAAATCCAACTGGCTACTCAAAGGACTTCTCCTTTAAGCTTAAGCCTAACTCAGCTTCCAACCAGAAGCTCTACTCCCGAAACCTCACGAGGAAAATGGATAACGACAACCTCAAAGCTTACGGATCCTAAGCCACAAGAATCCGGAAGACTACCTCGAAAGCTAACACTCGAGGCTGACATCCAGGGAGCAACTCAACCACCACAGAGACTAGGGGGAAAGGGAAATCTTCAATCCCCAAAGAACCAACAACTTGCCAGAAACAACTCTTACTGGCTGGCCACCGCCCTTGCGGGGACAAACAACTTTGCTTGCTAACAACACAAAGCAGGGACCCTCACGCTGGGCTGACCACTGCACTACTCTGATCAACTACACAACTCAGGAGCTAAGCTGACTCCTGCCAAACGGGAAACGACTTTCCCAGCAAGCAAACTCTAGAAGGGCAACGAACTCACACACGCTCGCTGACTTGCTCAAACCCAAGGGAAATCTCATCCAATCGGATCACCAATCCGAAACTAACAACATGGCTGAAGGAGGAGCTGCGGATCATGAAATAACTGTTGTTTTGAACTCTGAGTTTTAAGTTTATGTTTTTAGTTGTCCTCTGAATGCATGTAGTTGGGCACGGAGCCCGTAGGATGTTTTCCAGTTGTTTCTGGATTCTGACACTGTTGTAAACTATTTGGGGTTTTGAATGTTTTGAATAAATCTCTGATCAAAGTATGTTTTAAACTGCTTTTAGCTTGGAACAGGTGCTTGGAAAACGGGACAGGTTTCCAGACATTTTGTATTTGATTTTTTAATGGATGTTTACTAGTTTTTAGTTTTCATTCAGAATCTGGAAAACGATCTTGTATATTGTCCTTAAGTTTTTAAAAGCATGCATTGAGGTAAAGGCCTAGCTTAGGACCTCTTTCAGGTTGGGTCTTTACAGAACCATATTTCCTCTTTCGATCGTCAAGGCTTTCGCTTGAATTTCGCTATTCGCTTGGTATTGCTCCACCATAACATTTTTAGTGCTCGCTCCACCATCCCCTTGAACATTCGATCTTTGAAGGCATGGAGGTGGAGGAATTTCAAGCGTGGCCAAATTCTCCTTGGATTCTTCTTCAGCTTGAGGCTTTTCAGTTAGATTTTCAACAATGGATTCTTTTTCTTCTTTGCAAGGTTCTTGATCAAAATTCGCTTCGACAACATAGCCCACTTTTGACTCTTCTGTTCTTTCAACTTCGCTTAAATACTCGTCATCTGTCAAAATTATAGTAAAGGATTCTTCCTTGGGCTTGTCCTCAAGATTCAGCTCATCTTTCGTTTCGATCATATTCGCTCCAACGTCTAGTTGAGTCGCTTCTTCTTCCAAGCTAATTATAGAGGTTCGCTGGTTTTCACAGATTGCGTCCAATCTGTCAATACTACAGCGAAGCAACTCTTCCAACGAAATAACTTCGTTTTAATGAAACAAAGGTTGCTCCTCAAATTGACAATTCACAGGTACCTCTGCGGAAGCGAAGTCAAACTTGGCGAACTCAGGATCTGTATTTTGCTGAGATTGAAATAGGGATGCCTTCTAGGTCAATGCTTCTCTAATAAAGCTTTCCAAGGGTGTTTCTTCATTGGGAGCGAAATGATGATTCGCTTGAAAATCTGAATCAACATTTTCTAAATCAGCGAATTCGAGACTTGCATTATACAGTTCATAAACTTATTCCTTCTGAATGCCTCAATCAAATGGATAGTTCATGCTTTCACAAGCATAGTCATGTTCGCTCTGTTGCATAGCATTTCTCGTGATCTCTTCATGCGTGTTTAAGTCAGGATTGTCAGGGCTATTCTCGCAAATGTGGCTGTCTCCACTAAATTCATGGCATTCAAAGTTCATTGGGGTAAAAGTTGAAAAATTCTTCTCTTGCCAAGCGAATTCAGCGTTTGACTCTCCCCATGAAATGTTCGCTTGGGGGAAGTGCGGCATCGCAAAGTTTTGCTCTTCGAAGTTTGGCTTCGGCGAGAAGTTGAAGTCCCATGGTTGATATTGCGGAGCGAACGTCTCTTTTGCATATTGACAAGGATAGACGGAGTCATACAAGTCTAGATGACAATTATCCATCTTTCTCACTTTTCTACAAAAAATATTCCTTCGCTCCAGCGAAATATTCTACCAAGATTTCCAACATCGCGAAAAACACCTGCAACAAAGGGCAAAAATAAATTGCTAGCTCTTTGGAATTAAGAACTACTCTCAAAACCACACTTAAACAAGAACTAATGAAAACTATTCCCCAGCAACGGCGCCAAAAACTTGTTGGGGACGGATCGACACACTCAATTTAATTAAAATTAAAAATAAGAAGAATGATGGTGTGGCTTGTTTAGGACTTTGTCGCAACGAAGTCTCTACTTCTGGTTAAGCGAAATGTGTGTGTGTGATCCCTAAAGGTTGTGCAAGTATGAACAGTCTTTGTTGTAGCAAGTTTTAAAGTAAGTAAAAGTCATCTCCACAAGGAATAGTTATTAGTGTCATGTTCAAGCGAAATCGAGAGTCAGGGTGATGGGGGAGTTTGTTGTGGTGAAGTAAATCTAAACTAAGTAAATTAAAGATAAATCAAACTGATAAAATACATCGAAAGGGAATAAGACATTTCGGAGAGTTTCGCTTCAGCGAAACCATTTACAGCAAAAAAGCAACAACCGTTAGCTTTCTCTTTCGCTCTTTTGAGTCTTAGAGTTTGGCTCTTTCGAGCTCTTGGCTTGGTTCTCTCGAACACAAACACTGCTAAGGCGAAGCGACACAACATTAGGAGAACGTTATCTTTAAGCATTCAATTTAGATGCAAGTAAACTCATCCTAAGTAAACTTTGCGAACCTAATGTTATACATGCAAGATCGCTCTATTTCTATTCTCTCGAAGCGAAATAAAGACATACACACAGTGGATCAAACGAAGTGTATTTCGAATTAACACAGCATGCATAATAGTTTATCATCTCGGTAAGGCTTCGCTTAGGCAAAGTACTCTTATTTCCCTATTTCCTTCCAATGATAGATTTAGCTGCTCATGTCGAAAAATAAAAACAATGCGAAGTAAAAGCAATAGAAAATCTTCATTAAAAACAACAAGAATAAGGTTCGTCGAAACTACACTAAAACAGAAGCAGAAGAAAGCAATAAAACTAAACTACAGCTAAGCTACAACGAAAAACTATGGAAATGGTGGTCGGAAATGCTCGTCGAAACGGTGATCGACCCTAGATGGGTGATCGGCCCCAAAATCGGTGACCGAGCCTAAAATTGGGTGATCCCCCATAAATTGTATCACCCCTTGCTCTGAAGGTGAACAGCTCTATTTATACACCAGCTCCAAGCGACAAAGCCTTCTACACAATCCTGACAATGTTGGACTGCTCTATGATCGCATTTTAGACGAAGGACTACTTTATCTAACATTTCTGTTCCATGATCCACATTGTCGGTTGTTAGAGCATCTTCGCTTTGCTAAGTTTACATCATCTTCTTTCGTTGGCAGCTTCACTATGGCAAAGCAATTGGAAACTTCTTTAAACTCTGCTGTTGTGTTGAATCTCTTCAAGGCGTGCTTGGCTGGGCAAATGTTCGCTTTGGCGAACACCTTCTTGTTGGAATTTCGCTTCGCTCCATCATGAATGTTGCAGACAAACTAGAAAGTATCAATTCTTTTTACAACATAAAACTTGGCACACATTCAAGCATAATTCGCTGCAGCGAACCAAGAAAATCCATCCTAATCTGTAACTGCCCAGTTTTCCATTCCGGTATCCCAGGTACTTTCGGTTCAGTATTGGGACAATCGGTTGGGCCGTTAGGGCTTTTTAACCCTGAAGGGCATTTTGGTCATTTTGCTCTTAGGGATGACCTGGTGGATATTTAGGGTTCCAGGGCTGTTTTTATCTTTAGTTGAGACCTGACTTTTTGTTGGTTGCCGGTTCCCGGGAGTTATGATGTTTGTTAGGGTTTTGGAGGTATCCCAGTTGAATGTAAAAAATTAAGGAAAATTTAAAAGTAAAGTGCTCGAGCCAGGACTCGAACCCAGGTGGCTTGGAGTTGAACTTTGTTGCTAATTAATTAGGAATTAATTAATGTTGTTTCTTGATTCGACTCATGACTGTACCAGAGCTTTGGGAAGCTTGCTTTGTAGAGAATAAATAAGAGAAAAAAAAATGTTGCTTGTGGGATTCGAACCCTTGACCTGGAAGGGAGTTTAGAGGCTTGGATTTAAAAGAATTATTTAAGAAAAGAATTGTGCTGCCGCCGGGACTCGATGGGGGAAAGCCTAGGAGTAGGAATCGTAAAAATAAGGAAAGAAATAGTTTTTTTTCCTAATTCCTTCCATAGCCGCAAGTTGCTCTCCAACTTTGCGATTTCTTCATCTCCTACTTCCCTAATCTCGCCGATTTCATCCTCCGTTCTTCACCTCTTACCGAGCACTTTATCCTTCTCGATTCCTCTCTTTTGTTTGGTTGCTTGTCTTGCCAAGAACATCTTCTTCCCCTTTTCCCCTCCATCTTCTTGCTGTTTCTCCAAGATCAAGATCAAGATCAAGAACCGAGGTAATCATCTCCTTTTCCTTTCTTTTCCCAAGCCGAGCCTTGGAGGAGCCTTGCAAGCCTAGGCAAGCATTGCTTTTCTTCCTCTTGTCTAGCTGCAAACCAAAGAGTCTTCATCTTGTCGAGGAGAGTCTTGAAGTTCAAGAAGCCGAATCTTGCGTGGTAAGCTTTTCTTTCCTTTGGCCGAGAGCTAAGCTTGCTGGTTGGGTGTGCCCTAATCATGTTCTTGTTGTTTTGCAAAGCTCCGATCGAAGCCAAGAGTGTTTCCTCATCAAGCCCTAGTAGACGTGAGCAATTGCCAAGCCGAGCACACTCCCGAGGTGAGTTCTCAACCCTAGCCGTGAGCATGTTGGAGTGGTTTGGGAGTGTGTTGTTTGTCTTCCCGACAAGCTAATTTGTAAGTCGTTGTGTTGGAGGTGAAGCCTAGCCGAATCCAGGAGGTTGTGGAAGAGGAGGCCGAGATTAAGCCCTAGCCTAGCCGAGAGCTCCTTTGGACTTTCCCAAGGGGTTGGCCGAGAGCTTGTGTAGCTCACCGGGTAACTTCCCGGTATTTGTTTCTTTGAGTTTAGTTTAGAGATAGGTAGTCTAGGTTATTGATGTAACTATGTATGTTTTGCTAGGTTGTGTGTTCTGGAGCTCTAGGAGCGTTATACTTATTTACTGCTTGTTTCCAGGTTTTCTTACCGTGGTTGTGTGGACCCTGCGATGTATCATGATTGTGCCTTGTATGCTTGTTGACTGTTATGAGCATGATAGTGATAGGACAGCTATGATTGATCTCTTGCTAGCATGTTTGCTTGTTTGTACATGTTAGTGCCATGCTAGGTTTGTTCTTCCAGCATGCTTATGATTCCTGCTTTAAGTTCGTAGTATCATGCTAGGTTAAGTGTGATTGATGTTGAATATGTATGTTTAGCCAGGAATCAATTATTTTGTGCTCGTAGTTAGAACAGTAGGGTTTGTCATCATCTAGAGGCTGAGAGTGGACATAACGTACGTTGTCCCCACGGGTCAGGAGTTAGAGCGAAGCATAACGTACATTGCTTCCCCCCGGCAACCGATGTGGATTTAGCTACCACATCAGCATAAGCCTAGTTTGTAGCCTGCTAGAGCAGTACCCTGCCAACAGTGCAAGCCTAACTTGGCCGGTTCTTAGCTTCAGGTCGGTGGTACAGGCTGTTACAGATGAGTGTCGAGTGCCTCGCACTACTGTGTTCAGTGACACCCCTTCCGAGTCTTTAGGCATGCGTACCTGGCCAGCGTAGTTTGTCCCTAAGCTCCACATTTACGCCGGTTGTAGCAGCATGCGGTGTGAGCGCACACGGGTTAGGCGCCGGTAGGGAGAGTTCCCCGAGCTAATGTTCGTGAGTACACCAGATTTCTTCCAGTTTTGAGCCAGACTTTGGGTACTCTCCCGTTAGTCCAGTTTATCTAGTTGAGGGTAAGAGGCCCTTGAGGACACCCATTGGGATTGGTTTTTGAGCTGATCATGTGGTCGTGGGAGAGAGACCCTCGAGGGTGTCAGACATCTATTGGGATCGATTTTTGAGCTGATTATTTGGCTGAGGGATAAAGACCCTCGGAGATGTCACGGGATTGATTATGAGAACCAATCATTAGGCCTGAAGTAGAAGACTTCTGAGGACTCCAGATTTTGCCTTGTCAGCTCATTGAGCTAAAATCTGTGTTAGTAACTGTTTGCATGTATACTAGGGTGCTAGACGACTGATATATCGTATTGTACCCCGGTTAGGGATTCTTACTGTTTATGTTTATACTCACCCTTATTTCTGTGGTTTTTCCACCAGGTAACTTGAGACAGCACCGGGACGGCTAGCGGAGGGAGCTGCATGATCATGGGAGTTGCCGGCACTCTATCGTTTTTATTCGCATTGTTTATTCAACATGTAGATGGACAGAAGTCCTTGGGGAACGTTGTTAAAAGTTGTTTAAGCTGTTTTAGTGTTTTTATAAATACTGGCCAAACTTGTTTTTACTTTATTGGTTTTGCTTAATGAAAACTGTTGGTGATGTTTAAAATGTTCCCCGTTCTTTAATGTTTGAAAAGTTTTAAATATGAGCATTAAACCGTTTGTAAACGTATTTTTCTTACATGCTGAGTGAAAACCTAGGTTTAGGACCGTATTTTGGGTTGGGTTCTTACAGTTGGTTTCAGAGCATAGAGTCATAGATTCTATAGACTAACCTGCTTTGTAGGTTGTTGTCCCCATGATCATCAGCACTCCACGGCCATCAGGTTTGTCTGAGTTCATTAAGCTAAGGGTTTTATTTTATAATACTGCATCTAGTATACATGTGTTACCCCTGTTGGGCAGTGAGAGTCCCAGTGTGGACTAGCTTTGTGTTTAGTGTAGATCTCGTATTCTGATTACACATAGAGGAGCAGGGACGTTTGGTATTTTCAACCGAGGAGTTGGACTGCGCATGTTGATGATAAGACCACGTCGAGGGTTGTCTAGACCCATAGGCCACCTTTGGCCCTGGCAGTTGAGTTGCCAAGAGAATGGGGTAGAGGCTAGCACGCCTCAGAGTGAGACTCCTTGAGCAGAGTGTGCTCCAGGCATGAGAGAGTCGATGGCAGGTCTTTTTAGCTAACAGAGAGCGGAGACCCAGGCGCAGTTTGTAGCGCAGTGAGGAGTCCCAGACACAAATAGCCCAGCAGCAAAGTTTATTAGGAGACACCCCCAATATTTCCAGTAGCCCTAGAGGTTCCCCGGAAGGGCAGGATCAGCAGGTTTAGGCTGATGAGTTAGATGGTGTTGATGGAGCCGCGCCAGTTTGGCAAGTGGAAGCCTGTAGAGCTTTTCATCCGAGTGTTGGGATGACCTGATGTTCAGAGGCCGAGATGTGCTGCTCGTGAGCTGTTGACACAGCAGGTTGGTGGTGGAAGTCCACCAGGAGGGGCGGACCAGCAGAGTCTCCACCAGACACATGGGCGTATGGAAAGTTGCCGAGTTAGTAGCTTCTGAGGAAGATGTAGAGACATATTTGACCCCTTGCAAGCCTGTCGTTGTTTTGCAGCCTGTCCTGCTAGTACCCCGTGGGCAGGGTGTAGTGTAAAGCTTGCTTGTCAGGACTTAATTCGTCCGTGGATTTCAGTTGGCTAGTAGAGTGGAGCACTCTTTTTATTAGCATGTTCCAAATGTGGAACTAGTTGTTGCCACCCGAGGGTTGGCCTAAGTATTTGTTGAGCATCGAGTGGGATGCAAGAGTAGGATGTGGCATGCCTGTTAGACGAGATGACAGAGATTAGACTACTCGAGTGTTGGGAGTCTTGTGTTGAGTGCCATTGTCCCCGTCACCTGGAGTGTGACCTTCCCTACCCTTAGCGGGGTGTAGAGCTCGTAAATAGTTGTTTTGTGTTGTAAAGGTTGTAGTGCTTATTGGCATAAAGCTTGGCAAGGAGGCCTAGGTTCAGGCCAGTTCGCACCAGACGTGCAGGTGGTTCTATGACCCACAAGGAGTTTAGCATCCCTACTAGTCTTGTACCCGTTTCCTGAGGTTGCACCTGTTTGGGTTGCATAAGAGATCTAGCTCGGTGGTAGTCAGAGAACTACAAGTGTGAGGCGGTTCGAGGGATAGTAGGAGCTTTTCAAGGTCACTGAGAGTTGGGTGCGAAGGATGTTGTAGGTTGTTAAGGGCTAGCGCGTCTGACTTCTCGCGCCTGTGTTGTGGGCTTGTGAGCCAGTTTGATGGTAGTGTGATTCGACTACCCTTGAGTTACCCTAGTATGAGTAGAGTTGGCATCGATGATCCGTAGTAGATCCATCGTTAGAGCCATGAGTTGGATGGTTGAGCAGAGCACATTTAGTGGACACATTAGTATAAGGTATGTCAGCTTGGTGTGGTTATGCTCTTGTAGAGTAGGTTTGCCAATGTGGCGTTTCGTGGTGAGTTGACCCCGAGGGGTTTGAACTCTTGTTGCTCCCTTGCTAGTTGTGGCTCTATTTGGAGGCGAAAGTTTCCCTTGTGTGAGTTGTCCTATTGGACTTGGATCTTTGAAAAAAAGAGGAAGTTGTACATGCCAGTGTACTTTTTTTGTAGCTTGTTCCGTGGCGTAAGTTTTGGGAACCACGAGAGATTCGTGTTGAGAAACCAATGCTCAGTCCTTGAGGTGTTAGGGCTTTAGTTCTTGACAAGTGCCTTAACTTTGGTTGTAAGGATACCGTGCTCGTAGCCGGGTTGTTGCTTAGGCAAGTTATGCTAGTTGGACCTCGACCTGGTTAGAGGAATTTCTTGTTGATCGATGGTTGGAGTTCAGTTGGAACTGAACAAGAGCGGTGGTAGCAAAGTCGCGTAGTTTCTGACCGTCATTGCTACAAGTGTTGTTCGGATCCTTACCCTGGGTAGAAGCTACGATGTGGCTGATGCTTTGAGTACGAGGATGACACATTCTGTAGCGTTTCTGGTCTTCTTGGTTTTTCGAGGAGTTGGAGCGGGCAAGCATAGTTGAGATGCTGATGGGAGTTGTGCCCGTGTAGTCAGTGAACTGTTAGACCGTTTGACGACAGTGTGTGTCAGAGGGTGGTCGGAGGAACCCTAAGTTGTGGAGAGCCTCACCAGAGCTCAGTCAGACCCAGGCAGTGTTCCTCGGTTGAGTTGCTGGAAGCTTGTAGTCGGTTGACAAGCTAGTGTTGTTTTTAGTACCCCCACGTTGGTTTCGTAACTGTTATCAGGTTGGTGCTTGGCGTTGACCAAGGTTTGGTTCCCATGTTGTTTTAAGAGAGAGCTTGGTTGGAGCAAGCGGTCGTGGCCCTGAGGACTTGTTCTTGTTTGGAAAGTTTCTGGAGTTGACACCTCCTTCGGTGTTTGGGTAAGTACTGCTAGTTCTAACTTGGTGGTTCAATCAATTGTGGAATCCCTCTGGTGTTGCTTCCGAGAGAGTTGGTTGTTGTTGCCCTTGGGTTTGAGCAAGACAGCGAGCGTGTGTGAAGTTCGCTATCCTTCGGAAGTCCGCTTGCTAGGGAATCGTCCCCGTTTAGGAGGATTCAGCGTAGCTCCTGAGTTGTGAAGTTGATCAGAGTGGCGCAGCGGTCAGCCCAGCCAGAGGAATTCCTGCGTGGTGTTGATAGCAAGCGGCAAGTTGTTCGACCCCGTGAGGACAGTGGTTAGCCAGTTTAAGTGGTTGAGTTGCTGCTAGAAATTGTTGGATCATTGGAGTTTGAGGAACCCCTAGTTTCTATGGTGGTTGAGTTGCACCGTGGGTGCCAGCCTCGAGCCTTAACTTTTGAGGTAACCTTGTCGATTCGTATTCCTTGCGATGTTCCAGGTGTGGAGTTTCTGGTTGGAAGATGAGTTGGGCCTAAGTTAAAAGGAGGAAGTCTTTTGATTAGCCAGTTGAACTTGAGAGTTGCATGTCCTTGGAGGCGAGCTTTGCCCGTTATAAGCTTGAGTTGAGTTCTACAGAGCAAGCTTTTCTCAGGCTTTGCTCCTAGTTGTTGCGTGTTCGTAGTTGGCATTTTGTTGAGCCAAAGTTGAGTGGGTTGGCATAGTGGTGCCGTGGCATTGGTTGGTTAGACCTTTGAGTTATTATCCTCAAGTTGTTGAGTTGCAGGTAGCCTCGGGTTGTTTTCTTCCTTACTTCTCGAGATTGCCATGAGAGGATTGTTGGTTGCTTCCTTGGCTGGCGATGTTCTCTCAGACCAGTTGCTGGTAGGATTGCGTTGGAATTTTTGCGGTTGGTCGTTGAGGGGCCCAGTTTGTTGGTTTGGCCGAGTGGAGTTTGTGCCTTGACCTTAGTACGCCGATTTCTCTTTAAGGTGGTGGCTTAGTTGTTTGGGACTCGTACCGGTTGGTGAAGTTTGCCTTTAGGATCAGTCTCCAGATGGTGGTTCGGAAGGATTCCGTTGAGTTTTGTAGGCTAACATTGGAGTTCGCTGGTCTCCTGTGAAGAGAGAGGAGGCTGACTGGTTTCTGGAACCCAAGAGGCTCAATTTTTTGGTCGGAGTGGTGTAGGGTTGAGGCTGTTTGTTAACAACTACGAGCGTTCAGGGAAGTTACGTCAGTGTCCGGCGTAGTGTTTTGAAGTTTGTGATCAGTTGACGTGTTTGTCGAAAGTAGCGCCATGGTGGGGCGTTCTAAGTTTGGCAAGCGAAGATAGGTAAGCCCCAGGGATGTAAGACCGTTTGAGAGTTGGAGCGAGTCGGAGCACGTGGCTTACCGATTTGCACTGGCACGTCTCTGTCTTCGGGCTCAGTGTATATCTAGTTTTGGTCGAGATGGTTGTGGCAGACTCGTTGGCATTTTGGCTTTGAGCCTTTGGGAACCTAAGAGGGTTTGAGTTTCGAAGAAGAATTGGTGTTGTCTTAACCGAGAGTTCGGTTGGTTAAGGATCAGTGGAGTTTTCCTAGAGTTATTTTAGTCTTAGGACTTTCGGGGACGAAAGTTTTAAAAGGAGGGAGTATTGTAACGGCCCAGTTTTTCGTTCCGGTATCCCAGGTACTTTCGATTCAGTATTGGGACAATCGGTTGGGCCGTTAGGGCTTTTTAACCCTGAAGGGCATTTTGGTCATTTTGCTCTTAGGGATGACCTGGTGGATATTTAGGGTTCCAGGGCTGTTTCTATCTTTCGTTGAGACCTGACTTTTTGTTGGTTGTCGGTTCCCGAGAGTTATGATGTTTGTTAGGGTTATAGAGGTATCCCAGTTGAATGTAAAAAATTAAGGAAAATTTAAAAGTAAAGTGCTCGAGCCAGGACTCGAACCTAGAGGGCTTGGAGTTGAACTTTGTTGCTAATTAATTAGGAATTAATTAATGTTGTTGCTGGGATTCGAACCTGTGACCAGCCAGGCTTTGGGAGGCTTGCTTTGTAGAGAATAAATAAGAGAAAAAAAAATGTTGCTTGTGGGATTCGAACCCTTGACCTGGAAGGGAGTTTGGAGGCTTGGATTTAAAAGAATTATTTAAGAAGAGAATTGTGCTGCCGCCGGGACTCAATGGGGGAAAGCCCAGGAATAGGAATCGTAAAAATAAGGAAAGAAATCATTTTTTTCCTAATTCCTTCCGTAGCCGCAAGTTGCTCTCCAACTTGCGATTTCTTCATCTCCTACTTCCCTAATCTCGTCGATTTCATCCTCCATTCTTCACCTTTTGCCGAGCACTTTATCCTTCTCGATTCCTCTCTTTTGTTTGGTTGCTTGTCTTGCTAAGAGCATCTTCTTCCCCTTTTCCCCTCCATCTTCTTGCCATTTCTCCAAGATCAAGAACCGAGGTAATCATCTTCTTTTCCTTTCTTTTCCCAAGCCGAGCCTTGGAGGAGCCTTGCTGTAAGAACCCGACCCGAAATACGGTCCTAAACCTAGGTTCTCACTCAGCATGTAAGAGAAATACGTTTACAAACGGCTTAATGCTCATATTTAAAACTTTTCAAACATTAATGAACGGGGAACATTTTAGACATCACCAACAGTTTTCATTAAGCAAAACCAATAAAGTAAAAACAAGTCTTGCCAGTATTTATAAACACACTAAAATAGTTTAAACAACTTTTAACAACGTTCCCCTAGGACTCCTGTCCAACTACATGCTGAATAAACAATGCGAATAAAAATGACAGAGTGCCGGCAGCTCCCATGATCATGCAGCTCCCTCCGTTAGCCGTCCCGGTGCTGTCCCAAGTTACCTGGTGGAAAAACCACAGAAATAAAAGTGAGTATAAACATACTCAGTAAGAATCCCCAACCGAGGTACAATACGATACATCAGTCGTCTAGCACCCTAGTATACATGCAAACAGTTACTAACACAGATCTTAGCTCAACGAGCAGACAAGGCAAAATATGGAGTCCTCGGAAGTCTCCTACTTCCGGCCTAATGATTGGTTATCATAACCAATCCCGTGACATCTCCGAGGGTCTTTCTCCCTCAGGCAAATGATCAGCTCAAAAATCGATCCCAATAGATGTCTGACACCCTCGAGGGTCTCTCTCCCTCGACCACATGATCAGCTCAAAAACCAATCCCAATGGGGGTCCTCAAGGGCCTCTTACCCTCGACTAGATAAACTGGACTAACGGGAGAGTACCCGAAGTCCGCTCTAAACTGAAGGAAATCGTGTACTCACAAACATTAGCCTGGGGAGCTCTCCGCATGCGAGTGCCTAACGCTGCGTGCTCGCACACCATCTGTCTTCTTGCAATCGCGTAAATGTGGGGGCCTAGGGACAAACTACGCGGGCCAGGTACGCATGCCTAAAGACTCGGAAGTGGTGTCACTGAACACAGTAGTGCGAGGCCCTCGACACTGAACTGTAACAGCCTGTACCACCGACCTTGTGACGAACCCAACCCAAAACATGGTCCTAAACCTGGGTTCTCACTCAGCATGCAAGTTAAATATGATAACAAGCGGTTTAGTGCTCATATTTAAAAACCTTTCAAAACATATGAGAAGGGGGAACCCTTAAAACATAACCAACAATTTTCATTTAAACAAACCAACGAAATAAAACAACCTGGCCAGTGTTTATAAAACATACAATACAATTTAAACAACTTTTTAAACAATGTTCCCCTAGGACTCAGGTCCATCTACATGCTGAATAAACAATGCAATAATAAATGAGAGAGTGCCGGCAGCTCCCATGATCAATCAGCTCCCTCCGCTAGCCATCCTGGTGTTGTCCCAAGTTACCTGAAAGATAAATAAGGGTGAGTATAAACATACTCAGTAATCCCCAACCGGGGTACAATACGATACATCAGTCATCTAGCACCTCAACATTCAAGCAAACAGCTATCAACACAGATCGTAGCTCAACGAGCTCATAATGCAAGATCTGGAGCCATCAGAAGTCTCCTACTTCCGGCCTAATGATTGGTTACCCTGACTAATCCTGGGACATCACCGAGGTATCTTTCACTCGGGGGATTGTTCAACTCAAAAACTGATCCCAAGGATGTCCTCAAGGGCCTCCTTGCCCTTGCTACTAATCTGGACTTACGGGAGAGTACCCGAAGTCTGGCTCTAAAGTGGAAGGAATGGTGTACTCACGAACATTAGCCCGAGGGAGCTCTCTGAACCGGCAACTAACGCGTGTGCGCGCACATCGCATGCTGCTGCAACCGGCGTAAATGCGGGGGCCTAAGGGCAAACTACGCGGGCCAGGTACGCATGCCTATGACTCGGAAGCGGTGTCACTGATCACAGTAGCGCAAGGCCCTCGGCGCTCATCATGCGCGCTGAACCACCGACTGGAGCTAAGAACCGGCCAAGGTAGGCTTACACCGTTGGCAGGGTTCCGCTCTAGCAGGCTACAAACTAGGCTTATGCCGATGTGGGTAGCTAAATCCACATCGGCGGGTCGGGGGGGGAAGCAAGATACGTTATGCTGCGCACACTTTACTCCCGATCAGTGGGGACAAAGTACGTTATGTCCGCTCAGCCTCTGGATGATGACAAACCCTACAACTCTATCTAAGAGTACAGAGCAAATAAATGATTCCTGGCCAGCAAACAATGACCGACATCAATCACATTTACCTAGCATGATACTACGAACGTAAAGCAGGAATCATAAGCATGCTGGAAGAACAAACCGAGCATGGCACTAACATGTACAATCGGGCAAACATGCTAGCAAGAGATCAATCAAAGCTGCCTATCACTATCATGCTCATGATAGTAAACAAGCATACAAGGCACATCATGATATATCGCAGGGTCCACACAACCACGGTAATAAATCCTTACCTGGAACAACCAGAAAACAATAATAAATCAACAAATCAACCAAGCGATCCTCGAGCCTCTAATCGAACCCGAACAGCCTATACATCAAATAAAACGCCCTAATTAAATCCATAATCAGCAGCCAACAAATCAGGGCTCAACGAAGAAATGACTCAGGAAATACCATCCGAGAAGCCACAAGGCTCGGGCAAACCAACACACAATAGGGCAGGCTGTCGGCAGAGCTGGGCTGGCTGGGCGCAGGCGCAGGGGCGCAAAGGCTGCGCGCGGGCGAGCTGGGGCGAGGCAAGGGCGCGGGCTCGACTCAGCTGGGCGACGGCACGCTGCGCTGCTCTGCACAGGGGACGGCGCGCGGGCGCGAGCGACACAAGCTACAGGACGCGCGCGGGCGACGCGACACGATGGGCTACAGGGGCGCTCGATCTGGTGCGGGGACGGCTTGGGCGAGGGCTGGGCGACGCGACACTGTGCGGCCAGGGCTCGGGCGACGCGACATGGACCTGGGCGAGCTGGGCAACGCGGCATGGGCGAGGCGACTAGGCATAGTGCGGGCGGCCTAGGGGCTGGGCGACGCGACCTGGGCGAGCTGGGCTAGGGCTGGCGAGCTGGGCGGCTAGGTTGGGCGACCAGGGGGGTTGGCTCGGGCTGGAGGAGAGAGAGAGGGAGAGAAAAGGGAAAAAAAAGAAAAAAAAGAAAAATGGGGGAAAATGGGAATTTTGGGGATTTTTCTTTTCTTTTTCTCTTTTATTATTTTTCCATCCTTATCCAAAAATATCCAATTTTAAATAAGCCTTAAAATCCTTAAAATCCCATTTCCCGGCTTCCTCCTTCGAGACCCGACTGAAGCAACCTTTTCCAATCAATAACCTCACTTAAATCAACCTCCCAAATCAACACTAAGGGCCCGGGCTCGAATCCCAAAGGAAACACCTAAACAACCATAACTTTGCCCAAAAATCACAACCGAACCTCCAAACGAATAGCCCAAACACCTCGGGACTCGCAGCCGACAAAAAACAAACCTCGACAAAGGCAGGAGCTGCCTCGAAGCCCTGAAAATCCACGAATCCTGCCCGGGGAGCCAAAAGACTAAAATACCCCTAAGGGTCAAAACAGCTCTAACGGCCCAACCGAACCACTGAATCTGAACCGGAAGCTCCTCGAGAACCGGAATAGAAAACTGGGCCGTTACAGACAGAAAGCTAAGAACCGGCCAAGGTAGGCTTGCACCGTTGGCAGGGTTCTGCTCTAGCAGGCTACAAACTAGGCTTATGCCGATGTGGTAGCTAAATCCACATCGGCTGCCAGGGGGAAGCAATGTACGTTATGCTTCGCTCTAACTCCCAACCCGTGGGGACAACGTACGTTATGTCCACTCTCAGCCTCTAGATGATGACAAACCCTACTGTTCTAACTACGAGCACAGAATAATTGATTCCTGGCTAAACATACATATTCAACATCAATCACACTTAACCTTGCATGATACTACGAAATTACAGTAGGAATCATAAGCATGCTGGAAGAACAAACCTAGCATGACACTAACATGTACAAACAGGCAAACATGCTAGCAAGAGATCAATCATAGCTATCCTATCACTATCATGCTCATAACAGTCAACAAGCATACAAGGCACAATCATGATACATCGCAGGGTCCACACAACCACGGTAAGAAATCCTTACCTGGAAACAAGCAGTAAACAAGTATAACGCTCCTAGAGCTGCAGAACACACAACCTAGAAAAACATACATAGTTACATCAATAACCTAGACTAGCTATCTCTAAACTAAACTCAAAGAAACAAGAACCGGGAAGTTACCCGGTGAGCTACACAAGCTCTCGGCCAACCCCATGGGAAAGTCCAAGGGAGCTCTCGGCTAGGCTAGGGCTAGGGCTTAATCTCGGCCTCCTCTTCCACAACCTCCTGGATTCGGCTAGGCTTCCCCTCCAATACAACGGAACACAAGTTAGCTTGTCGAGAAGACAAACAACATACTCCCAAACCACTCCAACATGCTCACGGCTAGGGTTGAGAACTCACCTCGGGAGTGTGCTTTGCTTGGCAATTGCTCACGGCTACTAGGGCTTGATGCGAGAACTCTCTCTACTTCAATCGGAGCTTGCAAAACAACGTAGAAACGCTTAGGGAACAACCAACCAGCAACCTTAGGCTCTCGACCAAGGGAAAGAAAACTCACTTTAACAAGAATCGGCTCCAAGAAAGCTTGAGGGAAGGCGCGGCTACAAGGGCTTCACCTGGATGGAGTTTTCGGCAATAACAATTCCAACTAGGGCTTGCGAAAACACCTCTCGGGCAAGCTTCTTGAACTAAGCTTGTGACAACCCATGGAGAAGAACAAGAGAGTGATCGGCCCTCTCTAGAAAGAAGAATGAGATGATTCGGCAATCCCAAGAACTCCAAAGGGAAGGCCTCGGCTTCAAGAAGAAACAACTTGCTCGGTTAGGGTTTGCCCAAGCAATAAGGAAAGCAAGTCTCGGCTAGGAAAAAGAAAGAAAAAGGATATGATTACCTAGGTTCTTGATCTTGATCTTGGAGAAACGGCAAGAAGATGGAAGGGAGGAAGTTCCCGGCAACACAAGGAAGAAGAGTAGGTTGGGATCTCGGCTAGGGCTTCCTCAAGCCCTTGGCTAGAACGTAGAAGAGGGAGGAGATAAAGTCGGCAAGAGGGAAGGGCTTGATCGATTGGGGAAGATGGGAGTCGGCAAGAAGAAGGGAGGAGAAGGAGAGTTTGGTACGGCAAGGGGAATGAGTGAAAAAAAAACGATTTCCTTTTCTTTCATCCTTAGGTTTTTTTACGTTTCCAACTCTTGGGGTTTCCCACATCGAGTCCCGGCGGCAGCACAATTCTCTTCTTAAATAATTCTTTTAAATCCAAGCCTCCAAACTCCCTTCCAGGTCAAGGGTTCGAATCCCTCAAGCAACACTTTTTTTTTTTCTTATTAATTCTCTACAAAGCAAGCCTCTCAAAGCCTAGCTGGTCACAGGTTCGAATCCCAGCAGCAACATTAATTAATTCTTAATTAATTAACAACGAACTTCAACTTTTAGCCACTTGGGTTCGAGTCCTGGCTCGAGCACTTTACTTTTAAATTTTGCTTAATTTTTACATTCAAAACCCTAACAAACATCATAACTCCCGGAACCTGCAACCAACAAAAAGTCAGGTCTCAACGAAAGACAGAAACAGCCCTGGAACCCTAAATATCCACCAGGTCAGCCCTAAGAGCAAAATGACCAAAATGCCCTTCAGGGGGTTAAAAAGCCCTAACAGCCCAACGATTGTCCAAATACTGAACCGAAGGTACCTGGGAAACCGAAACGAAAAACTGGGTCGTTACACTTGCAAGTCGAGGCAAGCATTGCTTTTCTTCCTCTTGTCTAGCCGCAAACCAAAGAGTCTTCATCTTGCCGAGGAGAGTCTTGAAGTTCAAGAAGCCGAATCTTGCGTGGTAAGCTTTTCTTTCCTTTGGCCGAGAGCTAAGCTTGCTGGTTGGGTGTGCCCTAATCATATTCTTGTTGTTTTGCAAAGCTCCGATCGAAGCCGAGAGTGTTTCTGCATCAAGCCCTAGTAGCCGTGAGCAATTGCCAAGCCGAGCACACTCCCGAGGTGAGTTCTCAACCCTAGCCGTGAGCATGTTGGAGTGGGTTGGGAGTGTGTTGTTTGTCTTCCCGAAAGGCTAATTTGTGTTCCATTGTGTTGGAGGTGAAGCCTAGCCGAATCCAGGAGGTTGTGGAAGAGGAGGTCGAGATTAAGCCCTAACCCTAGCCTAGCCGAGAGCTCCCTTGGACTTTCCCAAGGGGTTGGCAGAGAGCTTGTGTAGCTCACCGGGTAACTTCCCGGTTCTTGTTTCTATGAGTTTAGTTTAGAGATAGCTAGTCTAGGTTATTGATGTAACTATGTATGTTTTGCTAGGTTGTGTGTTCTGCAGCTCTAGGAGCGTTATACTTATTTACTGCTTGTTTCTAGGTAAGGATTTCTTCCCGTGGTTGTGTGGATCCTGCGATGTATCATGATTGTGCCTTGTATGCTTGTTGACTATTATGAACATGGTAGTGATAGGACAACTATGATTGATCTCTTGCTAGAATGTTTGCCTGTTTGTACATGTTAGTGCCATGTTAGGTTTGTTCTTCCAACATGCTTATGATTCATGCTTTAAGTTCGTAGTATCATGCAAGGTTAAGTGTGATTGATGTTGAATATGTATGTTTAGCTAGGAATCAATTATTTTGTGCTCGTAGTTAGAACAGTAGAGTTTGTCATCATCTAGAGGCTGAGAGTGGACATAACGTACATTGTCCCCACGGGTCGGGAGTTAGAGCGAAGCATAACGTACATTGCTTCCCTCCGGCAGCCGATGTGGATTTAGCTACCACATCGGCATAAGCCTAGTTTGTAGCCTGCTAGAGCAGAACCCTAC
The DNA here is from genome assembly GCA_036507275.1 of Sicyos edulis. NCBI lineage: Eukaryota > Viridiplantae > Streptophyta > Magnoliopsida > Cucurbitales > Cucurbitaceae > Sicyos > Sicyos edulis. Next base: position 13,162,475 of record CM071858.1, read on the forward strand.
CAACGGTGCAAGCCTACCTTGGCCGGTTCTTAGCTTCAGGTCGGTGGTACAGGCTGTTACAGATGAGTGCCGAGGGCCTTGCACTACTGTGTTCAGTGACACCTCTTTCGAGTCTTTAGGCATGCGTATCTTGCCCGCGTAGTTTGTCCCTAGGGGCCCACATTTACGCCGGTTGCAGCAGCATGCGATGTGTGCGCACACGCGTTAGGTGCCGGTACGAAGAGCTCCTGTAACGGCTCAATTTTCTATTCCAGTTTCCTAGGTGTTTCCGGTTCAATATTCGGTTGTTCGGTTGGGCCGTTAAAAGCTTTTTAACCCTTAGGGGTATTTTGGTCTTTTTGCTCCCAGTCAGGGTTTGTGGATTTTCAGGATTCTAGGGTCATTCCTGCCTTCGTCGAGGCTTGATTGTTGTTGGTTGCAAGACCCAAGAAGTGTGGGCTAGTTGTTTAGAAGTTTGGAAGTATTTTGGATACTGGCAAAATTAATATTAATTTAAGTGTTTCCATTGGGATTTGAACCCTTGCCCTAAATATTTGAGCAGTTTTATTTATCTTTAAATGTTTTAATTTGTAACCATGCTAGTAAGAATCGAGTTTAGGACCACTTTTGTGTCGGGTTCTTATAGCTTAATTGTTAGATAGTTGCTGGTTTAATATGAGTTGCTTATATTATTTGCTAGGTTGTGTTGATCCTGCAGCTCAAGAAGCACTTAGTTTCTGTTATTGTTTTACTGCTTGTTTCCAAGTAAGGATTTCTTATCGGGGTTGTGCGGACCCTGCGATATTATCATGATTGTACCTTGTATGCCTGTGATTGTTATGAGCATGTTAGTGGATAAGACTGCTTGTTGATTAATCTCTGCTAGCATGCTAGGTTGTGTGTTTGTAATATTGAGCATGTTTGTTTAGCCAGGAATCGTTACTCTGAATTCTTAGATAGAACTGTTAGGATTGTCATCATCTAGAGGCTGAGAGCGGACATAACCTACTTTATCCCCACCGGTCAGGATCCAGTGCGAAGCATAACGTATCTTGCTTCCACCTCGGCAGTCGATGCGGATTAGCTCCCGCATCGGCATAAGCCTAGTTTGTAGCCTGCTAGAGCGGAACCCAGCCAACGGTGTAAGCCTACCTTGGCCGGTTCTTAGCTTCAGGTCGGTGGTACAGGATGCTACAGTTGAGTGCCGAGGCATCGTTTCCGAGTCATTAGGCATGCATACCTGGATCGCGTAGTTTGTCCCTAGGCCCCCACATTTACGCCGATTTGTAGCAGCATGCGGTGTGCACGCACATGCGTTAGTTGTCGGTTCGGAGAGCTCCCCTGGGCTAATGTTCGTGAGTACACCACTTCAGTTCCAGTATAGAGCCAGACTTCGGTTACTCTCCTGTTTTCAGGTAAATATTTAGCCGAGGGTAAGAGGTCCTCGAGGATACCTATTTGGGATTAGCTTTTGAGCTGGTCAATTGGCCGAGGGAGAAAGACCCTCGAGGGTGTCTGACATCTATTTGGGATCAGCTTTTGAGTTGGTCATTTGGCCGAGGGAGAAAGACCCTCGAGGATGTCTTTGGGATTGGTTAGGAGAGCCAATCATTAGGCCGAAAGTAGGAGACTTCCGAGGATTTCGGATTTGCCTTGTAGCTCGTTGAGCAAAGATCTGTGTTGGTAACTATTTGCATGTATACTAGGATTCTAGATGACTAATGTATCGTATTGTACCCCGGTTGGGGATTCTTACTGAGTATGTTTATACTCGCCCTTATTTATGTGGTTTTTCCACCAGATAACTTGGGATAGCACCGGGACGGCTAGCGGAGGGAGCTGACTGATCATGGGAGCTGCCGGCGTTACTTTGTCTTTCTATTTGTCTTTCTGAGTCATATTTCCTTGATAGCATGCTAGAGAAACTGTTTTGTTTTGAGAAGTTGTTTTTAAATATTGAGTTTCAAATACTGGCCAGGACTGTTTAATGATGTTTTATTGAATGGATGCTTTTCTACAGATTTATTAAATGAGTTTTCTTGTTAAGTAGTTTCAAAGTTAATTTAAATGATTTTAAATTTTAAGCATGCTAAGTGAGAACCGGGTTTAGGACCACTGTTATGGTCAGGTTCTCACAGATACTTTATCACATATTAATTCGCAGCATCACTTTATTATCTGTTTGTTACTTTATAGCATTTTGCGTTTGTAGTTATGGCGTAGATTTAATTTTTGGAATGACAAACAAGTTATCGTAATCACTCAAAATAATCACTCATTTTGAATTACTTATTTCTAGGCACTCTAAATAATCATTCATTTATAACCACTAATTGTTAATAATTCATTTTAACTATTTATTTCTAACTATCAAACTAATCATTCATTTTTTACAACACAAAAATGAGCCATTAAGTGTCGTGTCTCTACAAATAATTATGTCTAAACAATTTATTACTAAAACTTAACTTTCTCATTACTCTAAATAACCCTTTATTTATAATGACTTCAAATAATAATTCTATAATTTCTCATCCAAACACCTTCATAGTGGTCAAGTGAAGTAAATAAAATATATAGCAAAACCAAGGAGAAAAGAGGAGAATAAGAGAGTAAAATTTGTTTTAGAAATTTGGAGTATAGTCGACTAAAATCATCCAAATAAAATTATAAGTAGAACAACAAGTTTTTTAAAGTACATTGGGGGATTGGAGGAGAAAATCCATAACAAAAAAGAATCAAAAGAAATCCGTAAGGTTTGGGCGAAGACTTTGGTTGAAGCAGTAACGAGAAGCGTCCATCAAATGGGGGCTTAATCTGAACATAAGAACACAGAACTCCATCTGATTGAGAGCGCCATCGCCGTCGTAATCCCCTTCCCTCAACATTTCCCCGAGGTCCCCGTCGGTGAGATCCCCCAGCCCCAGCGCCGCCGCGTTCCTCTTCAGGCTCTCCAAATTGATCACTCCGCTCTCTCTGTCCATCAGCAGATGGAATCCCTTGCACAGCTCTCCCATCAGCCCCTCCCCCCCGAGGTTCCTCGCCATCACCGGCAGCCAATCCTCGAACCTCCATTCCGATTCGGGCTTCTCATTCTTCGCGGCCATTCCGATTTCGATTTTTCTTTTGTTATAACAACTCTCAAGTAAATCGAATCAATATTTCCATATATGTATAGGGAGAGAGGGAATGTGAAAGAACGCTGCTGGGGTTTTCCTAGAAGGAGAGGCCGTAGAAAGACAATTTAGATACACATACTTTAATTCACCTATGCAGAAGGTCCTGAGGGTAAATTCGTCATTTAAAAGGAATGATGGCTTCTTGGTTGGGATTTCTTCAACCAGTCTTCGTCATCGCTTCCGTCCATGTGGAATTGCAATACCTCATTTTAACAATTTACATTATTTCGTCTATTTTTATTTAAACCAAGAATTGAATACTTTTATACTCATAACCAAATCTAATTTTCATTTTCTTTTCTTCTTTTTAATTTAACAATATTAGAAACTGACTTGCATCTTTTTACACATTGGATACTTGTTTTTGTAAATTAGCTTAGCTTTTAATAATTCGATATCAATTCACGTTTTATAGTACAGTGTATGTATATATATATATATATTTGAAAAGTATAGTACAGTGTATATAGACTAGTAATACTCGTATCATCATAACTCACATTTTGTAATAATTTACATAGTTGAATTGTCTTAATACATTTGTCTTTAGTTATCTTTTAAAATATTTATAATTTTGTATCGTTAAACTAGCAAAAATATTTTTGATCATAGACGGTCAGCGAACAAAATGAAGGATAAGGTAATATAGAAATAAGCAAAGGTATAAAAGTTATTATTAATGATTCAAGTTACAATATATATATTTTGAAATTATTACAGCATTCGTTTTTAATACTAATTGTAATACCACATAAATATATATGGTATTATTTCAATATTACAAATATAATTACAACAATATTAACATATAATACCATATAAATACATATTTATTAGTAATTCCTGAATTAGGATAAATACCATACAATACACAAAATATTTTTATGGATAAAGAATGGCAAAACTGAAGTCCAAAATACAGAGGATCAAAAAGCACATGTTCTTGAAGAAAAACTGAGTGAAATTGAAATTTTAGACAAACGAATTAAAATTTTGCGATAATTAAATAATTTTAAAAAGTATGCTATAATTGTAATGGACGCCCAAATATTTTTAAGCATTTCTTTAATAAATTTATAACAATTAGACATTTCTTACTATTCCTTCTTAAACAAAATCAGTTTTTTTAAAATAATAAAGAACAGACCAAATTACTCCACCTACAGAAGTGATATAAAACGGAGGGATAGAATGAAATAAATTCACTTATTATTGTTATATACTTGAAATTCACATTATTATAAAATGCTCTTATAGGAGTGTTTGATTGTAGGTGAGATGAGATAAGATGTTGATACTAGAAAAACCTTGTTTGGGATGAGATGAGATGACAGAAAAACCTTATTTGGAGTGAAGGAAGAGTTTTTTTTTAATATATTCTTATATTTTTTTTAACAATAAAATTGTTCTTTTTTTAAAAAAATAATTATTCTCAAATATTTAGCTATTAATGTAATAAGTATGTAAATATAATCACTATCATAAATAAAATGTAAGTAATATAAAATTAATATCGAACACTCTTAATCATATTAATGTTTTTATTAAAAAAAACATAGTTTCAACGATATTATGTACGTCATGATAATCATGAGGTTAAAAGTTTCTAATCTTTTATACTTAAATATTGTTTAATTAAAAAAATAATTATGAGAAAAAAAATTTCACACCACAAAAATAAAGTTTGAATTTTAGTAGATCGTTAATAACTTTTTTTTAAAGATTTGTTAGATTTAAATAATTAAAAACAAATTTAAAAATACCAAAATTCTATTTTTTAAAAAATAAAAATAAATTCATTTGGTTAAACTAGTCATTATAAAATCTTGATAGCAATTTTTATTTTATTTAAAAAAAATTATTTTCTTATATCTTTTAGACATTCATATTCATAGTTACCCAACATCAAAGAATCGTTAATAAAATACACTAATTAATAGGTAATAATAAATTAAATATATTTATCTTATTAGTCATGGATACTTCTTGGGAACTATAAACACCTCTAAAATTTTTTATTTATTATTATTGTTTTGTAGTTAAAAGAGAACTCGGTCACATTTTGATAATAATTATTACATGGAAGCAATAAAATATCTCTCAAATTTTGGAATTTATTGTTTTTTTATTAGGTAGAATAGATCTCAATCTCTATGACTCATACCAGTCTTGAAACTTATAGTTGTTTTTTTGTATATACAATCAAGACTCTCAAAATTATTTAAATTAATTTATTCCTTAAAAAAAATCCCCTCTTACTATTATTTCAAAATGTAACTGAATACAAGACTATAAAATTTGAATATCATTTTTCTAAAAAATAAAATAAGTTCGATATTTTTAAGTTTATTAAAAATAAGTTCATACTTTTAAATCCATTGTAAACTATGAATAAAAATTCAATGTGTATAAATTATTTAAATTTAATTTTTGTTTTAATAATAAATTGATGTATTTATTGTTAATATTAAAAAAAAACACATAATTTTTAATTATTAATTTTTAAATATAACATTTATAGTCTATCGCTAAACAATTGAAATTTTATAACTTTTTCCATTATTAAGGACGATTAAAAAATGAATAAAAATATAAAAATTTAACATTATATGTTAAGAGATAATATATATCTATTTATTTTAATTTTTAAAATTCAAATTTATTTAAATAAATATTTGATATAATAATAGTATAAATAATATAATTATATATTGATATATTAAAATAAAATTATTATCATAATAAAAATAACATAAAATAAGTAATATATATATATGTATATAAATAAAAAGATGAAAAAATTAAAAAATGTTAAAATTAAAAAAAAAAAAAAAAGATGAGATGAGGTGAAGAACACCTTGGACCAAACAAATATTGGATTTCAACACCTCACCTCATCTAATCTCATTTTAAACCAAACACTCCAATAATGTTAAGAGTTGATCTTAGCCTTTTTCAAAAAGAAAAAATGGAGAAGAGAAGAAATTTGATGAGTGTTGGAGGGGTTGGACTTGGTCAGTGAGTATAGTAGCAATAGTAGTTAGAGGTGACGAAAGCAATGATGAGAACAATACCAAAAGTCAAAGATGAGTCAATGAATGGGTTACCATAACATCAACTCTGACTCGTTACCATTTGACTTAATTGACCCACTTTTGACCCATTCAAAAAGGTAGACAAGTCTAATTACAGATTGTTAATTCATGCCTTATTTTAAATTTTTATAGACCACAGTTTCTTAGCTCTAACATCTAACCTAAGGGGGTGTTTCACATACAAGTTAAATGAGATGGAATATTGATGATAGAAAAATCTTTTTTAGAATATAGAAACATGAGATGATGAACAAATATTATTTGAGATGAGATGAGAGGAGATCACCGAAAAAGTTGTTTGAAGTGAATGAAGAGCAAATGAGATGTTAAGATATTTTATACAATTTTTTTTTATCTAGTCTTATATTTTTTTTAATAATAAAATTATTTTCAAATATTTAGCTATTAACATAAGTAGGTAAATATAACCAATATCATGTACTCAAAAAAAAAAAAATATATATATATAACCAATATCATCAATAAATTATAACTAATATAAAATCAATATTATACTACCCTAATAACCATGAGATCAAAGTTTTGAATCTCTCACACCTAAATATTCTTGAATTAAAAAATAATAAGATGAAAAAACTTTACACAACCAAAATCAAGTTTGACTAATCTAAAATATTTTTAGGTCATTCATAACTTTTATTATTTTTTTTCAATATTTGTTAGACTTAAATAGTAATAAAAATTTAAAAATACTAAGATTTTACTTATTAAAAGTAAAATTATAATCATAGGGTTATACTAGTCATTATATAATCTTGATAACAATTTTTTATTTTTATTTATTAAAAAAGAAACTATTTTCTTATACCTTTTATACATTCATATTTATATTTACCGAAGTCAAAGAATTGTCAATAAAATATTTTTATTAATATGTAATAATAAATAAAACATTAGAAGTATTTATTTTATTCGTCATTGACGCTTCTAGTAAAACATAAACACCCCTAAATTTTTTTATTTTTTGTAGGTAAAAATGAACTCAATCACATTTTGATAATAATAATAATTAAGTAAGACAGTGCTCTTCAAATTTTGGAATTTATCGTTAGAGAATTTACCATCAGCAGCATATTCTACCTCTTGTATTATATTTGTAGCATAATTTTTAAAATAATTCATCTATAGCATATTTATTTCTATCACTCACCTTATGATAGTCTATCACTCACCTAGTGATAGAACTCAATTTAGATTTCTATCACTGATAGAAAACTTAAGCAGTGATAGAATGAGTCTATCATTGATTGAATTCTATCACTAATAGAACTCGACAAGTGATAGAAATCAATTTGAATTTTCTGCTACAAATGAAATTATTTTGGATTTTGTGGTATAGATGGAAATATTTTGCTATTTTTTGATATACATGCAAAATCCCCTTATCGTTATTATTTTTTTCTTTTTTGAATGTAAAATATATCTCAATGCCTATGTTAACTCATACAAGTCTTGAAACTTACAGTTATTTTTTTTTGTATATACAAGCAAAACTTTCAAAATTATTTAAATTAATTTACCTCTTTGCAAAAAAAATAAAAACGACTCCTACTATTATTTTAAAGTGTAGCTTAATATCATTTTTATAACAAACAAAATAAGTTCATTATGTAAGAACCCGACCCAAATAGTGGTCTGAAACCCGGTTCTTACTTAACATGCTTAAAATTAAAACTTTTAAAATAACATTGAAACTAACAAGGAAAAACATAAAAACCAAACTTGCATAAATCATTCATTCAATAGTTTCCATAAATAGGTCATGGCCAGTATTTAAAAACTTAACATTTAAAACAACTTCTCAAAGCAAAACAGTTTCCTCAGCATGCTAACAAAGAAAGTAAGACTCAGCAAGACAATTAAAGACAGAGTAAACGCAGACAACTCCCATGATCAATCAGCTCCCTCCATTAGCCGTCCCGGTACTATCCCAAGTTACCTGGTGGAAAAACCACAGAAAATAACGGTAAGTACGAAGGTACTCAGTAAGAATCCCCAACTGGGGTACAATACGATACATCAATCATATAGCATCCTAGTATACATGCAAATAGTTACCAACACTGATCTTTGCTCAACGAGCTAACGGGACAAGTTTGGAATCCTCGGAAGTCTCCTACTTCCGGCCTAATGATTGGCTCTTCTAACCAATCCCAAATGACATCCTCGAGGGTCTTTCTCCCTCGACAAATTGGTCAAATCAAAAGCTGATCCTAAATAGATGTCAGACACCCCTCGAGGGTCTTTCTCCCTCGGCCAAATGACCAACTCAAAAGTTGATCCCGAATAGGTGTCCTCGACGGGCCTCTTACCCTCGGCTAAACAGTTTTTATGAAAAATGGAAGAGTACCCGAAGTATGGCTCTAACTGGAACGGTATTGGTGTACTCACGAACATTAGCCCGGGGGAGCTCTCCGAACTGACAACTAACGCGTGTGCGCGCACACTGCATGCTCTTGTAAACTGCGTAAATGTGGGGGCCTAAGGACAAACTATACCGGTTCAGGTACGCATGCCTAAAGACTCGGAAGCAGTGTCACTGATCTACAGTAGTGCGAGGCCCTCAGCACTCAACTGTTGCAGCCTGTAGCACAGACCTGAAGCTAAGAATTGTCTCCGGGCAGGCTTGCACTCTTGACAGGTTTCGCTCTAGCAGGCTACAAACTAGGCTTATACCGATACGAGAGCTAATTCGCACCGGATGCCGAGGGCAGAAGAAAAGTACGTTATGCTTCTCACTGATCCCGACCTATGGGGACAAGATACGTTATGCCCACTCTCAACCTCTGGATGAAGACAATCTAACTAAACTATCTAATATCACATAGTAAACAATTCCTAACAGTTCGAACATGCTCAACAAGTATAAAATTATAACCTAGCATGATACTAAGAACTTAAAGCAGGAATCACAGAACATGCTGGAAGAACAAACCTAGCATGACACTAACATGTAGAAACAAAGGTAAACATGCGAGCAGAGATAAACAACAAGGCAGTTGTAAGAACCCGACCCGAAATACGGTCCTAAACCTGGGTTCTCACTCAGCATGCAAGTTAAATATGATAACAAGCGGTTTAGTGCTCATATTTAAAATCTTTCAAAAACATATGAGAAGGGGGAACCCTTAAAACATAACCAACAATTTTCATTTAAGCAAAACCAACAAAGTAAAACAAGCCTGGCCAGTGTTTAAAAAAAACATACAATACAATTTAAACAACTTTTTAACAAAGTTCCCCTAGGACTCCTGTCCATCTACATGCTGAATAAACAATGCAATAATAAATGACAGAGTGCCGGCAGCTCCCATGATCAATCAGCTCCCTCCGCTAGCCATCCTGGTGTTGTCCCAAGTTACCTGAAAGATAAATAAGGGTGAGTATAAACATACTCAGTAAGAATCCCCAACCGGGGTACAATACGATACATCAGTCATCTAGCACCTCAGCATACATGCAAACAGCCACCAACGCAGATCATAGCTCAACGAGCTTATAAGGCAAGATATGGAGGCATCGGAAGTCTCCTACTTCCGGACTAATGATTGGTTATCCTAACCAATCCCGGGACATCTCCGAGGTCTCTCTCACTCGGAAAATTGATCAGCTCAAAAACTGATCCCAAGGATGTCCTCAAGGGCCTCTTTACCCTTGCTAATAATCTGGACTTACAGGAGAGTACCCGAAGTCTGGCTCTAAACTGGAAGGAATGGTGTACTCACGACATTAGCCCGGGGGAGCTCTCCGAACCGGCAACTAACGCGTGTGCGCGCACACCGCATGCCGCTTTGAACCGGCGTAAAATGTGGGGCTCGAGGACAAACTACGCGCCGTATGCATGCCTAAGACTCGAAGCGGTGTCACCGATCACGCGAGCGCGAGGCCCTCGACACTCATCTGCAGGCAAAGATGAACCACCGACTGAAGCTAAGAACCGGCCAGTGGCGGCTTACACCGATGGCAGGGTTCCGCTCTAGCAGGCTACAAACTAGGCTTACGTCGATGTGGGTAGCTAAATCCACATCGGCGGCCGGGGGGGGGGGGGGAAAGCAATGTACGTTATGCTTGGCGGGCTTTACTCCCAACCAGTGGGGACAAAGTACGTTATGTCCGCTCTCAGCCTCTAGATGATGACAAACCCTACAACTCTAGCTATGAGTACAGAGAAAATGATTCCTGGCTAGCAAACAATAACCGACATCAAACACGCTTACCTAGCATGATACTACGAACTTAAAGCAGGAATCATAAGCATGCTGGAAGAACAAACCTAGCATGACACTAACATGTACAATTAGGTAAACATGCTAGCAAGAGATCAATCAAAATTGCCCTATCACTATCATGCTCATAATAGTAAACAAGCATACAAGGCACATCATGATAATATCGCAGGGTCCATACAACCACGGTAAGAAATCCTTACCTAGAACAAGCAGAAACAATTTATCACAAATCAACAAGCTACCCTCGAGCCTCTAATCGAACCCCAACAACCTAAGCATTTAAATAAAACACCCTAATTAAATACATAATCAACAGTCAACAAATCAGGGCCCAACGAAGAAAAGACTCGGGAAATACCATCCGAGAAGCCACAAGGCTAGGCCAACTCACACAAAGCAGGCGGTAGGCGGTAGGCGCGCGCGCGGCCGGGCGAGACAAGGCGCGCGGCGCGCGAACTCGAGCTCACCATGGCGCGGCGGCGTCTTGGCGCGCGCGGCTCAAGACAGAACCGCACGGGCGCGAGCTCGGCGAGCTATAGGGATGCGCGCGGGGCGACGCGACGCGACGGGCTACAAGACGCGTGATCCGCACGGCTTTATCTTTGAAATTTGGCGACGCGACATCGTGGCGCGCGCTCGGCACAATCTTGCACCGGGCGACACGGACCAAGCGATCCGCTCTCGGGATGGCTCGGCGAGGTCTGGGCGACGAGACACAGTGGCGGGCGGCTGAGCCGGGCTGGGCGGCTCGCATCTTGCGCGCGGCTGGCTGGGCGGGCGAGCAAGGCAGGTTGGGCGAGCCGGGTGAGTCGGCTAGGGCTCAGTGAGGTTGGGCGAGCCGGGGCTGGCTCGGGCTCGGGGGAGAGAGAGAGAGAGAGAGAAAGAGAAAAGGGAAAAATGGGAAAATAAAAGGAAAAATGGGATTTTTATCCTATTTTCCATCCTTATCCATTTTAAAAACCTTAAAATCCTTAAAATCCTATTTCCCGGCTTCCTCCTTCGAGACCCGACTGAAGCAACCTTTTCCAATAAATAAAACTCACTTAAATCCAACTCCCAAATCAACACTAAGGGCCCGGGCTTGAATCCCAAAGGATGCACTCAACCAACCATAAAATTGCCAAAACCCAAATCACTTCCAAACTTCCAAACGACTAGCCCAAACATCTCGGAACTCGCAACCAACCACAAACAAGCCTCGACAAAGGCAGGAGCGACCTCGAAGTCCTGAAAATCCACAAATCCTGCCCGGGGAGCCAAAAGACCAAAATACCCCTAAGGGTCAAAACAGCTCTAACGGCCCAACCGAACCACTGAATCTGAACCGGAAGCACCTCGAGAACCGGAATAGAAAACTGGGCCGTTACAACAGTCCTATCCACTAACATGCTCATAACAATCAACATATATAAAGAATGAAATCAGGACATATCGTAAGGTCCACACAACCCTGGTAAGGGATCCTTACCTGGAACAAGTAGAAAACAATAAACAAAGTGCTCCTTGAGCTGTAGTGTCTCGCAACCTAACAATATCATAATACATACAAGTTAAACCTAGCTAGCTAACAACCGAACTAGGAGCTAGAAGTAAGGGATTCGAGAAACTACCCCTACTTGCAACACTAGTGCTTTCGGCCAAGCACTAAGGATGAAACCCTAGAAGCTCTCGGCTAGGGTTCTCTCGGCCACCACTCTTGAACAACTTGATCTCGGCTAGGGAATCACAACAACAACAAACAAGTTAGTTCTCGGCTAAGGAGCATGCAACACAACCAACCAAAGCCATCTTGAAGCTCTCGGCCAATCCAAACACAACCACCACAACAACAACAATCTCACCTTCATGATCTTGGTCAAGAACTCCAAGCTAGCAAGGGAGTCTCGCCCAAGGAACACAATGGTGGTCTCGACTAGGGCTAGGCTTGCACAAAACAGAAGAGCTTCGGTTAGATCTAAACACCCACACAACATAACATAACCAAAACACTACCAAACTCACCTTGAACTCTTGGCAATGGAGACTAGAGGAGGAGGAGCTCTCGGATTTCCACCAACAAGGAGAGGAGATCGCAAAGAGAGGTCTTTGCAAAGGAGATCTCAGATCCAAGCTCAAGGAAAATAGATCTAGGAGGAGCCCCTTGGCAAGGAAGCTCTCTGCCAACTAGGGGAAATAGCTCCTGCAATGGAGTTTGAGAGAAACCAAGAGCTAGAGCTTGGATTTCGGCAACCAAGAAGATGATTTGGCCAAGAGGGAAAAGAAGGAGAAGAAACCTTGAAGGAGAACGTGAGAGCTTGGCAATGGAGGAGGAGGATTCAGCCAAGGAGAAGAGAGAACAAGGAGGTGGTCGGCCAAGGGAAGGGAAGGAGAAAAAAGATGAAACCCTATTTTGATTTTTCTTATTTTAAAATGATAAAATGCCACAAAAATCCTACCTTCAAATCCTAGCTTGAACACTTTTAAAATCCCTTTTATTTTCCCTTCATTTGGCTCAACTCCACCCTCCAAACCACCATGGTTCGAATCCTAGCACCAACACAATTAAAACTCAATTTTCTCTTTTAAACCAAACAACCTCCAAACCCTATAGAAAGCCACTCTTGCCCTGGAACCTGAAACCGAAGAATAACTGAAGTCAACAAATGACAGAAACAGCCCTGAAACCCTAATTAACTACAAAACCGGCCTTGAGGGCAAAATGACCAAAATGCCCCTAAGGCTAAAACTGCCCTAAAGGCCCAACCGAACAACCGAATAACAAGCCGAACATACCTTGGAAACTAGAATAGAATTCTGGGCCGTTACAATATTCCTTACTTTTAAGACTTTCGACCCTGAAAGTCCTAAAACTAAAACAACTCTGGGTAATGCGTCCTCATCTCGTCCTCTAACTCCCAAGTAGCTTCCTCTGCTCTCTGATTTCTCCACTGAACCTTCACTAGGTTGATCTCTCGGTTACACAAAGTCTTGCGCTCTTGAGCCAGAATCTGCACAGGCTTCTCTTCGAAACTCAAATCCTTGTCCAACACTAAAGGCTCGTGATCAACTACGTGTGTCTATTCTACCACATACTGTCTCAACATCGAAACATGGAAGACATTATGTACTGCTACCAAAGACGGGGGCAACGCTAAACGGTAAGCAACTGCACCAATCCGCTCAAGGATCTCAAAAGGCCCTACAAACCTGGGCTCAACTTTCCCCACTTACCAAACCTCAACACACCTCGCATCGGTGCTACTTTCAAGAGAACATGCTGGCCAACCTCAAATTCCAAGTCTCTACGTCGAATGTCGGCGTAACTTTTCTACCTACTCTGAGCTGTCAACATGCGAGCCCGGATCTTTTGCACTGCGTCGTTTGTCATCTGAAGCAACTCAGGACCCAAAACCTGCCTATCAACGACCTCTTCCCAAAACACTGGAGATCTGCAACGCTTGCCGTACAAGGCCTCAAACGGAGCAATCTGATTGGTCGACTGATAGCTGTTATTTTATGAAAACTCCATCAGGTACAAGTACTGATCCCTACTGCCTGGGAAATCCAACACACAGGCTCTCAGTATATCCTTAAGGATCTGGTTCACCTTGTAACAACCCAAGATTTTCCTTCCGGTTCTCCAGGGTTGTCCGGTTGTTCCTTCAGTGAGTTGGTTGGGCTGTTAGGGTTGTTTGTGCTTCTAGGGGTATTTTGGTCATTTTGCCTTTCAAGACAATTTTACAATAAATCAGGGTTTCAGGGCTGTTTCTGTCATTTGTGGACTCCAGTTATTCTTCGGTTTCAAGTTCCAGGTCAAAGGTTGCAATTTGAGAAGTTTGGAGGCTTTCCGATTAAAAGAGAAAAATAAGAATAATAAGTGTTGTTGCTAGGATTCGAACCACGGTGGTATGAGAGTTGAGTTTGGGCCAAATGCAGAGAAATTAAAACAGTTTTTAAAAGTGCTCTTGGTGGGATTTGAAGTGGGATTTTTGGAGGCATTTTATTATTAAAAAAAAAGGAAAAAATGCATTAGGGCTTCATCTCTTTCTCCCTTCTCTTTCCTTGGCTGACCCTCACCTTGCCCTTTCTCTCTTCTTGGCTATGCTCCCCCATTGATCCATTGTTCTCCTTTGCTTCCATTTCCAAAGTCTCCAAGTGTTGCTCCATAGATCACCTCTTCCATTGTTGCTCCAAGGTAAGTGTTGTAAATCCTTCTTCTTCTCCTCTTTGCCATGACCGAAACTAAGCTCTAACTAAGAGACCTTGTGTTGTTTCTTCTCCTCTCCTTGTAGATCCGAGAGGCTTGCTTTGGGTAGAGGAGATCTTGTTTGCTCTTCTTGGTTGTTGAGATCCAAGCTCACCTTTCTTCTCCAACCTCCATTGCCGAGAACTCCAAGGTAAGCTTGTTGGTGTTTTGCTTTGATTTGAGTTGTGGTTGTGTAGATCTAACCTTGTCCTTCCTCCTAGTGCAAGACAAGCCCTAGCCGAATCCACCTTGGTTGTGCATCTTCCTTGGCCGAGACCTCCTTGCATCTTGGATGACCTTGTCGAATCTACATAGGTGAGTTGGTAAGCTTGAAGTGTTTGTTTGTTTGAGGTGTTGGATGGCCGAGAGCTACATAGTATCAAGTTAGGGGTTGCACCTCCTTAGGCTGAGAGCCCTAAGTTGGTTTGGGTGTTGGAGTTGCTTGCTTCCTAGCCGAGATCTAACTCGTTGTGTTTGTTATGTTGCCCTAGCGAAGAACAAGTGTTGAAGAGTTGTGGCCGAGAGCTTCTAGGGTTTCATCATTAGTGCTTGGCCGAGAGCACTAGGTGCAAGTAGGGGTAGTCTCTTGATTCCCTTGCTTCTAGTTTGTAGTTCATAGTTATGTGTTTAGCTAGCTAGGTTTAATTGTATGTTGTATACTTTATTAGGTTATGAGACACTATAGCTCAAGGAGCACTTTACTGTCTTTGCTTCTGCTTGTTCCAGGTAAGGATCTCTTACCAAGGTTGTGTGGACCCTGCGATATGTCTTGATTGCATTATGTTTATATGTTATATGTTATGAGCATGTTAGTGGATAGGATTGTTTCATTGTTTAACTCTGCTAGCATGTTTGCCCCTGTTTCTACATTTTAGTGCTATGCTAGGTTTGTCCTTCCAGCATGTTCTGAGATTTCTGTTAAATTCCTAATATCATGCTAGGTTGTACTTGTATACTTGTTGAGCATGTTTGAACTACTAGATATTGTCTTCTCTGTGATATTAGATAGTTAGTTAGAATTGTCTTCATCTAGAGGCTGAGAGCGGACATAACGTACTTTGTCCCCACAGGTCGGGATCAGTGAGTAGCATAACGTACTTTGCTTTCGCCCCCGACAGCTAGTGTGGATTAGCTCCTGCATCAGTATAAGCCTAGTATGTAACCTGCTAGAGCAGAACCCGTCACGGGTGCAAGCCTGCTCGGAGACAGTTCTTAGCTTCATGTCGGTGGTACAGGTTGCTACAGCTGAGTGCCGATGGCTCAGCACTACAGTAGATCAGTAACACCGTTTCAGTTCTTGTTTTCGAGCCTGACTTTGGGTACTCTCTCGTTGTCTTAGGATAAGCTTCGCCGAGGGTAAGAGGTCATCGAGGACACCTATTTGGGATCAGCTTTTGAGTTGGTCATTTGGAAGAGGGAGAAAGACCCTCGAGGGTGTCTGACAACTATTTGGGAGCAGCTTTTGAGTTGATCAATTGGCCGAGGGAGAAAGACCCTCGAGGATGTCATTTGGGATTGGTTAGGAGAACCAATCATTAGGCCAGAAGTAGGAAACCTCCGAGGTCCTCAGACTTGTCTTGATTAGCTTGTTGAGGAAAGTTCTGTGCTGGTAACTGTTGCATGTATACTAGGATGTCAGGTGATTGATGTATTACCCCAGTCAGGGATTCTTACTGAGTGCCTTCGTACTCACCCTTACTTTCCTTTTAGGTAACTTGGGAAAGCACCGAGATGGCTAGTGGAGGGAGCTGTTTGATCATGGGAGCTGCTGGCGTACTCTGTCTTTTATTGCTTTTGAGTCTTTCTTCCTATAGTAGCATGCTGAGAAAACTGTTTCTAAATTTTAAGGAGTTGTTTTAATTGTTAACTTTTGAATTACTGGCTAGGATTTATTTATGGAAGTTTTTGGAATGAATGTTTTCTTTATGATGTTTAATCAAGTTTTACTTTAAGCAGTTTTCTGTACTAATTAAATGTTTTAATTTGTAAGCATACTAGTAAGAACCGGGTTTATGACCACTTTTGGGTCAGATTCTTACACACCCTCTCAGTCTGACCATTTGTCTGAGGGTGAAAAGCAGTACTGAAGCTGCACTAGGTTCCCAAACCCTTCTGAAGCGCTCTCTAGAAGCGAGAAGTGAACCGAGAGTCACGATCCGAAACGATCTTCGTTGGTACCCCATGGTACCAAATGATCTACTCTAAGAATAACTGTGCCCACTGCTCCCCGATATGATTAATCCTACCGGGAATGAAGTGTGCACTCTTAGTCAGCCGATCCACAACAACCCAAATCTGAGTAAACCCTCTCGGTGTCCTTGGTAACCCAGAAATGTAATCCATTGAAATCTCATCCCATTTCCACTATGGAACACTTAACGGCTGCAACAGACTTGCCGATTTCTGTCTAGGAGCCTTCACTTGCTGACAAATGAGACACCGGCTAACAAACTCAGTTATATCTCGTTTCATGCCCATCCACCAGAACGTCTGCTTGAGATCCTGATACATCTTGGTACCCCCTGGATGCCAAGTAAACGGGGAGCTATGAGCCTCGGTAAGCAACTTGGCTCATAGCCCGGCGTCGTTTGGGACGCACGAACGACCTCTATACCTCAACCCTCCCTCTGGTGCTACAAAAAAATCAAAGTTTCCATCAGCCTGAACTCTCTAAAACAGTCTTTTCAACTTGGGATCACTCAGCTGGCTATCAATGATCCTCTGTTTAATTGACGGCTGAACTGTCAACTGGGCTACCCTGGCGGTAACCTCTCCCAGCATTACTGCAATACCGGACCGCCCAAACTCTTTCTGCAATTCAATCTAGGAACTCAACAAAGTTGCGGAATGCGACGTCTTTCTACTCAAAGCATCAGCCACAACGTTGGCCTTTCCTGGGTGGTACAAAATCTCACATTCGTAGTCTTTCACTAACTCGAGCCACCTTCTCTGTCTCATATTTAACTCCTTTTGAGTGAAGAAGTACTGAAGGCTCTAGTGATCCATAAACAACTGAATCCTTTTGCCATACAAATAGTGCCTCCAGATCATCAAGACAAACACAACTGTAGCCAACTCCATATCATGAGTTGGATAATTCTTTTCATAAGGCTTCAACTGACAGGAAGTATACGCAATCACATTTCCATGCTGCATCAACACACAACCCAAACTAAACTTGGATGCATCACTATAGACTACAAACCCACCCGTTCCCTCGGGAACCGCTAACACTGGTGCTGACGTCAAACTGTGCTTTAACTGGGCAAAGCTCTCATCACAACTGGTGTCCCAAACAAAGTCAACACCCTTCCTCGTCAATCTAGTCAGGGGTGCTGCCTTAGTGGAAAAGTTTTTAACAAAACGCCGGTAGTAACCTGCCAAACCTAGAAAGCTGCTTATCTCAGTGACCTTCGTCGGTCTAGCCCATGAACTAACTGCTTCAATCGTTGCGGGGTCCACAACTATCCCATCTTTGGAAACAACATGTCCAAGGAAGGCTACTTTCTCTAACCAGAAGTCACACTTAGAAAACTTAGCATACAATTGGTTCTCACGCAGAGCTGTTAAACCAGCTCAAGTGCAAAGCATGGTCCTCTCTTGTCTTTGAATAAATTAAAATATCATTTATGAACACAATGAAAAAACTATCCAAGAAAGCCTTGAACACCTTGTCCATCATTTTCATAAATGTTGTAGGGGTGTTAGTCAGTCCGAACTACATGACCACAAACTCATAGTGACCATACCTAGATCTGAAAGCTGTCTTAGGGATGTCTGCATCCCAAATCCTTAGGTGGTGGTACCCTGACCTCGAGTCAATCTTAGAAAACACTGAAGCTCCCTGAAGTTTATCAAACAAATCATCAATATGACGCTGGAGATACTTGTTCTTCACGCTGAGTTTATTTAACTCTTGGTAGTCTATACAAAGGCGCATTGATCCATCATTCTTTTTAACAAACAAAATAGGTGCTCCCCATTGGGACACACTCGGGCAGATGAACCCTCGATCAAGCATCTCTTGCAACTGCACTTTTAGCTCTCTTAGCTCAGCTGACGCCATATGGTACGGAGCTTTAGAGAAAGGAAGAGTCCCTGACTCAAGCTCAATGGTAAAGTCCATCTCTCTCTTTGGGGGTAATCCTGATAACTCCTCAGGGAAAACATCTGCAAACTCTTGTACCACCGGTACATTCTCAACTGACAACGCGGTACTACTTCCTCCTAACAACTTTGCTAAAATTCCCCAAGCTCCTCGAGCTAACAAACGTCGGGCTTCACTGCTGAAACCAATGGTGGAAACACTTCGCCCTAGACACCGCAGAACTTGAAGTTCTTATTTTGGGGTGGTCTGAACACGACTTCTTTCTTGCAGCAGTCTATCATAACATGGTGCTTAGCCAACCAATCCATACCAAGGATGACGTCAAAACCACTCATAGGCAGGACTATGAGAATAACCTCTAAAAGCTCTACGAATATTTGTATCCGACCACTCTTAACCTTTTCACTAGCTAGCATACTTACTCTCGAAGGAGTTGCAACACACAACTCAAACCCTAAAGGTTCGAGTTTCAAACCAGCTTGTCTAACAAATGCATCAGGAACAAACAAATGGGTCGAGCCTGAATCAAACAGTATGAATGCATAATGATCTAAGACAAGCAGCGCACCTGCAACTACAGCGTCAGTACTCTCCGCCTCCTGGCGAGTCGTGGCAAACACTCTGCCCTACTGCTGGACTAGTGTGGCTACTGCTCCAGCCTGAGTACAAACTCTAGCTAAGTGCCCCTCCTTCCCACATCTATATCAAGCTCGGGGTGACACTCCACAAACACCATAATGCGCTTTGCCACAAGTGTGGCACTGGGGTGGCTGGTTAACAACGCCCTGTTGGCGGTCCTACGGTCTAGCCTGTGGTCGGCGCTGATCTCGACCTCTAAACTGGCCCTGACGGCGAGCTTGCTGTCCACCTGCACGGAACCCACTAAAGACTCAAACTTCCTTTTCTGCCCTGAATACGACTAAACTAGTGCAACAGGAACCTACACCGGTGGGTACTTAGCGTTGTAAATGGTGGCCAGCTCCACATCTTTATCATAAGACTTAGGAGCGAGTGCCCGTACATCCTGAGCAACCTCCTTTCTCAGCCCACTAATAAACATCTTAGTCTTGAGCTCCTCAGTGGCAACGAGCTTCGGGGTAAAATAACTGTACTTAGAGAACTTCTTCTCATACGCAGCTATACTATCTATACCCTGCTTCAGATTCGAGAAGGCCTGTGCCATCTCCTACTGAGCCTCAAAACTGACATACTTGGTTCAGAACTTAGTTTTAAAGAACTCCTAGGTTGCTGGTTGAGACCCTGCTGGTCTAGCCATGTCTGTGGACTCCTACCACCACACAGTTGTGTCTGTCAGAACATGGGCCACACATCTCGGCCTCTGGATGTCAGGGCATCCCATGTAATGGCCCAGGTTTTCATTCTGGATCTTCAGGTATGCTCGGTCATTTGTTCAGTCGTTTGGTTGGGCCATTAGGGCTTTCTAAGCTTACAAGGGTATTTTGGTCATTTGGCCTCCGGGGGCATTTTAGTAATTATTTGGGGTTTTGATTGCTTTCCAGACTTGTATTGAGTTGTTATTTATGTTCTGGTTTCAGGTTCCAGGGTCGAGAGTTGTTTGGAGGTCATTCGGGATTTAGAAGAAAATTAGAATTTAAAAGTGAGCTTGTTCGGACTCGAAGGGGAAACCTCCAAGGAAACTTGGCACTTGGAGGATTTTTGGAACATTTAAAAAATAAGGAAAACAAAAGGAAAATCCCCTTCCTCTTTGGGATCGTGAAACCCTAGCCTCAATCCACTTCATCTTCTTCTCCATCGTAATTCCCAAGCCACACCTCCAATTCGCCAGACCAGCCTCACAGTCGCAAGCAGTCGCTCAACGCCGGGAACCCATACTTGTGCACATCGCCAGGAGCTCTGCACGTAGACGCCAAGCCTCCATCGCAGCCCTTACACGAGTGAGCACCAGTCGTAGATCTGCCATCGTCGCTTCGCCCACTGCAGCACACCGAAGCCGGACACCAGCCTCACGCTGCAGCCCCTCACACGCGACCTTCACCCAGCCTGCTCGCCGTGTAGATCGCCCCGTCGTGCAGCTGGCATCACCTTGCGCAGCAGCTCGCCACACAAACTTCGACCTCGTCGCTGCAGCACGCCCGAGCCGTTTGCCCACACGAGCTTCACCCTAGCGAAGCCTACTGCCACCATCTGCATAGCTGCACAGCAGCCCGATCGCTCAGCCGCGAGTCCTAGCGCCGCATCGCACGCGAAGCCTCGCCCACTTAGCCATCGCTACACAGCCCTTGTGCGCTACCCTGTCGAGTCCTACCACACGCAGTCGAGGCTTGCTGCACGCCCTGCTCGTCCACCTGCACGTGTAACGACCCAGTTTTCTATTTCAGTTTCCCAGGTGTTTTCGGTTCAATATTCGGTTGTTCGGTTGGGCCGTTAAAGATATTTTAACCCTTAGGGGTATTTTGGTCTTTTGCTCCCAGGTCAGGGTTTGTGGATTTTCAGGATTCGAGGGTCATTCCTGCCCTTCATTGAGGCTTGATTGTTGTTGGTTGCAAGACCCAAGAAGTTGGTGCTAGTTGTTTGGAAGTTTGGAAGTGATTTGGTTATTAGCAAAATTAATGTTAATTAAAGTGCCTCCATTTGGATTTGAACCCTTGACCTAATGATGAGTTGGAAGCTTGATTTAAATGAGTTTAAATAAGGAGAAAAGATTGATTCCGCTGGGACTCGAAGGAGGAAAGCCCTAGGAAGGGATTTTAGATCACCAAGGCTTATTTAAAATTAGGAAAAAGGAAAAGAAGCGAAGGAGCCCTATTTCTCACCTTGCCGTCCCCAAGAGAATCAAGAACCGAGAGCCAAGACCAGCAGCAGGCCGTCGCACCAGCTGAGCCGCACCAGCGCATCGGACCCGGCCGCTCGCCCGTGCACCAGCCCTAGCGCCGCACCAGCAACAACAGCCCCTGTCTGTCGCACCAACAGCCGAGCAGCCCAGACGCCCTCGCCCTCCTGCTCGCGTCGCAGCCCAGCACCCAGGTGATGTCGCCCGTCCGCGCCCAGCCAGAGCGCCTAGTTCGCGCGCCGTCCCAGCCCAAGCTCGCCTGCGTCGCCCGTCCACGTCTGTGCGCCAGCGTGCCCGTGTCGCCGTCGCTCGTCCACGCTCAGCTCTGCGTCTCAACGCCCGTGCCAGCCCCCGTCTGCTCGCGCCCGTCTTCCTGCCGCGCCAGCCCGCCCAGCAGTGCCCGGCAGCGCCCAGCCTGCTCGCCTCTACCACCTGACCTGCCTGCCCCATGTTGCCAAGAGCCTATTTTGCCAAGAGAGTTGGGCCGAGACCTAGTGCCTTCTCGGTTGGTAATTCTCGAGCCTCTACTCTTTTGGACCCTAAGATGTTAGCTGTTGTTTGTTTAATTTGGATGATTTTATTGATTGCTTAGGTTGCTCGGGTTCACTTAGAAGCTCGAGGGTCGCTTGTTGGTTGTGGTAGTTATTCTCTGCTTGTTTCCAGGTAAGGATTTCTTACCGTGGTTGTGTGGACCCTGCGATGCTTTCAGGATTGTGCTTTGTATGCTTGGTTAATGTTATGAGCATGTTAGCTATAGGACAACTTGTGTTTGAAATCTTGCTAGCATGTTTGCTTGTTGTCCATGTTAGTGCCATGCTAGGTTTGTTCTTCCAGCATGCTTTTTATTCCTGCTTGAGTTCGTAGTATCATGCTAGGGACTTTCTTTACCCTGGCATATCCATGTTTCCTGTTCGTATTCTATTGGTTTCTTGCTAGGGTTAGACAGGTAATGTTGACTGTCTGATTGTTAGGCTAGTTTGTGTCCCTGTACTTAGGAGACCGTTAAGGGTTGTTAGTTTAGGTTCCGCTTGGGTAAGTCCCCGATGGGCACCGATGCGTTGCTAGTGTATGTAAGTCCCCGATGGGCACTATACTGCTGGCTTTATGTGTAAGTCCCCGATGGGCGTCATAAGGTTGCTAGGGAGTGTAAGACCCCGATGGGCATCTTTGTGATCCTAGCTGGAGTAAGACCCCGATGGGCATCCTAGATGTGTAAGACCCCGTTGGGCAGCATTGATAGCTAGAGGTGTAAGACCCCGAAGGGCATCCGTATGTGTAAGACCCCGATGGGCATCCTAAATGTGTAAGACCCCGATGGGCATCCGTATGTGTAAGACCCCGATGGGCATCATTGAATTGTGGAGTAAGACCCCGATGGGCATCCTTGTGTAACGACCCGACCCGAAAGGGGTTCTAACTAGGCCGTTACCTCAATGCATGCATTACAAATCTACAGAAAATTTGCAAGATGGTGTTTGGATTCTAAGTAAAAACTAAAACATAAAACATTCATTTAAAATCAACATCAATTCCTGGAACCTGTCTCTGTTTCCAAGCACCTGTTCCAAGTCAAATACATTTACAAAACTTACTCTGATCAGAGATTCATTTAAAACATACAAACTTTACAACAATGCTAGAATCCGGAAATACATTCAGAAAACACCTTAGGGCTCCGTGCCTAACTACATGCATTCAGAGAACATTTAAATCATAAACATAAAACTCAGAGTTGAACAACGGGTTTCCATGATCACAGCTCCTCCTCCAGCCATCCTGTCTCGCACCATGGTTACCTGTGGAAAAACCACAGAAATAAGGGTGAGTAACGAATTACTCAGTAAGAATCCCCAACCGGGGTACAATACGATATAATCAGTCATCTAGTACCAAAGCATGCAAGCAAACAACTACCAACACAGATCATGGCTCAACGAGCTCATAAAACAAGATCTGGATCCATCGGAAGTCTCTTACTTCCGGCCTAACTGGGATTGGATACACTGACCAATCCTGGACATCACCGAGGTATCTGTCACTCGGGGGGAATACACTGATCCCTAGAATGTCCTCAAAGGCCTCCTTGCCCTTGCACTAATCTGGACTTACGGGAGAGTACCCGAAGTCAGGCTCTAACGGAAGGAATGGTGTACTCACGACATTAGCCCGTGGGAGCTCTCTGAACCGGCAACTAACGCGTGTGTGCGCACACCGCATGCTCCTCTGCAACCGGCGTAAATGCGGGGGCCTAAGGGCAAACTACGCGGGCCAGGTGCACATGCCTATGACTCGGAAGCGGTGTCACGATCACGATGGCGAGGCCCTCGGCGCTCATCCATGCGGCATGATCCACCACCGACGAAGCTAAGAACCGCCAGGCGGGCTTACACCGATGGCAGGGTTCCGCTCTAGCAGGCTACAAACTAGGCTATGCCGAAGTGGGTAGCTAATTCCACAACCGGCGGGTCGGGGGTAGCAAGATACGTTATGCTTCCACACACTTTACTCCCGACACGAGCTCATCGGGGACAAAGTACGTTATGTCCGCTCACCTCGGATGATGACAAACCCTACAACTCTATCTAAGAGTACAGAGTAAAAGCAATGATTCTGGCTAGCAAGCAAAGACCGACATCAATCACACTACCTAGCATGATACTACGAGCTTAAGCCGGAATCACAAGCATCTTTGCGCGAACAAACCTAGCATGGCACTAACATGTAATATCAAGCAAAGCTGCTCTATTATTATCATGCTCATAACAATCAGCAAACAAGCAAGGCATAATCATGAAAATATCGCAGGGCCCACACAACTCCGTAAGAAATCCTTACCGTCGGAAGGCAACGACATACAATAAAAATAACTGCGATCGAACCCGAGCAACCTATATCGAGCCAAACAAACACATCAATAATCATAAAATAGCCCTAAATACACTAAAATAAACAGGGCTCAGCTCGGGAGCAACTCAAGAGGCGCGGTGACACGCGAACGAGCCGGTTGACGGCTAGGCGACCAAAGGGTTGGCCGGGCGCGTTGGGAAGGCAGGGCGCGGCTGGGCGCTGCGCTCGCTGGCTGGCGCGAGCCGCGCATGACGGACGGCATGCGAAGCGACACGAGCGCGGGCGCTTGCTCAGCGAGCGACGCACGCCTGGCGCGCTTCGGCATGGACGGCGCGCGCGCGCGAGCGACACGACGCGGGGCGTCGCGATCGGGCGCTGAGGCCACGACTTCGCCGCGCGGACGACATGGGCGACGCGACGCGCAGATCAGCGCGCGCGCTTTAGCATCTTGCACTGGCGACACGGACGACGTGGCAAGGCGAGGGCGCGCGCGGCCGGGCGACACTGGCGAGGGCGCGCGCGACGCTGGGTCGGGCGACTGGGGCGGCTTCAGCCGGGCGAGGGCGAGGTGCGTCTGGGCGGCACGGCGCGGAGAGCTGGGGCCGCTAGCTTCGGTCTTAGGCGAGCCAAGGGGCCGCTTTGGGCTGGCTTGGGCGAGCTTAGGTCGCCAGCAAGGGGGCTCGGGGAGAGAGAGAGAGAGAGAGAGAGAGAGAGAGAGAGAGAGAGAGAGAGAGAGAGAGAGAGAGAGAAAAAAAAAAGAGAAAAAATGAATTTTGGGAAAAAGAAAAGAAAAAGGGAAATAAAAAGGAAAAAGGGATTTTATCCATTTAAATCCAACCTTATCCACTTAAAACCTCAAAATCCCATTTCCCGGCTTCCTCCTTCGAGACCCGACCGAAGCAATCATTTCCAATAAATCAAAGTCACTTAAATCCAACTCCCAAAGCAACACTAAGGGCCCGGGCTAAAATCCCAAAGGAAACACACAACCAACCAACACTTTGCCAAAGCCCAAACCACTACTGAGCACCCAAACGAAAAGCCCAAACACCACGGGACTCGCAGCCCACCGACCAACAAGCCTCGACAAAGGCGGGAGCTACCTCGAAGCCCGTAAAACCACAAATCCCGCCTCAAGAGCCAAAAGACCAAAATACCCCAAGGGCCAAACGGGTCTAAAACCCAACCAAACAATCGAATCTTGACCCAAGGCACCTCAAAAAATGAATAGGAAATCGGGGTCATATAATACTCCCTCCTTTTAAGACTTTCATCCTCGAAAGTCCTAAGACGAAACAGCTCCAGGAAAACTCCACTGATCCAGCCAACTGAACTACTCGGCCAACAACACTAGCCCTCTTCGAGAACCAAACCCTCTTGGGTTCTCAAAAACTCAAGGCCACAATGCCATCCAGACTGGGCATACGCTGAACTCCAAAGGAAAAAGACGGCAAACACATCCTAAACTCGCACCAACTCTCAAAGGGTGCTACTCCCAAAGAAACTCGAGGACGGGCCACAAGCTCTCGAAACTCAACGCCACGCGACCGGCGAACTCCTCTGGAAGCTCACAAACTAACAAGCAAAATTTCAACCCAACAACAAACTGGTCAAACAACTGAACCTCCCAGGTTCAAGAAACCAAACGGCCAACAACACTCACACCAGCTGAAACTTTAGCTACGACCACCTCTAAAAGACAAGGGCCAGGCACAGGCTCAACTCGGCCAAGCCAACAAACTGCAGCCTCTCATCGGCCGAACGCAAACTTTCCAGAGCAAACCTACCAGCAACTGGCCAAAGAAAATACTGCCAGGCCAGGAAACCACCAAAATTCCTCTCAAGGAAAACTCGGGCTGCAAGGACTAAACCATCACGCAGCTCAACGACTTTACCAACCAAAGCCACGGCACCTCTGTGCCAACTCACTCAAACAAGGCTCCGCTACGCCAACTGCGAGCGCACAACAACAAGGAGCAAAGCCTGAGAAGAGCTTGCTCAGCAGAACTCAAACCAAGCTATAACGAGCAACGCTCGCCTCGAAGCTACTACTCAACTCCCCACCAGAAGCTCCACTCCCGAAACCTCACGAGGAAAACGGACATCAACAACCTCAAAGCTTACGGATCCTGAGCCACACGAATCCGCAAGACTACCTCAGAAGCTAACACTCGAGGCTGACATCCCGAGAGCAACTCAACCACCACAAAGACTAGGGGGAAAGGGAAATCTTCAATCCCCAAAGAACCAACAACTTGCCGTAAAACAACTCTTCTTGGTGGCCACCGCTTCTGCGGGACAAACAACTTGCTTGCTAACAACACAATGCAGGGACCCTCTCACTAGGTTGACCGTTGCGCTACTCTGACCAACTACACAACTCAGGAGCTAAGCTGACTCCTGCCAAACGGGAAACGACTTTCCCAGCAAGCAAACTCAGAAGGGGAGCGAACTCCACACACGCTCGCTGACTTGCTCAAACCGGCGGCGGCGACAAAGAAACCAACTCTCTTGGAAGCAACACCCAAGGGAAACTCAACCAATCGGATCACAAATCGGAACCAACAAAGACTCGCTCAAATCGCCGAGGGAGGGGTCAACTCCCAAAACTTCCTGACTAGGAAAAAGACCTCAGGGCAACGCCCTCCAGCTAGAACCGAACTAGCTCTCGAAACAACAAGAGGACCAAACCTTGGCCCAACACTCACAAGAGGCAGAACAACCCTTACCGCAGCCTCTAGAACACCATCCAAAAGTCCACTTAACTGGACAAGCAACTGCTTTCAAGCTGACAACAAACTTTTCCTTCTAGCTAGCACCTCTACCATCAACTCATGGCTACCGGAGAAATCTGACAACTCCCAGAAGGAAACGACTCTTACAAGCAGACAACCGAAGGACAGAGAGTGTAAGGGACCCGACCCGAATGGGGCACTAAATGGGCCCTTACCCCAATGCATGCATTCAAAGTAAATGACATTAAACAGACATGATTTCGGATTCCAAGTAAAAACAAAACATTCAAAACAATCCCTTTAAAAACTAGACAATTTCCCTAGAACCTGTCCCTGTTTCCAAGCACTTGTTCCAAGATAAATACATTTCCAAAGTATACTCCGATCAGAGATTTCTTAAAATCATTCAAAACATGTCTAGATACAATAGTGCTGGAATCCACAAAATATTTAGAAAACATCCTAGGGCTCCGTGCCCGGCTACATGCATTCAGGGGAAAATAAAACATAAAGAGTCATAACAAAAATTCAGAGTTTGATGACTGGGCCCCATGATCACAGCTCCTCCTTCAGCCATCCTGTCTCGCAACTCGGTTACCTGTGGAAAAACCACAATAATAAGGGTGAGTAACGAATTACTCAGTAAGAATCCCCAACCGGGGTACAATACGATATACATGGTCATCTCGATGAGCGTATGCAAGCTATGAGTATAAACACAGAATAGAGCACATAGCTTAGCCCACACTTGGGCCTCGGATGCCCACTCAGGGTCTTAGTCTGGAATAATATCCACCACACAATCCAATACACAAGTCGCTCTATACGAGAAACAAGTCCCGCCCTCGGCTTCATCTCGATCGAATGGATGGTAAATCGCTCAAGATCCCGAGGAGCTCTCCTGGTCGTGCCAGTAATGAGCGTAAACATGCACCGCGTGCTCTACGCACCATGGGGGTGCCGGTCTAGTGGCAAGCTGCCCATGTCTAGTCACCACGCCTAACTAATTCTTTGGATCGGTGTCACTGACATAGGGGTGTGAGACCTGGACACGTAAACTATGTCAGCCTGAACCACTCGCACCTGAGGCTAAGGAAACGGGTCGTGGTAGGCTTACACCAGGAAGCCGCCCTTACCTTAACAGGTGGAAATCAGGGGCTACTCTGATCGAACACGCCGAGGACGCGTGCCGATCGCCGGATGAGGCAATGCCAAGTCATCATCCCGACCGTTGGGGCATTTAACAGTCTGCCACCCTCACCCAAGATTGCGGGGCAAGCCGTTAGGGTTAGCTATTCCCTAACGGGATCAGGGCGGAGCTCCATCTCATACGTCCCTGTCGTGGATGCAAGGTTCGTTATGCACCCGGCCTGGATGATGCTATCTACCTGCCACTCTAACCTGCCTTAGCAATCAGCAAACAGTTCAATGAAATCCAATACGTGCTCAATAAGAATTCAACGAGCCTAGCATGATACTACGAAGCAAGGAACAGATACGAGCATGCCAGAAAGGAACGACCTAGCATGGATTAACATGAGAATTAATCAGGAAAATCATGCTAACCGGGAATTCAGAAACGAGCACCTATTACTAAATATGTCAATAAACACAAACAAGCAATCAATCAGCAATCACATATAATATCGCAGGGTCCACACAACTCCGGTAAGAAAACCTAAGCGGCGAACGAACCCGAACTAGCTATCGAGAACCTATCAATCACAACAAAAATCACACAATATGCCTAAATACAATAAAATAAATAGGGCTCAGCTCGGGAGCAACTCACGAGGCGCGACGAACGCACGAACGAGCCGATTGCACGAACGGGGCAGCAATGGGGCTGGCTGGGCGCGCTAGCTGCTCGCGGACGGGCGCGCGGCGACACAAGGGCGTGCGGGAGAGCAGAGCGATGGCGACGCGGCTCGGCTGGGCGCTGGCAATGCGACGCGACACGGAGCTGGCGAGGACGCGCGCGCGTGGACGCGAGTGGCACTGGGTTATGCGGCACGACTCGGCGAGCAGGGGCTCAGGCAGCTTCTGGCGCGAACAGGGCGATGGAGAAAACCCGAAATCGAGCAATCCGAGAGGATTCGACGCACGATTTGTGGTTGGACGAACTCCTCTACTACAGCTGCACAAAACCCACCCAGCGATTCACTTCAACACGGCCGGAAAATAGAACTAAAAAAAACAGGGGAAAGGGATCGACGGAAACGCGAAAGAGAAGAAGAGAAGGAGAAACCTACCAGCTGCTCGGAGATTGGCTTCGAATTTGAGGAAGGAACTCGGTCGAATTGAGGTCGGCGAGAGAGAAATCGCGAGAGTGAGCTCGGGTCGGTCGAGGAAGAAAAGAGAAGGAAGAAGAAGAAAAATGGGGGGAGAAAACGTCGGCTGCTCTGTTTTAATCCGAACGCACGAAAACACGCATATATACAAGCTGGCGCGATTAAAATCACAAGAGCGCTCAGTGGCTCGATTGGTAGCGACGCTTGCCTAGCTTCCTACGCGACCCTGACTCGAATCTCACTCGACACGCTATTTAATTCCCTATTTATTTCCACATTCTACCAAGCCCAAATGTCTTCACCAAACTTCCCGATCCCATTCAAATCGTCTCATAATTTTTCCGGCAATTAGCAAATACATAACCGGGCCGGCCCGACCAAATTACCAAAATGCCCCTGGGCCTCCTGGAAAGACTGGGATGAAATTTCCGGGCCGTTACAATATTCCCCCCTTATAAGACTTTCGTCCTCGAAAGTCCCTTAAGACTGAAATGTACCTGATCTCGCAATCTCATCTCATCCTCCCGCTCCCAAGTGGCTTCCTCTGAACTCTGACTCCTCCACTGAACTTTTACCAACCGGATTTCACGATTACGCAGTGACTTTGTCTCAAAAGCAAGAATTCCCACTGGCTTCTCCTCGAAGCTCAAATCCTCATTCAGCTGCAACGGCTCAAAGTCAACAATGTGTGACGGGTCCGGCACGTACTGTCTCAACATCGAAACATGAAAAACACTGTGCACTGCTGACAATGACGGAGGCAGGGCTAACCGATAAGCAACCTTGCCAATCCTCTCCAGAATCTCAAACGAACCAACAAAACGGGGACTCAGCTTTCCACACTTGCCAAACCTCAAAACACCTCGCATTGGTGCGACCTTTAGGAATACATGCTGACCAACCTCAAACTCTAAATCCCAACGCCGGACATCGGCGTAACTCTTCTGTCTGCTCTGAGCTGTCAACATATGAGCTCTAATCTTCTGCACGGCACCATTAGTCAACTGCAGCAACTCGGGACCCAAAACCTGCCTGTCACCAACCTCTTCCCAGAACACAGGAGATCGGCAACGCTTACCATACAAAGCCTCGAATGGAGCCATCTGAATCGTCAACTGATAACTGTTGTTATATGCAAACTCCATCAGATACAGATATTGGTCCCAACTGCCCGAGAAATCCAACACACAAGCCCTCGAATCACGGTCAGACACAATCCTTATAGGCACACCGTGCTAACAAATGATCTGCTCCAAAAACAATCGCGCTTCATCGTACTACACAAGATAAGTGTCTCTACCGGAATGAAGTGTCTTTATGAACGGCCCGCTTTTCCATTCCAGTTTCCCAGGTACTCTCGGTTAAGTTTTGGGGCAATCGGTTGGGCCGTTAGAGCTTTATAACCTTTAAGGGTATTTTGGTCTTTCTGCTCCCCGGCCAGAGGTTGAAGATTTTTAGGATTTTCAAGATTTCAGGGCCATTCCTGCCTTTGTCAAAGCCTAATGGTTGTTGGTTGCAAGACCAGAGAGGTTTGGGCAAGTTGTTTGGAAGTTTGGAGGTGTTTTAGAAAATGGCAAAATTAATTGTAATTTTGGTGCTCCCATTGGGTTTGAGCCCTTGCCCTAAATGGTCTTGGGGAGTTCGTAGGAAAAGAGAGTTTTATTTTTTAAAATAAGTTTGCTTCGGCCGGGTTCGGAAAGAGGAAGCTTTGGGAAGGGATTTTTAGACCTATTTAATTAGAGAAAAAGGAAAGAAAATCAAGAAAATCCCTTTTCCCCTTGTTTTGCAATCTCTCTCTCTCTCTCTCTCTCTCTCTCTCTCTCTAGCCGACCTCACCAAGAAACCCTAGCCGCCTAGCCGCACTCTCACCACTTTCAAGACACCAGCGCACGAGCGCACAGCAAATTGGCCAAATCCTCAGCAGAGCGCACGAGACAGCCAGCCGCTCCGCACCAGTCGCCCAGCGCGCTGCAGACCGACTTCAGATCTGTCGCCCAGACGCGCGCACGCCGTCTTGCACCAGCCGCCACACTGCGCGCGCCGCCGCTGCCGCGCCGCGCCGCGCGCCGCGTCCCAAAGACTGCTCGCGCGTCTGCGTGCAGGCGTGCGCCGCTTCGTCGCTGGCTCGCCGCAGCGCTGCTGCGCTGCCGCAGCGATCATGCCTGACCGCACCTGCGCCCGCCCCCGCGCTCCCTACCGCTCCAAAGAAGGTTATGCCGATTAGCGCCCGAGCAGCGCCCAGCCCACACTGCAAAGAGCGCCAAAATCGCTTCTTGCTGCGAGACCCCGTGCCTTCTCGGTTGGTAATTCCCGAACCTATCCCTTTTAGATTTTTAAGTCTGGCTGGCTCTGATATTTATTTAGGATGCTTTTAAAATGCTTAGGTTGCTCGGTTTTGCTTTAAAGCTCGAGGGTCATTATTTGATTGTGAAGGTTATTTCTGTTTCGTTTCCGGTAAGGATTCCTTACCGTGGTTGTGTGGACCTGCGATGCTTTCTTGATCGTGCCTTATATGCATGTTTACTTTTATGAACATGATTAGTGGATAGGACAACTTGTGATTGCATTCCCATGCTAGCATGTTTGCTTGTTTGTACATGTTAGTGCCATGCTAGGATTGTTCTTCCAAATGCTTGAGATTCTGCTTTAAGTTCGTAGTATCATGCTAGGTTATGTATGATTGATGATGATTGTGTATGTTTAGCCAGAATCGCTTTACTCTATACTCTAGCTAGTGTGTTAGGGTTTGTCATCATCTAGAGGCCGAGAGCGGACATAACGTACCTTGTCCCCACCATCGGGAGTAGAGCGAAGCATAACGCACATTGCTTCCCCGGCGACCAATGAGGATTAGCTACCTCATTGGCATAAGCCTAGTTTGTAGCTCGCTAGAGCGGAACCCCGCTAACGGTGCAAGCCTACCTTGGCCTGCTCTCTAGCTTCGTCGGTCGGTGGTACAGTCGCACAGATGAGTGCCGAGGGCCTCGCACTCACCGTGTTCAAAGACACCGCTTCCGAGTCTTAGGCATGCGTGCTGGCCCGCGTAGTTTGTACTTAGGCCCCACATTTACGCCGGTTGCAAAGAATGCATGCGGTGTGCGCGCACACACGTTAGTCGCCGGTTCGGAGAGCTCCCCTGCTAATGTTCGTGAGTACACCGCCCTTCCTGTTTAGAGCCGGACTTCGGGTACTCTCCGATAGTCCAGATTTATTAGCGAGGGTAAGAGGCCCTTGAGGACACCCATTGGGATTGGCTTTTGAGCTGATCATATGGTCGAGGAGAAAGACCCTCGAGGGTGCTCTGGACATCTTTGGGATCGGTTTTTGAGTGATCAATTGGCCGAGGAGAAAGACCCTCGGAGATGTCCTGGATTGGTTATGAGAGCCAATCATTAGGCCGTAAGAAGGAGACTTCCGAGGATTCCAGATTCTCGCCTTGTAAGCTCGTTGAGCTATGATCCGTGTTGGTAATCGCTTGCATGTATACTAGGGTGCTAGATGATTGAAGTATCGTATTGTACCCCGGTTGGGGATTCTTACTGAGTATGTTTATACTCACCCTTATTTCTGTGGTTTTCCACCAGGTAACTTTGGACAGCACCGGGACGGCTAGCGGAGGGAGTTGTTTTATCATGGGAGCTGCCGGCACTCTGTCTTTATTGTTTGCATATTTGTTCAGCATGTAAATGGACAGGAGTCCTAGGGGAACCATTATTAAAAGTTGTTTGAACTGTTTTGGATGTTTTTATATATACTGGCCAGGCTTGTTTTACTTCGTTGGTTTTCTTAAACAAAATTGTTGATTATGTTTTAAGCATTCCCCGTTCTAAATGTTTTGAAAGGTTTTAAATATGAGCACTAAACCGCTCGGTGAAATATTTAACTTGCATGCTGAGTGAGAACCTAGGTTTAGGACCGTATTTTGGGTTGGGTTCTTACAGTTGGTATCAGAGCACAGAGTCATAGATTCTGTAGACTAACCTGCTTTGCAATTTGTTGCCCCCATGATCATCAGCACTCCGCGGCCGTCAGGTTTGTCTGAGTTCATTAAGTTAAGGGTTTTATTTTACAATACTGCATCTAGTATACATGTGTTACCCTTGTTTGGCAGTGAGAGCCCCAGCGTGGGCTAGCTTTTATGCTTTGTGTGGATCGCTAGTAGGTTGATTGCACTTAGAGGAGCAGGGACGTTTGGTATGTCCAACCGAGGAGTTGGACTGTTCATGTTGATCATGAGACCACGTCTAGGGTTGTCTAGACCCGTAGGCCACCTTTGGCCCTGGCAGATGAGTTGCCAAGAGTAGGGGGGGTTGAGGCTAGCACGCCTCATAGTGAGACTCCTTGAGCAGAGTGTGCTCCAGCCATGAGGGAGTTGATGGCAGGTCTTTTAGCTAACAGAGAGCGGAGACCCAGGCGCAGTTTGTAGCGCATAGTGAGGAGTCTTGGGCACAGTTAGCTCAGGTGGTAGAGTTTATTTAGGAGACACCCCTCCTAGTAGCTCCAGTTGCCCCGGAGGTTTCCGGAATGGCAGGATCAGCAAGTTTATGCTGATGAGTTAGTTAGCATTGATGGAGCAGCCGAGTTTGGCAAGTGGAAGCATGAGGAGCTTGATGCTTTAGAGAACTTGCTGGTAGCGGCAAGGTGGTTGACCAGGTTCGAGTTTATCATCCAAGTGTTGGGATGACCTGGTGTTCGAGACCGATGACCGATGTTCGTGAGGTCGAGGCGTGCCGTTCTGGTGCTGTTGATGCAGTAGTGTGGTGGTGGAAGTCCCCTGTGAGAGGCGGACCAGCAGAGTCTCCACCAGCCACCCAATCGAATTGGCCAGCTGCCAAGTTAGTAGCTTTTGAGGAAGATGTAGAGACATCTTGTCCTCCTGCAAGTCTGCAGTCGTTTTGCAGCCAGTTCTTTTAGTACCCTCGTAGCCAGGGGGTAGTGTGGAGTTTGCTTGTCAGGACCTAATCCGTCCGCGGTTTCCAGCTGGCTATTAGTGAGAAGCACCTTCTGTTAGCATGTTCCAGGTGTGGAGCTAGGTGCTGCCACCCGAGGGTTGGCCTGAGTATTCGTTGAGCATCGAGTGGGATGCAGGAGTGGGCCTTGGCTTGTCTGTTAGACGTGATGTCAGAGAGTAGTCTACTCGAGTGTTGAGACTCTTGTGTTGAACGCCATTGCCCTGTCACCTGGAGTGTGACTTTCCCTACCCCTAGAGGGGCTTAAAGCCCGTAAAGGGATGTTTGTGTTGTAAAGGATGTAGTGCCTGGTTGCACCAAGCTTTGAGAGGAGGCCTAGATTCGGGCCAGTTGGCACTTTTGGTGCAGATGGTTCCATGCCCGCCCGGAGTTTAGCATCCCCACAAGTCTTGTGCCCATTCCTGAGATTGCACCTATTTGGGCTGCATGAGAGATCTAGCTCGGTGGTAGCCAGAGAACTACAAGTGTGAGACCGTTCGAGGGATAAGTAGGAGCCTTTCAGGGTCACCGAGAGTTGGGTACAAAGGATGCTATTTTTTGTTAAGGGCTAGGGTGTCCGAGTTCTCGCGCCTGTGTTGTGGGCTTGTGAGCCAGTTGGATGGTAGTGTGATTCGACTACCCTGGAGTTACCCTAATATGAGTAGGGTTGGCATCGATGATGCGTGGTTGATCCACTGTTAGAGCCATGAGTTGGATGGTTGATCGGAGCACGTTTAGTGAACCATCGGTAGAAGGTAAGTTAGCTTGGTGTGGCTATGCTCTTGTAAGAGTGAGTCGACCAATGTAGCATTCCGTGGTGAGTTGACCCCGAGTGGGTTGAACTCTTGTTGCTCCTTTGCTAGATGTGGCTCTATTGGGAGGCAAAAGTTGCCTTGTGTGAGAATACTTGTTGGTTTGGATCTTAAGGAACCAAGTTGGAGCCGTATACACGCCAGGTACTTTTGTGTAGCTCGTTCCGTGGTGTATTTTTCAAGAACCACGAGGGGTTTCGGGTTGTGAAACCAGTGCTCAGTTCTAAGGAGTTAGGACTTTAGTTCTTGGAAAGTGCCCTAACTTGGGTTGAGAGGTTACCGTGCCGGTAGCTTGGTTGTTGCGTAGGCAAGTTATGCTAGTTGGCCCTTGACCAGGGTAGAGGCATTTCTTGTTGATCGATGGTTAGAGTTCAGCTGGAACTGATCCAGGGCGATGGTAGTAAAATCGCGGAGTTTCTGGCTGCCATGGCTAAGAGAGTTGTACGGATCCTTACCCTGGGTAGAAGCTACGATGTGGCTGATGCTTTGAGCAAGAGGAAGTTTGGGTCTTCCGGTGGTTCCCGCTAAGGTGGATAGCAGACTCGCCGACAGGGCCAGTCTAGGGGTCGGGATCAGCGCCGACCGCAGGTTAGAGCACAGAATTTTCAATAGGGCGGGGCCAGCAAATTACTCATTGCATCAAGTGTGGTAAGGCGCTTTTCGATTGTGTGGAGCATCGCCCGCTTGCTGCTGAGATGTGGCAAGGAAGAGCTTTTGGCCAAAGCCACGCTTGAGATGTTTGTAGGAGATGTGCCCGTGTAGCCAGTTGTCAGTTAGACCGTTTGACGACAGTGTGTGTCGGAGGGAGATCGGAGGAACCCTAATTTGTGGAGAGCCTCACCAGAGCTCAGTCAGACCCAAGCAATGTTTCTCGGTTGAGTTGCTGGAGGCTTGTTGTCGGTTAACAAGCTAGAGTTGTTCTTAGTAGCCTCCAGGTTGGTTTTCGGAATTCTTAGCAAGGTGGTGCTTGGTGTTGACCAAGGTTTGGTTCCCATGTTGTTTCTAGAGCTAGCTTGGTTCGAGCAAGCTGGTGTTGCCCTGAGGACTTGTTCCTAGTCAGGAAGTTTTGGGAGTTGACCCCTCCCTCGGCAATTGAGTAGGCACTGGTAGTTCCAAGTTGGGGGTTCAAGCGATTGAGGATCCTCGGATGTTGCTTCGTAGAGAGTTGGTTGTTGTTGCCCTTGGGTTGAGAGCAAGGCAATGAGCGTGTGTGAAGTTCGCTGTCCTTCGGAAGTTCGCTTGCTGGGAAATCGTTCCTGTTGAGGAGGAGTCAACTTAGCTCCTGAGTTGTGTAGTTGATCGAGTAGCGCAATCAGTCCACCCCAACGAGTGTCACTGCGATTGTTTGTTAGCAAGCGGAAAGTTGTTTGTTCCCGCAAGGGCGGAGGCTGCGCAGTTCAAGGGCTTGAGTTGTTGTTGGATCTTTGGAGTTTGTAGAACCCCTTAGTTCTTTGGTGGTTGAGCCGCACCGTGGATGCCGGTCTCGAGTTTTAACTTTTGAGGTAGTCTTGCGACTCGTATTGTTCTTGATCCGCCACTTTGAGGTCGACGCTATCCTTATCCCTCGCATTTGCTTTCGTGTGTGAAGTTCCTAGCCGGAAGTTGAGATGGGTCTAAGCTTAAAAGGAGGAAGTCCATAGAGCAAAACAGATGGACTTAAGAGTTGAGTGGCAGTTTGGAGACGAGGTTCGCTCGTTGTAAGACTTGAGTTGAGTTTCTGCTAAGCAAGCCTTTTTCGGGCTTTTCTTTTAGTCGTTGTGCATTCGCAGTTGGCATTTTAGCTGAGCCACAGTTGAGTGAGTTGGCACAGAGGTGCCGTGGCATTGGTTGGTAAAGCCCTTGAGTTGCGATCCTCAAGCTTTTGTGTTGCTAGTAGCCGCGTGTTGTTTTTATTCCTTGCTGCTCGAGGTTTTCGTGAGAGGAATGTTGTTTGTTTTCCTGTCTGACGATGTTCACCTAGGCCAGTGGCTGATCGGATTGCATTGGAAAGTTTGTTGTCGGCCGATGAGGGGCTCCGGTTTGTTAGTTTGGCTGAGTGGAGCCTGTTCCTGGACCTTGTCGTTCAGGGGTGGCCGAAGCTGAAGTTTCAGCTAGTGTGAGTGGTGGTAGCCGCTTGGAGAACCAGAAAAGTGCCCTTGGCTTTGGTGCTTCGATTTCTCGTAAGATGGTTGCTTTAGTGTTGTGGACGCATGCTAGTTGGAGAAGGTTGCCTTGGGTTCAGTCACCAGTTGGTGGTTCAAATTGGATTTCATTAAGGATTGTAGGCAACCAGTGGGGTTCGCAGGTCTCTTGCGAAGCATGAGTAGGCCGTTTAGTTTCTGAAACCTGGGAGGTTCAGTTGTTTGGTCAGCATGGTGAAGGGTCGAGGCTGTTTGATAACAGCTATGAGCATTCAGAGAAGTTACGCCGGAGCGTGGCGTAGAGTTTTAGAGCTTGTGACCCATCCACGAGTTTGCTGAGAGTAGCGCCGTAGAAAGGCGTTCCGAGTTGGGCTAGCAGGGTTAAGTGAGCCCTAAGATTTTAAGATCGTTTGAGAGCTAGTGCGAGTTTGAGGATGTGTATTACCATTAGCACTATCACATCTATTTCTTCGAAGTTCGGTGTATGCCCAGCCTTGGTTGAGATAGTTTGTGGCAGACTGGATGGCTTGTGGCTTGAGCCTTTGGGAACCCAAGGGGGGTTTGGATTTCGAAGAAGCTTTAGTGTTGTCTCGACCGGAAGTTTGGTTGGTTAAGGATCAGTGGAGATTTCCTAGAGTTGTTTTCGTCTTAGGACTTTCGAGGACGAAAGTCTTAAAAGGAGGGAGTATTGTAACGGCCCAGTTTTCCATTCCAGTTTCCCAGGTACTCTCGGTTAAGTTTTGGGGCAATCGGTTGGGCCGTTAGAGCTTTATAACCTTTAAGGGTATTTTGGTCTTTCTGCTCCCCGGCCAGAGGTTGAGGATTTTCAGGATTTTCAAGATTTCAGGGCCATTCCTGCCTTTGTCAAAGCGTAATGGTTGTTGGTTGCAAGACCCGAGAGGTTTGGGCAAGTTGTTTGGAAGTTTGGAGGTGTTTTAGAAAATGGCAAAATTAATTGTAATTTTGGTGCTCCCATTGGGTTTGAGCCCTTGCCCTAAATGGTCTTGGGGAATTCGTAGGAAAAGAGAGTTTTATTTTTTAAAATAAGTTTGCTTCGGCCGGGTTTGGAAAGAGGAAGCTTTGGGATGGGATTTTTAGACCTATTTAATTAGAGAAAAAGGAAAGAAAATCAAGAAAATCCCTTTTCCCCTTGTTTTGCAATCTCTCTCTCTCTCTCTCTCTCTCCTAGCCGACCTCACCAAGAAACCCTAGCCGCCCTAGCCGCACCCCCGCTCAGACTGTCAGATGTGCCTTTAGCCAGCACAGCAAATTTCACCCATTTCCATCCCAGCCAGCGCACACAGACAAATTTCTACTGGCTCAGCACCAGCTGCCCAGCGCGCGCCGCACCGACCGACCAGATCGGTCGCCCGAGCCACCCGCGCCTCTTGAACCAGCCGCTCAGAACGGCCCGTGTTTTCATCCAGGTATGCCCAAGGGGTATTTTGGTAATTTGGTCGGGCCGTCAAGGCCGTTTATGTCTTTTCTAGTTGCTAAAAATATTGGATGAATTTATGTAGGTTTGTGAGGCTTTGTGGAAGGGTTGAGCAAGGTTTGATGCAAAAGTAAAAATAAAGGAATTTGTGTTGCAAAATAGGTTTTGAACCAGTGTCTCCGTGAAAGCTTGTGGAGATGCGTGCCAGTTGAGCTATTGAGAGCTCTTGTTGCTCTTTCCGTGTCATTTTATGGTTAGCCTTGGATTTTGGGGTTTTGGTGCATTTGGTTAAATGGAAAAGAAAAGCTAGGTTTTGTTCTTCTTCTCCAACACATCCTCCTAGCCGTCCAAGCTTGTTTCCCCAACTTTCTCTAGCCGAATTTCATCCCCTTGCTGCTCCGTAGTTCGATCATCATTCCGGGTAGGTATTCATCTTCTTCATCTTCTCGATAGGTTGTTTTGCTGGCCGAAGGTAAGAGGAGGTGCCCTTGTGTGTGTGTGTTGTTGTTGCAGGTCTGCCCAGGCGCCGGATCTGCCCACCAGCCGGCCAGACCGCCTGAGCAGCACGCCCAGATCGCACCAGTGAGCCCGTCGCGCGCCAGCAAATGGCCCAGATCTGCCGGCGAGCAAAGACGCCGAGAACACGCTCGGCCACCACCGCCGCGCACACCGCCAGAAATCCGCCAGATCCGCCCCATCGATCGACGCTTCTGGGCTTCGCGCAGCACGCTGCCGCACTGGCCGCGCAGCAGCAGCAGATCGCCGTGTCCGCGCGCCGCTTCTCCGAGCCGCTTCGCCCGCCGCGCCCGAGCGCTCGCTCGTGCCCAGCCGCTCGCCCAGCGCCCGCGCGCCTTCGCCCGTGCCGTGCTCCAGCGCAGTGTCCACATAAGCGCTCGCGCCCAGCGCCCGCCTCAACCCAACCGCACGCGCTAAATGCCAGCAGAAGATTTCAAATTTCCGTGTCGTCGTGCCGTGCAGAGTGCCCCTTTGAGCCGAGCCTCGCTTGTTTTATTATATTTTTAGGGCTATGATTGTGATTTCTATTGTGTTTGTTATGTTCTCGTTAGCTAGCTCGGGATCGATCGCGGCTTAGGATTTTGTGTGTAGTTGCCTCCGGCGGTAAGATTTCTTACGGAGTTGTGTGGACCTGCGATGTTCTATGTGATTGATGTTGTATGTTTGTTTGTGATTATCAAGCATGTATAGTTTAGGTACGCTGCTTACAATTCTGACTGGCATGACTTCGTATGTTGTTCTTTCATGTTAGTCCATGCTAGGTTGTTCCGTTCTGGCATGCTCATATTCATTCTTGTTATGTAGTACCATGCTAGGTCTGCTGTATTCTTTCGAGCACGTATTGGATTGTTTGCTTTGATTGTTAAGGCAAAGTTAGAATTCGTAGATAGCATCATCCGGCACGATGCATAAAGTATCTTGCATCCATGGCAAGGACGTTCGAGACAGTTCTCCGTCCTTGGACCCCGTGAGGGATTAGCTATCCCAACCGGTGGCCCCCGCAATCTTGGGTGAGGGTGGTAGTCTTAGCGATGCCCCAACGGTCGGGATGATGACTTGGCAATGCCTAGTCCCCGATAAAACGCGACGCCCTCGCCGTGTTCGGTAGTAGCCCTTGATTGCCACTGTTAAGGTAAGGACGGCTTCTGGTGTAAGCCTACCACGACCCGTTCCTTAGCCTCAAGTGCGGTGGTACAGTGCGGTGACATAGTTCACGTGTCCGTGTCTCACACCCTATGTCGGTGACACCGATCCGGAGATTTAGTTAGGCGTGGTATCCGGATATGGGCAACTTGCCACTAGACCCGGCACCCCCCATAGTCTGTGTAGAAGCACGCGGCATGCTTACGCTCATTACAAACGCGCCGACCGGAGAGCTCCTCGGGATCTTGAGCTAGTGTACCTTTCGTATCGACGATGACAGCCGAGGCCGAGACTTGTTTCTCGTATAGGGCAATTTGTGTGGTTATGGTTGTTAATCCCGACTAAGACCACCGAGTTGGCATCCGAGGTCCAAGTGTGGACTCAAATATGTGCTCTACTCGTGTTTTATGATCATAGCTTGCATACACTCATCCGGATGACCATGTGCATCGTATTGTACCCCTGGTTGGGGATTCTTCTTGAGTAATTCGTTACTCACCCTTATTTTGTGGTTTTCCACGGGTAACCAAGGAGCGAGACAGATGGTGAAGGAGGAGCCGTGATCATGGGCACTGCTTTGTCACCTCGACACTTTTATTCATTTTATGACTCTTTAACTTTATATTTCCCCTGAATGCATGTAGACGGGCACGAAGCCCTAGGACGTTTTCTCATGTTTTATGGATTCCAAAGATAGTCGTATTACTGCAAAGGTTTTTGAATGGTTTAAATAAATCTCTGATCGAGTATACTTTTAGAAATGTACTTTTCCCAAACAGTGCTTGGAAACAGGGACTTTTAATGTTTTAGTTTTACTTGGAATCCAAAGTATGTTGCATATTGTTTTATTTTGAATGCATGCATTGGGGTAAAGGCCCATTTAGAACCCCATTCGGCCGGGTCTTTACTGATTGGTATCGAGAGCTCGAGTCATAGATTCTGTAGACTGACCTTTTGTTGTAGGTCGTCTTTCCCATGATCACCAAAGACTCAGCCAGTCATCAGGTACGCCTAAGTTTTCTGTTTTTGAAAAGGGTTAAGAATTTACAATACCTTCATCTAGTGTATGTCTTGTTTTGTGTTGTGGAGCGGAGACGAGCAGGTTCTGACTTGTCGTTGGTTTTGGTTTAGAGCGCCATCATGCCAACTTCCCGCAGTGTAAGGAGTATGTTTGCAGCTTGTCAGGGTATCCAGATAGATTCAGATACCACTGGGATATCGTCCCAGAGGGAAGTAGAGATTAGACTCCCGTAGGCCCTTGTGGTGTGGCCCAGCTGTTAGTTTTCCCCTAGTGAGAGGGTGGAGGTGTTTTGCCCTAGAGTACCACTCCAGGAGAGGAGTTAGCTTTGGCTTTTGCTCATGTTGATGCTTGTGGAGCAGGTCCTAGTGTGGACTAGCCTGGTAGTTCAGTGTGGATCTTGAACCTTAGCAGATTGTGTCTGTTTGCCCATTGAGTAGCTGCAGAGTTGGTAGCCTTCGAGGAGGTTGCTGAGACATCTTTGTTCTCTTATAAGTGTTGTTGTTTGCAGCCATGGCGGAACCACAGTAGTTAAGGGTGCAAATGAGCAATGTTCCCATTGGACTTGATCCGTTGGCGGTTTCCTCGCTTGTTTTGTAGAGTTGAGCACTCTTCTTTTGGTGAGCCCTAGAGTAGGGCTTCTTGCTTTGCATGTTGAGAGCCGACTGAGTTTTGTTGAGCATCATGTGGTGATGCAAGAGTAGGCCGTGAGCCCCCAGTTTGATGAGATGCCATAGTCTGGTTGTTTGAGTTTTGAGCCCTTGTATGCCTAGCCATAGTTTTTGTCACTTGAGGTTGTGACCTTGCGAGCTCCATTTGTAGTAAGTTGTGGATTTGGTAATAGCGGCACTTGAGGTGCATTGGTTGGTGTGCCGCCTTGGCACTAAGTCTAGTTCAGGCTTGAGTTTGGCATGGGTTTAGCAGATGGTTCTATGACCGTCCAGAGTTCAGCACACTTCTTTAGCCATTGGATTCCATTTATGGAAAATGCACTTGTTTAGGTCGTGCAAGAGGGCTAGTTCAGTGGTAGTCGGAGGACTACAAGTGAAAGGATGTTCGAGAGGAGTGGAGCCTCTTCCCGGTTACCTTGGGGTTGAGTAAGTCACAGTTGGCGGTTGGTAAGTGTTAGTGCGTGTGAGTCTCACGCTAGTGCTAAGGCCGAGAGATCTTTGTGGTTGGTAGTGCGGTCCATTACCTTCGGGTGCCTAAACTTTGAGTTGAGTGAGCATTGTAGATGCGAGTTCGGTCCAATGAGAGGGCCGTGAGTTGGATGCTTATGAGATGAGTTTGGTGCTCATGAGATGAGTTGGATGCCTTTAAGATGAGTAGGATGCCTTATGAGAGGAGTTGGACGCCTTATGTGTAAGAACACTTGGTAGGGGCTTGGTGTAAAGTAAGTTCGGTTTGGCATTGTTATACTTTAGTAGAGCAAGGTTGCCGCAACTTCGAGTATCGTGTGGAGATGGAACTTTTGGTGTTCCTTTGGTTAATTGTATCTCTGCTAGAAGTTAGTGTTGCCTTTTGGAAAGCACCTGTTAGCCTTGATTCTCTAAGGAAGGTTGAGAGTTGTGCACACAAGTGTGTTTCGTGTAGTTTGTTCTGGCGGCAAGAGTTCCCAGAACCATGTAGGGTTTGCATTGGAGAACTGGTGCTCAGTTCTTGGAGAAGTTGGACTCCAGGTGGATGTTGTAAGGCTTTAGTTGAGGTTGTAAGGATACCGTGCTCGTAGTTGGGTTGTTGCTTAGGCAAGTTTGTTAAGTTGAACCTAAGCTTGGTAGGTGGAACCTCTTGTGGCTCTTGGTTGGAGTTCAGATGGTACTGAACAAATGGTGGTTGTAGTGAAGCCGCGTAGTTTCTGATCGCAGTTGCTAAGAGTGTTGCTCGGAATCCTTACCCTGGGTGGAAGCTACATGGTGGCTGAT
This sequence comes from Sicyos edulis, assembly GCA_036507275.1. NCBI lineage: Eukaryota > Viridiplantae > Streptophyta > Magnoliopsida > Cucurbitales > Cucurbitaceae > Sicyos > Sicyos edulis. The sequence continues at coordinate 13,205,911 of CM071858.1, forward strand.
GCTTTGAGTAGGAGGATGACACATCCTGAAGCTTTTCTGGTCTTTTTGGTGTCGAGGTTTGGAGCAGGCCAGCGTGGTTGTGATGCTGGGAAAAGGAGTTGTTGTTCAGGCAGTTGGTTGTTAGACCGTTAGACGACAGTGTGTGTCGAGGGTTGTCGAAGAACCCTAGTTGTGGAGAGCCTCACCAGAGCTCAGTCAGACCCAGGTAGTGAGTTTAGTTGGCAAGTGTAACGACCCAAGTTTTCATCCCGGTCTTCCAGGTATGCCCTAGGGGTATTTTAGTAATTTGGTCGGGCCGTCAGGGTCGTTTGTGTCTTTTCCAGTTACTAAAATTATTGGATGGTTTTTGTAGGTTTTTGGAGGGGTTTGTGGTTTGGTTTGAGCAAGGTTTGATGCAAAAGTAAAAATAAAGGAAATTGTCTTTGCTGGGGGTTTAAAACCCGGTCTCTGGGAAGCTTGTAGAGATGTGTGCCAATTGAGCCATTAGGTGCTCTTGTTGCTCTTTCTACATCACATCTTAGTTAACCTTGGATCTTTGGTGTTTGGTGCATTTGGTTAAATGAAATAGAAATTAGGTTTGTTGTGTTTTCTTCTCCAAAAGAGTTGTGGCCGCCCAAGCTTTCTCCCAAGCTCTCCTTGCCGATTCTTCATCCTTGCAGCTCCCTTGGATCGTTCATCATCATTCCGGGTAAGTCTTCATCCTCTTCATCTTCTCGATTGGGTGTTCTTGTTGGCCGAAGGTAAGGAGAAGAGCTTGTGTGTGTGTGTGTTTGTAGCAGGCTGCCCAACATGCCCAGATCTGCCCAGCAGCAAGCCCAGGCCGCCCAGATCGCCTAGCAGCAAGCCCAGTGCCCGAGATCATGCAGCCAGCGAGCACCAAGCCCCAGAACCGCCAGCCGTCGCGGCCCGTCGCGCGCACTCACCGGTAGCGGCCGCGCCGCGTCCGCGCCGCGCGCCCAGCGCCCGCGTCCGCGCCCGCGCGCCGCGTCCGCGCGCCGCGCGCCCGCGCCCGCGCGCCGCGCGCCGCGCCCGCGCCGCCGCGCCCGCGTCCGCGCCCCGCGCGCCGCGCCGCGCGCGCCCGCGCCGCGCCGCGCCAAGCCCAAGGCGCGCGCGCCGCCGCGCCGCGCCGCGCCGCGCGCGCTCTCTCGCTGCGCCGCGCGCGCGCGCGCCGCGTCGCCGCCGCCTCGCGCCAGGCGTGCTCGTCTCGTCCGCTTGCGCGCGCGTGCGCTGCGCGCGGCCCGGCCGGCAGCGCGCGCAGCGCGCGCGCGCTGCCTGCCGCCTCCTGCGGCCGTCCAGCGCCCGTGTGCGGTCCCTGCCGCCATCGGCCCCCCTCTGCGCGTCGGCGCCCAGCCAGCGCCCCCGCCGTCTTTGCCGCCCGTCCGCGTGTCGGTAGAGCCGCGTGAGTTGCTCCCGAGCCGAGCCTTGTTTATTTTATTATATTTAGGCTTATGGATTATGATTATCATTGTTTTGTTAGCATCTCGATAGCTAGCTCGGGTTTGTTCATGACTTAGGATTTGTGTAGAAGCCTCCCACCAAGGTAAGGATTTCTTATCGGAGTTGTGTGGGCCTGCGGTATATTTGTGATTGTTGTTTCGTATGCCTGTGTATGATTATTAGCATGTTTAGCCCTAGGTGCTCTGTTACGAATTCTGATGGCATGAACTCTTGTATTGTTTCTCATGTTAGCCCATGCTAGGTTGTTCCATTCTCGCATGTTCGATATCTGTTCTTGCTTCGTAGTATCATGCTAGGTTCCTTGTATCTCATTGAACACGTATTGGACCGCATTGAATGAATTGTTATTATTGTTATGGTTTAGAGTTCGTAGGGTAGCATCATCCGGGCCGGATGCATAACGTAACTTGCATCCCCGATGGGGGACGTGCGAGATGGTACTCGTCCCGATCCGTTAGGGTTTAGCTAACCCTAACGGTGGCCACCCCGCAATCTTGGGTGAGGTGGCGGCGGTCGTTATATGCCCCAACGGTCGGGATGATGACTTGGCATTGCCTCGTCCCGACGATCGGCACGCGTCCTCGGCGTGTTCGACCGTAGCCCTTGATTGCCACACGATAGGGCAAGGACGGCTTCTGGTGTAAGCCTACCACGACCGATTCCTTAGCCTCAAAGTGCGGTGGTTCAGTGACATAGTTCACGTGTCCGTGTCTCACACCTATGTCGGTGACACCGATCCGGAGATTTAGTTAGGCGTGGTGGATCGACGACATGGGCGACTTGCCACTGACCCGGCACCCCATAGTCTCGCGAGAGCACGCGATGCGCGCTTACGCTCATTACAACACGCCACCGGAGAGCTCCTCGGGATCTTGAGCTAGTGCACCTTCAGACGACGATAGAAAGGCCGAGGCCGGACTCGTTCTCGTATAGGGCGTATTGTGTGGTGGATTTATTTCCGACTAAGACCACGAGTTGGCATCCGAGGTCCAAGTGTGGACTTAAGCTATGTGCTCTATTCTCGTGTTTATACTCATAGCTTGCATACATTCTTCTAGATGATCATGTATATCGTATTGTACCCGGTGGGGATTCTTCTTGAGTAATTCGTTACTCACCCTTATTCTGTGGTTTTCCACGGGTAACCAAGCGGGAGACAGGATGGTGAAGGAGGAGGCGTGATCATGGAATCCTGCTGTCATCTCGACCATTTTATTTTATCATGACTCTTGACTTTTGTTATTTCCCTGAATGCATGTAGACGGGCACGGAGCCCTAGGATGTTTTCTTATGTTTTATGGATTCCAAATATTTGTACTTGTGGATTGTTTAAATGGTTTAAATAAATCTCTGATCGAGTATGCTTTTAGAAATGTATGTTTTGATTGTTGAATGTTTCTGTTTTTACTTGGGATCCAAAACTTATTTTTCATAATGTCTTTTATTTTGAATACATGCATTGGGGTAAAGGCCCATTAAGAGCCCCTTTTGGGTCGGGTCTTTACTGATTGGTATCAAAGCTCGAGTCATAGATTCGTCGAGACTCGACCTTTTATTGTAGGTCGTTTTTCCATGATCATCAAGACTCGGCGACCATCAGTGCGCCTAAGTTTACTATTTGTTGTTGAAAAAGGGTTAAGAATTTACAATACTGTCATCTTGTGTATGCCTTGTGTGGTGTTGTGGAGCGAGACGAGCGAGTTCGACTCGTTGTTGGTTTGGGCTTAGTGAGCCATCATGCCAACTTTCGCAGATCTGCAGCGATTTGTTTAGCGGCTTGTTGAGGTATCCGAGATAGATTCGGATGCCCCAGGACATCGTTCGCAGGGAGGCGAGCTTAGACTCCGTTGGCCATTTGTGGCCCGATTCTTGCTTTTTCCCTAGTAGTGAGAGGGTGGTGGTGCTTCGTGCGATCGCCAAGATGTTGATCGCACCCGCAGGAGCAGGGCGCTTGGCATGTCCGACCGAGGAGTTGGACCGATCGTGTTGATGTTGAGGCCGCGTCCAGGGGTTGTTAGGCCCGCATGCGGTTTGGCCCCTGGCAGTTGAGTTGCCTAGAGGAGGGGGTAGAGGCTAGCAGCGCCTCAGTGTGAGACTCCTTGAGCGAGTGTGCTCCACCCATGAGAGATTTGATGGCGTGTCTTTAGCTATCGAGAGCGGAGACCCGCACGCAGCTTTGTAGCGCGTAGTGAGGAGTCCCGGCACGAGATAGCCCAAAATGATGTGGTTTGTTTCAAATTTTTCCCCAGTAGTAGCTTTGTAGCCCCGAGGTTCCCTGGAGGGCATGATCGCAGAGTTTATTCAGATGAGTTTGTTGGCGTTGATGGAGACGCCCGTGTTGGCAAATGGATGCCTGTAGAGCTCTCGATGTTTTAGTAAGTCCTACCGCTAGTAGTAAAGTAGTTGGCCAGTTTGAGTTTAGCATCCGTGTGTGGGATGCCCTGCTGCTCAGAGGCCGAGGTGTGCCGCCTCTGTGGTGTTTGGTTCATCGGATGGTGGTGGAAGTCCCTTGTGATAGGTGGACTAGCGAGTCTCCACCAAAGGGCCCGATTGTTTGGCAAGTTGCCGTGTTAGTGGCTTGAGGCGGATGAAGGGTCATCTTTGCCCCCTTGCGAGCTCTCTTTGTTTAATTAACGACCCACTTCCTCGGATGTGGATTTGGTAGTAGTAGCACTTGAGGTGCATTGGTTGGTGTGCCACTTTGGCACTAAGTCCAGTTCGAGCTTGAGTTTGGCTTGGGCATAGCGGATGGTTCTATGCCGTTCGGAGTTCAGCGTACTCCTTTAGCCTTGGATCTGTTTATGGCGGCGCTTGCACCGTTTAGGTCGTGCGGAGGGCTAGTTCGGTGGTAGTCGATGGACTACAAGCGAAAGGATGCTCGAGAGGAGCCAGAGCCTCTTCCCATGTTTCGGAGGTTGAGTAAGTCGTGAGGTTGCCGGTTGGTAAATGTTGGTGCGCGTGAGTCTCGCGCTAGTGTTAAGGCCAAGAGATTTTCCTTGTGGTTGGTAGTGCGGTCAACTACCTTCGTGTGCCCAAATCCGAGGAGAGTTGAGCATTGTAGATGCGAATTTGGTCCAAATGAGGACCATGAGTTGGATGCTTATCGGATGAGCCGGATGCCTATGAGGCGAGTTGGATGCTTTTGAGGCGAGATGAGCTGATGCCTTGCGAGAGGTTTTGGATGCCTTAGGGGTAAGCACCCTTGGTAGAGGCTTGGTACAAAGTAAGTTTGGTTTGGCATGATTATGCTTTGGTAGAGCAAGGTGCCTCCTCGGCCAGTATCGTGTGGAGATGGAACTTTTGGTGTTCCTTGGATTGTTTGTATCATTGCCAGGAGTTATCGTTGCTTTGTGGAAAAGCGCTTGTTAGTCTTGGATCTCTAAAGGAAGGTTGGGAGTTGTGCACACAAGTGTGTTTTGTGTGGTTCGTTCCGTGGCGAGAGTTTCGAGATCCATGTAGGGTTTGCTTTGGAGATCTCGTGCTCGGTTCCTTGAGAAGTTGGACTCGGTGGTTGTTGTAAGGCTTTGGTTGAGGTGGTAAGAATACCGTGCTCGTGGTATCAAGTTGTTGCTTAGGCAAGATTTGTTAAGTTGGGCCTAAGCTTGGTTGGCGGATCTTCTTGTTGATCGTTGGTTGGAGTTCGATTGGAAACCGAACAAGAGCGATGGCAGCTAAGCCGCGTGGTTTCCGATCGTCATGGCTAAGAGAGTTGTTCGGCTCCTTCCTTGGGTAGAAGTTATGTTGTGGCCGATGTTTTGAGTAGGAGGATGACGCGTGCAGTAGCGTTTGGGTCCTCTAGGTTCCCAAGGAGTTGGAGTTGGCGGCATGGTTGGGATGCCGAAATTGGAGTTGTTTGTTCAGCGGTTGTCCATTAGATCGTATGCCTGGCGGTGTGTGTGTCGAGGTTGCCGAAGAACCCTAGGTTGTGGAGAGCCTCTCGAGCTCGGTCGAGGCCCAAATGCTAGTGAGTTTCAGATTGGCTAGCCGGAGGCGTGTAGTTTGTAGCCTCGGTGGAGTTGCTAGCGATCTTCGTGAACTAGCAAGCTAGTGTTTGTTTGGAGTAAAGTCCGGAGTGGTTTCGGTGTGGTGGCAAGTTGATGCTTGGTGTTGACCAAGGTGTGGATTGGAGTTGCTAGAGTTTAGTTTTGCTCGTGGGGGCGAGTGGTTTGTGCCATGTTGGTTGTTTTTCCTGTTTTGGGATGTTGAGTTGCCCCGTTTGGCATTTGGAGGTTCATCCGAGATGGACCCTTGTTGTGCCCCCGTGAGATTAGATGTTGTTGCTCGGTGGAGCAAGGCGGAGCGTATGTGGAGTTCTCTGTCCGTTGGTTATGCCGCTTGTATGAGCCGTTTCCTTGGGGAGTTGTCGTTACTCCTTGGTCTTGGAGTTAATGGTGGAAGCGCTAGCTTGAAGGAAAAGTTTGTTGGTCGCTTGGAAGTAGTCGTTTGTCCATTAAGCGGATTCTTGGATGGTGTTCTAGAGGTCAGCATAAAGGTTGTTCTCGCCTCTTGTGAGTGTTTGGCCAAGAGTTGGTTCGTTTGTTGTTTCGAGAGCTAGTTCGGTTCTAGCCGGAGGCGTTGCCTCGAGGTCTTGTTCCTAGTCGAGTAAGTTTTGGGAGTTGACCCCTCCCTCGCGATTGAGCAAGTCTTTGTTTGTTTCGGTTTGGTGGTCCGATTGGTTGAGTTTTCTCTTGGGTGTTGCTTCCAAGAGAGTTGGTTCTTTATTGCCTTGGGTTTGAGCAAGTCGTGCGAGCGTGTGTGGAGTTCACGCCCTTCCAGGAGTTTGCTTCTTTGGGAAGTCGTTTCCGTTTGGCGAGTCGACTTAGCTCTGAGTTGTGTAGTCGATCGAGTAGCGCAGCCGATCACCCAAATGAGAGGTCCACTGCTTTGTGTTGTTAGCAAGCAAGAGTTGTTTGTTCCTTGAAGCGCGGCCGCCACCAAGAAGAGTTGAGTTGTTACGGCAAGTTCTTTGGTTCTTTGGGGATTGAAGATTTCCTTTCCTCTCTAGCCTCTGTGGTGGTTGAGTTGCTCCTTGGATGCCACCTCGAGTGATAGCTTGCGAGGTAGTCTTATGGATTCGTGTGGCTCGGGATCCGTAAGCTTTGAGGTTGTCGTTATCCGTTTTCCTTGTGAGGTTTTGGGAGTGGAGCTTCTGGTTGGAAGATGAGTTAGGCTTAGGCTTAAAGGGTAAGTCCTTTGAGTAGCCAGTTGGATTTTAAGAGTTGAGTAGTAGCTTGGAGGCGAGCGTTGCTCGTTATAAGTTTGGGTTGAGTTCTGCTGAGCAAGCCCTTCTCGGGCTTTGTTCCTAGTTGTTGTGAGTTCCCGGTTGGCGTTAGCGAGCGCGTTGAGTGAGTTGGCACAGAGGTGCCGTGGCATTGGTTGGTAAGGCGTTGAGCTGCTTTTCCTCAAGGTGTTGTGTCGCAGATAGTCTGCGTGATGGTTTAGTCCTTGCTTCCCAAGTTTTCCTTGAGAGGAATGTTGGATGTTCCTTGCTGGCGATGTTCTCCTTGGTCGGTTCTTTGGTAGGTGTTCGTTGGAAAGTTGCGTTCGGCCGATGAGGAGTTCTAGTTTGTTGGCTTGGCCGAGTGGAGTCTCAGTGCTTGGCCCTTGTTTTTTTTTTTTTTTTTTTTTTTTTTTTAGGTGGCGTGGTGAAGTTTCACCGGTGTGAGTGTTGTTAGCCGTCCGGTGTACCAGGATGGTGCCCCTTGCCTTTGGTTGGCGATTTCTCCTTAAGATGGTTGCTTAAGTGTTGTGGACGTGTTCTAGTTGGAGAAGTTTGTCTTTTTGGATCGATCGCCGATTGGTGGTTCGTTTGTATCTCGTTAAGGGTGTAGTCAAGGTTTGAGGTTTGTTGGTCTCTTGTGAAGTAAGAGTAGGCCGTTTAGTTTTGGAATCTGGAAGGTTCATTGTTTGCTTGATTTGTTGTAGGGTTGAGTTTGTTTGTTGACAAATTTGTGCACGTGTTTTTATGTATCGATGTTGGGCGCATGATGTGCCTGACCCATTGCTCTTTGTGGACTTTGAGCCCTTGCAAATGATTGAGGGTTTAGGGCTTGAGGAGAAGCCTATGAGTATTCTGGTCTTGAGTCGAAGACGTTGCGTAGAAGTGAGATCCGTTGGTAAAAGTTTAGTGAAGGAGTCTCGAGTTCGGAGGAGGCCGCTCGTGGCGGGAAGAACGGGATGAGAATGCGATATCTGTGTTGTTTCAGTCTTAAGGACTTTCGAGGACGAAAGTCATAAAAGGAGGAATATTGTAACGACCCAAGTTTTCATCCCGGTCTTCCGTATGCCCTAGGGTATTTTAGTAATTTGGTCGGGCCGTCGAGGTCGTTTGTGTCTTTCCGATTACTAAAATTATTGGATGGTTTTTGTAGGTTTTGGAGGGGTTTGTGGTTTGGTTTGAGCAAGGTTTGATGCAAAAGTAAAAATAAAGGAAATTGTCTTTGCAGTAGGGGTTTGAACCCGGTCTCTGGGAAGCTTGTAGAGATGTGTGCCAATTGAGCCATTAGGTGCTCTTGTTGCTCTTTCTACATCACATCTTAGTTAACCTTGGAGCTTTGGTGTTTGGTGTATTTGGTTAAATGAAATAGAAATTAGGTTTGTTGTGTTTTCTTCTCCAAAAGAGTTGTGGCGCTTAAGCTTTCTCCCAAGCTCTCCTTGCCGATTCTTCATCCTTGCAGCTCCCTTGGATCGTTCATCATCATTCCGGGTAAGTCTTCATCCTCTTCATCTTCTCGATTGGGTGTTCTTGTTGGCGAAGGTAAGGAGAAGAGCTTGTGTGTGTGTGTGTTTGTAGCAGTCGCCCAAAGATGCCCAGATCTGCCAAAGAAGCAAGCCCAGCCGCCCAGATCGCCTAGCAAAGAAGCCCAGTGCTGCCCGGATCGCGCAGCAGCAGCAGAGCAATTGCCGCCCGCACCACCAGCCCATGCGTAGCCCGTCGCGCAGCACCAACCGAGGCCACCACGCGCGCGTCGCGCCCGCGCTCGCTCGCTGCGCCGCGCGTCGCGCGCCGCGATCGCCGCCGCCTCGCGCCAGCGTGCTGCTCGTCTCGTCCGCTTGCCGCGCCCGTCGCTGCGCCCGGCCAGCCGTCCGTCGCAGCTCGCAGCGCAGCCCTGCTGCCTGCCTCCTGCCGCCCGTCAGCGCCAGGCAGCGGTCCTCGCGCCATCAGCCCCTTTTCTGCGCCGTCGCGCGCCCCGGCAGCCAGCCGCGCTTTGCTGCCCGTCCAGCGTGTCGGTAGAAGCGCGTGAGTTGCTCTCGAGCCGAGCCTTGTTTATTTTATTATATTTAGGCTTATGGATTATGATTATCATTGTTTTGTTAGGTTCTCGGTAGCTAGCTCGGGTTTGTTCCATGCCTTAGGATTTGTGTGTAGAAGCCTCCCACCAAGGTAAGGATTTCTTACCGAGTTGTGTGGGCCTGCGCAGATATTTGTGATTGTTGTTTCGTATGCTGTGTATGATTATTAGCATGTTTAGCCCTAGGTGCTCTGTTCAATTCTGATGGCATGAACTCTTGTATTGTTTCTCATGTTAGCCCATGCTAGGTTGTTCCATTCTCGCATGTTCGATATCTCGTCTTGCTTCGTAGTATCATGCTAGGTTCCTTGTATCTGTTGAGCACGTATTGGACCGCATTGAATGAATTGTTATTATTGTTATGGTTTAGAGTTCGTAGGTAGCATCATCCGGCCGGATGCATAACGTAACTTGCATCCCCGAGCGAGGACGCATGCGAGATGGTACTCGTCCCGATCCCGTTAGGGGGTTTAGCTAACCCTAACGGTGCCCCGCAATCTTGGGTGAGGGTGGCGTGACCGTTATATGCCCCAACGGTCGGGATGATGACTTGGCATTGCCTCGTCCCGGCGATCGCCGCACGCCCTCGGCGTGTTCGGCCGTAGCCCTTGATTGCCACCGATAGGGCAAGGACGGCTTCGGTGTAAGCCTACCACTACCGATTCCTTAGCCTCAAGTGCGGTGGTTCAGGTGACATAGTTCACGTGTCCAGTCTCACACCCCTATGTCGGTGACACCGATCCGGAGATTTAGTTAGGCGTGGTGGTGGACATAGGCGACTTGCCACTAGACCCGGCACTTCCCATAGTGCGCGATGCACGCAGCGGCGCGCTTACGCTCATTACGGCGCCATCGAGAGCTCCTCGGGATCTTGAGCTAGTGCACCTTTCGTGACGACGATGAGACAGGCGAGGCCGGGACTCGTTCTCGTATAGGGCGTATTGTGTGGTGGATTTATTTCCGACTAAGACCACGAGTTGGCATCCGAGGTCCAAGTGTGGACTTAAGCTATGTGCTCTATTCTGTGTTTATACTCATAGCTTGCATACATTCTTCTAGATGATCATGTATATCGTATTGTACCCCCTGGTTGGGGATTCTTACTTGAGTAATTCGTTACTCACCCTTATTCTGTGGTTTTCCACTTTGGTAACCAAGGCGGGAGACAGGATGGTGAAGGAGGAGTTGTGATCATGGAATCCTGCTTCATCATCTCTCGACCATTTTATTTTATCATGACTCTTGACTTTTGTTATTTCCCTGAATGCATGTAGACGGCACACGGAGCCCTAGGATGTTTTCTTATGTTTTATGGATTCCAAAGATATTTGTACTTGTGGATTGTTTAAATGGTTTAAATAAATCTCTCGATCGAGTATGCTTTTAGAAATGTATGTTTTGATTGTTGAATGTTTCTGCTTTTAATTGGGATCCAAACTTATTTTTCATAATGTCTTTTATTTTGAATACATGCATTGGGGTAAAGGCCCATTTAGAGCCCCTTTTGGGTCGGGTCTTTACAGCAAGCCAGCGTCGAGTAGTTTGTAGCCTCGGGTGAGTTGCTGGCAGTTTTGGTAGGCTAGCAAGCCAGAGTTTGTTTGGAGTAGAGTCCGGATTTGGTTCCGGTGTGGTGGCAAGTTGGTGCTTGATGTTGGCCAAGGTGTAGTTTTCGAGTTGCCAAGGAGTTAGCCTTGTTCGTGGGTAAGTGGTTTGCCTCAGTAGGATGTCTCTCCTGCTCCCCGAGAGTTTGAGAGTGCCCTTATTTGGGGTTTGGGGGTGAGTCTTCTCTTGCCCATGGTTGGCGGTCTAGTCTGTGGTGGACCCCCCTTGTTGTTGCCTCTAGGAGAGTTGGATGTCGTGCTTAGCTAAGCAAGACAGCGAGCGGTTGTGGAGCTCTCTGTCCTTCGATTGTCCTCTTGTAAGGATCTGTTTCTCTTTGGGAGTTGTCAAGTTATTCCTTGGTCTTGGAATTGGTAGTAGTGGTGCTAGTAGGAGGAAAAGTTTGTTGGCTGCTTGGAAGCAGTTGTTTGTCCAAGTTAAGCGGACTCTTGAGTGGTGTTCTGGAAGTTGCGGTAAGGGTTGTTCTGCCTCTTATGAATGTTTGGCCTAGTTGGTTAAGATTTTTGTGTGTTGGCATGGAAGATGTTGCACCTTTGTAGTGGAAGAACTCCTTTGTATCAGTTGTGGGTTGAGGTTGCACCATTGTGGATGGATTAGGGTCTTGACCTTTTGAGGGATCTTTGCTGGTTAGTGTGGTTTGTGCTCTGCCAGCCATTTTTGGTAATCTGGTTCCTGGTAGTTGGTGTTAACCGAGTAGTGGAGTTCCGTTTATGAAGTTTCGGTGGGAAGGTGCAATAAGCCTAAGCTAGAGGGTTAAGCCTGTATGTGTTATCGTTTGGACTTGTGGGATGTGCTTCATATTTGAGGCAAGCTTCGTTCCGTTGCTTGCATGGAGGTAGGCTTGGTGGAGGGAGCCCTTTAGGGCCGGTTGTTGGCAGGCAGACTTGTCCAGCCAGTGATTTGAGCCAAGCTAGAGTTGAGTGGATTGGCATAGCTATGTAGTTTGTAGTTGTTTGGGCTTTCGAGATCGTAGCACTCAAGTTGTTGGTTTGAAGGAGTTCGTGTGGAAGCTGGCAGTTGGTCGAGGTTGTTGTGTGAGTTCGGATTTTTGGTGGACTGGTTTCTGTAGCTAGAACTCGCACCTCGCCTGTGGAGATGTCATTCGTGGAGTAGTGGCATGTCGGTTTGCCGGAGTTGTTGGCTCCAGTGTGGCAACAAAAGATTTTTCTAGGTAGTGCGTGATGAACCGTAGTTCTCGAGAGCGTTGTTAAGAGGCTTATGAGCGGGAGCGATTTCAGTAGTGTTTTCACCCTCGACCGATGGTCTTTTGGGAGGAGTGATCCGTAACCTTTGGAGCTTGTTGCGAGTTGGTGTTTCCGTGATTACGCAGCGGAAGACTAGAGTGGTTTTATGAGGTTGCCTTTGGTTGCGCTTCACGGGTCGGTTCTTGTGGTTCCATTGAGGCTTTGCAAGGTTAGTATTGCAGGATTCCAGTGTTCTGGGAAAAGGTTGGTGGCCATCAATTTTGTTTTGGGTCCTGAGTTGCTGCATTTGACCAGAGGTGATGTGCAGGAGTTTAGAGCTAGTGTTGTTAGCTCAGAGCAGGCAGAAAAGTTACGCCGATGTTCGGCGTCGAGTTTTAGAGTTTGAGGTTGGGCAATGCGTCGTTTTAAAGTTGTGCCGTTGTGAGTTGTGTTGAGGTTTGGTAAGCGGGAGAAGTGGAGCCTCCTGTTGTTGGACCATTTGAGATTCTCGAAAGGATTGGCAGAGTTGCATATTGGTTAGCTCTTTCTGTCATTGTCAGCCGTGTGCAGTGTTCTCATGTATCGGTGTGAGGCAGTATGTGTCGGACCCATCGCTCATTGTGGGCTTTGAGCCTTTGCAGCTGATTGAGGATTTGAGCTTCGAGGGGAAGCCTGTGAGTATTCTGGTCTTTGAGACGAAGACGTTGCATAATCGTGAGATCCGTTTGGTAAAAGTTCAGTGGAGGAGTCAGAGTTCAGAGGAGGTCGCTCGTGGCGGGGAAGACGGGATGAGATTTCGATATCTGTCTTTGTCTCGATCTTAAGGACTTTCGAGGACGAAAGTCATAAAAAGGAGGGAATATTGTAACGGCCCAGGTTTTCATCCAGGTATGCCCAAGGGGTATTTTGGTAATTTGGTCGGGCCGTCAGGGCCGTTTATGTCTTTTCTAGTTGCTAAAAATATTGGATGAATTTATGTAGGTTTGTGAGGCTTTGTGGAAGGGTTGAGCAAAGTTTGATGCAAAAGTAAAAATAAAGGAATTTGTGTTGCAGCTAGGTTTTGAACCCGGGTCTCCAGGAAAGCTTGTGGAGATGCGTGCCAGTTGAGCTATTGAGAGCTCTTGTTGCTCTTTCCGTGTCATTTTATGGTTAGCCTTGGATTTTGGGGTTTTGGTGCATTTGGTTAAATGGAAAAGAAAAGCTAGGTTTTGTTCTTCTTCTCCAACACATCCTCCTAGCCGTCCAAGCTTGTTTCCCCAACTTTCTCTAGCCGAATTTCATCCCCTTGCTGCTCCGTAGTTCGATCATCATTCCGGGTAGGTATTCATCTTCTTCATCTTCTCGATAGGTTGTTTTGCTGGCCGAAGGTAAGAGGAGGTGCCCTTGTGTGTGTGTGTTGTTGCGGAGTGCGCGGTGTGCGCGATCGCCCACCACCGGCCAGACACTGAGCAAAGACGCCCGATCGCACAAGTGAGCCTGCGTCGCGCGCCAGCAGCCGGCCGTCGAGATCTGCCGGAGCAAAGACGCCCGAGAACACGTCGGTCAGCCACATCGCCGCCGCACACACCAAAGCCGCCGCCAGATCCGTCCCATCGCGACGCCCGATTCGCGCGAGCACGCTGTCGCGCACTGGATTCGCGCAAGAGCAGCCAGATCGCCCGTGTCCGCGCGCCGCTCGAAGCGCTCGCGCCGCCGCGCCCGAGCGCTTCGCTGCGTGCCCGGCCGCTTCGCCAGGCCGCGCGCGCCTTCGCGTCACCGTGCTCTGCGCGTGTCTGCAGCGCGCGCGCTGCCTGGGCCACCGCTCAGCACCTGCCCAGCGCCCAGCCAGCCGCTGCTGAAGCCAGCGACACTTTCGGCCCGTGTCGTCGTGCGTGCCGTGTGAGTGCCCCGCCGAGCCGAGCCTGCTTGTTTTATTATATTTTTAGGGCTATGATTGTGATTTCTATTGTGTTTGTTATGTTCTCGTTAGCTAGCTCGGGATCGATCGCGACTTAGGATTTTGTGTGTAGTTGCCTCCCGGCGGTAAGGATTTCTTACCGGTTGTGTGGACCTGCGATGTTCTATGTGATTGATGTTGTATGTTTGTTTGTGATTATCGGCATGTATAGTTTAGGTACGCTGCTCAATTCTGATCGCATGACTTCGTATGTTGTTCTTTCATGTTAGTCCATGCTAGGTTGTTCCGCTTACGCATGCTCATATTCATTCTTGTTATGTAGTACCATGCTAGGTCTGCGTTTTATTCTTTCGAGCACGTATTGGATTGTTTGTTTGATTGTTAAGGCGAGTTAGAATTGTGTAGATAGCATCATCCGGCTCGATGCATAAAGTATCTTGCATCCATGGCAAGGACGTTCGAGACAGTTCTCCGTCCTTGGACCCGTGAGGGATTAGCTATCCCAACCTGTAGGCCCCGCAATCTTGGGTGAGGGTGGTAGTCTTAGCGATGCCCCAACGGTCGGGATGATGACTTGGCAATGCCTAGTCCCCGACGGTAAACGCGCGCGCCTCGGCGTGTTCGGTAGTAGCCCTTGATTGCCACTGTTAAGGTAAGGACGGCTTCGGTGTAAGCCTACCACGACCCGTTCCTTAGCCTCAAAGCGGTGGTGGTGCAGCCGACATAGTTCACGTGTCGTGTCTCACACCCCTATGTCGGTGACACCGATCCGGAGATTTAGTTAGGCGTGGTATCCGGATATGGGCGGCTTGCCACTGGACCCGCACCCCCATAGTGCAGTAGAAGCACGCGGTGCATGCTTACGCTCATTCTGACGCACGACCGAGAGCTCCTCGGGATCTTGAGCTAGTGTACCTTTCGTGACGACGGTGAGACAGCCGAGGCCGAGACTTGTTTCTCGTATAGGGCAATTTGTGTGGTTATGGTAGTTAATCCCGGACTAAGACCCTGAGTTGGCATCCGAGGTCCAAGTGTGGACTCCAGCTATGTGCTCTACTCTGTGTTTATGATCATAGCTTGCATACACTCATCTGGATGACCATGTGCATCGTATTGTACCCTGGTTGGGGATTCTTACTGAGTAATTCGTTACTCACCCTTATTTTGTGGTTTTCCACGGGTAACCAAGGAGCGCGAGACAGATGGTCAAGGAGGAGCCGTGATCATGGGCACTCGCTGTCACCTCTGACACTTTTATTCATTTTATGACTCTTTAACTTTATATTTCCCCTGAATGCATGTAGACGGGCACGAAGCCCTAGGACGTTTTCTCATGTTTTATGGATTCCAGCATAGTCGTACCTGCAAAGGTTTTTGAATGGTTTAAATAAATCTCTGATCAGAGTATACTTTTAGAAATGTACTTTTCCTGAAACAGGTGCTTGGAAACAGGGACTTTTAATGTTTTAGTTTTACTTGGAATCCGAAAGTATGTTGCATATTGTTTTATTTTGAATGCATGCATTGGGGTAAGACCTCTTTCGGGTCGGGTCTTTACAAGGTTGTCTGGATGCTGTGATACTACTATTTATGCTGTGTTCCTTGTATGTTTGTGGTTAAGCATGATAGTGGATAGGGAGCTAGCTAAGAAGATTGCACTCTAGATCTAACAAAGTACCAACAACAAGAATGCACAATAGGTCTATCAGAATACCAACAATCAACATACAACTTAACATTCACTGCAATCAAATAGTACAATATAGGGTACAACGATCTACATGCAGGCCTTATCAGACAAGTCACAACAAACCTATCCGCTAACACATGCACATACAACAGAAAACCAGGAAGCCAAAGCCTATCCACTAGCATATGCTCAGACAACAGTAAACCAGTCAGCAAAAACCTATCCACTAACATATGAACCTAAAGCAATAACACACAGCCAGGTTACAATCAATGACAAGTGCATGGTCCACACAACTAAGACAAAAAATCCTTACCAGAAATAAACGGAACAGAAAAACGATATATGCACCTTGAGTTTGTAATGGCCTAGAATTCTAATTCTGGTTTCCCAGGTATGTTTTGCTCTTTATTCGGTTGTTCGGTTGGGCCATTAGGGCTATTTTAGCCCTTAGGGGCATTTTGGTTATTTTGCCTTTAGGGCCGGTTTTGTAGTTAACCAGCGTTTCAGGGTTGTTTCTATCTATTTTTGAGTTCAGTTATTCTTCGATTTAAGGTTTCTAGGGTTGGAATGCATTTTTGTGAAGTTTAGAGGTCTTCCGGTTTAAAAGAGAAAAATAAGAGTTAATTGTGTGTTTGTTGGGACTCGAAGGGTGTTGGATATGAGAGTTTGGCTTTTAAATAAAATAAGAGATTAAAAGTGTTGCTGCTAGGACTCGAACCTGTGACCAACTAGGCTTTTCGAGGCTTGTTTTAGAAAAAGAAGAAATAGGAGGAAAATAGTGTTGTTGCTAGGATTCGATGCTGGGTGGCCAAGATTTTCAATCGACAAAATCAAAAAGGAGAAATCGTATTTTTCCCCAACCTAGCCGCACGCATATTCTCCTTCTTCTCCATCTTGCCGACTTCATCTTCATCCCTCCTCCATTGTCGAGCTCCTCATCCCCTCCATCCCCACCATCAATCTTCTCCAAATTCTTGGCTGAACCTCCCTTCTTCCTGCCAAGATCAAACACCCCAATCTTCTTCTCCTCCTTGCTGCGAAAGCCAAGCACCAGCCAAGAGGGATCTTCTCTCTTTCTCCACCTTGCCGAGAGCATCTCCCCATCTTTCTCCTTGGTTTTGCTTGCCTTTGTCGAGAGGGAGACAGCCGCAACCTTAGTTCAAGAAGCCCTAGCCGAGAGAGCTCATCTCCCTTCCTCATCACCTAGCCGAGACCACTATTTCTTCTCCTTACGATTGCCGAAAACACCATCACAATAGCATGTTCTTGATCCTAATCCTGTCGATTGCAAGCCTTGGCCGAGAGTTCTCCTCTTTCTCAATCATCAATTATAACCCAAGCCTAGCCTTCCTTGGTGCCTCAATCCTTACTGGCCGAGGCATCTTTGGTTGCCGAGGTGAGTTTTGTTAGCTCTAGTCGAGTTCCAATATTGCTTGGTTGATTGTGTTGCATACTCCTTGGTCGAGAGCTAACTTGTGTTGTTGTTGTTGTTGTTGATTTCTTATGATGCCCTAGCCGAGAGCTTGCATTGCCAAGATCATCTTGCTCAAGTGAGTGGCCGAGAACACCCTACAGGCGAGAGCTTCATTGGTCTCCTCCCTAGTGCTTGGCTGAGAGCACTTGTTCCTATTGGTTTGGTAGTTTCTCAAACCCTTAGCTTCTGGTTCCTGGTTCGGTTGTTAGCTAGCTAGGTTTCATGTGTATGTGTTTACGATTGTAAGAACCCGACCCAAAATACGGTCCTAAACCTAGGTTGTCACTCAGCATGCAAGTTAAATACTTCATCAAGCGGTTTAGTGCTCATATTTAAAACCTTTCAAAACATTTGAGAACGGGGAACACTTAAAACATAAACAACAAACTTCATTTAAGCAAAACCAACAAAGTAAAACATGCCTGGCCAGTGTTTATAAAAACATACAAAACAGTTTAAACAACTTTTAAAAACGTCCCCCTAGGACTCCTGTTCGTCTACATGCTGAACCAATTATGCGAACAATAAATGACGAAGTGCCGGCGGCTCCCATAATCAATCAGCTCCCTCTGCTAGCCGTCCCGGTGCTGTCCCAAGTTACCTGGTGGAAAAACCACAGAAATAAGGGTGAGTATAAACAAACTCAGTAAGAATCCCCAACCGGGGTACAATACGATACATCAGTCATCTAGCACCCTAGTATACATGCAAACAATTACCAACACAGATCATAGCTCGACGACCTTACAAGGCAGAATCTGGAATCCTCGGAAGTCTCCTACTTCCGGCCTAATGATTGGTTCTCATAACCAATCCCGGGACATCTCCGAGGGTCTTTCTCCCTCGGCCAATTGATCAGCTCAAAAACCGATCCCAAAGATGTCCGACCCCCTCGAGGGTCTTTCTCCCTCGACCATATGATCAGCTCAAAAGCCAATCCCAATGGGTGTCCTCAAGGGCCTCTTACCCTCGCTAACAAATCTGGACTATCGGGAGAGTACCCGTAGTCTGGCTCTAAACAGGAAGGAACTGGTGTACTCACGAACATTAGCCCGGGGGAGCTCTACGAACCGGCGACTAACGCTGTGTGTCGCGCACACCGCATGCCTTTGCAACCGGGCGTAAATGTGGGGCCTAGGTACAAACTACGTGGGCCGTGCACGCATGCCTAAAGACTCGGAAGAGGTGTCACCGAACACGAGAGTGCGAGGCCCTCGGCACTCATCTGCGCGCACTGTACTACACCGACACGAAGCTAAGAACCGGCCAAGGCAGCTTGCACCGCTGGCGTGGTTCCGCTCTAGCAGGCTACAAACTAGGCTTATGCCGATGTGGTAGCTAAATCCACATAGGCTGCCGGGGGGAAGCAATGTACGTTATGCTTCGCTCTACACCAGACCGGTGGGGACAAAGTACGTTATGTCCGCTCTCAGCCTCTAGATGATGACAAATCCTACTATACTAGCTAAAAGTACAAAATAACTGATTCCTGGCTAAACATACATATCAACATCAATCACACATAACCTAGCATGATACTACGAACTTAAAGCAGGAATCATAAGCATGCTGGAAGAACAAACCTAGCATGGAACTAACATGTACAATCAGGAAAATATGCTAGCAAGAGATCAAACATAGCTGTCCTATCACTATCATGCTCATAACAGTCAACAAGCATACAAAGCACATCATGATAATATCGCAGGGTCCACACAACCACGGTAAGTAATCCTTACCTGGAAACAAGCAGAATTAGCTATCATATAACAACCAAGCGACCCTCCAGCTTCTAAGCAAACCCGAGCACCCTAAGCTTTTAATAAAAACACCTAAGTTAATAAAACAGCAGCCAGCAGCTTAAAATCTAAAAGGGAAAAGGCTCGAGAATTACCAACCGAGAAGACACGCAGTCTCGGCAGGGAGGCGCAGGAATGGGCGCTGCTGGTGCGGCAGGGGCGCTGGCGCTGGGCGCTAGCGAGGCAGGAACTGGGGCTCGCTCGGGAGCGCGGCAAGGCGAGCAGACGCGCTGGAGCAGGTGCGCGGGCGAGCGGCACGGGTGAGACGTCGGGTCTGAGAGGACGGCGTGCGGGCGACGCGTCTGGGCGGCAGCGAGCAGCGCTGGGCGACGCGTCTGGGCTGCGGGCGTGCGACGGCTGGGACGACGCACGGGAGGCGCATCTGGGCAGCTGGGTCGACGCACGGGCGACGCTGGGCTGCAGCGTGCGGCGCGTCTGCTGCGCTGGCGGCGGCGCGCGCGGCGGCGCGGCGGCGTGGGTGGGTGGTGCATGGGCATGGTGGCGGTGCAGTGGTGGGGCGCGGTGGCAGCTACTGGGCGATTTGGTGCGGCTGGAGTGTGGTGGCTCGGCTGGGGTTGGTGCGGCTAGGGCTTGGGGAGAGAGAGAGAGAGAGAGAGAGAGAGAGAGAGAGTTGCAAAACAAGGGGAAAGGGATTTTCTTGATTTTCTTTCCTTTTCCTAAATAAAATGGGCCTAAAATCCCTTCCCAAGGCTTCCTCTTTCTAAACCCGGCCGAAGCAAACTTCCTTTTTAATTAAAACCCATTTTCTACAAATTCCCAAATCACCATTTAGGGCAAGGGTTCAAATCCCAATGGAAGCACTCAAATAACAATTAATTTTTGCCAAAATCTAAATTACCTCTAAACTTCCAAACAACTTGCCCAAACTTCTTGGGTCTTGCAACCAACAACCACCAAGCTTCGACAAAGGCAGGAATGGCCCTGAAATCCTGAAAACCTGCAAAACCCTGACCGGGGGCAAAAAGACCAAAATACCCCTAAGGGTTAAAATAGCTCTAACGGCCCATGCGAACATCTGCATAATGTCCCAAAAACACCTGGGAAACCGAAATATAAAAATGGGGTTTTACAATACTCCCTCCTTTTAAGACTTTCGTCCTCGAAAGTCCTAAGACGAAAACAACTCTAGGAAATCTCCACTGATCCTTAACCAACCAAACTTTCGGTCAAGACAACACTAAACCTTCTTTGAAAACCAAACCCCCTTGGGTTCCCAAAGGCTCAAAGCCACAAAGCCATCTAGTCTGCCACAAACTATCTCAACCAAGACTGGGCATACACTGAACTCCGAAGAAATAGATGCGATAGTGCTAAACGGTAAGCCACATCCTCAAACTCGCACCAACTCTCAAACGGTCTTACGACTCTAGGGCTCATTTATCCCTGCTAACCCAACTCGGAACGCCTCTCTACGACGCTACTCTCAGCAAACTCGAAGACTGGTCACAAGCTCCAAACTCTCCGCCGCGCACCGACGAAACTTCTCTGGGCTCACAGCTGTTATCAAACAGCCTCAACTCTACACCATGCCGACCAAACAACGGAACCTCCCGGGTTCCCGAAACTAATCGGCCTACTCCTACTTCACAAGAGACCTGCGAACCCCAATGGTTGCCTACAATCCT